>JARFIW010001148.1:1200000-1892500 GCA_036346225.1 Platerodrilus igneus
TATTTCTTCTTGGAATGTTACCAGTTTAACATTGAAAACTAGCAGCAAAAAGTAATATTATGTTTTTATTTAATATTTATTTTTTATGTCAGAAGATGGGTAATTCAGGGTTACAGTTATATTTTGTACTTTTTTGTTATTGCCTGCATTGTTCTCCTCAGTGTTCCATAGTACGAAATATTTTTGGTTTCTTTTTTAATATTATTTATTTGATATTAAGAATTAGCTGTTATGAAAGAAGATCCATGAGATAGTTTGCTCCATGTTATTTTTTGTTATTTGTTGCACGCTTTTGTTTTCCATTCCCACCTCTCTCAATATAACACCATATATTCATTTGTATTTATAATTATGCAGTTTTCTTATCGTGTATCCTACCTCTCTTTTCCTTTTACTGTATGCGATTTAAGATTATTCTACTTTGTACTTTTTGTACAATCCTATTGTTCTCAACCTTCTCTATCCAACTTATCGTTTCCATTTGTCACCCAGTTCACATTTTAAACACCTTTAGATATTCTTTTTCTATCTGTCTGTGAGTCCAAGTTTTGGATCTATACAGAACTACTATCCATATATAGCCCTTAACCTTCTTTATTTAATATTCTACTTTTTTGTTAAATGATTTATTGGCTGCTACTGTAGTACTTTTAATTGTTTTTCCTATTTCAAGATTTTACTTTATAAGAGTTGTTTCATGATTACGTAACGTTTTTCTGCTGATATCCATTTTCTTTGTTTTGTTCATGTAGGTTTTCTTCATGCTTTTATTTTATTTAAATATAGCCAAGATAATTTTAGTCAAAGGCAAGAATTCTCGTATAATCGATTTCGGGTGGCTGGTGTTGGTTGCAAAAATTGATAATGATTGATTCGTGCCTTATTAGTAATTCTCACAGGGATTTTCAATACAGAAGAAGCATATAACATAACATATCTATATCAAGTTTTCTATATTAAATACTTCAACTCTATCTTTGGCGGGGTTTTAAAATTGGTTACTATCAGCTTCATTTCTTTTTTCTTTGTTGCCTTTTTAAGTCTGAGAACATAGAACATTGGAAGCAATAGTGGTTATGTTTAACTGTACCCAGTGAGATTTTTTTAAACCAATTATCTGTGGTAGTATTGTGAGCATTCTTTGTATTGAAACCTTTAAGGCATTTTGGTGACTTCCTAAAAGTGTTCTTGTAATCATCAATTGGTTGATCTTAGACTAGTTCTGCCATGAATATAATATTTTTGCTGTTTGATAGTATTTATGTTTGTTCTGGGTTTAATGTTTTTCTTTTGTATTTATTTACTATGTTCTCAACTCTTTCAAATCTTTCTGTATCAGTAAATGCTTTAAATTGTAAGTTTAAATGTACTGTGTATTAAGTCTTACCAACCCATGAGTCTCTTAATGGATGGCTTTTGAATTATAGTAATTTATTGTGCTTTTCAACTGTTAACTATTTGAGGAGTTATTTTTTATTATTGGTTTGGAAGTTTTGTAGATGACTCTAAGTGTTGTTGTTTTTAGTATTTCATTTAATACTAGACAATTCTGTTTGGTTTGTTTTTGTCTTTTTTTCCTTAGTATTGTTACGGTATCATGCAATGACACGTTTTACTGTGTATTTTAGGTTTCTTTTTGAAGGTTTTTTTTTTTATTAACCATTGCATTTGGTATGAAATACTGAAAGCTGAATAGGAACTACCACATGGTTATCAATTATGTTTTGATTTCTTTGTGGTAATTCTTGCTTGATTCTCAGTATTTTGTTATTTGAACTTTTGCATGAATTTTCTCTGTATTCTATACATGTTCTGCCCGTATCCTCTAGGTATCTTGTTAAATATTATTAGTAATTAACATGGGTAATTTGGAGGTGCAAAAGAAGCACCATTTGATACTCTTTTCTGTTTTACTCATTTTTGTTGTTTCATGAATGGTTTTCCTCACTATCCCTATTATTCAACTGCTACTGTGCTCTTTACCGATTACGTTTCAATTTTTTTGGTTATGTTGTATGATTTTTCTGTGTCACCATCATTTGACATTGTAGGTTGAAAAAATGGTCTATATTGTATTCTTTTTCAAGTATGTTTCACACAATTTAATTATTTTTTGATCAATTTTGGCTGTTGATTGGTTTGCTAGTAAAGCCAACCAAATGTCATATTTTTTCTGTTTGAACGTGTTAGTTTTTGTTTTAGCCTTTTTTTTTTCTTGGTTTTATTCATTTTCTAATCCGCAACTTCTGAATATTTGCATCTTAAGGAGTACTACGTAGGATAATAGTGTTTATTAATCATGGGTTTAGGTTGTTTCTTGTGGTTTTCAACTGTTAACCATAAGAGAAAAAGAAAGTTTTTTGTATATTTTGAAGTATTTAGATGTCTTCTTAAAAGTACGTTGTACCAAATGGTATTCATTAATCTGTTTTTGCATTATATCATAGTATGAAAGGTTTGTTATGTATTTTAGCTTTCTTTCTGAAGGCGATTTGTCTAATACTTTGTTGTTTAAAATTTTAAGTTGGAAAAGAACTACTGCATGGTACTCTCTACAAATTATGTATGGATTTTTGTTATCGTTTGTATAGAGTCATTATTAGAATATATTTTGCCATGTGTTGTGGGTTTCTTTTTGGATGTCATTTGTTTGATGATGCATTTGACATTGAAAATCAAAAGAAAGAAACTATCATGTGGTTCTCTTAACCAATTTCGTTGTATGTTTTTCTATGATTTTTCATATGGCTCTTTCCATATTATTTTACTATCGTTTTTGTCAGTATTACTTCCTTAGACATTCTTCTTAATCTGCTTTGGGAATTAAACCACTCATAGTTTTTAAAATCATCTTTATTTACGTTTTGATCCATGACCTAGGATCGTTGTCAAAATAATAAAAACTTCAAGTTTGACATTTATGACATCAATGTTTAATTCCCAAAGAGGATTAAGAAGAATGCTAAACAAACCACAACAAACACAGGGAGTATTTCCTTCGACATGTTTTATCATATATTCTAGGTTTCTTCTGGATTATTTATTTGGCATTGTGTTTAGTAATGAAAATTGGTAGTTGAAAAATACCATTCAGTACATTTTTTAAATTTTAGTATTTCTTGAATGTTTTTTGTTTAGTGTTGCATTTAATATTCTGATTTGGTGATTAGAAACGAAATACAGTGTGGTATTCTATACTAATTCTATCGTACATCGTGCACATGCATTTCCAATTTATTTATTTCTTGTATGGCATTCTTCAGCATTCTATCCTGCATTACTCTTTTGTTTCTTTTTGAAGTTTATTTATTCAGTGTTGCAGTTAGAAAGGAGGTGGTATTTGATACTACATACCAATTCTGTGCAGTGTTTCCATGTTATTTTTTGCTTGGCTTTTTTGGTATTCTATTCTTTCTTTGACATGTTTTTCTAAGTTTTGTTTTTTTTGTTTGGAATTGTGTTTAGCATAGAGAATTAGCACTTAGAAAAGAAGTATCAATATAATATTTTTTGGCAGTACTATTTTGTATGTTTTTGTTATTGTTTGAATGGTTTTGCTTGATGTTCCGTCAATTGATATGATGTTTCATCTCGAATGTTATTAATTTGCCATTGAAAACGTAATGAAAAAGATGTTTCACCTGGGTACTTCCTACCAATTCTGTTTTATGTTAATTCTGCATGTTTTTTTTCGATTTCCATCCTTTAACATATCTTAGGTTCTTAATTGGTATCTACTTGATGTTATTGCATTTATATTTGAGAATTGACAGTTGGAAGAGGAGTAATGCATGTTAATAATTCTGTTTTGTAAATTTGTTATTTTTTGTAGGATTCGGTTCAAAATTCATAATTTAATATGCGTTATGTTTCTTTTTAAGTGTTGTTTGTTTGGCATTGTTTTTAGGTTTGAGAAGTGGTGATTGAAAGAGAGGTAACCCAAAGTTACAATTCTATTTTGTGCGTTTTTGTTATTGCATGCATTGTTCTCCTCAGTGTTCCATAATTTGATGTGTTTTTGGCTTCTTCTTGAATATTATTTATTTGATTTTAAGAATTAGTAGTTATAAAAGAAGTTCCATTGGCAATTCATTTTGTTTTTTGTTATTTCATACGTGTTTTTTTTCTTTTGTATCGTTTTTGTTTTTTTGTCGTACATTCAATTGTATTTAAGGAAGGTCCATGTTTTTTTTGGTGTTTTTTGTTATTTCTTACAAGTTTTGTTTTGTTTTCCATTTGTACTGTTCTTTCTACTTTCAGCACACATTCAACTGTATTTATAATGCAGTTTTTTTATTCTGTATCTTACATATGCTTCCCTTTTCTGTATGAATTTTAAGATTATTCTAGTCTGTACCCTTTCAATGATCCTATTGTTCTTTACCTTTTCTATCTAAACTTATCTTTTCCATTCACCATCCAGTTCACATTTTGAACGCCTTTAGTTGTTTTTCCATCTCTCTGAGAGTTCAAGTTTCGTGTCTATACAGAGCTACTATTCCTAAGCCCATAACCAACCTTATTTAATATTCTACAGAGTATTGATATTTTTTTTATTAAATGACTTATAAGCTGCTATTTCAAGATTTTAACTTACTATCAATTGCTTTATTATTTCACAACTTTTGTCTGCTGATCACCATTTTCTTTGTTTTTGTCATGTAAGTTTTTGTCATGCTTTCTAATGAGATGTTCTTTTAAATGTAGCTGAGCTAATTAAATGCCAAAGCAAGAATTCTTGTGTAATCGATTTGGGGTGGCCGGTGTTGGTTTCAAAGAGTGATGATGATGGGTTGTGGTCTTACAGCTTGCTAAACAATGATGGTGATCAAATACATCAATTCCATCTTTGATGAAGTTTTAAAATTCATTAATATCAAGATCCTCTCTTTTGTTATCTTTCTGGGTTTTTAGATCTGAGAATAGAATTTTTTAATTGTATTAGGAAGAAATGGTGATTATGCATAACTGTACCTAAGGAGAATCTCACGAACAAATTATCTATATTAATATGGTGAACATTCTTTGTAAGGTAACTGTCAAAGCATTTTTGTGACGCCCTAAAAATATTCTTGTACTATTATCATCAATAGGGTTGTCTTACACTGGTACTGCCATACATATAATTACTTTTGCTGTTTGAAAGTATTTATGTTTGTTCTGAGTTTTGTGTTTCTCTTTTCTATTTATTTACCATATCCACAACTCTTTCAATTCTGTCCATATCAGTGAATGCTTCAAATTACAAATTTAGAAGTACTATGTATTATTTACCAACTCATGAGTCTCATAATGGATAGCTTTTGAGTTATAGTAATTTGTTGTATGTTTGAACTGTTAACCATATGAGTAGTTATTTATTATTGGTTTGGAAGTGCTGTAAATGACTTAAATGTTGTTTGTTTTATGTATCATGTAATACTAGGCAATTCTGTTTTGCATATTTTGTTCCTTTTCCCTTATTTTGTCACTATCATGTAATGATACATTTTAGTATCTCTTTTAGGTTTATTTTGAAGGTTGTTCATTAACCATTGCATTTAATATGTAAAACTGAAAGTTGGAAAGGAACTATTGCCTGGTTCGGATCAATTATATTTTGAATTTTTAATGGTTACTTTTATGATTCTTCTCGGTATTTTGTCATTTGAAAATCTGTGTGTGTCATGTTTTAGGTTCCTTCTTGAATATCATTTGTCACTGAAATTGACAACAAAAAAGAACTACTGCATGGTTTTTCTCTGCATTCTATCTATATTTTGCCATATCTTCTAGGTTTCTTCTAAATAGTATTTGTAATTAAATATTGAGAATTTGCAGTTGAGAAGAAGCATCATTCGATATTCTTTTGTGTTTTACTCATTTTTGTTAGTTCTTGAATGGTTTTTCTCTGTGTTCCTATTATTTAGCATTTATATGGCTACTCTTTAACAATTAGATTTTGATTTTTAGTTTATTTTATATAGTTTTTCTGTTTTACGTCATTTGGCATTGCAAGTTGAAGTAAAGTTTTATTCTGTATTATTTTTCAATTATGTTTCAACAAGTTTTTTTCTATTTCTTGAGTGATTTTATCCAGTATTCCTTTTAGATTTCTTTTGGCCATTAAATGGTGTGGTATTAAGATTTACCAAATGATATTATCTACCAATTATGTTTTGTTTTATGTTTATAATATCTCTTGCTTAATTTTGTTCAATGTTTTGTCATTTTAATATATTTTCTTCCTGATAGCAGTTAATTGGACATTGAAGATTGACAGTTCAAAAGGAACTATTATGTGGTTTTCTGTATCAGTTCAATTGATTCTATGCTATTTTCTGTAAGGTTTTTAAACAGTGTTATTTGTTGAGATAATTTATACCATATCCTAAATTTCTTCTTGAATATTTATTTTGCATTCTGTTTAGCATTGAGAATTGATAAGTGGAAAGGATACTTTTCCAATTTAATTCTTTCATGAATGGTTTTTCACTGTACTCTTTTATTTGGCATGTGTTTAGTTGTCTTCTTTAATGTTATTATAGTTTGCTGTTAAAAATTGGCAGTTATACAGGAAAAACGGCTAGGCTGTACTCCTTACGAATTATGATTTGCATGTTTATTGTTATTCCTTGTATAATTTTATTACTAAGTTGATCGTTTGTATTTAGGATTTGTCACATACTACTCGTTACCAATTTTGTTTAACATATTTTTGTTTTTTCAAATGACTTTCTTCTTCTCCTTCACTTGACACGTCTTAGGTTTTGACTTTAATGTTACTAGTTCGACATAGAAAATTTTCAAAAAAAATAGTGCTATATGGTACTTCTTATTGGCATTGTTTTCAGATTCTTTTTTGTATAGTTTTCTCTCATACTCCATTCTTTGAAATGCGTGTTTTTTTAAGTTTTGTCCTGAAAGTAATTTGTTTGGCACTGAATTTTAATTTGAGGATTGACAGTTGCACGAAGAGTAGTACATGCCAAAAATTCTGTTTTGTAAATTTTTATTTTCCTTGTATGGTTCTCCTGGGTGTTTCAAAATTTGCCATGTATTGAATGTTTCTCTCTATGCCATTTCTTTGGGATTGTGTTTAGAATTCTGTTTTTCGTATCTTTATTATTTCTGAATATTTGTTTTGGAGATTCATTATGGACATGTTTTATATTTGTTTTGGAATGTTACCAGTTTGACATTAAAACCAGCAGCAAAAAGTAATATTATGCTTCTATATAATATTTCTTTTTTTATGTCAGAAGATTGGTTATTCAGGGTTACAGTTCTATTTTGTACTTTTTTGTTATTGTCTGCATTGTTCTCCTCAGTGTTCCATAGTAGAGAATGTTTTTGTTTCCTTTTTAATATTATTTATTTGATATTAAGAATTATCAGTTATAAAAGAAGATCCATAAGATAGTTTGTTACATGTTATTTCATGTTATTTTTTGTTATTTGTTGCATGCTTTTGTTTTCCATTCCCATCTCTCTCAATGTAACACCATACATTCATTTGTATTTATAATTATGCAGTTTTCTTATCGTGTATTCTATCTCTCCTTTCCTTTTACTGTATGCGATTTAAGATTATTCTACTTTGTACTTTTTGTACAATCCTATTGTTCTCAACCTTCTCTATCCAACTTATCGTTTCCATTTGTCACCCAGTTCACATTTTAAACACCTTTAGATATTCTTTTTCTATCTGTCTGTTAGTCCAAGTTTTGGATCTATATAGAACTACTATCCATATATAGCCCATAACCATCTTTATTTAATATTCTACTTTTTTGTTAAATGATTTATTGGCTGCTACTGTAGTACTTTTAATTGTTTTTCCTATTTCAAGATTTTACTTTATAAGAGTTGTTTCATGATTACATGACGTTTTTCTGCTGATATTAATTTCCTTTTTTGTTCATGCAGGTTTTCTCCATGCCTTTTGCCAAGATGTTCTTTTATATAACCAAGCTAGTTTTAGGCAAATATAAGAATTCTCGTATAATTGATTTGGGGTGGCTGATGTTGTTTCAAAGATTGGTAATAATTGATTCGTGCCTTATTAGTAATTCTCACAGGGATTATCAACACAGGAGAAACATATAACTAAGATGAGAAACAACTATAAATGGTCTTCTTACAGTTTTCTAAACAACAGTGTCGATCAAATACTTCAACTCTCTTTGGTGGAGTTTTAAAAATCGTTACTATCAGGTTCATTTCTTTTTTTCTTTGTTGCCTTTTTAGGTCTGAGAACATAGAACATTGGAAGCAATAGTGGTTATGTTTAACTATACCCAGGGAGATTCTTATAAACCAATTATCTGTGGTAATATTGTAAGCATTCTTTCTGTTCAAACCTTTAAGGCGTTTTTGTGACATCCTAAAAGTATTCTTGTACTATTATCATCAATTGGTTGATCTTAGACTAGTTCTGCCATGAATATAATATTTTTGCTCTTTGAAAGTATTTACGTTCGTTCTGGGTTTAATGTTTTTCTTTTGTATTTATTTACTGTATCCACAACTCTTTCAATCTTTCTGTATCAGTGAATGCTTTAAATTACAAGTTTAAAAGTACTGTGTATTGAGTCTTACCAACCCATGCGTCTCTTAATGGATGGCTTTTGAACTATAGTAATTTATTGTGTTTTTCAACTGTTAACTGTATGAGTTCTTTTTTTTATTGGTTTGGAAGTTTGTAGATGACTCTTAAGTTTTATATGTTTAATATTTCATATAATACTAGGTAATTCTGTTTTGTTCGTTTTTGTCTTTTTTCCTTAGTATTATGACGGTATAATGCAATGATACGTTTTACTGTGTATCTTAGGTTTCTTTTTGAAGGTTTTGTTACACTAACCATTGCATTTGGTATGAAAAACTGAAAGCTGAAAAGGAACTACCACATGGTGCTTATCAATTATGTTTTGGTTACTTTATGATAATTCTTGTTTGGTTCTCAATATTTTGTCATTTGAACTTTTGCTTTTTGCCTTCTAGGTTTCTTGTTAAATATTATTTGTAATTAACATGGGTAATTTGGAGGTGCAAAAGAAGCACCATTCGATACTCTTTTCTGTTTTGCTCATTTTTGTTATTTCATAAATGGCTTTCCTCAGTATCCCTATTAATTCAACTGTTACTTTGTGTTCTTTACCGATTAGGTTTCAATTTTTTTGGTTGTATGGTATGGTTTTCTGTGTTACCTTCATTTGACATTGCAGGTTCAAAAAATGGTCTATGTTGTATTCTTTTTCAATTATGTTTCTCACAATTTTATTATTTCTTAATCGATTATCTCCAGTATTTCCCTTTGTTTAACTGTTTTATGTTTCCTTTGACTGTTGATTGGTTTGCTATTAAGGTCTACCAAATGTCATTTTTTTTTGTTTGAACGTGCTAGTTTTTGTTTTGGACTTTTTATTCTTGTTTTTATTCATTTACTATATCTGCAACTTCTGAATATTTGCATGTTAAGAAGTACTACGTATGATAATACCGTTTCCTAGACACTCCATAACTCTCTTGATGGGTAAATTATGGGCTTAGGTTGTTTCTTGTGGTTTTCCTCTACTAACCATTATGTGATAAAGAAAGTTTTTGTATATTTTGAAGTATTTAAATGTTTTCTTAAAAGTACGTTGTACCAAATGGTATTCATTAACCTGTTTTTTGCATAGTTTTTTGCATTATATCGTGGTATGACATGTTTTGTTATGTATTTTAGCTTTCTTTCTGAAGGAAATTTGTTTAATATTTTGTTTGTTGTATAAAATTTTAAGTTGGAAAAGAACTACTGCATGATACTCTCTACAAATTATGTATAGATTTTTGTTATCTTTTGTATAGTTTCATTATTTGAATATATTTTGCCATGCGTTGTGGGTTTCTTTTTGGATGTCATTCCATTATATGAACATATTTTGCCATATGTTGCGGGCTTCTTTTTGTATGTCATTTATTTGACGATGCATTTTACATTGAAAATCAATAGAAAGGAACTATCATGTGGTTCTCTTAACCAATTTATTGCATGTTTTTGTATTATTTTTCGTGTGGTGACTTCTAGGTTTCTTTCTGATTTGTTGCTTGATTTATCATTGTGACTACCACATGGTGCTCTCTTTATCAGATGTTTTGATTTTTTTTTGTATGACTTAGTGTTCTGTCATTTGAACTTGTTTTAGGTTTCTTCTTCTTGAGTGTGTAGGGCTGTTTACCAATTCTGCCCTTTCCATATTATTTTATCATTGTTTTTGTCAGTGTTACCTCCTCAGACATGTTTTATCATATATTCTAGGTTTCTTCTTGATTATTTATTTGGCATTGTGTTTAGTAATGAAAATTGACAGTTGAAAAATAACATTCAGTACATTTTTTTAATTTTAGTAGTTTTTGAATGGTTTTCCTCGGTATTCCTTTATTTGACGTTGTGATTTATATTTTTTCTTGAATATATGACATTTCTTCACATGAATTTCCATGTTTATCTTTGATATGCTTTCTTCAATATTTTGATTTCTAGTGTTTATGTTTTTTCTATACCATTTGTCTGAGATTATGTTTAGGATTCTGTTTTTTGTACCTCTATTTTTTTGTTATTTCTTTCGTTTTATTTTCAGTGTTTCACCATTTGAACATATTTTCTATATATTCCAAGTTGCTTTCTCAATGTCATTTGTTTGATATCATTTGATATTGAAGATTGGCAGAAAAAACTATCACGTTATACCCTTTATCCATTCTGTTGCGTATATGCATGTTGTTTTTCAGAATTCTATCATTTGATATGTTTTGCCATAGGTTCTAAGTTTCTTGTTAAATATTATTAGGTGGTGATTTGCTTAGCATTGAGAATTGGTTGTTGTAAAAGAAGTACCATGCAATAACTACTTTTGTTTCTTTGTGAATGTTATTTGTTTGGTGTTACAGTTGGAAAGCAAATGACATTTGGTACTTCATACCAATTGTGTGCATGTATTTCCATGCTATTTTTGCTTGATTTTTTTTTAGTATTCAATTATTTGATTTGTTTTGTTGTACTATTTTGTTTTATTGTTTGAATGGCTTTCCTTGATGTACTGTCAGTTGGTATATTTTGTTTCTTCTCGAATATTACTAATTTGTCATGGAAAACACAGTGAAAAAGTAGTTTCACCTGAATACTCTCTACATATTCTGTTTTCATGGTATTTCTGCATCTTTTTTTATTCAATTTTTATCCTTTAACATGTGTCTTAGCTTCTTGATTGTCATCTGCTTATTATTGAATTTATATTTGACAATTGGCAGTTGGAAGAAGGGTAATGCATTTTATAATTCTGTTTTGTTAACTAGTTATTTTTGGATAGTTCTGTTCGGTGTTCCAGAATTTGGTATACATTTATAAGTTTCTTTTTGAATGTTGTTTGTTTAGCATTGCATTTAGGTTTGAGAAGTGGCAGTTGGAAGAGGGGTAGCCTAGAGTTACAATTCTATTTTGTATGTTTTTGTTATTGCATACATTGTTATCCTCAGCATTCCATAATTTGACTTGTATGTGGTTTCTACTTGAATATTGTTTATTTAATATTCAGAATTTGTGGTTAGAAAAGAGGCTCCATATGGTAGTTTGTTCGATATTTTTTGTTATTTCTTGGATGTTTTTTTCATTTGTATCTTTTTCTTCTTTCACCATACATTCAATTGTGTTTATAATTTTTCAGTTTTCTTATCGTATATCCTACCTGCCCTTTACTTCTTTTGTATGCGTTTTTGAGATAATTCTATTTTGTATGATCCTATTGTTCTTAACCTTCTGTATTTAACTTATCTTTTCAATCCATCGCCCAGTTCACATTTTGAATACATTTAGTTATTCTTTTTTCATCTGTCATATATAACCCACACGCCTTTAATTGTTTCTCTTATCTCAAGATTTTACTTACTATGAATTGTATCATGATAACACAATGTTTTCTATCATTTTCTTTATTTTTGTCATGCTTTCTGATGAAATATTCTTTAAATATAAGGTGAGCTAATTAGTGTCAAGGCAAAAATTCTCATCTAATCAATTTGGGATGGCTGATGTTGATTATAATAAGTGACAACGATTGATTTGTGCCTTACCTAAGTCCATCTTTGGTGGAGTTTTAAAATTCATTAATTTCAGGACCTTCTTTTTCTGTATTGCCTTTTTAGGTCTGAGAATGTAACATTTTTTAATTGTATTTATTGTATTAAGAAGAAATGGTGGTTATGCTTAACAGTCCAGTACCAAGGGAGATTCTCATGAACCATTTATCTGCAGTAATATTGTGAGCTTCTCTGTATCCAAAATCAAGGCATTTTTGACACCCTAAAAATATTCTTGTACAATTATCATCAATCGGATTTTCTTAGACTAGTTCTGTCATGCATATAATACTTTTGGTGTTTCAAAGTATTTATGTTTGGACTAGGATTCGTGTTTCTCTTTTCTATTTATTTACTGTATCCACAACTCTTCCAAATCTTTCCATATCAGTGAATGCTTCAAATTCTCATTTAAAAGTACTGTGATTAAAGTCTTACCAACCCATAGGTCTCTCCTAATGGATTGCTTTTGGGCTATAGTAATTTATTGTTTTTCAACTGTTAACCATATTAGGAATTATTTTTTATTGGTTTGGAAGTGTTGTAGATGACTTTTAAATGTTATTTGTTTAATGTATAGTGTAATACTTTTTTTTCCTTATTTTTGTCACTGTAGGTTTCTTTTTGAAGGTTGTTCATTGCAATTGGTATGAAAAACTGAAAGCTAGAAAAGAACTACCACATGGTACTTATCAATTATCTTTTCATTTTTTATGGTAACTCTTATATGGTTCTTCTCAGAATTTTGTCATTTAGAAATTTGTTTGTCATGTTATAGGTTTCATCTTGAATGTCATTTGTTATTGAAGTTGAATACAGAAAAGAGCTATTGTATGATTTTTCTGTTTTCTATCCATATTTTGCCATATCTTCTAGGCTTGTTCTTAATTATTATCTGTACTTAACATTGGGAATTTACAGTTGGGAAAAAGCATCATTCAATATTCTAGTGTATTTTACTCATTTTTTTCTTGAATGGTTTTCCTATGTATTATCCCTATTATTTAACTGTTACATGATGGTCTTTACTAATTAGGTTTCGATGTTTTTTGGGTTGTCTTAAATGTTTTTGTTTTGTGTTATTTTCTAATTGTTTCACTTATTTTTGTTATTTCTTGATTGATTTTTTCAGTATTCTCTTTATTTAACCGTTTTAGGTTTCTTTGGCTGTTAATTGTTCTGGTATTAAGATATACCGAATGATATTCTTAACTGATTATGTTTTGTTTGAGTTTTATATTATCTCTTGTACGCTTTTCTGTGTTCTATCATTTTAATATGTTTTCTTCTAGATGAATTTGCTTGGCAATTCATTGGACATTGAAAATAGATTCTCTTTATCAATCCTATTATTTCCATGCTATTTTCTGAAAAATTTTTAAAGTGTCATTCTTAGAGATGTTTTGTATGATGTGCCTTAAATTTCTTCTTGAATATTTATTTAACATTCTGTTTAGCATTGAGAATTCACAATTGGAAAGGAAGTACCATTTAGTACAGCTTTCCAGTTTGGTTGGGATTGTGTTTAGGTTTTTTTTTCGCGTCTCTATTTTTCTTAATATACTTTGGGAAGTTTAATAATGGACATGTTTTATGTTTCTTTTTGAATGTTACTATTTTAGCATTGGAAACTATCAGTAAAAAAGTAATATCTTGTGGTTTTCTTTAACACTTGTTTTCAAGTTATTTCTTGTATGCTTTTCTTCAGTTTCATATCTTCTTGAATGCCATTTAGTTGGCATTGTGGTTAAATTTCAGAATTGGTATCTGAAGGACAGGTAGTTCGTTGTCTCCTATTTCGTAATTTTACATGCATTTTAGGTTTTTTCGTGAATATTGTTTGTTTGTTGTTAAGAATCCCAAGTTAGAAAAAAGTTCCAGGTGCCAGTCTTTACCAATTTGGTTTTTTTTTTGTTATTTCTTACATTGTTTTCTTTTTGATTCTTGAATATTTTTTTCCTTGAATTTCATGTTATGATTTTTGTGAATTTGATATCTTTACTTTGCACAGTTAATGACTACCTTATATATTTTGCACGTTCTCTAGGATGTATCTTATTTCTTAATTTTGTTATTCTTTTCCTTTTTGTCTCTCAATGCACTATAACTTATGCAGGTTTTAGTGTGTATCCACATATTATTTCTTTTTATGCATTTAAAATCATTCTCTTTGTAACACTTTATTTTTTCCATTTAACACCAGGTTTGCTTTTTGAATACCTGTGCTTGATTTTCTTCCATATGTCCAGCAAAGCTTTGTGTCAATGCAGAACTTCATTCCATTGTCTATTCAATGTTCCACCAAGTAGCCTCTTTTTCTTCTAAATGATTCATAGCTCATTAGTTTGTTTTCATTACTTCTTTATTTTTATTCATCTTGTTTTCTTATACTACGAATCTAGGTACTTAAAATTAAATATTTTTACATAGCTTTTGCTTTTCTGCTTATAATTTTTCTCTCTATTCTCTTTATGTATACATTTTATGTTTTTTAGTGATGTTTTTTAACACAACCTAGCGCATAAAGGACAACAGAATTTGATCAAATTTTGTCTTTGGCGGAGTTTTAAAATTCATTAATTTTTGGATTCCTCATGTGTCTTTAATTTTAAACATTAGAGGATAAAAATTCTGTAATTTTGCGAAGAAATAATTGTGGTTACGTTCAAGTGAATCCACAATAGTAATTGTACAAACATTTTTTGACCAAGGATATTTATGTGGATTAATTTTCCACGGTAATATTGCAATATACCACATATATGGAAGTTGTACAAATTTTATGAAATAAATTGGTGCATTTCCTCAATTTTTTTTCAAGCGTATGGTATTGCTATCATCATCCAGTAGGTTCTATTAGCACTCATAATGTTCAAACTTAATTGTTAGGTTTGCTTGATACTTAAACTGCAAAAAGCTCTCATTGTGAGAAAAAATTCTTCCTTACGGGTTCAATTCTGTTTATCACCCAATTTGATGAAACTGTGAAAAGCAGTTTCATTACAACTTATATTTTATTTAATGTGGTTCACAGTACCTAACATGATGTCTTTATTATTTTTGAACTAATGCAATGTTATGGATGTTAATTACCAGACGGTTGTGTTATTTTTTTGTTTTTTATTGATCATTGGTTTAGGAATGTTGTGGGCGTTTTCTTAAAATTTATTTATTTCATGTAATGCATGGGAGTCGGCAATGCCGATTCGCGAATTTTAATGTTTTTCCCACGTTTTTCATCATCGTTATGAAATAGCATGTCTTACTATGCACTTTGTTTTCCTGTTTGTTTGCAATTACCTTTGGTGTTTAAATATTAAATAGAATGGAACTAACTACCAGAGGGTACTGTATACCAATTATTTTTGCTTTCTTTTATTTTTTTTTGGTTGGTTTCCTCCATATTCCGTTATTTGAACATATATTCCTATATGTTACAGAAGTTTGTTGTTGAAAATTGTTTGGCACGTGTTAAGCATTGAGAATTGGCAATTGAATTCTGTTTTGTTTGTTTTTATTATTTTCTGAATGATTTTTTTTGGTATTACTTTTATTGGACGTATGTTTTAGATTTCGTCTTTAATATTTATTAATTTGACATTAAGGATTAACAATTAGAAAAGAACCACCACATGGTACTTTTTACTAATTATGTTTTGATTTTGTTATCCCTTGTTTGGTTTTTTCAGTGTTTCACCATTTCAATATATTTTTCCATACATTTTAGGTTGCTTTTCAGTGTTCTAAGTTTCTTGTTAAATATTACTCATTTTTCATTTGTTTAGCATTGAGAATTGGTTGTTGAAACAGAAGAATCCTGCAGTATTTGTTTTGTTTCTTTTCGAAGATTATTTGTTCGCCGTTGCAGTTAGAAAGGAGGTGGTATTTGGTACTACGTACCAATTCTGTACATGAATTTCCATGTTATTTTTGCTTGGTTTTTTCAGTATTCTATTCATTGACATGTTTTACTTCCTTTTATTTGCTCTGGGTTTTGATTTTTTGGTTGTTTTATATAGTTTACTGTTTTACGTCATTTGGCATTGCAAGTTGAAATAAAGTTCTATTCTGTATTCTTTTCCAATTATGATTCCACAAGTTTTTTATATTTCTTGATTGATTTTATCCAGTATTCCTTTAATATTTCTTTTACCGTTAAATGGTTTGATATTACCAAATGATATTGCATAATTTTTCCCAATGTTTTGTCATTTTAATATTTCTTCCTGATGGCAGTTAATTGGATATTGAAGATTACAGTTCAAAAAGAACCATTATGTGGTTCTCTGTATTAGTTTCATTGCTTCCAAGCTATTTTGTGCAAGGTTTTTAAACAGTGTTATTTGTTGAGATATTTTGTACCATATCCTAAATTTCTTCTTGAATATTTATTTTGCATTCTGTTTAGCATTGAGAATTGTGAAAATGACACCTTTCCAATTTTGTTCTTTCTTTAATGGTTTTTCTCTGTACTTTTTTATTTGGCATGTGTTTAATTGTCTTCTTAATGTTATTAGTTTAATGTTAAAAATTGGCAATTAGACAGGAAAAACTGCAATGCCATACTCCGTACGAATTATGATTTGCATGTTTCTTGTTGTTCATTGTAAATTTTATTAATAAGTTTATTGTTTGTAATTAGGAATTGTCACATACTAGTTGTTACCAATTTTGTGTAACATGTTTTTAATTTTTTCAAATGACTTTCCTCGTCTCCTTCAATTGACACGTCTTAGGTTTCGACTTTAATGTTACTAGTTCGATATACAAAATTTTCAGAAGAAAAATGGTGCTATATGGTACTTCTTATTGGTATTGTTTTCAAATTTTTTTTGTGTAGTTTTCTCCCATACTCCATTCTTTGAAATGCATGTTTTTTCCAAGTTTTCTCTTGAATGTAATTTGTTTGGTACTGCATTTTAATTTGAGGATTGGCCGTTGCGAGATGAGTAGCACACGTCAAAGATTCGGTTTTGAAAATTTTTATTATTCCTTGTATGATTCTCCTTAGCATTGAAAACTAACAGTGAAAAGTAATGTTGTGGTTCTCTTTAATATTCCTTTTTTTATGTTAGAATATGGGTAACCCAGGGTTACAGTTCTATTTTGTACGTTTTTGTTATTGCCTCAGTGTTCCACAATATGGAATATTTTTGGTTCCTTTTTTAATATTATTTATTTGATATTAAGAATTAGCAGTTATAAAATAGATCCATAAGATAGTTTGTTACATGTTGTTTCATGTTATTTTTGTTATTTATTGCATGTTTTTGTTTTCCTTTCTCAATCTAACACCATACATTCAATTGTATTTATAATTATACAGTTTTCTTATTGTGTATCCTATATGCCCATTTCGTTTTCTGTATGCGATTTAAGGATAATTCCATGTGAAATCAACCAATTAAATTATTAATTTTATAGATCAAGGTGTTTACTACTGCTTCGTGTTCATTGATAAGTATCTTTTTTCCAGAGAAAAATGTCGATTGCTATTTGGCTATGAAATCATGCCCATTGAGTTGAATTAATTGGTCAGACAATTCTTGAACAAACTCCTCAGTTGGTTTTGTTATTGTTTCAAAAGTTCAGCGTTCGACAGTGATCCATTGCTTGTATGTAGTGTTAACGATCATCTTTTCCTCGAGGCATCCCAGTAGTTCTTCCTTAAACTTACTTATTTTTGGGCAGTAATGACATTCATTCAAAAAGCATAGTTGAGAAGAGGGGGCGGGGTGTTACACATAATTTTTGAAATTCATTCCTTGTAAGTCTTGAGAACATTGTCCGAATCAGGTAATATAATTTTATTTAAATTACCTCCAGCAAGAAGCAATTTAACATTCTGGTGTGTTGTACAGGCACATACTGAATGTGTACCATTAGCACCAACAAGAACACAATTTTTTGGTCTTAACTCTGCAAATTTTGAAAAACCAATTTTAAGATCAGGATGTTTAGATTTAAAATGGCTGTACATTTCTCGCAGGTTTCCTAAGATTTGCCTTTTTTTGGGCGTGCAAAGGTTTACCGTTACAAACATCTTTACCAAGTGAATCATAATCTTTCAATCCAGACATCTGCCTACTAACATCATTGCTGCAGTAAAATTCATTTACCAGCGTAGTTGTTTCCTTGAGTAGGGTTTTACGAGGTTTTGGATCTGGGAGTGGACAAAATACCTTTCTCTATTTGTAGTTTTCTCGCTTTTCTTGTGAAGTAGTTATTAACACCAATAAACTCTTTTTCAATTTTAGCAATGGACCAACTTTTTGGTACAGTAGTCAAAATTTGAAATGTTTCACTCTTACTAGTAGTTTTAAATTTTTCTATGAGTTGATTGATTATTTCTGTTTCTGAACCGCCACACATGCATTCCTCATTATTTTCACTTTCTTCTATTTGAAAGAAAGAATCATTCATTTTGCATTTTATTTTCGCAAACTTTTTCCTTACAATATTTTTTGCTACTCTTACACTTGCTCCTTAGAATAGGAGACTCCTCTATGGACCGTAATGAAGCATTTAAATAATCTAACCCTGTATCTACATCCAAATATTGGTCATCCTCACTACAACATGGTACTACAAATTGGTCATCTACTATTTCTGATTTATTAGTAACATTAGCATCATCCGATTCTACAGATTTTTGCTTAGTTGCAATCGGCAAGAAAGACATATTTTCCTTCCAATAATCTGAAGTTGTCATCCATAATGTCACCTTTCTAAGATCTTTGGAAATCCAATGACAACTTTTCTGAAAAGGATTACAGCAATATTTTGACCACTATTTTTCCATTATTATATATGTTTCAAAAGTCAATGCTGCCAGGGGTTTAACTTTATAAATTTATATTTAATTAAATAAATATACAAGTCATTATTCTGCACTAGGAATTACAAAATCGAAATAGAAAGTTACTTAGAGATTATAACTAGTAAAAAAACACCATTTATTATACAAATATTTTTAGAATGCTACTACAAAAATCAGAAAATAAAAATATTAACTGAACCAAACACTTTATTACCTCTGATGATATAGAACTAACTATCAAAGAAATCAACTACAGTACTGGTATGGTGCTTCAGTAACATAAGTAGTGAAAAGGTCTTTTCCATGAGAACAGAATTTCTTTTTAAGTACCATGGCCTGTACTTCCATAATCTCCACAGGAAGTACAAATTCCTGTTGCAAGAGTAAATGACTCTTATTCAACAATAGGCATATTTGTGTTTTTAATGTAAATGAACTTCTATAACCTTATATATGATTAATAAATCATACAATACAACACTACTGTATTGCTTCTTCCTATTTATTCCATGTAAATTAACAAAAAGCTAACTAAGTAGTTTCTTAAATGAATGTTAAATTATTAATAGCTTTTCATAACATTATTTTATAAAAACAATTATTGTAATTTACTAATTGTAAATTATACTCATTATACTATTTGTATTTAGCTCAATCAATAATCAATATATTACAATAGCAAAGGAGTATAGATTATGGATTACAGCAGTTTAGATAATGAGTGCCAATATGTAGACACGATCTATGCAATTTTCATCTGTATATCATGACAAAAAATCAATTTAAATATGTTACCATTGAAATACCATCATGAAATTTAGTACACTTGTAGCCTAGAGCACTCTTTAAACAATATATTTTTCTCCAAAAAATTTAAAACTCCGATTTTGAATTTTTAGAAAAGTAGATTAGTAAGTTGTTTTTTTATAAATCATTTGATGTAATCTGCCATATTATATATTTTATGAAACACCATTTAAAACTGAATAAAGTGCGTCAAATTTCAGTTCTCTAGGTCAAATAGTTTTAGAGCTACGGCTGATGATTAAAGGTCTTGCTGCAATGCAAAAAACCACAAATTTTCAAAAATTCATAATTCGAAAACCAACGGTAAAAAAAATTAAAATTTTGCAGTTTTCATCCTTATGTTAGGTACTAATGACATACCAAAAATTATCCGAATCTGGTTCGGTCGAATTTATTGAGTTGGTTGATTTGACATGAAATTACCCTTAAGATTATTCTACTTTGTACTTTTTGTACAATCCTATTGTTCTCAACCATCTCTATCCAACTTATCTTTTCTTTGTCACCCAGTTCACATTTTGAACGCCTTTAGATGTTCTTTTTTTATCTGTCTAAGAGTCCAAGCTTTGAGTCTATACAGAACTACTATCTATATATAGCCCTTACCATCTATGTTTAATATTCTACTTTTTGTTAAATGGATTTATTGGCTGCTACTATAGTACCATTAATTGTTTTTCTCATTTCAAGATTTTACTTTATAAGAATTGTTTCATGATTACATAAAGTTTTTCTGCTGATATCCATTTTCTTTGTTTCGTTCAATGCCTTTGGGCGAGTTGTTCTTTTAAATATAGCCAAGCTAGTTTTAGGCAAGGGCAAGAATTCTCGTATAATCGATTTGGAGTGGCTAGTGTTGGTTTCAAAGATTGATAATGATTTATTCTTGCCTTATTAGTAATTCTCGCAGGGATTTTCAATACACAAGAAACCTATTATATAACTAAGATAAGGAACAACTATACATGGTCTTCTTACAGTTTTCTACACAATAGTGTTGATCAAATACTTCAACTCTATCTTTGGCGGAGTTTTAAAATTCGTTAATATCAGGTTCGTTTCCTTTTTGCTTTGTTGTCTTTTTAGGTCTGAGAACATAGAACATTGGAAACAATAGTGGTTATGTTTAACTGTACCCAGGGAGATTCTTAAAAACCAATTATCTGTAGTAATATTGTGAGCATTCTTTGTATTAAAACCTTCAAGGAGTTTTTGTGACATCCTAAAGGTTTTCTTGTACTATTATCATCAATTGATTTGATCTTAGACTAGTTCTGCCATGAATCTAATATCTTTGCTGTTTTTCAACTGTTAACTATATGAGGAGCTATTTTTTTTATTGGTTTGGATGTTTTGTAGATGACTCTTAAGTTTTATTTGTTTGATGTATCGTGTAATACTAGGCAATTCTGTTTTGTTTGTTTTTGTCTTTTTTCCCTTAGTATTGTCATGGTATCATGCAATGACACCTTGTACTGTGTCTTTTAGGTTTTTTTTTGAAGTATTTTTTTTCAATAACCATTGCATTTGGTATGAAAAACTGTAAGCTGAAAAGAAACTACCACATGGAACTTATCAATTGTTTCTTTATGGTAATTCTTGTTTGATTCTCCGTATTTTGTCATTCGAACTTTTGCATGAATTTTCTTTGTATTCTATTCATGTTCTGCCTATATCTTCTAGGTTTCTTGTTAAATATTATTTGTAATTTTCATGGGTAATTTGGAGATGCAAAAGAAGCACCATTCGATACTCTTTTCTGTTTTACTCATTTTTGTTGTTTCATGAATGGCTTTTCTCGGTATCCCTATTATTCAACTGTTACTTTGTGCTCTTTACCGATTAGGTTTAAATTTTTTCGGTTGTGTTGTATGGTTTTTTTGTGTTACTGTCATTTGACATGGCAGGTTGAAAAAATGGTCTATGTTGTATTCTTTTTCAATTATGTTTCACACAATTTTATGATTTCTTGATCGATTATCTCCAGTATTCCCTTTATTTAACTATTTTAGGTTTCCTTTGGCTGTTCATTGGTTTGCTATTAAAGCCTACAAAATGTCATATTTTTTTCTGTTTGAACATGTGAGTTTTTGTTTTGGACTTTTTACTCTCATTTTTATTCATTTACTATATCCTCGACTTCTGAATATTTGCATGTTAAGAAGTATTATGTAGGTGTTACTTAAACACTCCATAACTCTCTTGATGGGTAATTTATGGGTTTCGGTTGTTTCTTGTGGTTATCAACTATTGACAATAAGAGAAAAAGAAATATATACATATATATATGTTGTTTAAAATTTTAAGTTGGAAAAGAACTTCTGCATGGTACTCTCTACAAATTATGTATGGATTTTTATGTTATCTTTTGTATAGTTACATATTTTGCCATATGTTGTGGGTTTCTTTTTGGATGGATAGCATTTGTTTGACAAAGCATTAGACATTGAAAATCGTTAGAAAGGACTATCATGTGGTTCTCTTAACCAATTCTGTTGCATGTTTCCGTATTATTTTTCGTATGGTAACTTTTAAGTTCATTTCTGAATTATTTGATTTATTATTCTGGCTACCAGATGGTACTTTCTATACTAAATGTTTTGATTTTTGTTGGACTTTTTTAGTATTCTGTCATTTGAACTTGGTTTAAGGTTTATTCTTGAGTGTGTAGGGCTGTTTACCAATTCTGCTGGTTTCCGTATTAGTATAGCATCATCATTGTCAGTGTTACTCTTTAGACTTGTTTTATTATGTATTCTGTTTCTTCTGGATTATTTATTTGGCATTGTGTTTAATAACGAGTATTGGCAGTTAAAAAATACCATTCACTACATTTTTTTAATTTTGATATTTCTTGAATGGTTCTCGCAGTATTCCTTTATTTGATGTCGTATTTTGTATTTCCTCTTGAACATTATTTGTTTACTGTTGCATTTAGTATTCAGATTTGGTGGTTAGAAATTAAATACAGTGTGGTATTCTATACCAATATCGTACGCATGTATTTCCATGTTGTTTATTTCTTGTATGGCTTTCTTCAGTATTATATCTTTTTGACATCTAGTATTTTATGTTTGTTTCTGTGACATTTGTAAGAGATGTGTTTAGGATTCTGTTTTCCATACCTCTATTGTTTCGTTTGATTTTGTTATCACTTATGTTTTTTTTTCAGTATTTCATTTCAACATACTTTTCCATTTTTTTCTAAATTGCTTTTCAATGTCGTTTGTTTTGTCATTTCGCATTGAAGATTGTCAGAAAAGAACTATCACATTGTTCTGTTTATAAATTCTGTTGCATATCTGCATTGATAATTAGTTGTTGAAAAAGAAGTACCATACAATACTTATTTTGTTTCTTTGTGAATATTATTTGTTTGTTGTTGCAGTTGGAAAGTAAGTGGCATTTCGTACGCCATTCCAATCGTGTGCATGTATTTCAATGTTATTTTTTGCTTAGCTTTTTTCAGTATTTTATTCTTTGATTTGGTTTGCTGTTTTGTTTCTTTTTGTTTGACATTGTGTTTAGCATTGAGAACTACTAGCACTTAAAAAAGAAGTACCATATAGTACTCCTTAACAGTACTATTTATTTTGTATGTGTTTGTTATTGTTTGAATGGTTTTCCTTGTTGTTCTGTCATTTGATATATTTTATGATTCTTCTTGAATATTACTAATTTAGCATGGAAAATACAGTGAAAAAGTTGTTTTGCCTAGGGGTATTCTCTACAAATTCTGTTTTCATGTTAATTTTTGCATCGTTTTTCAGTTCCTTCCTTTAGCATGTCTTACATTCTTGAATGTTATCTGCTTGTTATTGAATTTATATTTGAAAATTGGCAGTTGTAAGAGGGGCTACACATGTTAATAATTCTGTTTTATACATTAGTTATTTTTGCATGGTCTGGTTCAATGTTCCAGAATTTGATATGGGTTATAAGTTTCTTTTTGAATGTCGTTTGTTTAACATTGCAGTTAGGTTGGAGAAAGTGGCAGTTGGAAGAGTGGTATCTGGTTACAATTCTATTTTGTACATTTTTATTGCCTGCATTGTTCTCAGCTTTCCATAATTTGACTTGTTTAAAGGCACTACCGCAGAGTACTCTATACCAATTAGGTTATGCTTTTTCGTATTTCTTATTTGGATTTTCTCAATGTTCTGTTACTTGAACATATATTCCTATTTGGTCTGAGTTTATTCTTAAAAATTATTTGTTTGGCATTTCGTGTAGCTTTGATATTTGGTAATTGCAAAAAAACAATACTATGTGATATACCTTTCTAATTCTTTACTTGTTTTTATTATTTGCTGAATGGGTTTCTTGGTATCTTTTTACTTGACTTGTGTTTTGGATTTCGTCGTGAATGTTTATTAGTTTGACATTAAGAATTCTCATCAAATGTATTTTGATTTTAAAGATTATCAATGATTTAATATTTGCCTGCTCTAAGTTGTTTTCTCAAAGTTTTTCAGACAACACGAACTGATCAAATGTTTCAAATTCTGCTTTTGGTGGTTATGTTATTTTTTGTGTTTTTCATTGATCATTGTAGAAAATATTTTTTACTGGTTTGTGAGTGTCATCGGCGTTTTCTTAAATGTTATTTGTTTCATGTAATGCACGGCAAGAAAAAAGATGTTATGTTATGTACTCTTCTAATTCTGTTTCACTTGTTTTCATTATTTTCCTAATGGTTTTCTTGGTGTTCCTTTTATTTGACGTGTGTTTTAGAATTTATCTTGACTGTTTATTAGTTTCACATTAAGGATTAATAATTATAAAAGAATTACCACATGGTACTTTTAACTAATTATATTTTGATTTTGTTATCTCTTGTATGTGTTTTCCTAGTGTTTCGCCATTCGGCATTTGAACATGTTTTGCTATATATTCTAGGTTGCTTTTTCAATGTCATTTGCTTGATGTCATTTGGTATCAAAATTTTACAGAAAAGAACTATCACATTGTTCTCTTTATCTATTCTACTGTATGTCCTCGTGTTGTTTTTCAGAGTTCTATCGTATGACATGCTTTGCCATATGTTCTAAGTTTCATATTCGATATTTATTTGTCATTCGTTTGGCAGTGAGAATTGGTTGTTAAAAAAGAAGTAACCTCCCATACTTTCTTTGTTTTTTTTTCTAGGTGTTATTTGTTTGGTGTTGCACTTAGAAACGAAGTTGCATATGATACTCCATATCAATTGTGTGCATGTATTTCCATGTTATTTTTTGCTTCGCGTTTTTGGTATTTTCTTCTTTTGTTTCTCTTTGTGTGTCATTGTGTTTAACATAGAGAATGAGCACTTAGAAAAGAAGTATCACATAGTACTCCTTATCGGTATTATTTTATGTTTTTGTTATTGTTTGAATGGTTTTTCTGCATGTTCAGTCATTTGATTATTTTGTTTTTTCTCGAATGTTACTAATTTGGCATTAAAAATGCAGTGAGAAAGTAGTTTTACTTGGATATTCTATCAATTCTATTTTTGTTATTTCTTTATGGTTTTCTTTGATTTTCATATTTTAACGTGTCGTCTTGAATATTATCTGCTTGTTATTGCATTTATATTTGAGAATTAACAGTTGGAAGAGGGGTAACGCATGTTACTAATTGAGATTTGTAAATTAATTGTTCTTTGCATTGTTCGGTTCAATGTTCCATAATTTGATATATGTTCTAAGCTTCTTTTTGAATATTGTTTGTTTGGCATTGGGTTTAGATTTGAGAAGTTGCAGTTGAACAAGGGGTGTCCCAGGGTTGCAACTCTATTTCGTACATTCTTATTATTGCTTGCATTGTTTTTGTCAGCATTCTATCATTTGACATGTTTTTAATTTCTTCTTGAATATTATTTATTTGATATTAAGAATTGGCAGTTAGTAAATAGAATTTCGTGTTCTTTGTTATTTTTTTGCATGTTTTTTTTTTGTTTTCCATTTGTACCTTTTTTCTTCTTCCGCCATATATCTAATTATATTTATAAATATGCATTTTTCTTATTGTGTATTCAATCTGTCCTTTCCTTTTTTTGTATACATTTTAAAATTCTTCAACTTTGTACTCTTTATACAATCCTATTGTTATCAACCTTTTCTATCCGACTTATCTTCTTCATTTATCGGCCAGTTTATATTTTGAATGCCTTTAGTTGTGTTTTTTTTCATCTATTTGAGAGTCCAAGTTTTCTATCCATACAGAACTACTATCTATATATAACCATATCCCCTAACAATTTTTAATTTAATATTCTACAGATTAATCTTTTTGTAAATGATTTATGTGCTGCTATTGTACAAACTTTTAATTGTTTCTCTTATCTCAAGATTTTACTTATTATGAGTTGTTTCATGATTACACAACATTTTTCTGGTGATAACCATTTTCCATATTCATCATGTAGGTTTTATTTATGCTTTTTGATGAGCTCTTCTTTAAATATAGTCGAACTAATTAAAGGCCAGGCAAAGAATCCTCGTCTAATTGATGTGGGGTGTCTGGTGTTGGTTTCAAAGATTTATTATGATTGCTTCTTTTCTTCTATAAGTTACCTTCCTACAGTTTTCTAAATAATAGCGTTGATCAAATACATCAACTCCACCTTTGGTGGAGCTTAAAATTTATTAATTTCAAGAGCTTTTCTTTTTTCCTTTGTTGCTTTGCTAGGCCTGAGAGCATAGAATTTTTCAATTGTTTTAGGAAGAAATTGTGACTATACTTAACTGTACCCATGGGCATTCTCACAAACCAACTATCTATATTAATATTGTGAGCATTCTTTGTATCAAAACTGCGAAAACATTTTTGTGACATCCTAAAAGTTTTCTTGTACTATTATCATCAATCGGTTGATCTTAAACTAGTTCTGTTATGAATATAATATTTTTGCCGTTTGAAAGTATTTATGTTTGTTTTGGGTTTTATGTTTTTCTTTTGTATTTATTTACTGTATCCACAACTCTTCCAATTCTGCCAGTGAATGCTTCAAATTACAATTTTAGATGTATTATATATTACATCTTACCAATGTATAAATCTCTTAATGAATAGCTTTTGAGTTATAATAATTTATTTTTGTTTTCCAACTGTTAACCACATGAGGAGTTATTTTTTATTGGTTTGGAAGTGTTGTATATTACTCTTAAATGTTATTTGTCTTATGTTTAATGTATTTACTTCTTTTTTTAATTAGTTTTGTCACTGTATCATGTAATGATACATCTTACTGTGTATTTTAGGTTTATTTTTGAAGGTTGTTTATTAACCATTGCATTTGGTATGAAAAATTGAAAGCTAGAAAGGAACTACCACATGATACTTATCAATTATGTTTTAATTTTTTATGGTAACTCTTGTATTGTTTTTTTCAGTATTGTCATTTGAAAATTTGTTTATCATGTTGTGGGCTTCTTCTTGAATGTCGTTTGTCATTAAAATTGACAACTGTAAAGAACTATTGCATGATTTTCTTTCGTATTCTATCCATATTTGGCCAGATCGTCTAGTTTCATCTTAAATATTATTGTAATTAATATTGGGAATTGGCAGTTGCAATAGAAGCACCATGTGATACTTTTTATTTTACTCATTTAAGTTATCCCTTTAATGGTCTTCCTCAATAACTGTTATTTGATTGTTACATGGTGCTCTTTACCAATTTGATTTCGATTCCTTTTTTTTGTTGTCATATGGTTTTTTTGAGTTACATCATTTGACATTGCAAATTGAAAAAAGTTTAAGCTGTGTTCTTTTCTCATTATGTTTCACCCACTTTTACTATTTCTTGATATATTTTCTCCGGCATTCCATATATTTAACTGTTTTGGGTTTTTTTGGCTCTAAATCGGTTTGATATTAAGATATATCAAATGATACTCTCCACGAATTGTTTTGTTTTATTTTTATATTATTCATTGCGTGATATTTCTAGTGTTCTGTCATTTTATGTTTTCTTCTGGAATGAATTTGCTTGGCAGTTCATTGGGCAATGAAAACTGATCATTCAAAAGGAACCATCACGTGATTGTCTTTATCAATTCTGTTATTTGTATGCTATTTTCTGCAAGGTTTTAAAGAGTGTCATTCATAGAGATATTTTATACCATGTGTCCTACATTTTTTCTTGAATTTTGTTGTTTCTGAATAGTGTTTCTCTATATTCTTTTATTTGGCATGTGTTTAGTTGTCTTCTTTATGTTGTTAGCATTGTATTAAACTGGCAAACTAGTTCAACCTTAGAAATTTTCAAAAGAAAAATAATACACTAGGGTACTCCTAATTAATATTGTTTTCGTGTTCTTTCTTGCAGTTATCTTCCAGGCTCCATTTTTGAAATGCATTTTCTTAAGTTTTGTCTTGAATGTTAGCACTGCATTTATTTTTTATTATTTCTTGCATGATTCTTTTTGGTGTTTCATAATTTCCTATGTGATATGTTTTGTTTTGAATATTTGTGGTGTCGATAATTACCAGTTAAACATATTTCGTACAATTTTATATCATATTTTTTTTTGTCATTTTTTATGAATATGCTTGATCATGAATTTAATGCCTGGATTTGTCAGCTTGATTTCTTCCCTTTGCACTATTAATAGTCACCCTTAAGTGATTTTCAGCTTATCTAAAAATTTCCTATTTTCTTGCTCCGTACCTTCTATTATGTTTTTAATTCCACAGTGTTTTTTTGTGGTATCCTTTCCCACTTTTTCGTTTTGTTCGTCGATTTTAAGAACATTTTCATTCCACTCTTTGTGAAACCTTATTATCGTTAAATTCGTTGTCCAGCTTATCTCTGGCGGCTCCGTGGCGTAGTGGTATGTGTGTGACTACTACGCCCTAGGTCCTGGGTTCGAATCCCGACACGGTCCGCTTGAAAAATGTTAGGCGAGCATTTTTCGCAAAAATACACCCTCGTTCGGATGAGAGGTAAAATGGAGGTCCCGTGTGTGAGTGTTGTCACGCACGTTAAAGATCCCTACCTTGCTTGGAACAGCAAGGATTCGGCAAAATTCAAAATTTTCCAGGTAAAAGAACTCGCTTCCTGGCCAATGTAGTACCTTCGGGTGGAGCATTGGAAAATCACATGTAATGTCCAGCTTATCTTTTTGCTTCATTACCAGGTTCATATTTTGATTAGCTCTACTTTTGTTTTTTTATTTGTCCTGGAAGTCCAAGTTCTATGCCCATTTACAACTGCACTCCACACATAACTTTTATTTTTTTTAATTCAGTATTTAAAATTTCACAGAGAATCCTTTTTCTTGTGAAATTATTCATGGGTTGTTACATTCTCTTATATCTCTTTCACTTCTCAAAAATTTTACTTCTCTAAAACCATGCTATTTAAAATTTTATCTCTTCGTTTTCTTCATGTACATTTTCATGCTTTTTAGTGAGATGTTCTTTTAAATACAACTCAATTAATTTATAAACCAAGACTAGAAATCCCTTGTAATTGATTTTGGTTGAAGTGTTGATTTTCAAAATTCATAATGATTCGATTCCTGCTTGATCTAAGCGGTCTTCTTAGAGTTTTTGAGTATTTGATCAGATGAATCAATTCTACATTTACTGAAGTTTTAAAATTCGTTACTTTCACGTTTGTATTTTTTTTGAAAATTTTTCAGTATACAAATATAGATATTCGTAAAAGTATTAGGAAGAAGCTGTAATTATGCTTAAGTGTACCTGCATGAGTGTTAAGGCTTTATAAGTATTTTGGTTGTAGTGTAGTATGCCAATCACAATTAATTTAAGTCCTTAAACTATTCCCACCTAGAAACCCTCCATTATCCCTACCTTTAGTGCAACGACATAAAAGGGTTGGTAATGTACGAGTGGACGACTATTCAACTTCGTTCTCGCTTGGCTTTGGTTCGTGATTTAGTTCGGTGCATCGAGCATCAGTAATTAGCAACAATTAGTGAACATTATACATACAGTCCATAATTATCTGATAGCAGTGCAAGTACAATCAACCACTACAACCAGTGAAAGGTAGGTGATATATTCCTTTAAATTATCATTTCCTTTGTGTGATTGTAAATGCAAATTAACATTTTGATTAACATTTTTGGTCCTTTGAGCAAATATTTTGCTTATTAATTGGTTTATTATTGGCATTTTGGCATTCAATTTAACTACATTGTTAATTGCTCTTCGCTTAAATTAGGGTTGACCGCATTTAGAAGAAAAGTGTAGTCATACCACCAGTTTCATAGTCAATTGTGTAAAGTAACTTATAGTAGATGCAATCTCGCATTAAATTTGAAATTTTGTACTGATACAGAATCTTATAAAGCCTTAAAATGACAAATCTTTGTAAATTTTAGGGATAGTTAACGTAAGAATTTGTAGTCAGAAAAGTGTTTAACAATACAGTTATTTTAAACTTGTAATTCAAGTTCGCTAGAGAATTCAGGTATTCGTAAAACCGGGTAGAATAAAACCCTTTGCTCTTTGTCATATTGAAACTTGCAAGCTCCCGTTAGGCACGTTGTAGTAAAAATTCTTTAACAGGTAGTTCAACATTACCCTTGGTATATCCTATTATTAGGTGAACAAACCCTTCATTTTTGTAGCTGAAATCAATATAAAATCGATATTAGTAACCTTGTTCGTTAGGATGGCACATATTTCATCGGATAGGTTGATAGTGGATTTAAAGGCGACTCGATAGATTATCTGATATATCTGGTGCGATAGATAAATTGGAGCATATTAAAGGCAATTGTATTTCTGTTAATATTATGGCTGAAAGCGCCTTTGATATCAAAAACGATGTAGATACTGCTTATAAAACGTGCATATTGGATGAGGACAACTCTGAATTATTAAATGCAATTACAACACTAAGAATTGAAATAGATAGGTCTTTGTTAAACATTAAAATTATTAAAGCTCAGTTTGATAATATATCCACTGCTGAAAAAGGCTTGACTGGAAATATTACTGGTATTGGCTCATGTACTAATATTCGCTCCTCGGATAGAAATGAAAAATTTTCTGGAAAAATAGAACATTTCCAAGAATTTATTCAATTTTTAATAATTTAGTTCATGAAAATAATCAATTGCTACCGATCGAAAAGTTCTATTTTTAATTGATGCGTTGGATTTTAAGTCTAGAGAACTCATTAGACATTTGCAAATTTCGAATAATAATTATATGCTAGCTTATTCAATTATTGTGGAGAGGTTTAATTCAAAACGTTTAATTGCAAACACGCATTGGAATGCTTTAGAATCGTCACCAAAAGCAAAATTTAATTCACATACAGATTTAAGAGAATTGCTTAATTGCTTTACGGAAAATATATCAAGCTTACGTCAAACTAAGATTGATTTGCTCGACTTCGTATTGTTTAATTTGTTATCAAAAAAGGTAGATACAAATCTTTTGAAAACATTTGAGTTAGAAAATACATCAGACATTCCATCTTATGATCAATTAAAATTATTTCTAGAAAAACATTGCAAGGCATTAGAAATTAGCAATATGGTTGTTTCCGATACACCGTCCAAATTTAATACGTCCATTAAACAAACCATATCATCTAGTGTACCTTCTAAACGTTCCTTTGAATATTCAAAACCCCAAGTTCGAAAGTCATTCGTAACAACTTCATTCGCTCAGAAATGCAGTCTTTGCAGTGGTACTCATAACTTATACCAATGTGAAATGTTTCTGAATAAATCGCCACAAGACCGTTATAACTTTGTTAAAGACAAACACTTATGCATTAATTGTCTTCGCAACTCTCATATGGTTACACGCTGCTCTTCCAAACTTGTTTGTAAAAAGTGTGCAAGGGTCATCATACTTTATTGCACTTTGAAAACCCTACAGTTGCACAGAAACCTGCAATCACTCAGGCAACAGATCAACTTCCCGAACCCACCTGCAACACTACTACAAGTACGTTGTTATCATCTAGATCGTCCAACACAATGACGTTATTAGGCACCGCAAGAATTTCAATTACAGATGGGTTTGGTAAAGTTCAGACAGTAAGAGCACTTGTAGATAGTGCATCAATGGAAAATTTCATGACTGATAAGTGTTGTCGACGCTTAGGTTTAAGAAAATCGAATATTTCAATGAAGGTTGAAGGCTTAGGTCTATCTGCTTCTCATGCGTATGGACAAGTATCGTGTAAAATTAGTCCTCAAGGTAAAACTGTTCCAGAGTACAGTATTGATTGTTTTGTTTTACCAGACATTTGTGGAACCCTTCCTTCATCAAGGATCTCACCAAATAGTTGGCCTCACATAGTTGGATTAGATTTAGCAGATTCGGACTTGACAAACCTAGCCATATCGATTTATTGTTAGGTGCAGATTTGTTCGCGTGTTTTATTAAACGCAACTCGCATTGGGTCACTAGAAGAACCCGTGGCAATTCACACTACCTTTGGGTGGATATTAACAGGAAGGTTCTTTCTTCTGTTACATCTCGTATATCATTAGCTGCACTTGTAGAAGATGCTAACATTACTCGATTTTGGGAACTGGAAAATATTCCAGATTCTAACAAATTATCTCCTCATGCGGAAATTTGTGAAAGGCATTTTGTGGACACTCACAAGCAGGATGACACCGGTCGTTTTATTGTTTTGTTACCTTTCAATGGTCCTGAACCGCTATTTGCTGGCTCTCGGAAATAGCATCAAGATTTCTTTCACTAGAACGCCGTTTGGAAATAAATCCTCAACTGTATAATTCGTACAGAGAATTTATGCAGAATTATATCGATAGTGGTCACATGTCTCGTATTGTATCGGATTCAACTCGATCGTCTACATTATCGCCGGTATATTACATACCACATCACGCCGTGTTCAAACCAGACAGTACAACTACAAAACTTCGTGTCGTATTTGATGCTTCAGCCAGCGCTCAAAGTGGAGGGTCTTTAAATGATCATTTACCGCAGGCCCCTCTTCAAAAAGATATCATGGAGTTGTTATTACACTTTCGTTTACATTCTGTAGTTTTAACTGCGGACATTAAGCAAATGTATAGACAGATTCTTATTTCTACTAGCCATCGAGACTATCAACGTATAGTTTGGAGATTTAAGTCCTCGGAGTCTGTTATCGATTATCAGCTAAACACTGTTACATACGGCATCACATCATCACCATTTTTAGCCATGCGTGTAATTCAAGAACTTGCAAAGTCAATCGTTACGTTTTCCTATTGCTTCCAAGATTTTAGCATCGGATACGTACGTGGATGATTTGATTACAGGGTGTGATTCGATAGAGGATGGCAAACGACTCGTGTATGAATTAAACCAAATTTGCCAATCAGGTGGTTTTATGTTGCGAAAGTGGAATAGCAACGTGCCAAGTGTCATTGGCCATTTACCTGATTCCGTTCGGTATCAGCAAGCATTTTGTTTGAAGAGGTAAACAATACTTCTCAAAAATTTTAGGACTGCAATGGCAACCATTGAGTGATGTGTTGTTTTACAATCTTAATATCGTTGATCGGCCTTGTACCAAAAGGAATATGGTTTCGAAATTGCAAGGATCTTTGACCCTCTGGGGTTATTATCACCATTGGTCTTCTTCAAAACATTTGATTCAATCTGTATGGATATTAGGAATTGGCTGGGATGAACTTCCTCCCCAACAAATTGTTTTAAAATGGAATCTGTATCTTCAACAATTACCCGAGTTATTGAAAATTGAAATTCCTCGACGGATTCTTTGCGATAACTATCAAACTGTACAAATTCATGCATTTTGTGATGCATCGGAAGCTGGATATGCAGCAGCAGTTTATCTCCGCTGTGTCGATGAGAAAGGGAACATCCAAGTATCAATGGTCTGTGCCAAATCTAAGGTCGCACCAACCAATCGTATATCATTACCTCGATTAGAATTGTGTGGTGCAGTGTTGTTGTCGAACTTGGTCGAGTATGTGCAAAATACGTATAGAGATAATTTAGTATTGGACGATACATTTGCGTGGTCAGATTCCACAGTAGCATTAGCATGGATTCGATCTTCGTCAGATAATTGGAAGACCTTTATTAGCAATCGTGTCTCGCATATCCAAGAACGAGTGGCTCCATCATCGTGGCATCATATTAAATCACAGGATAATCCTGCTGACTGTGCATCAAGAGGATTATTAGCTGCTGAGCTTGTTAATCATCCTTTGTGGTGGACGGCTCCACCATGGTTACTATTACCTAAAGAGAATTGGCCTGCTCATATGGAACCAACTCTTACAGATCACACTCAGATGCACATTGAAAAAGAACTTTATCCCTTAATATACACGTTGCAGATCATTTCGAGACTCGATGGTAAATCAATTTTCAGATTTGCGAAAAATATGCAGGATTCTGGTATATATTTGTCAGTTCATTCAGAACTTGAAAGTTCGTGCAAATTTGGATATTCGAAACTTAGAACAATTATTGGTCTCCCGAACAGTATGCACTTCATTTATTAATAAAACGGGTTCAAGAACAAGTTTTCAGTCAGGACATTGATATCATTCGAAAGGAAAACTTAGTAATAAACAACTTCGACCTCTCAGTCCTTTCCTTGACAGTGATGGGTTGTTAAGGGTGGGCGGCCGGTTGCGAAATGCAGACGTATCTTATGATACAAAATTTCCTTTGCTACTTCCTCGGTCACACCGGTGACAGAGCTCATTATTCGAGATTGCCATACGAAATATTTACACCCTGGACTTAGAACTACTCATTTCTTGTTAGTACAAAATTTTTGGATTCTGTCTGCAAAAAGGGCTATTCAACAGTGCCTAAACTCTTGTATTCGATGTTTTCGTCAAAAACCTATTTCGCTATGTCCTCCTATGGGCGACTTGCCCCCCGCTAGACTTACTGCCGGTAAAGCGTTTCTACATACTGGGGTAGACTACGGTGGACCCTTTTCTATCACCATGAATCGTATTAGAGGTGCCAAATCATTGAAAGCCTATGTTTGTTTATTTGTTTGTCTTAGTACAAAAGCGATACATCTGGAGTTGGCATCAAACCTATCTAAAGAAGCCTTTATTGCAGCTTTACGGCGGTTTGTAGCACGAGAGGTAAATGCTTGCAAATTCATAGTGACTGTGGAACAAATTTTATCGGAGCATCTCGGGAACTAATCGAATATATGAAGCAGTCATCTGAAACGGAAGGTATTCACTTTGTTTTAATCCTCCGTCGGCTCCTCACTTTGGGGAATGTGGGAAGCTGGGATAAAATCTGTAAAGTCCCATCTCAAGAAGGTGGTAGGCGAACAAATTCTCTCGACGAAGAATTTAACACCATTCTTGCTCAAATTGAAGCCATATTAAACTCCAGACCTTTATGTCCAATGAGTAACGATCCCACTGATTTTTCATTCTTAAGTCCTGGTCATTTTCTGAACGTAGAACCAGTGTCTGTCATTCCCGACCCTAATGTCTTAGATCTGAAACTATCTTCTTTAAATCGTTGGCAACTGGTTCAACGTATTCAGCAATCATTTTGGAAACGGTGGCATTTGGAGTACCTGCACACTTCAACAGAAAACCAAATGGTTTTCTGCTAATTATTCGTTAATGGTGGGAACGTTGGTGTTGATTAAGGATACTCAAGTGTCTCCATTACAGTGGAAAATGGGACGATACATACGTTGCATTATGGAAAGGACAATGTTTGTCGTGTGGCTACCGTGGCAACATTCCAGGGACTATTTAAAAGGCCCGTGGTAAAATTGTGCCCTCTCCCATTTCAGAGGCAACTTAGTATTATAGTTAGTATATTAGGGTAAGTTAACTTTAAATTTACGATTATATATATATATTTTTTTTTTTTGCTCGTTTAGACACACTTAGAAAATAAGTTCCTAATACTTATTTTGGTGGGCGGTATGTTAAGGCTTTATAAGTATTTTGGTTGTAGTGTAGTATGCCAATCACAATTAATTTAAGTCCTTAAACTATTCCCACCTAGAAACCCTCCATTATCCCTACCTTTAGTGCAACGACATAAAAGGGTTGGTAATGTACGAGTGGACGACTATTCAACTTCGTTCTCGCTTGGCTTTGGTTCGTGATTTAGTTCGGTGCATCGAGCATCAGTAATTAGCAACAATTAGTGAACATTATACATACAGTCCATAATTATCTGATAGCAGTGCAAGTACAATCAACCACTACAACCAGTGAAAGGTAGGTGATATATTCCTTTAAATTATCATTTCCTTTGTGTGATTGTAAATGCAAATTAACATTTTGATTAACAATGAGTATTTCCTTAACCAGGGGTATCGTTGTAAACCAGATATTCATAATAATATTATGGTACATTCCAGGCATCGAAGCAGTCAATGCCTTTACTAATAATATGATTAATTTCTTGTTTTACCAACATATGGAGTTGTTATTATCATGTCATAATTTTTATATTATATAAAATAATGAAGAATGAAATATAAGAAAATACATGCTAATACATGCAACATAATTTGTATAGATTTCTGCATGTTACCTTCTTTTCTGATTGCAAAATTTCAATATTAAACAAAATGCCAAACAAATAATATTTAGGAAGAAGCAAAACACATGACAAACAAAGCTCAAATTATATAACACTAAAGAAAGTTATACAAGGAATAACAAGATAACATGCAAATTTAAATTACTAATGAGTACCGCTTAGCAGTTCTTCCTTCATAATAGTCAGTTTTTAATACCAAACTAATAACATTAAAGAAGACAACTAAACACATGCCAAATACAACAATACAGAGAGAAACAATTTAAGAAAGAACAAAATTGGAAATGTGTACTGAATGGTACCTCCTTTCTAATTGCCTATTCTCAATACTGAACAGAATACCAAATAAATATTCAACAAGAAATTTAGGACCCATAATATAAAACATCTCTACGAATGACACCGTTTAAAAATTTGCAGAAAACAGCATGAAAGTGATAGAATTGATATAGAAAAATTTGTGATAGCTCCTTTTGAACTGTCAATTTTCAATGCCTAATGAACTGCCAAGTAAATTCATTCAAGTAGAAAACATATTAGAATGATAAAACACAGGAAAATCAGGCAAGAGATAAAATAAAAGAAACCAATTGATAGTCAAAAACCTAAAACAGTTCAATGTAGTGAATACTGAAGAAAATTAATCAAGAAATAACAAAAACTGGTGAAACATAATTGGAAAAGAATGCAGCATAGAGCTTTTATTCAATTCGCAATGCCAATTGACGTAACACATAAAAGACAACAAAAAAAAAATCATAACCTAATTGGTAAAAAGCACCATGTAACAATTAAATAATAGTGATATTGACAAAAGCCATTCAAGAAACATAAAAATCAGTAACAGAAAAAAATATCGGATTGTGCTTCTTTTGCAACTGTAAATTCCAAATGTTAATTAGAAATAATATTTAAGAAGATACCTAGAAAATATGGCAAAATATGGATAGAATACAGAGAAAAATCATGCAATAGTCCTTTTCTGTAGACAATTTCAATGACAAATTACATTCAAGAAGAAACCTAAACGTGACAAAGAAATTTTCAAACGACCAAAAACTGAGAAGAACCATAACAAGAGTTACCATAAAAAATCAAAACAGTTGATAAGTACCATTTGGTAGTTCCTTTCTAGCTTTCAGTTTTTTATATCAAATGCAATAGTTAACAAGCAATCTTCAAACAAAATCCCAAAATACATAGTAGAATCTGTCATTACATGATATAATGACAAAACTAAGTGAAAAAAGAAATACATAAAACAGAGTTGCAGAGTATTACATGAGATATCAAACAAATGACATTTAAGTGTCACCTAGAACACTTCCAAACCAATAAAAAATAGCTCCTCATATGGTTAACAATCGAACAGCGCAATAAATTACTATAAATTAAAAGCTTTCCATTAAAGGACTCATGGGTTGATAAGACATAATACACAATACATTTAAAAGTGTAATTTAAGCATTCACTGATACGGAATGACGAACAAATAACAAACAAATTGTTTTAACACACTAGGAACAAAAGAACTGTTAATTTGAGATGAATGAGGTATTTACGACACGCAAAGGTTTGAAAAGGTTCGAGGGGAAGGTACATTGGTACATGACAAGATAACGTCAAAATACAGAAATTCAATTTAAGTAATGATAGAGATGAGGAAATATATTTAGTTAAGTGTTCAGACATATGTGCGAATAATTCACACCGATAGAATTAAATAGAAAAGATTGTAGATCTTTAATATGTCATGGTTCTTGAAATTTATCATGAAAATCTTGTAATTTATAAGTTAATAATGGGACTCTATGATATACTTTACATGAGGTGTAATTAGAAGTTAGTTTTAATGGGAAATTCTTAATTGTATTAGAAAGATTGATTTGGTTTCATTATTAATTGTAAAATCTCAAAGATAATTTGATTTGGCTTTATGTGTAGGTACATATATTAATTATTTTAAATAAAAAATAAATCAATCCCCAAAATATAGCTAAGAAAGGTTTAGGTGTTTCCCTTTTTATAAAGAGAATTTAAAGTATTTTTTCATAGAAAACAGCTGTTAGATATGAAAAATATTTACAAGAGACAATTATCTAACTTTATTTACTATTAAGAAGGAAATTAAAACAATTTTTTGCATAGAAGGCCAGATTTAATCAGATTACCTGTTGAAAACATATACTTAGGTAGTTTTTATACATACAGTTAGATGTTTGAAAATAAAGTAACGTTTTTCATAAAAAGACCTGAACACTTCTATATAGATATTAATTTAAGATTTACACTAAATAATAATAAAAAGTTTATTTAATTAAAAAACAAGCTTTAAGGATCTAATAAAAATGAGTTATTGGAGATATTTTTATAAATGCAGTCATAATATCCGTTTAAAAAGTAAATAACATTTTTTGTTATAAAGACAGTGTCAAACTTTTATTTAAAGGTAAATAATTAAACGAATTTAATAAAAACAATTAAGCCACTAAAGATCAATTAGATGCAGGTTCTTTAAGTGAACAAGCTTTTTGAAAATCTATGTGCAAGTAAGGTTAGAAAATAATTTGGACATATTTGTAATTAAATTTGTGTTTTTAGATTTAATCTATTGATTTTTGGATGACAGTTACAGACATATAGAGCTTACTTTAAAACAGAAGGAAGTTACTCACCATTTGGTGTGAATAAGGAAATATCGAAGCTTAATTTTGTAAAACGCTAAATTTGCACGTTAATACGTAAGTTTCTACAAAGCAGGCAAAACTATGAATAACTAATCACAAAACTTCCAGTATGTTTGTTGTGGTTGTTTAGCATTTTTCTTAATCTTCTTTTGGAATTAAACCACCTATAGTTGTTAAAATCATCTTTATTTACGTTTCGATCCATGACCTAAGATTGTTGTCGAAATAATAAAAATTTCAAGTTTGACATTTATGACATTAATTGAAGGTGACTTTGATTTATGAATTTTTGATATATTTAGTTTGAGTACATTAGGCGGAAATGTTAAAGAGTGCCTTCAAATTGTATTGCGCCCTGGGAGTGACTTTGAAGTAGCCAATACGCTTAACGTGAAATCAGCTAATTAATTTTTATTGTTAAATTTCATTCAAATTCAATAACTTGAGGATTTTAAAACATTTTTTCACATGTTTCTATTTATACAATTGAGAGGATGGTTATTAAAGAAGTGTGTGATTACAAACGAATTCGTCTTATAACATTATATTATGCCCTAGTTAGGAGCATTTTAGAATATGGTTCACTAATTTGGTCACCACAGTATTATAAAAAGTCGACCAGAATTGAAAAAGTACAAAAGCGATTTTTAAAATTTCTTTATTTTAAGAAGCATCATACCCCCCGCGCTATCACAATAGATTTATTAAAAGTATTTAGTATACCATCATTAGAAGAACGTAGAAAAAATCAGACTTAATTCATCTGTTTAAGCTTTAAAATGAATATTAATGTTTGATAACTGGGTCAACTAATATATTATTTTAAAGCTTAAACAGATGAATTAAGTCTGATTTTTTTCTACGTTCTTCTAATGATGTGTACCGGAAAAACTAGTGAGAACCAGAACCAATAATTGCTCTGTAAATATTGATATCTTTAATTCATCACTAAGGTCATTTATACAAAATATTGCCCAATTGACTAACACCTAAAATATCTTAAATATAAACTACTATGTTTTTATATTCTGATTTTGCTAATGTATATTTCTTTGACTATTATAGTGGTATAATTCATCTGTATATTTTTTGTCCAGTAGTTTAAGTTTTAATATTAGTTATAAATGTTATTTGACTACTATAGTTAGGTATTACTCCGTAATTGGATTGATTTGTATATCTGTGGAGTAATATATATTAAATAAATAAATAAACCAAATATATCAAACATTAATAAATCAAAGTCACCTTTCAATTTATGTCATAAATGTCAAACTTGAAATTTTTATAATTTTGACAACGATCCGAGTTCATGGATCGAAACGTAAATAAAGATGATTTTAACAACTATAGTGAGTTAATTACCAAAGAAGATTAAGAGAAATAATCACAAAACTGTTAAGTTTGTTACGTACATTAGATAATTTAATACCAAATAAGTTAAAAAATATTTAATACACATGATTGTCGCTATTTTAAGATGTCATGTAGATAAACTGTAATAATGATAATTTGCATACACAAAAAAGAAAACCTCTTTTTAAAAAATTATCATTTTAATATTTAAAATTTGAAAAGGGCAAACTCAACAGAAATTATAAGTAAAAATCACGTTCTAGGCACCAAAATTAGTATAGCCAATGGCAGTTATAGGTAGACATACTTAGTTTATCGCATTGCTACACAGTCAGGGTGTAGTAATATAACGCAAATTTTACGATGACAAGCAAACAACTCAGTGAAAAAATTAAGCATACCTTGAGTAATCGAGGTAGTTCGCTTAAGGTAGATAAAGCTAATTATTACTGCATCTTCTAATATGACAATTTCTGCATGGCAACTGTTATGTATTAATCCTTTAGCATGTACGTTTGGGTCATATTTGCAAGCGATTGCTTATTTTCTTCAAAATTGCAGTAAATTTTGCAACATACAACATTATGAAACACAAAAGCTATTAAGATAGAAGGAAAGGTATACGAGTTTCACGGGTCTCTTCAGTAAGGTTGCCCTAGGTAATCTCCAATCATGGTGCTTGTTTTACAGCAGCTGGTAAAACTCCTTTTATATCGCCGTTCTCATTAGTTGAAGCACTGATACACATTCTTAAAACCATGAGAAAACGTCTATCCAGCAAGATACATATAATATGTAGCTGGCTGGATAGTATATACTAAATTATAAGTTAATCCTATAACAATACATGGAAATTCAACACCACATTTTTATGCATCATAACCTACTTATACTAGCTAAATTATGATGGGAAATATACTTCCAATGTAATGTTTAATTTTTAAAATAAGGCTTGTGATGTCAAAAAAGCATAACATATTGCACTATTCTGTATCCCTTTTTTAAAGTGTTACATTTACGGTACTTTGCATATAAATTTAATGAAACTTAACTGCCACGACTGCTACCTGGGTCTCCTTCAACTGGGTATTTTTCTATGCGTTCCAACCTTGTCGGCGAAGCACAAGATAATTTTGTAGATACATGGGATAGGTACTGACAAGAAAAGGAATCACTTCGCCGAACTCTGAACTTCACACACGTTCGTCCCCATCAACTGTCAATAGTAAAGTCTTCTTCTTTAAGAGCTTAATTCTCACGAGCTATAAACTCTCCCACCATTTATCCACGCTCCCACGGCCTAACCGCAAACCATAAGCTGCATTCTTCTCGCCTGGGAACTTGATCATATGCTGTTTACATACTATAAATCATGAATTAATGTCCTAAAATGCGTGGGAAACTAATAATCATGAAATTGACACATTAAAGCTTAAATTAAGGAAGAGAAAAGAGAACTTTCCATACTGAGTTTAAGAATCCCCTAAATTAAATAGTAAAATATAATGTTAAGCTTTATAAAAAAAAGGGACAACTGTTTTTTACCTCTATCTTCAAATGAACTGGATGTATTTATACTTTTAAGTTTTGTGACTTCATCTATAATAACTTCACTTCAGTTAAATTGTTCTTTGTTTGCTGTGTATAGATTGTGGTTACCGACATAGGTTGTGGTTACTATATTTCGAGCTATTACACTTCTTACACTGGTTATTGTGATTTGATTTTTTTAATTGACAGCACAAACATCAATAAACATCCAGGACAATGACAAAGACTATGAAAAATTGTCGGCACAGCAAGGAACCAAGCCTCTCGTTTTCTGCATATTGTAAAATCACAGCTTTGCTATGAACCTTGCAATTCTAATTTGTGTTTATTGCCTGTATTTTTAATCTCTCATTTTTATTGTAATTATTTTGATTTTAAATGCCACACCATATCTACAGGTGATTATTGCAGCAATTCATGTATTATCTATGTCTGATCAGTTAATTGTTTATTCCTTCCATTGCGTTTTCTGAGTGCATGCCATAGAAGAATCTGGCAGGCTATACATTTGCTTTTATTTCAGTTGAAATTAGTTTTAAGCTGGTTTCCTGTTTGCATGTTCATAAGGTTTTTCAACTTTTTTATTTATATTTATAAAACAGTACAGAATAAAATAATTTTACAGATATATTTTTTTAATTGTTCTGTTCTGTAGTAATTTCTTCGTAATAAAAAACTTACAAATAAGCTATGTACTAGAATATTGTACTTTTCACTTATTTCTGAATCTCTTGTGAAATAGTTTTTGCGTCCCACCTTTTTTGCTTGCAATATTACTAAGGTACTTTTTCATATACTTGTTTAATTTGATTTAACCTCATTCGACATTTAAAAAATAGTTTTGCAATATCTTATCACAGGTGAGCTTGTGGTTATTACTTCTTCATTTCTCATCTCCATAGGATAGATAGTTTAAGAAATGATTTTGTATAACTTAGGGCCTGTGGGCATGTACATGTATGCATTGTATGCATGTGGGCTATAATTTAGGGCTTGTGGGTGTGTACGTGTATGCATTGTATGCATGTGGGTACATGCATGCATGTGTGTGTTTGTGTGGACATGAGCATGCATGTGCATTTGTATGGGTGTGTACATACATGTGTGTGGATGTGTGCATGCATGCATCATTTGTGTTGCACTAAAGTTTGGAAACAAGATTTCAGTCGTGAATGAACGGACAAACGGTCTTGATTATACTGAATCTGCCATTAGTTTTTATACTTTTAAAGTGAATTACTATTGCTTAAATCCATGACATGATATGAAATCTCTTGTTCACTTTTGGAGATTTTGATGTGATATTTATTTGCAAACCATTACAAAAAAATGTATTTTTAATTCTTTTTATTGCTTATTTCTTGAGCTGTGGATGTTGAAAATTATATACCTATGAGTATTAAATCCCTTTCTTTCAGTGGTTCAGATGAAAATGTGTAATGCCTTGAAAATATGGAACAAAGAAAGTACTAACAAAGAATACTTAAATACCTCTAACTTGATTTAATTAATTTGAAACTGGCTTGGCACATAACATAGAGAACTAAGAAACATTGTGAATATTTATGCTGTTCATAATGTATCACAATGTGGCCATATAAATATGAGTAATTTGACAAATTGATCTTCCATACCAATTTGAATTCAGTTACTTAAATTTTTTGTTGCAATTATTTATTCTGTAGGTGTTGCTAATAACAATTTCATAAATTAAAAATGTGTGTAGTAATATTTTTGGTAGAGAACTTTTTCCTAAGATGAAAAGTTTTTTATTCCTTTGAGTAAGAAAAAGCAAACATTCAGCTGTTCTAGCCAAAAATAGAAAGTTTATTTTCATTATATTTGTTAATATACAGTATATAAACCAAATTTGTTATATGTATTGTATATAGGAAAACTAATAATACTAATGTTTTTATTGAGACTAGTCCATTTTTGTTACAAACATAACTTAAACTCTGCTTAATTACCAATAGCTTAACTTGTCAATTTTTATTCATTATTTCATTTATTAAATCACAACTGTCATTTCATATTTGGCCCATTTTTTTAAATGTAATGTAAAAGCATGTTTGTTAATGTTTGTTAAAATGGCTTTCAATTACCTACGAAAATTAACCTGAATAGAAATAGTTCCTCATGCATTATTTCCTAACAGATTTTCATACCAAACATATAACTGCGCAGTTTGAGTTGTTTTAGTGATCCTCAATACAATAAAATAATATTTTATGAGACTATAGGGACTTTGATGTTTACTCTAGAATTAAGCTGCACTCGCATCGCAACATAGGAAATATAACGTAAATGATTTTAATTGTTAAAGCATGAAAAGCTTTTAACAGTTTTATGGTCAACCAGATCTCCATGAAATTACTTTTTAACTATTCTTATATATTTTAATGCTTTGGTTTTTATTGCATTGTTACATATCTGTAGTTTGTGAGCCAAATTCTAAATTTGATTTCAATTATTGCAGTAATGTGCTCCATTTTATAACTATAGAATTTTGCACAATAAATAATTGTATTATCGGCGGATGAACTGCCAACTTCCATTTAAATTGTTATTGCACGCATTCTTGGCACTTGATACGTTTCTGATAAATGCTTCATTGATATATGAAGTATTCTACAAAAGAATTTCTAAAAACAGTAACTTGAATGTATGTACTCATATGTTAGCATGTAATGCACCCATCTGCATATGCATTTATTCATAACACCCACACACTTGCATGCACAGAAAAATGTATGCACATGCATCTGCACACATATGCATGAACGAATGCATGTGCACAAGCACATACATCATTCTTTTAAGTATGCTTTTGATAAGAGTAGTAATAATAGTTGTTTATAAACAATCATATTTCAATCTTTACCATAATTAGCATCTAAACTGCATATTTATGGTAATTATACATTTTACACTGACAACGCTAAGGTATTTGTAATATATTATTTTGTAATATCAAATATTTTTTTAAAAAAATTTGTTTCAAACTTTGCATCAATGCAAGAAGAACCTTCCCCGTCTTATTCAACTATGTAATCAATAGCGGCACTTAGATTTAAGTAAAAGCATTCAGTTATATCTTTTCAGTATAGGAAGCTTTATATAGATCTATTTTATATTACTATATTTTTTTGGATATAGACAACATGTTAAAATTAATCGAGTAGTTGTGTTTAAAAACAAATTCAAACTATTTCTTTTTGCTATCTAACATTTTGACCGTGACCCTAGTGTCACTTTTATGATATCTGTATATCCTGTCTTAACTTATTAAATACAGAAAGTGTCAGTACTGTTTAAAAAAAAGAAAATAGTTGACTCGCAGATATCTTTGAATCTTAATATGAATGCACCTTAACACAATTTACTTTATTTTGCAAGTAATAATGGCATCATTTAAGTGAAAGATATTCAGATGTATCTCTTCAGTATAAGAAGTTTTACACAGGTCCATCTTAAATTACTATATATTTTTTATATTGGCAACATGTTATTAAAATTATTGGGATAATTAAGATTTAAAGACAAATTCAAACTACTTTTTCCGACGACCACTTGTGAAAACAACAGATTACACACTACTTATTTATGTAGAAAGTAAAGTATATCACTCTAGAGTGCGAAAGTACATATCACTCTAGTGTTGAAATACTTTTCAACTAGAGTGATATGACTGATGTTAGTATGCTAGTTACCTAGGCAACCCAAACGACTACCGGTTTCTACCTTTTTGCATTCATTCGTTTCGTTTTGGCTAATAACAGTTTAAAATACCCATAGTTAAATCGATACTGACAGTTTCCGTTTTACTTAAAGATGTAATTACTCATATTAGTTTGTAATTGAAATGATTTCTTCAATAAAAATTGAGAATGCATACGCTAAAAGCAACAGATTCGCGGATTTTATAAAAACAATGTAGGTGTTCGAATTTTCAACATCAAAACGTCAAATAAATTTTATAGGTGTCTGTCTGTCTTGCATTATTGCGTAGACATTTGTTGCAAATTAGCATAAAAATAACTATTTCGTAATTGTTTTTAGTGGTGGTCGTCGGAAAAATTGTGTACAGTACTCGCGTGGAAAGTGACATTTCACACTCGGCTGACGCCTCGTGCAACAATACTCTTCCACTCGTGTGAAATGGGCCACTTTCCACACTAGTAATGTAATATACTATTTCTTGGTGGCCTAGATTTTATTACTGGCTCTATTGCAACTTTTATGATATTTGAAAGTCCTGCCTTAACTTATTAAATATATAAAATGAAATGTCAGTACTATTTAAAACAACATAATAGTTGATTTGCAGATATCTTTTACGAGAGATATCTTTAGGAATACGCACTTCATTTGTTTATTCAGTGATTCGTTTATTGGCAGACGCCATTAAATTTTGTTTTTCTTATGGTCGCCATCTTTGCAATCTCAATATTTCGATGGCCGCTTTCATGCTGATTTCAAATATGTATCACACTTAATCTTTTATCAACTGCCAAAAGTATTACACAAAAACAAAGGCGCATGTCCTTAAAAATTGCAACCCTAACAAAAAAGGGCATAATTATATGGAATTTGAAAACGAACAAAACTTTGTGATTAGGTAATTGTCAAGTGTACTTCTTTCTCTTCTTTGGAAATAAAATCAATTGTAGTTATTACAATCGTTATTGTTTTGACGATCCTAGGTCATAGATCGAAACGTAAATAAAGACGATTTTAATAACTACAAGTGATTTTATTCCCAAAGAAGAGAAAAAAGAATACAAAACAAACCACAACAAACATACAGGGAGTATTGTCAAGTGAACTGTCAAGCCAATTGCAATTTTTAATGTTGACAATTTAAAATTTACTAACATTCTACAATTAGGAAAGTGGACTGTGAACACTAACTTTTTTTACTTAGTATTAAATTAAAGCTAAACAAAACTAAAATGAAATATAAACAGGAACCTACTTTAACACATTTACTTATTTTTCTAATTAGATAGAACATACTATAACAAATGTTTAAATAAAAAGTCCCTTTGTTCTAAACAATTGTAGCTTCTATGTTCAGTAGACATCAATACTTTATCTAACATTGTAGAAGAAATTGTTCTGAATGCATTTCTAAATCACCAACATCTGCATAGGTGGTTTGGTTTTGGTACACAATATCTTTAATGTAACCCTACAAAAAGAAATCCATGGGGGTTAGATCGGGCGACCTTGCTGGCCAAGATATAACACTGTGAGTCCCTATCCATTTATTGGAAAAGTTTTCCTGCAAATATTCTCGGACAACTTGAGAGTTATGAGCTGGTGCTCCATCCTGTTGAAACCAGCAGTTTAATACCTGATTGAACGGCATGTCATCTAAATATTCTTCTAAATGAATTTGAAGAAGTTCTAAATATTTTTGAGAAGTCAACGATCCTTGATATATTATTGGCCCCAAGATATTGCGCCCTAGAATGCCGCACCAAACATTAAAACTAAAACGATATTGATGTCGGGTTTGTTTAGTTATATGGGGCTTTTGAGTGCCCCAGTGATGGGTATTAAGTTTGTTAAATAGTCCGTTATTTGTAAAATGCAATACATCCGACCAAATAAATTGAAATGGAAAGTTATTATTATTTTGACACTGACGCGTATACCACTCGCAAAATTCAGAACGCCTTTCAAAATCTCCAGGTCGAAGTCCTTGACTGATATGAATTTTGAAGGGGATGAAATTAATTTTTTGTAAGATGCGGTGAACTTCTGATTAGAGACTTCTAAATTCCTTGCTATTTGCCTAACTGAGGTACCTGGCTGTTCTGTTACTAATTGTGGTACATTTGTTTCACTTCTTTGATTTGATGTTTTATTGCGGGTTTTATTTTATGGCTTATTGTACGATCCGTATTCTTGTAAATTTTTCCTCAATTTTGCAAAAATTTTGTTGTTTGGTTGTCTTCATTCGGGGTATCTATTTAAATACATTCTTCCAGCATCAATACCATTTCTATGACATGAATTATAACATTGCACCATATCATATTTTTTTTCATTTGTAAAATTTGCCTTAATAATTTAATTAATTAGGTAAAAACTTGCAAATATTAGAAATGCGTGGCACAAATGTACTTGATTTATAAAATCAACCGCTTACTATTACTAATTTGACAAACAAAGTAGCATTTTTTTAAAAAACAAATTTATAGCCAACTGAATACATTTTTATGGTTACCATTTTTTAAGTACGTGTTTTCTTTTTTTTTGTACTAATCTTTGCAATTATTGATAAAACATGTAAGTGTGATACATATTTGAAATCAGCATAAAACGGCCATCGAAATATTGAGAAATCAAAGATGGCGACCATAAGAGAAACAAAAGTCAATGGCTTCTGCCAATAAACGAATCACTAAATAAACAAATGAAGTTTGTATTCTTATTCACCATAAAAAGTTGCCTGAAGAATGCTTTCACAGATTTGAAAAAGAATCATAAATAAAAGGTTATGAATAAAAGTAGAATTTGACGTTTTCCACATTTTCTGCCATATCTTAAAAATTAAAAGGGATACCTGAATTTTTTTTTCAATTATTGTCCATCAATCAAAGATACTCCCCATGGTGGACACGCTTATCCGAGACACCCTGTATATATATATATATATATATATATATATATATATATATAGAAAAGATTTTGTTTTTGGTTCTTGGGATAAAGTCGCTCATAAATTAAACACAAAACATTAAATGTGTATCATTTGTATTAAATCGACGTTTCGGTGATAATTTACACCTTAATCATCGATCTACATGAAAAAGTATATAAATAGGTAATTCATATAACAGGTAATATATGTTTAACTTACTTATTACTTGATAAAATTATTTTATGTATTCACCCATAATAAAAGTAACAGAAGGAAGCTTGTCATATTACTGATTAAGAATTAAAATTAATTTTGAATGAAATGTCAGTTCACTTATTTGACAAAAATGTAGGATCAAGGATGACATCAAACAACAAATTATGACACTATTTGATTATATTTTTTTATTTAAATAGTAGTATGTGGTTTATATATATATATATATATATATATATATATATATTTGTATCGGAACCACCTTATTATGTTTTATAGCCTTGGGAAAAATAGAAGTTTTAATACGGCAATTTATTTGTTTCATTAATGAAAGAATTATATTAGCTACTATTTTAATCATAGAAATGTTTAAATTTTGGAATTTTTTATTTTACTGATGTAATACTATTTAGTAAATTGTCATAAGACAATTCTTTAGAGGCAAACGAAATTGTTTTTTGCTCTAAACTGTCTGAAAAATTAACTTAGGTGCAACCAATATGTCTTCTTTATTAGCAATTTTATCTATAGTAACGTGGACCGAATTAATAAGGAAGTTATTGAATTCACTTGCTATAAAGTTTCCCAAGTAACTATTGTTTTTATTACTTCCTCTTTTCTGATTAATAATTTTCCATTTAGCTCTATTATTATTACCTGCTTTACATACAAAGTTATCTTAGGCTTTAATTTTTGCATTCTTTATAGCAGATCTGTATTCATATTTTAGTTTCTTTTATATACGATTAAGTTCTTTGTTAGGCTTTGATTTATATCATTCACGTAACAGTAAATAATTATCCTGCATGAATTTTAGATTTTTATTAAACCATCCGACTGTATTTTGTTGTTGACTAGGTGTAACTTTACATGATCTTATAGGAAAATTAAGCGCCGCAGCATTTATTCTAATATATATAAACATACGGAACCTGTCATCTATACTTATACTGTCATCATATACAAAATTCCAATTAAATTTTTTCACATAATTATAAAAATTAAATTTACCTTGACTAGTAATAGGTTGGTAAATTTGAGTTTGATTTATTATATTTAATTTATAATTGTGTTTGAATTGTAAAAAAGTCCATAATGGTCAGACAAACCAGTATTCACAATATGGCATGCTTGATTTGATAAATTTGTGAAGATTTTATCCAGACAATTATTAAGACGAGTATCATTAGAATTAGTGAAATATAAACCATAACCAGCAAAAAAATCTAACAAAAATTTAGCATCTTTATCATTGGTTCCATTGAAATTCCCACAAACACACAAATCACATTATTAAATACAGGAAATGTCTGTGCTATTTAAAGAAACAAAATAGTTGACTCCCAGATATCTTTGAATCTTAATGCAAATGCATCTTCATTCAGTTTACTTTATTGTGCAGGTAGTAATGGCATTATTTGATTAAAGCGAAAGGTATTCAGTTGTATTGTTCAGTATTAGATCCACTTTAAACTACTATATTTTTTTGTATTAACAATGTATTATTAAAATATTGGGATAGTTGAGACAAATTCAAATTATTTTTTCTTGCTGGCCTAGATTTTGTCACAGACTTTACTGCAACTTCTATAATATTTTTACGCTCTGTCTTAGCTTTACACAATTCATTACACAATTAACATTTTGGTAAAAATTTATTACATATTATGTTACTTCAGGTCTTAAGATTAAAATACGCAACAATTTCTACATTATAAATGCTTTTGAATTTTAATGCTGATTGCACCTTTATACAAATTTCTTACATATTACATTACTCCAGTCTAAAAACCCAAATGTCCCAAAAATTTCAAAAGTATAATATTTTCAACGATTTTTAAAATACCAATAATGATTGACCAATTTAAAGATTGATATGTACAATTTCGGTCCAAAAGTGAGTAAATATTTCACAGAGAAGCTTGGTGAAGTACTTTGCACAAATTTTGGAATTAAAAAATTATCATTGACCTCGACTGTAAACATGATGATAAATGTTGCTGACCAACTCGGTGACCGAGTACGAGTAGTGTATATGCTCGTATAGAGCTGATGTGCTATCGTCCGATAATACTTGTTTTAACCAATTATTTTGTTGGGCACCACGTAATTTCACCTAATTTTGCGGCATCTACAAATTATCCCGACACGGTCCGCTTGAAAAATGTTAGGTGAGCATTTTTCACAAAAATGCACCCTCGTTCGGATGAGAGGTAAAATGGAGGTCCCGTGTGTGAGTGTTGTCACGCATTTTAAAGATCCCTACCTTGCTTGGAAAAGCAAGGGTTCGGCAAAATTCCAAATTTTCCCGGTAAAAAGATCTCGCTTCCTGGCCAATGTAGTACCTTCAAGTGGAGCATTGGAAAATCACATGTAAGGCATCTACAAATCAACCCAGATGGAAAATGTGGAAGTTTGTGCACATAAAATTAGAAAAATGAATCTAACAGCACTTTTTTAAACCTGGTAGTATAATCATAAACAACTAATTTATATACATACTTCAATTACTGAGTTAACTATGCAGTTCCAACCTAGGAAATTCATTCTAAAGCATTAATCTATTAAATTGCTTGCTAGATAAAAAATATAATATGGATTAACTAAAATTTTAAATTGCTGCGACATGAATACTCAGGACTTTGATTTCCTATTTATAAGAATAAAAGCAGCTAAATTATACTTTTCTATTACAATTTCCAATATCAAGTACGGATAATTATTTCGATCGCTACACTCTTCTGTCAATAATTAAAGATACAAATAAATCCGATGGTACATGCGTTTTATTGAGCTAACTAAATAAGGCCTACAATATACATTATAATATAATCAGAATCAAGAGCAGACACTAATTCATCAGAAAATATTTGACTAGTGAAACAGTTGCTCTGAGAATTACAAACACTATTAATTTTCAACACGTAATAAACTTGAAAATGAATTTTCACACATCCCTGATGAAATACGAATGAATTTTAATTAATTGTTTTGGTAAAATCTTTATATACAGGGCTCGACATAATATAGCCTTTTAAAGTGCTTTAAATTATGAATAGGTTTCCTAAAAATAAATAACAATAAATTATTTTTTGGAGCTCCTACAAAAACTATTAATTAAAATTAAATGTCTATTCTAGCATTTCTAAAGGAATGTTTCAAAGTACTCACATAATTTAATGGTTTAAATTTTTTCAAGCATAACGTGTACCGAAGCACGAGTATATATGACTGGGTGTGAGGTATGTTGTGGTGATAGAATTCAAATTTTATGGTGACATTGTTTAAGACTTTTATGGCTGGAGTAATCTTTCATTCACTCTTTATTTAAAAAAAGTTTAAAATATCAACATAATTTAAAATTTCCATTTGATAGTATAATTTATAACTGGTATAATGTAAAAATTTATATTGTTAGATATCGAGGCGACCAAATACTCGAGCAATACTCTAAAATGTGTTATGACAAATGCAAAGTGTAAAATTCTAATTTGTTGTTGTTTGTAAAGTCATCAGAGAAGTATAGAATAAAACCTAATATTCCCAATTACTTGGAGACAATGTCGTCTGTATATTTTCTAAAGACAAGCATTCTTGCTACCTTATACAATAAAGAGTAGTTATTAATACCAAAAATTTCAGTATAAATAGTAAAAGGAAATATAGATTATAAATTTCTCAAAGCGCTGTTTAGTACTTCTTTATTGAGTCGCAGCCAATAACCTATTTTTTATAAAAGGGTATATATTTTTTTACCTTTTAACTCATTTATTTATCTCTACCTTTTGGACGCACTTGTCCAAAATAAAACAATTGTTCAATTAAAGCATATGATGGTTCTTTAATGAAATTTATCTTTTTCTGTAGTAAAATTTTATATATATAAAAATGTACAACAATAAAAAACGCGGTCTAATCTTTTAGACTCAGATATTTAAATATGAGAATTATGGTAATTTTTACTAAGAATCAAAATGTCAACAATAAATTAAATATGACCGTAAAGTTTTTAAATACCCAAAATGCACAGATCTGTTTACCTTGGTTTACAAATATCTGTTATATATTCAATGCGAAATAAATTAGTTCTCGTAATTACTTTAAGTTCGGAACTTGAGTGCAATACTTTTCCGGATTAAATAAAGAAAATTCATAATTTTAATTATTTGCAGTAATATCAAATGTAAGCAATGATTTATACTATAATGAAACCCAAATGATAAAAGTTCAATCGACTTCCTTTAAAACAAATTAAAAAACGCTACCACTTTAGTTTCAAATATTCGCCTTGCTGTCAAGTTATTCAGAACAGCTGTTGTCAGATCAAGTCCTAATGCTAACGCTTACCTTAGCAACTAGTTGTACTTTGAACTTCATTGTTGTAACAAATACCTTGTTGAGACCACATGTGTTAGCCTGCGATTCTTGGACAAACATTTGACGTCAGCGAAATTTCCAAATCTGCACCCTACAAAGCGTTAAGCTTGAGCTTCTTCTTTTAAACTAACGACGAATTAAATGCATTACAGCGTATTATATTGCACCATTATAGGGAACCATTTTCTTCAATTTGTTGTGCAATCCATCGAAGTAAATCGAAACATAAAATCAATCCATAAAACGAGCTATTCTATGTGCACCATTTTTGACTCTTTATTAACTTATCCCAAGGCGAGATTATTTAACGGTAAACTGAGCAATTAAATATGATGTCTGAACTCGTAAGTTCGTAGTTAAATTAAAATTGGTAAACGTGTGAGTTATCGTTATTGGTATAGGTGAGGGTGAGCGCTATAATAAAATCATTTAGTCTACCTTAATAATTATTTAACTTGCTTACCATTATCAGAAGCAAACAAAAGTCAAGTGCATTCTGCACTTGATTACGCTGCCACGTTTATGGCTATGCGTAGATTGTTAGCTCGGACCTTATTGATCTCCATGATGCTTCTAATGGCAGCGAGTGGTCGAGCCAGACTGACTCTTCTGTCGACGGGATGTGCATAAGGCACAAAAATCGTTTGACATTGGAAATGCTATTCAAATGACCAACGTTTACGAATAAAGCCTTTTATATTATTATTAATTAATATATGCCTCGTGATTGGGCTATACGGTACTGATCTGAACTTTTATTAACATCATAAAATTAATTGTTGATTTGAATAAACTGTGCAGTGTATTTTATAATTAAATTTATAAGCCTTTATAATCGTCAAAAGAAAAATTGTTTCAATATAAATTACTAGATGTTGGAGGCTCACACTTATTTATTCTGAAAAACTCTCTTTAATTTTGTCTTTGAAAGTAAGCACGAGTTATGTGACTGCTCTTTAAGATAATTATGTCACATGAGGCTACTAAACCACAAATATTAATATCAAATAAAATCGAGTTTGATTTATGGAACTAATGTTTACACAAATCTAACTTCCCAGTAAGTTATTATTGTTTAATAATATTGATGTTAACAAAACCACAACAATAACCGAACCACATATTACTCTACCTGTCAATGTTAACTAAAATGTAATCCAACCACAATACTTTTTAGTGGATTTTTCCTAAAATTCGTTTGCCATGGTGACGCCACAATAAATAGGAATGGAAGATTGAAATATCACTTACCTCCATCTGAATGTACTTTGAACGTGACAAAAAGGTAACTTACAGATCAGCTCGCATATGATCCATCTGTTGGTAGAGATATGGATTTCTAGATTCGCCTCATATGTCCATCTCTGGTATGAAGCATCCAAATATAGAGATAAACAAATGGCACCTTTACCATACAAGTAGATACTGCAGCGATGTATTAATCAGAAAAACAACACCATGGCATGTATCTTAATCGTCCATGTGCTTGCAGTAAATCGTGATGTTAAAATCATTAATATTCTATATGAGAAGTTAATCACATTGAATACAATGAATACGTGGTATGAATTACCTAAACGATGCAACTCACCATTGTTTAGGATGAACTAAATATTAACTACCTCCAAGCTATTTTCCCCGACGTACAGTCATTCTGAGTGAAGCAAAAGCTGGGAGATATAGGATTGACCTAATCACTACGAAAAATGTTGCATTGAGGCCTTTCACACGGATATTGGAATGCGGGCATACAATAATCAGAGAATTAACATTATAAACTGTGATGATGAAACGGGTTTAATGTGTAAGCGTAATGATAGGTTTTTAAAAACGTTACAAGAATCTGTCATAAAAGAATTATTGATAAAAAAACCTGGAACAGTTAAAAAGTACAAAAAATATCCAAAGACTTGGCAGAACAGAAAACAAGCAGATAATAAACAAAGTCCGATGTTAAACTATTCCAAGCAACTAAAATATTAATCAGCACAAGAGCTACCGCATAGTGTTAAAGCAATGTGAGCATCAGTAGTTGCATCCTAACAAAATGTTGCTTTCATTTTTAAGGTGCTTCTGAAAAAATGTTTAGCAATAACCCTATATTACTACTTAAAAATTAACAATCTACAAATTAAAGCGAGTTTCTATCCAAGAAAATTTCTAAAAATTTGTTGATTTTTGATTAGGTACTAATTAGATGATTCAGAAGTTTACAAAAATCATTCATCAGGTTATTTCATTAAGCACTTTTTAAACAATAACAATAGTGATTTCTAAGTAGTGTTTCGTTGGCTCATCACCATCATTAGGTCTTCAGTTCAAGAACTGGTTGGATTCGTACGTATTTTGTATTCTGAGCTAACCTACACATTTTCCTGAGATCTTCATAGCCCAAATCTTTCACTATCTGTGTGCGATAGTCTAATTTAAGTACACCTACCTCTTTTCTTTCTCTACTTCTAATATATACCACGATATTTCCTAATTTCTTAATATGTGTGATATCATCTTATCTATTTTTTTACCGTTTTCCATGTATTTCTTCTACCATACCATTGGCTACCATACTTTTATAATTTTGCTAGCAAACCTCTTAAAACCCTTTAAATTCTTCTTTTTTGTTTAATTACCGGTTCCTTAATTTCTTTTTTAATGCTTTCAGTGCTAAAAAAAAAGCTGCAAAAATATGTTATTATAATCAACCATTTTGACATTGCAATAAAAGCTTACTGAACTAAAAATGCAGTATAGGATTTTGGTATTAAATAATTGTAACATCAATTTCTGTATTAAAAAATTCCATTTACTTTTGAGTGGTTGTAATTGAACTTCAAATTCAAAATATGTTGACGGAAACACTAAAACTTTTTCAGAAAGTGGTTAGTAATTCAGTTTAAGCATCTTTGTATAGACTTGGGCTTGTTTGTAAGGAAACACGTTCATTTTGTGTCTATTTGTATTTTTTAAAGTAAATGCTTGAGTGAAAATAAGTTGAATACGAGAGCTTAACCTGAATTATACATTTAATCAAAACAAAGCTCTATGATACTTAACTATCCCCACCATTAAACATGAAATAAAATTTCTCCTTTCTACAATAAGGGGGTTGATTACAGAATAATAATTAGGGCGGGTGAATAAAACTGTTTAATAATTAAACGGCTTTAGTTCAGTATAATTGCCTCTCAATTATCTATACTTTCTTGTGCCATCTAAAACTATGAAACTGGCAGTACTTCTCCAGACAAGCTCAAAGATGTTTGTATTTTATGTCGGTTTCATTTGCTATAGGACATAGTTAAATCTAAAGTGATCAGTGAACTGAAGTTAAGAACAGTAGGAAAAGGTAATGTATGTTTACAGTTTTACAGGAATCTTTTAGTCTCAAATTAATTGATTATTTAAAACACTGAATAATTAATATCCCTCACTTTCTAGGTTTTATTTATAGCTGTTTAAATAAATACATTACTTTACTTGCATATACATATAGGTTTAGAGGTTTCATACTTATACGGCAGTAGAAATTTTGAAAAGTTACAACATTGATTTGTATGGCCAAACCTTTTGTAATTGATAGGGGGGCATGTCGTTTGGCCTCGTTTAACTGCTACATCAGAAGATTATAAATATTTGATAAGTAATAGAGCACTGTCAATTACTTTTGAAGGTGCAGAACTTAAGTTTGTAATTATTCTATATTTACACTATTATAAATGAAAATTAAGTTGTCCCCACACAGGAATTTATTTTATTATTGTACATTCAATTTGTTTGTATTATGAACTGTATTAAACATATTGATTTATTTATAATCAGGTTATCATTGGATATGATTATTTTGAACTAGTGATGGGGTTTTAAAGTTGTAGTTGTTAACGATTAAAGTTATTCCAGTGGTTTGTTCTGTCACTAAAAAATTACTGTTGCATTATTTTTACCTAGGTTTTGTTCAAATTTGATTGTTTTATTTTCTGTAAATAGCAATACCTTTGATAAATTAGTAGATATTACTGTGAATACTGGAATGCACTACCGGCCCATAACCTCATAATTTATTTGGATTAGTTTGAATATTCATAATATATAAATCAATTAAATTAATATTTTTCCTGGTACAGGGAACAAATATGGTTTTAATTATCAGTTGGGTACGGTCTATTTGGAGAAACATAATTAATAGAAAGAATCACTAATGCAGTTTGTAGCTACATTGTTTGTGGTAGGATTTGGATGTTGGTGTATTTATGATCATTATTAGTATTTCAAAGGAATTTTTTTAATGAAGAAATATCTTGAAAAAGACTCAAATTTTTACAAACAAAAATTATTTATGATACTTCAAATCACAGATACAAGCAGGCATTTAGATTCTATGACAAACTATCTACCTGCACAATACAAATGGTCTCATCAAATATGGTACAGATATTTTCAAGATAATCGCGAAATAGAGTGTTTTGTACAAATTTATCGCAAGATAAATTTACATAACAACTTCATCTGTGCTTTATGGTCAAGATGCATTGTATTAGAAGGTATCAAATAAGTGACAAAAATAGAACCATAGAAAGATTTACTCGTCCATTCATAGAATGACTAGTACCACTACCTTATTAGCTAAATAAAAGCGTAATGAAGAATGATAGGCTGAATGCATGTCGTAAATGATTTCTACAAATATGATTGGTGTTTCTGTACTTTTCTTTTACATCCATGCCACATATATTATATTTCAAATATCTTATAAGCACTTGCATATTTTGATATTTTGCTAGGGTAGGGGGGGATAATGTTTTCTATGAATTTAATAATGCAAGCTGCTTCTGAAAAAGAGTTTCTATTTTAACTAAACTTTTTACAAATTTATAGCAGAATTTAATAAATCATATTATAAGATATGTTTGGAACAAACAAATTGCATATATAGTAATTATTCTTTGGCAATACTAGACTTGACTGCTATTGGTTCCTAGCAACACAAAAGTAGTACATCACGAACGATTTTCTATTTACAATAAAAAAAACACAGAGAAATTTCTATCAAAACAGCAAAACAAAATTAACTAAGGTTACTATTTAATAAAACAATTTTACTCTATGGACAAATTCACTAATTGTTCCACGAAGTGCACAATTCGTAGCTAACATGCAATAAATCTAACCAGTACCAAAAAGAATAACACTGATACTTTCGTATAAGCAGATGGGTTAATTGAAAAAAAACATTAAATTTAGACCTTTCCAGTAAGGATTTTACCATACGAAGCATTTGTTATAACTCTAATCAGTAAAAAAAGAATACTACTGATACTTTCGTATAGGCAGATGGGTTAAGTACAAAAAGCAAAAGCACTAAAGTTTGAAACTTTTCTAGTAAGGATTTTACCAGAACAAACATTAGCGTATCTAATTTCAAATTGGGTTTATCCATGGATATGTTAAAAAAAGAAAACAAGTCACATACATGTGTCGGGATACTTATCTTGTCAGTCCTCGGAAGCGAATTGACACAGCATCGCCGCGGTAGTCAGCAACAACCATGCTACTACCGTAATTACAACGGCGGTCTACATGCAAGAGCAGTTGATCTACATCAAGGAATAATCGGGCTACACAACAAGCAATTTAGCCTCCATCTAAGAGCTAAAAAAAGGAAAATCCTACTAATATTGACAACTCGGGAGCACTTACCGATACACACCAAATCTACACATTTGATATAGGAGAAACGTGCATCGCTCTTGGAGTAACAGAACGAGTAGTTTTTACAAGCTCATCAACGCTCAAGCTGAAGAATCAAAATTTTAAAGGAGTTCAAAATAACACGAACTCGAAAAAAGCAAACATCCACGTGATTGAAACGCGGTTTTACCGGAGAATAGTAGGATATATTATTTCGATAAATCTTTATACGTGAAACCCACTAGAACGGAATTATACGTTATCGGAAGGTATTACGTGCTCACGGATACTTAAACAGGATCATGACTAATTAATTGTAGCGTAAACTTGTCGTTTCAAAACAACTAAATATAATATACCTTGAGAAATTCTTACAGAGTATTTATTATTAATTATGCAGAAGGATTTAATAATAGACATGGAATTTATACGAACGGATAATGAATTAACAAGGGATTAGTTGAAAATTATGGTGAAGCGAGCTTATCTGAACAGGTACGATATATCGGGTATTGTTGGAGAATTTAATACTAGAAAAGGGATTTATGTAAATAAAATAACCAATTATTGCTGAAAATGAACGTAACAAATCCCCCCAGCAAAATTAAAAGTCGGGGCAGGGAATCAAAAGTACGGGAGTGGGCAGTACCAAACAAACAAAAAGAAAATTCGCTTAAAACTAAAAGAAAACTTGTTACGAAAGCAAAAGAAACCAAAAAAAGAGAAAAAAAAGAACCACCCAACCAAACGCAAAAAACTTTTATCCGGCTCGAAGGGTCAATAATAGAAAGTGAGAAAGAACAAGAAGAGAAAAAAGAAGGGAAGACGGGTAATAAGTAATCAACGAGGACTAAGGTGGAACGGTCTCAGTACTGCGGAGTCGTCAATGAACGGATGTTTCTCAAAGGAAACGAGGAAGAAAACTAACAGTGCCAACCAAATCAGGACCCAAAGGTCAAGCCTCAATTATGTAAAGAAACAACAAGGGGAAACGAGAAGAAGAGAGGAGGAACGCTGGTAAAAGAAACGATGTACTGTCAACTGTGGTAACCAAGAATAACACGAACTTGAAAAGCAAACATCTGCGTTATCGAAACGCAATTGAAACTCGAAAACATGGTTTTACCAGAAAGTAGTAGGATATATAACTTCGTCAAATCTTTAGGTGGGAAACCCACTAGAACGCAATTATACGTTATCGGAAGGCACAATGCGCTCACGGATACCTAATCAGGATTTTGACTAATTAATTGTAGCATAAAGTTGTCGTTTCAAAACAACTATATTTACGTTAAGAAATTCTTAAAAAGAGTATTTATTATTAATTATGCGGAAGGATTTAATAATAGACATGGAATTTATACGAACGGATAATAAATTAACACGGGATTCGAGTTGAAAATTATGGTGAAGCGAGCTTATCTGAACAGGTACGATATATATCGGGTATTGTTGGAGAATTTAATACTAGAAAAGGGATTTATGTGAATAAAATAACCAATTATGGCCGAAAATGAACGTAACACAATCTCTACTTTGACTTTTCTCTTTTGGGTTCAGCCTTTTCTCAACTACAAGTTGTAATGTATTTTTTTAAAGAGCTGTCATCAAAAATGCGAAATAATTTTTGGAAATAAATAATGGCATTTACAGTTTTTTAATTTAAAATTAGCTAGCCTCTAGTTTACGCAGTGAAATCTTTTTCTATAATTAAAAGACATGGCATTTAATTACTTAAAAACTGATTTAGCACTTGTGTTATTATAACCAGATATAAGTGATTATCTCGGGATATTCAGTTCTTGGTAATTTATTACAAAATTCGTTAAGTCGCATGTTGTTACATTATCTCAGCAACCCAATGCGCGCATGTGGAAGTAAAAAGTGTCTACAAGAGTATGTATAAACTGTAGTATGAGAATAACTTAAAAACTGCTAATTTTTAAGGGAGAAATTCTACGGCTTGTTTGCTTTTATTAATCATGTATCGCGAATCATGTAGCAGGTAATCCACGGAAATACTCGTTAATGAACTCGGCTAAAAATCTTGTTTCGGTAAACTATCAAAAATCTTGACTATACTGAAACAAAAATTATATAACATAAATAGCTACCTTACCTGATATCACAAGGTCGAGAATTTCTTATTAATGAGGGAAGCCCAAGGTAAAGTTGGATGGAAAACGGCTTGAGGAAAAGAAAACTCTTAAGAGATAAACGGCTAGTAGAGTGTTAGCTTTGGATAGATCATGAGCTTGGGTCATGGGTTGTCAAATAACCAAAAATATAGATAGAGCGCCACCGTATTTTTCAATACAACAACATACGAAGATTCATGTACTTGTATTGGGGGAATGCGGAAACCTGAAGTCTACACCGCTTATGTAGCCACAAAACATAAATATCAACCTTGCAAAGCACTTACCAAAATGTTACTTGCCAGATGTATTACAGATGTCTCTGCATATCCTGTGAACAAACAAATGCACAACTTAAAAATATTCACCAAAAAATAATATATTTGAATTTAAGTTCCAATTGAAAAAAAAACATACAAACCCGTCTACACTATTATACATGATTGTGTTTTTGACAGTATCACACACACACGCGCGCACGCACATACGCGCGCACACACCCACATGTGAATGCGCACAAACATTGGCGCACACACACCCACGCGAGCGCGCACATACACACGCATGCGTGCACGCACACATGCACCCACACACACGCATCCACACATGTGCGAGTGTGCACACACACACACATGTTTGTTACAATTACATGATAGACATTCTTAAACAATATTAAAAATCAAATATATCTCAAATTTACTTTAACTAAATTCTTAACCTAGTCATTCAGATGTACTATAGGTGCTGTTACTGAAACTGTTAAGCTCCCACAGTAGCTTGCTTGTGAATTGATTATTTTATAATTTATACGCTTGGCCCTGAAAAGAAATTGAGACTGACAAGTTTTAATTACAGCTGTCAAAGAACTTGTTGTATATAAACTCCATAAAATAGGTATAAAGGGCACAAGTGTAAGCTAATGTTGTTGTTTAATGCAAAAGATTTATATTGTTAATTTTAGGAAAATTTTGAACACCACCATCTCTTTTATTCAATGTACCCTTATAATTCTGCTTTGTAATATAAATAAACAGAACAATGAGCCAGTACAACGTCATTTAAGAGAAGTTCCAAAATTTGAAGCCCCTTATTTCTAAACCAAACCGCAACAAATTCAAAATTTTCACTTTTCATTGAACTGGAAAGTAGGTTGAAGTGCTGCCCCAATACTAACTCGAAAAGCTATTGGATAACAGTGTAGCAACCGCTTAAAACAGTACAATGACGAATAATTGCGCGATGTGTAAAAATCCTGACACAAAGTTTATGGTCGCCAGACATATGTGACAAATGGTTCCATTTCAACTGTGTAGGGTAGATGAAGCGGTAGAAGATCGAGACTGAGTTGTACAGTATGTACAAGTAAACTTGCACATGACAAACAGGCGAAGTCGATCAATCACGCGACAGCAACCCGCAATTAGTAGCTGAAGTGAAACGACAACAAGAGGAGGTGATGGAGTTGAGGGCTCTGGTGGCACAACTTCAAGCTAGTCTCAAACAGCAAGCTGTGTCAAGCACAGACCCGACGGGCAATTACCGTATAGCGGAGTATTCGAGGGTTAAGCAATCCTAGTAACCCCATCGAAAATAGTAAGCCTAGTAATGTGGTGTCCGAAGAAATAACTACTAAAGCAGTTTCTAAACTATGTGCACCCTACCCACGGTTGCTTCCGGTCGGGCACAGGTTAGTGGTAACAAATCGTCAGTGATGAACAAATCTAATAAATCGATTTCAAAACGAAAACTGGCCCACCAGCAGTTAAATGCCGAACTGGGTCTACGTTTAGAATTCTTAAAAAAGGGCTTTGAAGTTGATCAGCAATTTTGTGATGAGGAAACTGACATATCTGACGAAGGTGATTTATCGGCTGCTACTGAGCAGAAAGTTTCGTTCTGGGTAGACGAACAACCATTCGAGAAATCGCAAATAAACGAAGAACATCAACCAAGGGTTCTCGCTAAACACCAAATAAGTGACTCTAACGCTAATTTAAAACCAGCGGTGTTACAGAAAACTACCTCACATCATAACTTGCATGTGACGTGCGATCGGGACACGCCCTCTGCTTTGAAGGCGTTTACGCCATGGCTTTCCAGTAGAGAAAACGAGTATTTTCTTTCCATCGGCGGCAAACCGAGTCAGAATGAGACAGGCGTAGAACGAATAACAATGCAACAAATTGCTATGAGACAAATTCTGCGAAATACTGCATGAAATTCGGCGGTGAACCGGATAAATGGCCGATGTTCATCTCCTGGTTCAAGCGTACCACGTTAGAGTGTCATCTCCTAGATGATGACAATTTAAGCCGATTGCAAACCTGTCTGGAAGGTCGAGCACAACGACTTGTACAAAGCTTCTATAACTTCCCTGAACGCTGCCGCAAGTAATGAGAGCTTTAGAAATTCAATTTGGAAGACCAGAGCTTATTTTGGATGCTGTGGTCGATCAAATTGAATCGTGTGGCAACGTTTCACAAGAGCACCTTCAATCGGTGCAAGAATTCGCCGTGACTGTCCAACATGTTGTAATAACAATGCGCAGCGGGACTACACGATATGCTCACAAACTTTGCACTAATGCGGACGATTGTTAGTAAACTGTCTGGAACCTTACAACTGGAATGGGCAAAATATAAAGCTGCGCAAACGAATCCTGACTTAATTATGTTCACTACATGGATCTCAGAGTTATCAGAAAGTGTTGGAAGTATCGCTGTTGTAAAGCAACCTAACGAAGTGTATAAAATAAACGTCCCGAGATTCGTAAGCAATCGATTCACAATGCACATTCCTTAAGTTTGGAAAACCGGTGTTATCGAGAGATAAAGACAGGCACCCACACACTAATAAATGTTCACTCTGTAACGACGGCATTCATAGTGTAAACGAGTGCCGATTATTTTAGAATCTTCTAAAACTAAGCGGTGGGAACTACTAAGACAACATAAACTGTGCCGGAAATGTTTAGGGTCTCACTATGCGGTAGATGTAAAATGCATAAAGAATGTGGTGTCGATGGATGTATCTTTAAACATAATCCACTGTTGCATGATACAAAGCTGCATGCGATCAAAAATTCAACCGTTAATGGAGCACCAAAACAAGAAGTTATCAATCTCCATCAAACGACGACGGCTCAGATACTGATGCGAATCGTTCCAGTAATACTATACGGACCGAAAGCATACCTCAGAACCTATGCGTTCCTTGACGAAGGTTCGACTTTAACTCTAGTCGACGACGAGATTGTTCAAATTTTAGATGTCACCGACCACTCGAGCCACTTCATCTAAAGTGGACCGGTGATACGACGCGCTTAGAGGAGAATAGTAGACGAGTATCCTTCGATATTTCTGGAGATATGCCTAAAAGCAAAAGATATGAACTGTCAGACGTTAGGACCGTTAAATCGTTAGATCTTCCAACACAAACACTTAATTATGAATCATTTCTTGGAACGTCGGCACACTTACGAAACATTCCTATCGCTGAATACAAGAATGCTAAACCACGCCTGCTCATTGGAATTAAACATTTAGAGCTGAGCCTCCCAAGAAAGATCAAGGAAGGTAGACCTGGTGAGCCAATTGCGACTAAAACGAAGTTGGGGTGGATTATCTGTGGTTCAATCGGTGACGCCACATTGAATGCTGCAAATGCACAGCCTCATTTTTATGCCTGCAGTTGCTCATCGGACGACGACATACATATGAAAATCCAAGAATACTTTTCTATCGACAATTTCGGTGTTAAAAGACCGGACGTTCCTCTAATAACATCGGAAGATAAACGCGCCATCGCCATCCTTAAGAGTGAAACAAAACAGGTTGGGCAACGCTACGTTTCGGGTTTATTATGGCGATACGACAAAATTCAGCTTCCGGATAGTTATGAAATGGCATATAAACGCCTGCTGTGCCTTGAGCAAAAAATGAATAAAGATCCAGCGCTTTATGCTAATCTTCAACTACGATTATTAGAATATGTCGACAAAGGATATGCACGTAAGCTGAACAAAGAAGTTGCGCAGCGTACACCAAAACTTGGTACCTACCTGTATTCCCCGTAATAAATCCGAATAAACCGGGAAAGTGCGCTGGTGTGGGATGCAGCAGCAACTGTAGGATGTATTTCGTTAAATTCATGTTTGCTAAAGGTCCCGATCTACTTTGTTCACTTCCTGCTGTTTTGTTTCGATTCCGTGAAAGAAAATTCGCAATATCAGGGATATACGTGAAATGTTCCATCAAGTGTTGATCCGAGAAGAAGACCAACAGGCCCAGCATTCCTATGGCGTAATAGTAAACAAAACTCAGAGATTGAGGTTTATGTGATGCAGGTGATGACGTTTGGTGCCTCCTGCTCACCTAGTACTGCTCATTACGCCAAGAACATGCATGTCGCAAAATTCGAGTCGTCTCATCCCCGCTGTGACTGCCATCCGAGATAATCATTATGTCGATGATTGGTTAGACAGTTTTGCCACCAAGGGAGGCAATATCGGTTGCGAAGGACGTGGTACGAATACATGCTGAAGCAGGGTTTGAGTTACGCAAGTTTGTGTCGAACTCATCACAAGTGTTGCATGCTATAGGCGCAGAGGACTCTGATTCTAATAACAAGAATTTGAACCTGGCAAATAATTCATTGGGAGCTAAAATACTTGGAATGTGGTGGTCGACCAAAACTGACATGCTCTATTATGAAATTAATCTCAGTAGGATACCACCAGAAATCCTAAATGGTCAACGTCCCCCAACGAAACGCGAAGTGCTAACAACGTTGATGTCCGTGTTTGATCCTCTTGGACTAATTTCATGTTTTATGGTATACCTAAAAATCTTATTACAAGAAATTTGGCGTTCCGCGATTGGGTGGGATCAGGTTATCACAGACCGTCAACACGCAAAGTGGCAGTACTGGACGTAGAAGGTAAACTGAACACAGCGGCGCTGCGTCAGTGTACCGAAGGGGAGAATGTTACTGAAACTGTTAAGCTCCCACAGTAGCTTGCTTGTGAATTGATTATTTTATAATTTATACGCTTGGCCCTGAAAAGAAATTGAGACTGACAAGTTTTAATTACAGCTGTCAAAGAACTTGTTGTATATAAACTCCATAAAATAGGTATAAAGGGCACAAGTGTAAGCTAATGTTGTTGTTTAATGCAAAAGATTTATATTGTTAATTTTAGGAAAATTTTGAACACCACCATCTCTTTTATTCAATGTACCCTTATAATTCTGCTTTGTAATATAAATAAACAGAACAATGAGCCAGTACAACGTCATTTAAGAGAAGTTCCAAAATTTGAAGCCCCTTATTTCTAAACCAAACCGCAACAGGTGCGCTTTATCAGTTCATGCAATGAATAAAAAATGTTCAGTTATTTACAAACTTTTTCGAGCGTAGTTTCAAAGGTTTTCATATATACCTGATGAGTGATTGTTGACTATAACTAAAACGGGCATCATTAAATGCCTCTATCTACTTTGGCCTTGAAACTCTCAACATAACGTTCGGAAACCATTCTTGGAATATTCCCGTCATCACTTGGTAGAAGTGATTCTTTACAACAGACAACTTATTGTTGATATGAACCCCTGAGAATACTCTTGCAAGTGATGCAAGTGATCTATACAGCACAATACCCAAGGGTTTGCCAATGCTGTATATTAAAGCTTTAAATTTTGAAAACACCCAATTTTACCAGATAAACATCAAGCACTGGAAGCTTGGTGATGTGAAGGATCCATTATGTTTATCTTTATATGAAAAGTAATGATCGAGTATGAAGCCTGCTTAAGGTTATGTAAATGAGAGTAATTGAGGCTTGATAACTTATTACTCTAAGGTATTTGTTTTAATAATTCAATGGATATGCAGTTTATAGTATGACCTCACATACTTCAAGTTTAGAAACAAAACAAAGAAATTTGAACCATGTATTTATATTTTTATTGCTTTTAAGAACCTATTGTGCATGATAATAAAAAAGCACCTTGAGCAATAATTAGTTATTGGTCTGACTGGATTCATGAGATTTAGAGGGATATTAAAGAGCGTTCACCTTTAATGCAATTTTTATTCTACGTTCTCCAAAAGTGTGGGAAATATAATTAATTCATAATTTTAGTTTGCGAAAATTATTTTTGTAAGAAATGGTGTACATTGAATTCAACTTAAACATGCCTATCAGTGGTTTTCCAGAAAATGTAAAACACATTTTATAATTACTTTTTAGCCCAACATCTGGCAGGTGATTTTTTTTAAAATTTATTATTGTATGTATCAGGTGCATTTATATAGTAAAAAATATTACAAAATAGTCTCTTATTCTTATGAAAGTTAAAAACAATAGTAAAATAATTTTCTTTTATAAAATAATATGTAATATTTGTGTGTGAGAAATACCAAATACCTTTATTTTAATAAATAGGGTACCAAAAAGAAGAAATTTGGAGCTTTCAAAATACTGTTGAATTTTATAAAAAAGAACATTATATAGTGATCATTCTACATAGTAAATGTTACATATGTATGAATCGTATTATTCACAGATGTCCTTAGCATTCTTATTTAATCTGTGTGTACATCTTCTTCGTTTGTTTGGCCTAAACCTTTTGGGTTTGACATATGGTTTTCTTTGGTTATGCTACTATGCAATTCACACGTATAGCTTTGTCATCTTTTGTATCTACTGTTTCTTTACCAACTGCATACCTAATTCTTTATGAAAATCCTTCTGAAATTTTCTGTGTGTTTGTTGATGATAGAATTTTGAGTGGAAAAGAAAACATAACCAAGCACCAACACCTGCAAGAATGCAAACACTATAATTTGCATCTTATCAATAATATCCACTTGCATTTGATAAAGTAATAAAAGCATATCATTTGTTTTAACTTTTTCTCAGTACACTACACCTTATTGACATGCCATAAAGAGCACAAACATTATGACTCTTTTTTTTAAAACTAGTATAAAATAGTTAGAATTCTTTAGACTTAATTGAAGCTCTTTATTTCTGGCTTCTAAAGCCTGTGGAGATATGTATGGTAAGATGACCAGATGTCCCGCTTTTGGCGAGACAGTCCCAATTTTTCACAATTTGTCCCGTGTCCCGCGATGTTTTTCAAAAGTCCCGACTTTTAGAATTAAGTGTGGACATCAGAAAAATCAAAATTAAGTGTTGAAACTTTGAAAGCCATTTTATGTGTCAAATATAATTTGACAAATTCTTGTGAAGATTTTTACAATATTTTAAAAAATGACAACAATCTACTGAAACAAATTTACTCAAATAAAAAATATGTCAAGGAATAAAATATTATACATTTTTTATATGTATAAATTGTACTTATGTTAAAAATAAAAAAATATTACGATATTATTTTTATTCTGTATGAAACTTTTTGTTGCTACACCCACCCCCTCCTTCAGAGTTGTCCCGCTTTGCCCATCTAAAAATCTGGTCACCTTAATGGGTATTCTTTCTTCGATTGTTTTCACTGCTGTTAATTTGTTTCCTCGGCAGATTTTGAAAAAGTTAAACACTTGTATACAAATTGTCACATCATGTGTTTTATTTAGTATATGACAACTTGACACAGGTTTAATGAATCCATTGAAAATATGTTTGGATTGTGTTAGCCGTAAGGCAAGCGGGTCAGTACAAAAAAATTAAATCAGTAACAGAATGCTTGCCCGAATTACATGTAACAATTGAAAGGAAAAGAAAGAGAACGAATGACACACTTACGCAGTTGGACATTGGGGGTCTAAAGAACGGAACAACAGGACACATGACCAAATTCGCCCATTTTAGAACATCTGTAACTGCAACGATAATTAAACACAAAAACCCATGTAAAATAAGTAACTTCTATGCATTTAGATAATAAACAATATTTAATTGCTGGTTTAATGACGAACATCTGAATTATTCACTCCTCACGTACTAATACTAATTATTAATTATATCTAAGTAGCAATCAAACTAAGGGGTGTTTAGCATTTAGCAACTGGAAAGAATAATTTTCTGCATTGGCAGAGCAAACAACTAATTAATTACAATTACACAATGACTAAAACACAATAACATGATAAATTCAGCTTGCATCTATTGAACTCGATGATACATGGAAAACACGATGACAATCGTAGAGCAACTTCAAATTCTAAATACATCAATAGGCCTAAATAACTATAAAAATTAATATTATCTAATTACTTACTATGTTGATGCGGACAAGCTCAGCGTAGCTAGGAGCTACTAAAACATAAATACAAAGGATACTTATTTACAATAGTGCACTGAGTTGCAATTAACCAACCAACACCAATAATTATTCACTAACACAACTGATGGATAATTATCAAGCCTGTAGGTGTTATTTATAAACCTCCCCTCAGTTAGTTATTTTCCGTTCATGACTTGGAACATGCTTTGTCCATACTATATCTAGAGTATGATAATATATTACTGAGGGAGACTTGAATATTGATTTCTTGAAAGAAAACTACAATCTGAATACTTGAAAACAATACTTTCAACATTGAAACTGACACAACATGTCTATAAACCAATAAAAATCACCGATACCACTACTTTTCTTCTTGATCTTTTTCGTGCTAGTGAAACCCTAGTGTGCAGACATAGGCTACTATGACTTAGGTTGTAATATTTTTAAGTAATTCAGTACAAATTTATTTAATATTAAATGCCCTCACGTCGTCAATTTTGAATTACCCGGACATAAGGTATTGTGCCCACAAATTGGATTACATAAATGGCACTGCGGTTGGAGTACACAAATTAGTAATAACAAAAACTTACCAGGTGGATCACTAAAGACCCGGTTGCGTCCTACTTCTTAGTGGTAAATTATAGGTTTTTAGCTTCTTCAGCGGGGTTACCTTGATGCGACCCAGTTGTCCTCGTCGACGAAGATAACTTTGTAGATATAGGAAAGAGGTAACAAGGAAAGGATCACTTCGCCGAACTCGGAATTTCACGTCCAATTTGTCCACGGTCGATAGTCAAGTCTTCTCCTTCAAAAGGCTTAGTTCTCACCGACTATAATTCCGCATTATTTCTCCCACACGCTCCCACAGTTGAAACCGCTAAACGCAGCTGCATTTTTATGGCGTGCAACATTTGTGGTTTTTTATACACCACAACTCGTAGGCTAATGTTCTGAAATGCACGAGAACCTAATATTCGCGGGACTTACACGTAAAAGTGTAAATTAAAAACGGTAAAGGAAAACTTTTCCATATGGGGTTTAACAATCCTCTAATATTAGTTAGTAAAATAAAACGGTAAGTCTTATATATAAATGAGGTGCAACAATCGCCTTAAGGCTCAAAAAGAAAAAAAAGAAAAACAAAAATGTCTCTTTGTATAATAGCTCACAAGCACAGAAAACTTAAATTAAATTTGTTTATAGGCGCCACCTAGTTTTTTGAACCGTAGCAATATTTGCGATACTAGGAGACGGAAATGAGTGGCCACCTGATTTTAAGCCTAACCCAACTAAACGCACCTAGATCTTGTTTGCTGCCGCACAAATTCAGGCAGGAGCTTGAGACCCAAACACTTAAAACTACACCTAACTTCGCTATAAATCCAAATACAAAATTGATTTTCATATTTTCATATGAATGCGTAGAAATTTTTTGTAATATCTTTTAAGATATTCCTTTGAGCAAAATAAATTTCTTGCTATCTTTTAACAGGATAAGGCAAAATATGATGCAGCAACCAAAACATTAAGTTAACAAATTAGCCAGTGCGACTGCATTTACGATACATAATTGTCTTAATCCTATCTTTGGCCATAAATATCAAAGGTTTGGAACATCAAATAGGTATGGTAATTTCTTAAAGGCATTTTACAAACAAGAAGATATAGATAATTTCTTTACTTTAAGGTATAGGTAACATGGAATAACATCTCAAAGATAACTGCTGAGAGAAAGCTAAATATCTAACCATTTATAGATTAGAGTATTGTTTCAGCACGATAAAATCTCAAAGACAGTTTTGACAAGAAAGATAGATAACGAACGATTAGTAGTTCAGAATGTTAATTAATTAAAATAAAATCTTTAAGATATTATTTGAGAGAAAGCTAAACGGTAATGATTTAACCTAGTAATTAATATAAAATAATGTCTTAAAAATCTTAAGTAGTGTAAAACCTAATTTGTGGTTAAGAGGCCTTATACTTGTTAAGGTACATCACCCTTCCTATAAAAATACTAACTGAAAAAAGTACTCCCAAAGGAGTTGAGTGATTCTGTAGGAACCTGAAAAAGAGTTTTTGCTCATGCCCTCCAAAAGGAGAAGTTCCGTGAAGCGAATTCGTATATACGAACAGCATGAGGGACCAAATACAAAGGGAATGCAATCCCTGCTTCCGGCATCAGTTAAGAGAGAACCAGTACACAGGCCAAACCAGATAACAAATTCACTGTTGACGAATTTAATGTACATCAGCGGAAGACAGTGGCAATACACATCTATATGGTTGTTCCCCACACCCATGGCCAAAGTAGTAAAGAAACAATCCTCCAACTATGCAGTGACTTAGAAAGTAAAAGAAAAATAGAAGATGAAGATAAGATAAAAGAAGGAGGTCGATATGTTTGAAGCTTTATAGCAACCAGATAAAAGAGGAAGGGCTCCCTTTGAGCAATAGCGATAGGAAGAACGGTAGATAGTGAAGCACTGCTCAACCAGCCAACATGTAATCAGCAGCTCGGAATTGGGGGAACACCACGTTTATATGATGGGTGGTTGTCTCGGGACTAAGACAGGTCCACCAGAGGGAAAAAAGAAGGTTGAAAACTGAGATATAGGAGTAAGAAAAAATAGAGTTTTATAATAAGCATCCTTGAAAAAGAGTAGACAGTAGAAAATGTCCCTATTAAAATAGATTGGTCTAAAGAACCACCTGCAATGTTAACGACAAGATAAACTCTATACCAATATGTTAATACTTAAAAATAACTAGACTCCAAATGAGACCCAGATCTATCATCTGCGTACCGAATGCATCCAATGCAATACGAAAATCAAATAAAGGTAACATAATCAACTTAAATATACCCACACAATAATTTCAAAGACAAAACTACCTTGGACACATCAATAATTGTACAATAGACAGTTAACGAAGATAAGAATACGGAACTTTCCCAACTAGGAATAATATTTGGAGTGACAAAAGTGATAGCCTCTAACCAACACGTTCAGGAAGAACTACAAAAATATGTGTATGTTCATATGATATCGAAATGATTGGTAATGGAAATTATACGAACTGATTAAAATATATGTCCAAGAAAACATTTCGAATAAAAGTTTCTTGTATTTGTAACTGGAAACTGATTTTTTACTACAGAGGCATAGGCTGTGATCTATATATATATATATATATATATATATATATATATATATCCAAAGGGAACGCAACCACCTAACATCAGCTACCTAAAGATTCGTTGGGTTATTCAGACGAAAAATATGTCAACCGCGATAAACGACTCTACTAGATAATGGAATAATAACAAGTTAGAAGGTGAAAATTTAAAAGAAATTAGATTTATTTGTATGTAATGACTACTAGAAAAAATGTTGTAACTAGGAATGAGAGGTCTATACTCATAAACCTGTCAGATACCAGTACAAGCCTATTGTCTGCGTAGACCTGTGCATAAAAGCCTTCCGGGGTTAGACATTCCAAAAGCCCGTCTATCACCAGGTACCACAAAAGAGGGATTACAGGTAGCTTCCCGGTGGGCAGTCCTGTGCAATTTCCACTCATACCCGGGCGTCACCTAGGTTTGTCTCTACCCTTCTGTGACTTAGCGCTGACGTATAGAGTTTACCACAATGCTCAGGGTACCTCTGGTATAAGGGGCTCTGTAGATTGTATCTGTCCATGCTTTATTGAAAGCTCTATATCTATGAAAACTACCAACACTACTTCCTTAGCATGGAGAGCCTTTTTCATCTTACATACCACCATCTGTAGGACTGACTCTGCTGACCTACCATGCAGGTAAGTGTATTGATTTTGATGAAATGGGTGTCTCATCAACACCATTTCCATCAAAAATCTATCAACTAACCATTCCATTGTCTTTAACAGAAAGGATGTTAAACTTATTGATTTGAAAGAATTGGTCTAAATAATCGGTGCTACCCACCTTGAAAGTGAACCTGGCCAACCTCCATAGAGATGGAACATAGCCCAATGTCAGGCTGGCCACAAAGGTCCTTGCTATTCGTAGTAGCATCAGATGTAGGCTCATTTGGATAAAAGCTGGAAATATTCCATTTGGCTGCTGGCCGCCTCATTTATTTCGTTTCCTTTGGTTAAGTGGGTGCTTAGGAACTGTATGGTTTTCGTCCCAGCATTTGTTCACCCCCTGTTCTCCTTTTTTTAACGACCCTATCAGTTTACTACTGTTACAGCTGAGGGTTTTCATCAGTCTGACAGTCTCCAACATGGAGTTTAGCACCTTGCAGTACTTTTTCCAGCCTGCCTTCTGCTATGCCTTAATTCCTTTTTGAATTCCCTTTTAACTACCCTATACCTATCCCAATCGTCCTGAGCTTTGCTCTTAACGACTCGGTTTAGGGTTTTCTTAAGTTCCATTGCAGAGAAAATTGAGAGATTTCTTCCACTATGGAACTCGATGGGTTCTCTCCTCTCTGAGCGGACATGCATTCTTATAAAATAAGACAATTATTTCTCTACTACATCATCTGTATCATTAGAATTGTGTTTTCCATGGGATGTCCCAGACATTGCCTTAAGGCCTCCCGGAAAACATCCCAATCTGTAATCCTTGGATGCCTGCTTTGGATGGGTGTTCGCCTATCAGAAACCATCTCCCACGTTATTTTGTGATCTGATGTAGAGGTATCTGTTGCAACCCTTTACCCTGACATTCTCCCCAATAACCTCTTTGGAGACCATTGCTTCCATTATGTTCTATCAAATTCTATTGATAAACGTTGGCTCTGTCCCCCTTTTTATTATCTTGAGGTCTATAGCTGCCAGATCTTCCAGAAGGCTTCCCCATGTATATTAACATTAGATCTGCCCCACATGGTGTGGTGAGTATTGCAACTATACCCTATCACTAATGCCAGATGTTGAAGTTTTCAATTCAGCATACTTAACTTGTATTTACTGAACACCCTCTTATGAGTCTGTCAAATTAGTTTCGTTGTTTAAATATCAGTTGTCATGCCTGAATGTTGATTCTTGTTGCTGTAAGAATAACGCTATTATAAAAGCATTGTGTGTAACTGTTATTGAAGTTAATTAAATGTAAGGCTATACAATTTGGACTTTTCTGCGTGTAATCATTCAGTAGGTTATGGACCCAGTTTGAGTTCAATAATATAGTTTTACACAAATTTTTATTTAAAACTGTCGTTGGAATTTAGAATAATATTTTATTTTTAACTTTACATGGCAAGTGAATTTAATACCAAAGTTGTTATGTGATCGGAATTGGAAATTAATACCTACTTATGTAACTTAACCAACAGAAAAAGCACAACGGCTGCTAGTGTTGGGAACCAGCTGTACAATGTAAAACCACTTGGCGGTAGTGGTTATTCAAATTGGGAATTTCGTGTAAAATGATTATTAGAACAAACAAATGTGGATGAAGTATTAAATAATGATCCACCAGTTGATGCAGTACGATTAGAAGCCTTTAAAAGAAATGATGTAAAAGCAATAAACGTAATTGTGCAGTGTCTTGCTATTAATATGTTAGATGTTATAAAACTAAAACTTCTACCAAAGAAATTTTGAACACTTTAAAGGAACACTTCTTAAAAGTGGAATTGCTACGTAAGTAACGTTACAACAGAAACTTAGATCTTTAAAATTTACAGAAGATACATTGCTTAACACTTTGTTACTGAGTTTGAACAAACTGTAAATGAATTAAAAGCTGCAGGTGGTAAATTAGAAAACAATGAAATTGTGTCACAACTTTTATTATCCATGCCCGAGTCATATCAACGTTTAACAACAGCGATTAATGTCATTTTTACGCAAGATGAATCAAAAGTAAGCCTAAATTTTGTGAAAAAAAAATTACTGACAGAAGGGACCCATCAAAATAAAACGAAACCGGATAGTGAAAGAAGCAGTGATGTAGCTTTTAGTGGTTATAATAAAAGTGGAAGGTGCAACAGAAGTACATACAGCAACTACGGAAGTAGAGGTAATAATAATGCAAGCACAAGCAGTAGAAATTTCAACACTGATGCTAACAGATTTCCATTTAAATGTGATAACTGTGGTAAATTTGGGCACAAACATTCCGATGACAAATTTCTACAAAAAGTAAGACGTTAAAAGAAAGACAAGCTAATATAGCAAAACAGTAAAATGGAAATGAAAATGAAAGTGATAATGTAATCTCGTTTTTAACAACAGACAATCAAGCAGGTGTGGCAAACTCTACTGAAATTAAATTTGTTATAGATAGTGATGCAACAAACAACTTACTAAAACAAGATTTTATAAAGTGTGTTTTTGATCAAAAGAATAAAAGCCACCATATTATTCTTGCCGAATCTGGTTCAACAATAAGGACAACCAAACCAGGAAATATGAAGTTACTGACCGAGAACTTAAAGACTTTTAACATTAAAGATGTGTGAGTATGTGAATGACTATTTTGCAACTTGCTATCAATAAGGAAATTGGAACAAGCAGGATATGAAGTGAATTTTAAAAATTAACAGGAAATCTTTAAACGGTTACATTAAAAATTTCAACAACTGAATCGATTTGTATAGTAAACGAAAATACAAATTTACTTCGCCGAAATATGGCATTCTTCCAGGTATCCTGTGAATGGAATTTGTGTGATATGTAACAAAGCGAAGCAAGCAAGATTACCATGTATAACAATACCAGAAAGTAAGAAGCCTAAAAGAATTTTCGAAGTTGTTTCTATGGATATTTTTGGTGCAATCAGTCCTATGACACATGATGGCAAGAATTACTTGGTCAGTTTTATTGATCATTTTTCCACTTTTTGTGTAAGCTATTTGATAAAACGAAAAAGCGAGTTAATAACATAATTCAAAGATTATTTAACGATGGTTAACACAAAATTTAATTGCAAAATTGAAAGAATTCGATGTAATAATAAAGGTGAATATATTTCAAAAGATTTTCAAGACATTTATAGAAGTAACGGAATTAGTATTCAGTATCCAACTCCAAGAAATCATTAATAGAACAGAGTTGCAGAAAGGTTTAATAGAACTTTAATGGACATGACCAGATTATAGATATTTAATTCCAACTTAACTAAAAAAATTTTAGGAGAGGCAGTCAGAGTTGTACCATATTTAATTAACAGAATTGAAAGCAGTGTTTTAACAAAAGGAAAAACACCCACAGAATTATGGAATGGTAAACAACTCGATTTATTAAAGATTAAACTATTTGATTGTGCAGCTTATAACAATATTCCAAAAGAAGACATGCACTCCAAATTAGATTCAAGAAGTGAAAAGTTAATCATGATAGGCTATGATGAAAATAGTTACCGAGTATGGAATCCTCGTGAACCGAAAACAATACACATAAGGAATATTATATTTAATGAAAACGAAAATGTTGAAAAAGAAGTATTTGTTGATGTTGAAATTATTGATAAAAATAATGAACAAGTAATAGTTTAGAAAATGTAATAAGCTCCTCCTTTAATTTTTCTTTTTCCAGTGACGGAATTACCTCACAAACTTTGTTTAACAAGTCTTCTGGAAGTGACAGACTTATTACTGAATATCTTCTGGGATCAATATATTCCAAGTCAGCCTAAAGTGCTACGTGTTCTGCAAAGACGGTTTCAGTACTGTTTACAATAGTGTTCATGGCAGTACTGTAGACTGTTAAATGAAAACGATCCTCTGCATCTGTGCCAATCTGTTCACACGGCATTACCTCTACAACCCTTTTCCTTTTTTGTGGAAGAATATCCTCTAAGAATATATTGGAATACATCTTTTCGAGTTTCGTATTTATACCCAGTACAAATCGCTTAGCGGATTGTAGTATGCCAACATAATTTTGTTGTTCCGCTTTTAGTTGATTAGTAGCATTTGGTATTTGTTGCCATGTCGGAACGTAATCTAAGTTTTCGATTTGTAAATAATTGGAGGTAGGCATAGTTGTCGTAAAAATTTGTAAATAAATCAGTGTTGTGTATTAAAAGTATTAGTAGGGAATAAGATGTCGAACACAACTAAACATTATTATTCACAATTAATGGCTCAAAACACATACAACATTCAGTGGTAGCCAATCATTATTTATTATGACATTTCATACCTTGCTTGTTTTTCTGGCAAACTTTATTCTTATATCCAACAGTTCCCCTTATAAAATTTTAAATAGTTTAAGTATCCCGTTTTCTTATTCTTGCATATCTTTTTAATTCAATATTTTCGGATAGAGAATCAGCAATATTACCAGCCCCTTGATTTTCCTTTTCATGTGCATCTCTTGGATCGAATTCCGAAATTTCAGGCAATTGAGTGATTGGTTGTGCACTGTTTTCACTGGATTCTGTAGCTCGAACTTGATCAATGTGACATTTTCTTAGTCGTCTGTCTTGCGTTTCAACTTCATAGTGTCGTGACACCTTCACTTTTGTAAACACACAATAATAATAATAATAATAATAATAATGCCTTTATTGCCCAACAGCAAAAGCCAATTACAGGACAAACAACAACAGAAAAAAAATTACAGTTACAAACATAACATTTTGATACAGTCGCAAGCACAATAAATGAGAATGAATTAAAACATAGAGTATACTTATACATCTATTAAATTTACCTAAGCCTATGTATCTGGCTAGAAGTAGTACCAGTGAAATGGTTTAACTCATCATTGAAAATATCACCATTGCTGCAAAAACTTACACAAAGAGCACATAACAGTTATGGGTGCTTTAAGCAACAAGTTTCTATGGGCAGAAGCAACATAAAACACAGTTTTCCTCTACCACCACTACGTGGTATATGGAACTTCATTTTTGGATAATATATACGTACAGTCAATATTATTGCGTAACAGCTTATGGAGGAATGTAATTGCAGCTACCAGATGCCTGGTATTAAGAGAACTCATGCTGAATTCATCAAGTAATGCCTGATTTGGGAACCCCCTGGGTGGATAAAAATGATGTTTTCTATAACATAAGTACTTTAAAAATCGACGTTGAGGACCTTCCAAAAGTAATTTATATCACTCCTAAAAGCAATACCATACTACAAGATAGTATTCCAGATGCGATCTCACCAAAGCAAACAAGAGTAGTTTTAGTGTATTAATATTAAACTGACTACAATTGCATAAAATGCAGCCAAGTGTTTTATTAGCACATGCGATTATATATAAAATATGAGAGTTAAACGAGAGATCTGAATCAAACGCGACACCTAGGTCAGTAATACTGCTCCATTGAATCAACATAGAAGAAGCCACCGAGTTGTTGAACACTAAAGGTTGAATTTTCCGCAAGTAAGTTACCACTTTACATTTTGTAACATTTAAGTTTATCTTGTTATTTATGCACCAATCATTCACAAGGTGTGTGTTATCCTGTAATTTAATACAATCGGTTAATGTTTCCACGGGTACAAAAATTTTAACATCATTGGCAAATACTAACATTTCACAGGTTTATACTGAGACTAAGTCATTTATAAAAAGTTGAAAGAGCAACAGTCCAAGATTGGACCCCTGCGGTACACCAGAAGTGGATTTATATGGAAAAGAGCAGAAACTGCCATGTTCGACAATCTGAGTACGATCGGATAAATATGAAGTCAACCATTTAATACTAGGGTACAAGAAGTTGTAGCGTTTAGTTTGTTAAGCAAAATGTTATGGTTGAGAAGGTCAAAGGCCTTAGAAATATCAGTATACACAGTGTCCACCTGGCCTTGACAATCAAAAACTTCAGCCACAAACTGAACGAAACTGCACAAGTTAGTAACTGTTGAACGTTTCTCAACAAAGCCATATTACCTGTTTACTATTATAGTTCGGCACAAAAACACGATCATTAATATTAAAATGATGGAGAGGCTCCTAATTATCTTGATTGCATTGCTTGTCTTCTACTGTTGAACGCAAATCTGGATGAAGACGATGTAACCATATATCTAATCATCTGTGGTTCATCACAAGTTCACCTGGACTTTTTTCAGTTAAACTATGTGGTTTCAAATGTTGTATCAGTAAATACCTGGCGAGTATTACGTTCCAGTCCTTTTCTGAGCTTAACTTCTGTATAGCTAGTTTAACAGATTGCACCATGTGCTCTGTTTGTCCATTTGTTGCTGGAAAAAATTAAGAACTATTACTTAACTATTTTTCTTTGCAAAATGTAGAAATTCTTTGGTTTTGAAACACGTTGCATTGTTGCTCATTACATCACATATACCAAATGTAGCGAACAGTTTCCTTAATTCAATAATCACTACAAAACTAGAAGTACTTGTAGCTCTCATGGCTTCTGCCCATTTTGAGTAGGGATCCACGACAATGAAAAACACTTGTCCAAAAAATGGACCAGCAAAATCTACATGAAGATACGATCATGGCTTTGTGGGCTAACTCCAATTGTGACAGGAGCCTTTTTGGGATTGTTCTGTACTTTTCGACAAACGGAGCACATTTTAACTTTTTTTAATCGCAGCCCATTACTTTGCAGATACGACAATACTTGTCGCACTCGCTCATTCAGTTCATCTACAGTAGCACCAGCCTATCGTCTAGAAAACATGAGATTCCGGAAATTCCACTTACCAGTTTTTCCACTGATAAAGGAAGTTGGTCTTGTGGCATGCGGATTTCAACAACTTCAAGTTGACAATGTGTGTATGCACCTGGTACAAGTATAGTAACTATGAGAATTCTGTTATATCTCTACATTGAATATGATATGCATGTTCAACAATTAGATGTAAAAACGGCTTTTCTTTATGGATCTTTAAACCAATCGGTTTACATGTGTCAACCTGAAGGTTTAAATGAAACAAATAAAAATCTAATATGCAAAGTAAATGTCATTATATGGACTTAAACAGGCACCAAAATGCTGGTATGATTTTTTTAATCAGAAACTGATTGAATTAGGTTTCCAAAGATCCAAAAAGGACCTATGTTTGTATTTTAAGAATGTACTACTTTACTGATTTATTAGACGTTATAATTATGTTTTCAAAAACTTTAAAAACAAACTACATTAAGAATGAATTATCAAGATGCTTTAAAATGTCTGAACTTCAAAATACTAAAGTTACCTTTTTTGGGTTGAAGTAGAAAAACATAATGGTGAATTATTAACGTCGATAAGAACTAATCAAAAAGGTAATGAATAACTTTGACATGCAAGATTGAAAAGCTTTAGAGATACCAATCAATCCAAATTTCAAAGTAGATCTATTGATTATGATCTGAATAACAAAAGCTTTCCATACAGAGAATTTATAGACTCATTAATGTATGTAATGCTAGGCTCTTCTATTACATATTATATCCAATTCCAAAATTGCTACACCAAGCAACACTGGAATGATATAAAGCAAGTCTTAAGATACCTAAAGAAAACTATAAATTTTTAAAATTTGTGAAAAGCAACGAACCTGAACTTAATTTAATTGTTTCATTGATTCAGATTTTACAAATAGTCAGAATGACAGAAAAAGTATATCTGGATTTATAATTAAAATTAATGAGAATGTGGTTTCTTGAAAAACAAAGAAACAAAATTTAGTACCACTGTCTAGTACAGAGTCTGAATTTATTGCGTTATCATTATGTATAACTGAAGGTTTGTATTTATAACAAGTACTTTCAGAAATGTTGTTTATCAATTTAGATCCGTTCAACATATATGAAGACAAACAATCATGCATAAAAATGTCTTCGACTTTAGAAACTAAGCGATCTAAACATCTATTTCGTCAATGACTGTGTAACATCAGGTCAAATTCAATATTCCTACAGAGCAATTGGCAGATTTATTAACCAAGCCGTTATCTTGTAATAAGTTTCAAATATTTAGAAGAGGCTTAAATTTGTTTAGTTCTTAAATTTGTTTGTAAGTATTGCAGAATTGCAAGTGGGTGTTATCTTATTATATTTACTGAACACCGTCTTGTGAGTCTATCAAACCAATTTTCTTGTTTAAATATCAGTTTTCATGTCTAAATATCAATTCTAGTTGCTGTAAGAATAACACTATTATATAAGCATTGTGTGTAACTGTTATTGAAGTTAATTAAAACATCAGACTGCAATTTGGACTTTTACTGCATATAATCTTGCAATACCAGACACCTTTACCTCATCAATGTCATTAATCTATGGACGTTCTCCGTGGGAGGCATGTTCCTATTGTCATAAGGGAGATAAACGCTACTTATAACTAAGGATTGTTTAACTCCTCTTACCTTGTACTCCAAAATCCCTGCTCTAACGTCTGTGGTTCTAATCTGGGGCAAAGCGACCAGACTTAATTCCTTGGATGTCAGGATGCACATTCTGGAGACAAAACGACCAAGTACAAGTGTGCTCATTTGAATATCATGCTGCCATAGTGTTTAATAAATAGTTAGATTTTTATTTGAGGGTCAGTTCTAGGGCTTACAATACCGAACCAAAATCTGAATACCGGTATTTGATATTTGAAATATTGGGATACCGGTATTAATACCGGTATTATTAATAAAAAATTTACTAGTTATATTTTTACTTACCTCAGTTGTTATATTGACTTGTTAACAAATAATTATGAAATCCAATAAATATTGTTCTGAAATGAGTAGATTTTATTTATTTTATTACATAGAGAGTAGGAGTAGATAGATACAAAAAAGCGTGCAAGTAAAAAAGTACATATTAAATTCTATGTTACATTTTACATATAATAGGCTCGTATGGCATTATATAATTAAAGAAGCAAAAAATATAATTAAATTGAAAGTATTTATGAAATAATATTAATAACTTGCGTTTTGTTTATTAAAGTGCTTTTAAAAAACATAAACAATCAATCGTTTCATCCTCAAGCGAGGACCGAATTTTTGTACAAATATAATCAACCGCCGAAAAAGCTCTTTCTGATTCTACATTTGTCGGCACTATTGACATTAAGAAATCATACACATTTTGTAAATACATTCCTTTTGTTCCTGTTTTTTAAAAAAAAAAAGTAATTTCATCTTTTATTTTTTGTTCCAGACCTGGAATTTTTTAAACGCAGGCACGGGTGAAGTATTTAGTGTTTCGTCTATTGCTGCCTGTAGTTTTTTCTTTAATGCGTTTACGTTTACCTTGTCAGATTCTAATACTGTTTCATTACTAATTTGGGAAGATATTGAAAGGGATGTTTCTTGCACAACTTCCATATCTTCTGTATCTTCTAGATTTTCATGTGTGAGCCGTTTAGTTAAGCTTACAATTTTTTTAATGATTGTAAATTTGGATATGCGTTTAAAGACTTCTCCAACATCTTGTGAGCCCTTTTGCAGATACTGAAGTATTTGTGATAATTCAGTTCGTCACAGTAAAATTCGAGATTTTAATGCTTCCAATAATTCTAATGCAATTGCAGATTTTTGCTGGGAAAGAGTATCTAACATAAATGTTAAAGAAGTGTCAGCCGTCAAAAGATTTGCATCTTTTCGGCATAATGCATCTACTGTTAATTTTACAGGAGTAAGAGCAGCAATAATTGAAGATAATAAATTAAATTCTTCGTCAGAAAAATGAATATTGGAACTAATGTCGATAAGCGTTTTTTGAATACAAAATTTAATTTCTTCAAATTTTTCTAACATAAATAACATACTGTTCCATCTTGTTTGACAATCTAATTTTAGCGGTTTCTTTACCTAATTGTTCTCTCACGTACTTTTATAAATATTTATCATTTTAGAAGGTGAATTTTTAAATGTTTTCACTACTTTCCGAATTTTTGAAACTAGAGATGATATACCAGTATGTCTAATATTGATATTACTTGTAGTAATACTAGCATCTAACTCTATAATAATTCCATTACCATCTTCTTCGTCGATATCGTCGTCATTGTTATCATCGTCATCGTCAACATCATTAACATCATCATCATTATAATTTTGCTCCACAACACTAATATCCACACTCGGGTTCAAAGTTGACTTATACAAAACATCAGTATTTGTTAAATTTATGCAATGTGCCATACATTGTTGATGTTCAGCCTCTATATTTTTTCCTAATTTTACCATAACCGACGCACCGTCAGTAGTTACTCCAACTATGTCTTTAGATATATCTAAATTAAAATCTTTCAATTTTTCTTCTACAAGGGATAAGCATTTTTCTGCTGGAATGGATCCGTAAGTGCGCACTAATCCGATATTCCACATTGTTCCTCCAACAGAATGTACATTAATGTTTATGTAGCGCCGATTACGAATAGATGTCCATTCGTCAAATGTGATACTGAAACGTTTACCTTCAGATTTCAGTCTACAAATTTCATGCACTGTAGACTGTTTAATAATTTTACTATATTCAAGTACCATATTTCTAATAATGACTGCAGATTTTGGTATGTCTTTGAATCCTCTTGCCTTTAAGCCTTCTCTTATGTCATACGATTTCATAAAAATATTAAAAGACAAACCATCGCGAGCTGTCATTCGGGCAAGCACTTCTGAAAGTTTTTCGTTTTTATTATTTTTAAAATAATTTGTTATTAACAATTTAGGCTGTTTAGAAACACTTGATTCGACATCATGGAGGGATTCATATTTCTTTTTAAGATTTGGTCCATGTATCGTTTTTAAGTGAGTATGAAGGCCACTTGTGGATCCTCCTGTACACTTTATTTCTTTCACGCACTTTTTACATTTAGCAACCTGTCAGTTTTTTTCAATCAAAAAATGATTCCAAACTGAAGTTTCGTCCTGTCCTTTTCGGTGCTCCGTAAATGTATTCATCTTTCAGGGGGTATAGCAGTTTATGCTTATTAATTTTAATATTTGTAAATTAATTACACTCTAACTTACATTAATTATACAAATATAAACTTACCGTATCATATAATTCATATGGAATATGGATTAATCAGTATTTAAATACCCTTATATAATTTTCAATTATTAGAAATAAAACCAGAAAACAGGTGCACATAATCCACACACCATAAGACACAACGGAATGAAAAATAAAATTGAAAATATAAAATATAATTTTTAGTTGTAAACACTACAGCTGATTTGCAAAATTAAACAATCTATCTAAACTATTTAATAATTTTTATGTTACACACTTTATGTGTTTTTATAAACGAGACCTATTCATTGGGTAGTAGACGTAAAACATAAACAATCGCTTTATATTGCCGACACCGCCGCTTCTCGATGGTGTCATACTCTGCTCGGTATGTGTAACAAATGTGCCTGATATAGATTTTAATACAATGAAATTGTTTGTTTATCTTCAAAAAAAATTTTCTTGTAATTAATTAATATTATTTTAAATTAGATTTATATTCTGCATAAATTCAATATTTATCAACTAATGTAATACCAAAATACTGGTAGTTTTTACAAAATACCGGTTTTTAATAACGGACAAAAATCGTCCGGGATTCGGAATCCCGGAATCCTAGTATTGTAAGCCCTAGTCAGTTCACAGTTCAAGTCTTAAAAAAAAATAGTATTAGGTAGAATTATTGAAAGGCAGAGCCACATATAGTTTGTATACAGAGGTACATTGTGAAAATCAGCTTTGCTGACTATGTAGCTTTCAAATAATTTTACTATATAATGTGTTATTTAATAAACTATTCTTTCACATCAAGCACCGCAATCTTGATCACCGGACAATGGTATTTTTACTTTTTTTGTACGAATACAGATGCTTCTGGCCATCCCTACCTGCAAAGATTTAGATTATGATACTCTTACGCCGTGTACAACATGGAATGTTTGGACCGATGACTATTACTATGTTGCATACTTTTACTGGTTTAACTTGACCGTATTATCTACTTCTTATAAGAGTTGGTAGCACTTCAATCACCCAACTCCAATATTTATCAGCTAAAAACTGCAAGTGCCTCCAAGAACTCTTAATATACTGATCGGTTGTATCAATGCCCACCAATTTAGCTTTGGAAGAATTTCCTTACAGAAAATAATTTGGTGTGAGTGATTCATGTTCCGCGGTGAATTTAGATAAGCAGCTGACTATTTAAAATACATTAACTTCTAGGAAGAGATGCAATTTTTCATCTGTTATTTTGGTTCTGATGTTTATAATCTGGTACAGTAAAGTTTTCACGGAGCATGTCATTCGCTACCAAGAACCTCTAATGTGAGGACTAGCAGGTGGAATAAAGATCGACTTTGACAATAGTAAACCGGTCTTGCAAAAAGTTGAAGTCTAGTTGCTGATAGGCACCTTTTAGTTCATTTTCAGCTGCCACCAGATTTGTACCTTTAACGCTGCATATATTTAATAGCATGCCTCCTAACTGACTGTTGTTTTTGACCTTTCGAAAAATACGTCAGAAACTTGAGCTGAATTTTTGAAAAATTTCATTGATAACAGTTTCGTGATGAACATAATGGTACTTACGATAATACCAATCAATTAGTAAGTAAGTGATCATATGATCTTTTAGCAAAATGATTGGGTGTTTTATTTCGCTTTAGACTGGAGCATTATCTAACAGTCCACCCAGTCACAATATTCCCAAGGTGTCAACAAAGACGGAGAGTTTCAATAAAGGACGATATAAAACATATCTGGAGTGTCATTGCAAATTCGTTATTTCGATAGAAAGCGAGTACATTTGTGCAAGTCTGTATGGGTTAGCTCTAATCTTGTCAGGTGATTAGATTCTACTACATTCGAACTAGCTTGTAAATCCTTTTTCTATTTTTCTCTATAATATTCTTAGAAACCATTTGACGTAAGCCACGTATCTAACCAAACGTTCTTATTTGAAAAGCGGAAAGTATCAACCACTTAAGAACATTTTACCTAGATCGCTACAATTTTTTCATACACCTCTGTTTGAGATTCTAAAATGTGATCTTTTATTGGTTTAAAATTTTTTTGGGGCCATTGGTCAGTCTACAGTTTCAAAAACTCTGGACCTGAATACCAGGTGCTGGAAGGCTCACATACACTTTTATTATGCTACTTCATAGTCGTCAGCAAGATTTAATCTTGATGGTAGATAGTGCCATTGCGTTACATTTGTGTTTGTCTGTATTTGAGTAATTCGGTATTTCACAAATTGTTTGCACTATCAAGGGTTGGAACGAATCCATAATGTTAGTCTTTGGGTATGACCAGTAATATATATCGCTGATTACAAGCTTGTGTTCTTTAACTATGATTCTAGCAAAGTGAGAACTCAATACTGCGGGAAGAAGTTCCATATGGGGTATCTATATTAGGCAAAATAGCTCTACTTTTGCCTCAGAACCTCTCAAGGATACATGAATCTTCTTTTCGTAAACAAATCCGAAGTATATTACAGCAACATATGCACTTTCACTTACACGCACAAAACAAGTGCAATTCAATTATGATCTTGTGCTTTTGCGTCATTAGTATAACATTTTGGAATGTGTATTTGAAGCACTTGCTGTATAAGTGAAAAGCATTGGGGACGTGGCCGCAAGCATAGCGGCCCTTAATCAAATTATAATGTATATGTCAAAGGTGTCTCTGTGGTTTAGTTGATTTGCATGTGACTACTAAGCCCAAGATCTCAGGTTTGAATTCCAACACGGACCACTTTAAAAATGCTAGTCAAGCATTTTTCACAAAATTACCTCCATGTTCGGACGAGAGGTATAATGTAGGTCCTGTGTGTGAGTGTTATCACGCACATTAAAAATCCCTATCTTGTTTGAAACAGCAAGGTTTCAGCAAAATTCAAAATTTCCAGGTAAAAAAACTCGTTTCCTGACCAATTGGATATAGCATTGAAAAATCAAATGTAGTGTTGATGTGATAGCCATTGTTTGCAGTCATGCATCAACTCGCCAAGAGTTGGTTTGTCTCATGCAATTCCAGTATGCCAAACGCTTTGCAACAAGATTTTGAGCTGAATTGTATAGCATGGTAAGACGCCGTGGGCATCAAAGATTGACTTCAACAATTTCAAAAGTAATCTTGTGGTTGGCACCTTTCCCTCATTTTAAATTTCAGTACTAGCTTTTGTATACTTTAAACTAAACATGAAAGTATCGTTGTGTGTTTGTCATTCATGGTCCAGGTACTTTTTCAGGTTGAACCGCATGATCAATTGATTAACCAGTAGAGCAGCTTTTACCTCGGTATTTGAAACCCCGTTGCATATGAAAATGTCCTTGCTTGTGAACTTCAATAGTATTTTTAACTAGTTCAATAGGTTTACTGAGGTATCATTGCGAGTGTCGTCAACTTAATAGCACTTTATTATAGATTTAGCAACATAGAAAACTCCGTAGAAAATTTTTCAGCATTTTTATTTTTAACATACTGTGCTACTGATGGCGAGCAGCATGCACCAGAGCTTATAAATTGCAAAACATAAACATCTGGTGAACAATTCTTGCACTTGTGTCACATGCATCTTTAACACGGCTGATCTTCTTTATCCCATACTAATCTTATTCTATTTGGCTTATTCTGATTACAGCTTAAAAATATGGGTAAATGCCATTTCCGCTTACTGTACTCTTGACTTACTTTAGGTGGCTTTTGTACATACTGTCTTTGCTCCATTATGTCTATATGAGTACTTACTAAAGCCTTGAGCTCCACATCTTTTCAAATCATACTAGTCAGCTCATCGTCATATTGTAATTACTGAGTAAGGTTATGTTGTTTGAATGCCACAGCAGTTTCAAGATAAAGTGGTTTCCGGTCTTACACACTCTTCAAACATTTTCAATTTATCGGGATTAATTCAAGTGCTAGTTCTACTAAACCTATATATTCAAGCTTCATTCGTTGCTAACAAGTTTGTGTAACACGATGTCTATATCACATTCGCAGATGTGCTGGAAGTTTGGGTTTAAGGTCCGCAAACGTTTTTCATTTCAAGCACTTCATAAATTGTCTAACCCAAACGTATTTTAGTAGCAGCTGGTTTATTAGCTTTTCTATTGGCATACCTTCTAAATGGTTGTATTTTATCTTAAGTTCTTTCATGAACAGCATTTGAGTAGGTAAGTTGCTACGTACAGCGATGTAGTCTAAAAACAAACCAAAACAAACCAGAACAAAAACAAAAAAAGGACTCAATCGGTGAGTGGGCAGGGTATTCCAACTACCACCATAAGGGAAGGCCTGAAATAAAAAGACACGCATTCATTTACAACTTACAAAAATAATCATACAACCACTAATTACCAAAAAAAAAAGTAGTGCCAAAAATGAACACAAAAATATCAATACTTACAATGGCAAGCTGCCGTTTTTAGGTTTTTTTATTTTAATTACACGCTATTGCAAGGTATAGTGAGTTCACGGATACCTAAAACTCGATATAAACTATTTCATTTATAGAATAAACTCTCCATTTTAAAACAAATAGATTTGAACTTGAAAATTATCAGAAAGCGTATTTATTGTAGGAAGGTCTAATTATACCGGGCGTTGTTGCAGGATCTGAGCAGGATTTAAATAAATGAATATTGAAGTGAAAGGATGTAGAATTTAATTTAGTCGTAAAATGAACGTAACAGTATAATTTACTGATGGTGTGTACATTCTGTATTGTGACTGTTTTGTTGAGTTTGCATTTGGTAAACACTTTAAGGTTTAGGGTTCTGAATTATTTTTAACACAACTAGAACCATCAATCCAAGCCAAGATGGCTGACAAGTACAAATGCATTGCTTGCTCTGAGTTTATTAAAGCTAACTCTGCAGCAATACAGTGCACAAAATGTAATTGGGCATATAAAAAGTGTTGTGGTTTATCTAGTGATGAATTTTCAAAAATTTCAAAAAATCATAATTGGTTTTGTGTAACCTGCTACAGTGAAGTGACTTTCAAATCAAAAACTACAACAGATGGTGAAAATGAATTTAATGATAAAGCATGTAAAACAATAATCAGTGAAGATTTTTGGATGATACTTAAGTCTGCTGTAAAAAATATCATATTGCCTCTACATAATGAGATTTCAGAATTAAGGGTCGAAATTGCCTGCATTAAGCAAAGCAATAGAGACCTAATTAAACTGCTTATTACAAATAAAGGTATACCTTTACTTTCTAATAATGAGTTGATAAACAGCATTTGTGATAACAAATCTGAACATATGAATGGAAACATTGATAAAATAAATACTACATTCAAAACTAAGGACACCACCTGCAGTGTAATATTCTCACTTACTAAATCTACAGATACAAAAAATGTAAACAATAATAAAATAGTTAATGAAAATATTAAACAGAATAAGAATTCCAAACAGAAACATTTAAATTCTGATTTCGGAACGTTCGCGGTGCACAAAAAGGAACCGAAAACATTACCTAGTATCTATTCACAATTAACTAAAACTAGCATTCAGTTGAATGAGAATGGTACGAATTTAGATGACTCAATTAAACAAGACACTGGAACTCAATGGCCTGCAGCATCTTCTAATAAACGATGTAATCAATTCAGCATTGTCGGAAGTGCAAAAACATGGTAAATATTAAGGCAACCCCCAAGAAAGTCTGTTTATTTTTTTCACGATTGCAAGCTGGAACTAAAATTGAACAGTAAACATTTTTTCTAAAGACTAAGTTCCCAGAAATGGAATGTGAAGAATTGCTTTCAAAACATCCCAACTTGTACACTTTTTTTAAAGTAACAGTTAACTTAAGTAGTTTAGATGCTGTTATGGATCCTATAATTTGGCCTGAAGGAACATTTATAACAAGATTTGTTCACAAGCGTCCGCAAATTCCAAGGAACACTTAGGTTCAACTTTTAAGCTTTTATCAATAAACTGTCGATGCCTAACTTTTAAGAAAATAGATTATATAACTGTAGATTTTGCGGAGATGTATAATGTCGATTTTCTCTGCCTGAATGAAACGTGGTTTAAAGAGGATAATGTTGAACAAGCTTTATTCTCTGGATTCTACTTAGCCACCAGCTATAACTCTTTTACAAGATGGTGGAGTTGGTACAGAAATACAATTACAATTAAGCCAATACAGCTAAAACAATTCTGCTTAGAAAAACAGTTTGAAATATGTGGTGTGGTTTTTAGTAAGTTAAATGTCAAAATGATAATTCTCAACTGTTACAGATCCCCTACTGGTACCAATTTTAACATATTCTTAGATCATATTAATAAGGTACTAAATTTTATTTATAAGCCTAACATCGGTATTGTGTTGTGTGGAGACTTTAATATTGACGCACAAAGGGATGCACAAGTTTTTCAATCTCTTGTTAGTATTCTTGATAGTTTTAATTTAAAAAACACTAGTTGTGAGAAAACTTGCAATGCCCATAGCTTAGATTACATTGTTACAAATATACATAATACTAAAACGACTGTAAAGGAAACCTATTTTACGAATCATAAAGCATTATTAGTCTGCATAGCATCGGAAGCTAATCAAAAACTCAATACTAAAGTTGAGTATAGACGAGTTTATAACAAGTTTATGACAAATTTTCGAACAGACTTAGCTAAAGAAAATTGGTTCGATGCGTTTTCCTCAAATAGTGTAGATGAGGCATTTGGTATTTTTCATTCTGTTTTTCTATACTATTTTAATTTCACAACTTGTGTCATGCAGAAGGTTTTTCTAAGAATATGGAATTTTGACCTTTAACATCTATACTTATATTGAAACTTACTTTAATATATAAAAAAAAGGATAAATATCGATCCAGTAGTAGTTACCATGACCACAATATCCGTAATAATGCTCTAAGATTACCTAACTTCAAATATAGAATTGGGAGATTATCGCCAGCCTTTTTAGGCCTTCAAATTTTCAATAAAATTCCGAGGGACATTAAATCTTCACACAATTTAAAAACTTTTAGGCACAAATTGAAAATGTTTCTTTTGGACCAGTGTTTTTATGACTTGCATGAATTTTTTAAATGATTTTTAGTAATATTGACACATGCGTTAGATGTAGTTTTATATGGCTTACTGTTTGCCAATTTCCTTTTCCTAACATGCTAATCATTATTATATTATATATACTTATCATATGTACATACTACATTAGAAACAATTCGATACAGCATGTTTCAAGTTTTTTTACACATATATTGTCACAGTATTCTGCTGAACGTTAGTGCAGTGTACTATCGCCATTTTATGTAACAATTGGTGATTCTTTGCAGTGCAAATGTCCATTTCGTTTGTCATTATTTGTGAGGCTTTAGACACGATCAACATAACTTTCTCTTGCTTGTATGTGATTTTCTCTAAACATCACACCTATCGATAAAATGTTTTTGTAGGCATACCTCACTCTTGTGTTGTGCCTCTTCTTGGCACCAATCTTTTTCTCTTTGGTTTCCAACGTACATTGTTCCTTGTAAAAGGCAACACGATATGTTCTTTGCTTTTTGACTCATGATTTGTTAAGTAGTATTGCTTTCCCCGTTTGACGTCAATTATTACATTAACCCTAGACAAAATAATCGCATGAAAGTTTCAAAACGAAACAAGTTGAAAATGCAAGGCATTGTCGCAACGAACTTCCAAATGTAGACTTACTTTAAAACAAATTAAAGAAATTAAAATTATTATGTTGTAATAATTATAAGTATTCAGATATAAACAAAAATTTATAAACAACAAAAGAGACATTTTAATATATTTTATTTTATTGAATAAATATTTTAAAAGCTATATATTAGTTCTCATCAATAAGATAAGAAATTATTTTTTTTTTTTTTATATGAATCTAATTATTTTCGGTAATCAAAATTTAAGTTTAAACAATGTCTATAATATTGGAATAATTGGCATGAAATGCCATAAATTGTTCAAATATGTGTCGCATATTGATTTTAAACTTATTTAAAATTTGAATTATTCCTGTGGATTTTCCGGAGGCTCGGCGTCCCGTGGCCCGATTTTAACTGACATCAAAACTTAAGCTCTGGACACCGAGCTGAATCGATTGATGTATCACACATTGGTGTCCGACCATTAAAAAGGCCTCGGACACACAGACACACAGACAAATAGATTTCATAAACGAACGAAGTTCGTTGAAAAGTGCGTAGGAGAGCTCACATACATGGAAAACCTAATTTAATTAATGTATGTAGGCACCACCTGGTTTTTAAACCGTAGCATTGGAAATAAATAGATGCCGAATATTTATGCTACCTCATCTAGACGTGCAAAGATTTTGTTTGCCCCCGCACCGACTGCATAAACTTAGTCGGAGAGTATGAGACTTCAAACACTTACAACTAACACTTCAAGACAATCATTCAACCACATTTTGACGACGGCACAACTATACTATATTTATTTGACCAAAATAAGTTAAGTACTCTTCAAAAACTACAGAACAGAGGTTTAAGAATCATATTGGAATGTAGCAAAATGACTAACATTCAAAAAATGTTAAGCATCCTAGAATGGCTATCGGTTACTGAAAAAATTGAATATTTAACAATGATATTTATTTTTAAAATTATCAATGGATTAATGCCAAATTATTTTGATGAGTTTATTATTTATGCCCACCAAATACACAACCACGAGACTAGGTCACAAGGCAATTTATATGTTGCAAGGACCAAATTGAAAAAGACTATGAATTCAATATTCTTCAAATGTCTGATTAAATATAATACTTTACCAAAAGATATTCAAGACTGTAATACATTGACATCTTTTAAACGGGAATTAATGAAAAAACTAAAACCTAACTAAAATGTAAGTACTTTATAAAATAAACCAAATGACCTAAACTTGGTAGGAGTAATTATAATTTTCAAACTTCTAGTTAAATAATAGTTGCTTTTACTGATACTTAATTTATCTTTGCTTTAAAGCAACAGTAACATCTCAAAGATAATTGCAGAGAGAAAGGGAAATACCTCCAGATTTATGGTCTAGATAGAGTATTGTTTAGATAAGATAGCATCTCGAAGACAGTTTTGACGAGAAAGATAGGTAACAAACCATTCACCGTCAAAACATTAACCAGGTAAGGTAAAAGCTCCGAAATATTGTACTGTAAAAGATAACTAACCAACTATTTGTGCTCATTTATTAATTAGATGAAATAAGATCTCCAAGATAGCTTCAAAGAGAAAGATAAACACGGACCATTTATGATTTAACATAATAATAAGGTAAGATAATGAAGAAAAATTCAAAGAAAAGATAAAGTTAAAATTAATTTTATTTTGGAGGTCTTATACTTGTCAAAGCACTTTGCCCCTTTACAAATGTAATAAGAGAAAGGAACATCCAAAGGTGTAGAGTGATCCCATAGCAATCTGAAAAGTGGTTTTTACCCATGTCCTCTAAAAAAGGAGAAGCTCTGTGCCACTGTACTCATTCATATGAACAGTTCGAGGGACCAAGTGGAAATGGGAAAGCAGTCCATGCATCCCTGCGTCGGTTAGGAAGGAATTATCTCACAAGTCAAATCTAACAAATTTACTGTCGATGACTTTAACATAAATCAACGGAAGACAGTGGCAATACACAGCTAGACGGAGGTTCTCTACATCCATGACCCAATAACGAAGCAACAATCCTCTAGCTATCCAGCGCCCTAGAAAGTAAATGAAAAATAGAAGATAGAGAAAAGATAAAAGAGCAAGATGTGATATTTGGAGCTTCATAGCAACCGTATAGAAGAGAAAACAGGAAGGGCTCGCATTGAGCAAGAGCGATAGAAGAAACGGTGGATAGCAAAGCACTACACGACCAGCCAAAATGTAGTCAGCAGCCCAGAGTGGAGAGCAACACTCTTATGTGATAGACAGTTCTCTTAGGACTAACACAGGTCCAACAGAGGAAGAAAAAATAAGTTTGAAAATGGAGGTAGAGGGATAAGAAAATGGGTGTAGACTAAGCATCTTAGAGAAAAGGTAGAGAGTAATGAATGTCCCTATTAAAACATTAGTCTGAAAGTCCACCTGCAACGTTAACGATAAGATAAGCTTTATTCTAACACATAGATAATTAAAAACAATTATGCTCCAAATGAGACCCAGACAAATAATCTTCCTACCAAGCGTATCCACTCTGATAAGAAAATTGGATTAAGGTAGCGTGATGCGTGACCAACTTAAATATTCCCAAACATTAATTTTAAAAACAAATAACCACCGAGACATAATAAAATAATTATCCAATAACCAGCTAATTGAATATAGCAGTAGGAAAATTTTCAATACACCAAAAACAAGAATAACGTTGAACCGACACAGACAACAGCCTCCCACCAACACGTACAAGAAAAACAAAAATGTATTAATGTCTGTATGATATATATATATATATATATATATATATATATATATATATATATATATATAACAATTGATGACGGAACTTGTAACAAATGGTTGAAATACATGCGATAGAAAACACATCGAATAGAAATATTTTGTATATGGAACTGTGGAAATTTACTTTTTACTACAGAGACATAGGTTACGATCCTGGGTATCCCAAGAATATAGTAGCAATCCGACATCAGCTAGTACAAATCCTTAAGATTCACTGAGTTGTTCAAACGAAAGATATGTTAGTTACAATATAAGAATGTATTTGGTTGTGGAATAATAACAAGATAAAAAATGAAACTTTAAAATATTAGAATTATTTGTGAATATGGCTGCATAAAAAAATGTTTGTAACTAGAAATAAGAAAACATCGTTTAGAACACAATAAACTATTCATGAGATGACAAGGTTAGAAATGATTCAGGGTTCAAAGGTAACATCCGTATAGGTGTACGATAGGATGTGAAAGGTTATAAAATGAATTTAAGTAGAGGTTAACGAAATGAAAATTCAATGGTGAGATATACCGAGTGTTTTACTAAGCATATCGCACGGTCATATATCATTTTATATGATTTTAAGAACACTAAATTCCAACATGTGATAAGTATTATTATTAGTATTAGACAAGAAATGCTTTGGTTGCATTTTCAATTTTAAAATAGAAAGATTTTTTATCTTGGCTTATCTGCTCATAATTCATATTGGTATCGTAAATGAGAAAAAACATTCAGTTAAAAATAAATATTGTAGTTAATAAAGCTATATTTATTTATTAACTAAATGAGATTAGAACCATTTTTTTTTCTTTTAAGACGAGGCTTTTAGTTATCATTCACATAGTTAAAGCAGATCGATATTTTGAGTAGAAAAATATGAATATTTATTATAAAAGCGACTTAGAAAGAGGGGAAAATTGCTAAAGACACTTCGATAATTTTGATACTATTTCTAACAGATTAAGTTTGATTTATGAAAAATCTCAATATATCTCACTCGAAGGTAATTTTTCTAATGGTTAATTACAAATGTGTCCTAATAAGACATACCTAACAAAAACTATGAGTGGTTTAATTCCCAAAGAAGATTAAGAAGAATGCTAAACAAACCACAACAAACATACAGGGAGTATTTATATACCTAACAAAGTTTTAGTGTATAAATAAACATTTTTTTAAGCAACATAAATTAATTAGATGTAAATTCAAATCATTTATATAAAATTCTACTTGAAATAGGAGCAAATCTGGTTAAATATTCTCAAAAATACAATTTCAGTTACACTATATCTCAATCCATAAGTAATTATTTTAACAAAATACGTGCTCTGAACATAGATATTTTGTTTTCTTTTGTAAAGTATTATGCAAAAGTTAGGTAAGGTATACAAATAAGTCACTAGAGGTCACCTGCAGTATATTCTAAACTGTCAAAATCCATAAAGATTTTACATGCGAAATTGAAAGATGTTATTAGTTTAGACAATAGAATTTATGTTTTTAGTTCAGACAATAGTTACACGACGAACGTAAAATATGCATGATGCAATTGGTAAAAATTTTATTGTTATAAAGAGTTAACTTTTTTTTTATTACCAAACATTAAACATTTTATGTGTAGAAATTGCTCCTTTGTTTGACTGCCAATTAAACCCCAGGCGTAACAGATTGGAGAAACTGCTGAAACAGTCTACTGCGCAGGCTAAATCATATAGCCATTGACTAAATGCCAAAGGGTCTGCATTGAGTTTTATCATCATGGCTGATTCTAGACACATTTGGGTCGGTAGTTTATTTATCAATTTTTGAACAAGCAGTAGATTGTTTAAAAATAAGTAGAGTCCTACAGTTGGTATAGCTGCTGTTAAATTTTTGACTTCCAGCGAAAATGCGACTGAAGTTTCAAGTTTATTGACATTGACACAACTAGAGGTGCATATTTTTTCCTCCAAACTATTTATTATATATTCGGGTTTTCCAAGTACCATTCTTAGCATAGACGTTATGTTAGGAACCAAAGCATAAAACAATAACTGCTTGCGGACATATATATTCCAAGACCGCATTTAACTGATCGTTGCTGATGAAGTAGATTTCATCATTTTTAAAACTACAAAATCTAAGACTTTTTGTACATACTTATAAAAACTGGCTATTCGTCCGGCTTGCCACAGAAGAATGGTAAATCCATGTGTATAGCTTGTCGAACATGAATGTTCTACCTGTAGTGACACAGCAGGTATAGACAGAGGCGAAGATTTTGAATTTAACAGCTTTTGTCTTGGACTATTTTTGCTGTAATACTGCCGTGAAAGCAATCCAGTCCCATCTAGTGTGGCACCTTTGCGTAGCTTAAGTCTAGTGCATCGGAATAACTTAGCAAGTTTTCTTTACACACGTTATTTTGCATTTGTAAGTAGCGCAGGTTGTTTTATCTCTCTTCTTCTAAGTGCTGAGGTTATAATTCAATATCAAACAAACTAAACGTATTAGTAGATTTAGCAAGAGTGTGTATACGATTTGTTCAACACTCACAATGCGCCTACACGGTTTATTGTTCAATATTACTGCATCTTCTTGTCACTTGTTTTCGATATTGGTGTTACCTTTGATTTTGTATTCAGAGTAAGTCCACGTTATTCTTTCGATATCAGCAGAAACGCCATCACAGTTAAAGGAATCGTTCATCACAGTCATTACATTGAATCATGTCACTTTCTTCTGGGTGCATACATGTGATGCAGTGTACGACATCTGAATGATGACTTATTTTATTTAAAATTCTTGTGTCAGATGTAAGAACATATTTCCAACAAATGGATGGTTTTAAAAGACTATATTCAACCAAATTACAAATTTGCGATACAATTAATGCCCTACTTACTTTGGTCTCCTTATTGCGTAGGTACACAAGTAATTCTTTAAAGATTAACTAATAAAGCAAACATCATTTTTTGACTTATTTATCTTATTTTTTAAAGCACTGTCTCTTCCAGGCCACTGAGTGTTACCATGATAATTTCAACGCAGCAAGATGAATAGCAAATGTGTTGTTAACAATTCTATTTTAAAATAGTTTATGCATTATTCTTCCCAGCTCATTTTTAGGGTTCTTATATTTCCTGCATTCATTCATAAACTTTAATGTCATCATTTGTCGAAGATTTTTCTATCAATGCATTGGGTTCTGCTAAGGTTTATTTGTGCTGATATACAAACTTTTGTTTAATACTTATCCACGATACTTATAAATTTTCTATATTTTTTTGCTACAAAGACCGAATACACCTTGTTTCTAATTTTTCATACTTCCTCTTTGTACAGATTCTCTAAGTGACACTTTTTTGATCTAGATATTTTGTTAAATTTTTAAAAACATTAGACAGTGCTTGTAGCTATAAATCTTATATCATACGACTGTAGAAACTGTAGACAGTCCTAAAAATATTTACAATTTGTAACAATTTAACCAGATTGTAGACTGTACGTTTTTAAAAAAATTTGTGCTTAAAAGTAGTGACCTTAATAAATCAAACAAAACGACAACATACTTTTAAAAATTTGATCAAATGTATATATGAATTTAAAAACAAATATTTATTATTCAGTTCGTAACAAAATTTAAATGTAAATGTTGTTCTTGTTTTCCTGTTTTTCACAGTCAAGCTTATGTATAATATATGATATTGAATATAATATATTTATAATAAAGTAGTATTTAAAAATTTCTAGGTATTTCTGTTGAAATGTAAATCATAGTCTGTAGTAGCATATTATTTATCAACTACTTTGTACAAATAATTTTCATGTCGTTACAAATCCATACACTCCCTCCCTGCATTCCTTACCCAATTATTACTACTAAACATTACTATGTATTTACCTTCTAACTCGTTTTTATATTTGATTGTGATTTGTTTTAGTTTTATTATACTGTTACGTAAACTGATGACTACCTGACTATACAAAATGTTAAAGTTTTACAATAGGAAGATTTGAAGTTTTCATCATGATAAAATTGTTATCAATAAGTAGACTATGGTAACCTTCCAAGTGAATGAATTAACTAAGTATGTGGAGAGAAGGGATTGTAATTATTAGCACAATAATTCTTTCACTTCTAGTCAACAGTTAAATAGAAATTTTTCAACTAGTGTTTTTATAATTTTTTCTCAAACACTTTTATTTATTTTGTATGCAAATTTCCAATAAACAGAAAACTAAATATAAAACAAACTCCTTGTTATTGCATAGCTGTTATTATAAACAAAAGAATCGAACTTCATATTTTTTAATTCAAAAGGTGAACAAAAACCCGTATTCTTTGAACTAAAAACTAAGGTGTAAATATGATTGAATGTGGGTATACAATGACATTGCTATAAATTTGGCATGTAGTTGTGATCAATCAAATATTGATTTCTGTTCACGAATCCTGTAATTGATAGTTGCGTTAATTTGTAATTTATTTAAAATAATCGAAGTAAAAAGATTTGTAATTCATTCTCTTTGTTCAAATTTTATCATTTGCATATCACTTTCATGTTCACAATCAATGTTTTTTAGAACTGCAATTTTTACATTTGTCAGTTTTTTAAATCGACCCATTTTAATAATTTCAAACTTTTTTAGCATTTTTATGATGAACTATTAGTTAGTGGTTCAAATTTAAGCAGTTTTTATTTTCTCTTTTATTTAGGTAATCAAATGCAGCTTTCATTTTTGCTACGTTCTTTGACTAAAAACTTAAGTTTAACGAACTTTATATATTTTCATCATCGATATAGGGCCTGATGAAATTCCACTAATAGTATGAACAGTCCGGCTAAACCAATATTTCTTCGGTTTGATGCTTTATTGAAACTTGCGATGTTTTACGATTTTGTGCAAATTTAGTTATATTATGCCATTATTAGAATCTGCTGTGAAAAATTACTGGTAACTACTGGCCGATAAGTACCGCAAGGTTCTATTTTAGGTCCGACCCTATTTTTAATCTATATAAATGACCTATCGTCTCACCTACAACTGGCAAATTCAATCTTTTTTGCAGACGATACAACTCTTATAAACAAGTCATCATCCTGTATAGACCTAATAAACAAAAGTGTAGTAACACATCATTCTGCAAATCAATGGTTTCTATCGCATAAATTAAACTTAAACTCGGATAAGTCTCAACACATGCTATTCTCCCTTAACAAACATAGTTTTGTAAATCAAACTGCTATAAAATTCTTAGGGGTTTATATAGACCCTAAACTAAAATGGAATGAGCATATCAATGCAACAGCATTAAAACTAAATACATCAATTTACTGCATTCGTTCCTTAAAAAATTATGTTACTGATGATGTAATTCTTGTTGCATATTTTGCACTATTCCACAGTCACATATCTTATGCAATATTGGCCTGGGGACATTCACCATGTGCAAAGCGATTATTTTCATTACAGAGGAAAACTGTGAGAATAATATCCAATTTAAGTTTCAGAGAAAATTGTAAAGAATATTTTGCGAAACTAAAGATACTTACTTTGCCCTCACTATATATATTGAATTGCCTGATTTATGTACATAAGAACCTGGATAATTTCACAAATAATCGAGAATTACAAATACACAAACATTACATACGAAACAACAATACACTTAGAATCCCATACACTAGGCTAAGTGGAACTAGATACTCAGTAAATTACCATGCAATAAAATTATATAACTGTCTACCACAAAATATTAAATCATTACAGCATTTACAATTTAAAACAAAAATAAAAGCATTTTTAACAAAGCAAGCATTCTACTCACTTGAAGAGTATTATAATAGTGACCTCAATTTCTCTTAGCCAGGGGCCATATACTATAGTAATTTAAGTTTTAATATATATACTAACAGGACATGTGTGTTGAAAATACACTATTTTATTAATTAAGAGCCATATACTCTAGAACTATAGTATATGTTTTTAATCTATGTATTTTATAGGACGTGTGCGTTAAAAATGTAACATTTTATTGAGCACGAATAAATCTATCTATCTATCTATCTATCTATCTATTTTAAATTTAGCAAGAGTATAACTTATGATCAAATTAAAGGCTATCAGACTTTTGTAAGACATTTCACAAAAGAACAGGATAATTCTTATCTAGAAAGAAGTTTAGGTTTTTGCGGTCAACTATTAACCTGGTTAGTAAGCTCTATTCTTCGACAGGAACAATTTGTAAGAAAAACAGGGGTTTATATCATGGGAAATTAGTGTTATGGAGATGGTATTGCAAGTCAGTCATCTTAACCCCCATTGCTTTTTAACATTTATATGAATAACATGACGAACACTATAAAACATTGACAACTATGTTGATAGATGATTTGAACCATCATCGTGTGCACCCCAATACTTTGAACTGCCGCAGCATGTTGCTAACCAGTGACCTCGTATTGCTTTGAGCTAAACGTCCTGATTTAGAGTTTTCTTAATTAGATTTCTTATTGATTTGTTTAGTTCGACTTCTTATTGAATTGCTTAGTTTGTTTTCTTATTGAATTGTTTAGTTCGTTTTCTTATTGAATAGCTTAGTTCATTTTCTTATTGAATAGCTTAGTGCCCTAATTAATAAATTGTAAAGATTTGTTTATTACTAAATTACATTTAAACTTACGTTTTATGCCAACGGCAGATTTCTTATACACTCGTATATTTGAACGTGCACTTGACTGTATTATTTACTCGAAGTTTTAATTCTTGTTACTTCACGTATAAATTTTTGTTTCACTTCACAATTGGACTTTGCGAAAGACTTTTATTTCGATTAGTACAGCTCTGCTTCGGTTTAAGGAATCAATGACTGCTATCAGCTTGATGTGTATTATATAAGCAAGCCCTCCCACGTGCTGCTATTAGTTGACTGTCCTCTATTTTGATATTTTACCATGGAAGAGGCATTGCACTTGGCTTATCTTGTAGCCGGTTGGATTTTATTCGGAGTGATGTGTTAAATGCATTGCTCATATGTTTCAAAAATCACGTAGTCAATAAGCTTTATATTATGAATTTCGTTGGCAATTGATACTTTGCACATTTTAGTACCACGTAATTGTAATTTTGTACGGGGATTTATGAACTATTATATTTAATTTTGCAGGTCGCCAAAACGTATGGTTCCATATTTTGTTTTCCTCATATGCTGGATTTTATTTGAATTTGGCAATTTTACACTTAAAACATCACGTAGTCAAATTTTTATAATGGGATTCTTTAACAGATGACGTAAATTAGATGCATTTATAGAGTTCTTGCATTATGACATATGCTTGTTTTGAAAGACCTGTTTATTATGAGCACACATTGATTATTTTCTTACACTAATGCATCGAGTTTAAAAAAATTCGTTTCACGTTTGTTTTGCTTTAGATACGCCTAATTTGTATTTATTTAAAATGTATTACTGTTTCTAAATGAATTGGATTGTGCACAGAGCTATTCTTTTTACTAAATGTGGTTGAATTATTAATGAAAGAGCTTCCTTTCATTGACTGTAGTTTTAGTTGTTGATTTTGTACAGGGTGTTTGGTGTTTGCTTTTTGCATAACTAATGAATTGTGTACGTTTTATGATTCAAATGTTTAGTTTTTTTATTTTGGTTTTTACATGAAGTATACCTCCCTTGAGACCTTATATACCCCTAAGTAATCTTATTATCATGCAATATATATCGTTGTTGAATTTGATAGGTTATAGGTCTTTTAATTAAGAAGCACTCTTTTGATTAGATTTTAGAGTTTATTCAACTCTTCTTTACAGATATATATATATATATATATATATATATATATATATATATTAGTTAATAAGATTAAGACTTAGACTTGTATGCAAAGCCTAAAGAATCATTTCAAATCGAGGTAGTAATTGAAAGACGAAAAATAGAAGTTGCCAGATCGAATTCGAACCTATAACCTTCGACTTTGATTGCCAATGCATGTTCACAAATTAAGCCACTTCGACGGGTGATTAAAATTGGATAGATATACAAATCTAAATCTAGTAGGCAATCATACTTTAGCCTAACTTAACTAACGTTTTCAACTTCTATTTGGAATAAAGTTACTTGAATTTTCAGTGTCCGAGTACTCTGACCACCATGTTTATTTCTTTAAAAATATACCTTATATCAAAGATACGTGTAAATTGCCTTTTTTATAAATAATTTTTTTGACTTAAATATTTTTGTAAAGTCCTTCAAACAAATCTTAAAAGCTAATCTGACTTTGATTTCAGGAGCCTTGAATTAAATCCAGGCCAAACAGTTTCTTAAATCTTTAAACTTTCAGCACAAACTTCCTTACAAGGATCACTTCTTGAATAAAATTATGTAATACCTTCACCAGGCCAAGTCAAAGGAAGCTTCTTTGCAATGAATTCGTCCACAGGAAAATCAAATTAAATAGATCTTAATAGTGAGACTAATATTGGAAGAACTATCTGAACTAATATTTATAGCTATGATTGAAGCATATATATATATATATATATATATATATATATATATATATATATATGTACTCTTCATAAATCAGAACATGCTCGTTCATATCAAGGCTTTTCATTTGTCACATGCTCTAATTAATATAAAGTTGGTGTCATTTGCGATATGTAAAATCAGCCTTTTTAATTTGCAATCGCACCAAATGTTGCTCTTTGTAAATAGCAGGTTGTTTCCAATATTGCTTTTATCATGCAAGTGTTGGTTTATTCAAGGAATTAACTAATGTGTAGGTGACTATTTCCTTGTCGTACTTTTATATTTAGAATTGATGCAGCTTTATAATAAAGTTAACAATTACATGACTTCCAACATTTTTCAATTTAATTTTGTGAAAACAAAAGTCTTTCTTATAAAATGAAAGTTGCACTCTTATAATATATTACTGAGAATTTGAATAGTGCTCTTATGACCATTATGACTTTTTTTCAGCAATATATTGATCTGATTAGAGGTAATATTGCATTATATAATAAACATCCGACGTCGTAAACTCGAGAAAATTAAAAAAAAAGTCTTATTATGTAGATATTTATTTGTATTTTTGAAGTGCCGGTATAAAACGTATACTAGGAAATAATTGAACGTAACTGATATCAGATGTATTTAAATACGGTTTTTAAGAGAGAGGATATTGAATACGACTTCTTTTTATAAATTTTGTACATGTGAAAATTTAATTAGGGGGTTGTTTATGAATGATAATTACGAGATTAATATTTGTAGAATAGATGAGTGATCATCCTAGTTTGAAGGAGAGATTTTGGGCTGCATTTTTAGTATATAAGATTTGTGTTTAGAGGAAGTTGTTTTTAATAGATATTATATTTAAGATATTGTTTGTAAAAGAAAGCTGTTGTGGATGTGGTAATTACTATTTGAAAGACAGTTTGTAAAAGAATTTTTCGTATTATTATAAATTTGTTGTGTGGTAATTAGTATTTGAAAAATGGTTTGTAAAAGAGTATAAGCTAGCGAAAATAATTAGACAACATGGAAATTGGAAGCCTTATAAGGATGAGGACAATCCACAGTAATATTATATATATATATATATATATATATATATATATATATATGTTGCTGTGGTATGGCCACGTAGTGGGCCACTAAAGGTGCTGTGGTAACAACGCACTAAGAGCGTCGCTGAAAAAGTGATATGATATAGATACAGTAATTTGTTTTACTTGTAATGGTACACTTACCTTCCTTTTTTTAACTTTGCCTGACTAGCTCAATGGAATTTATGGAGTTTTCAATTGAAATAAAACGCAGCAATGTCACAAAGCATTTATATAATATGAATTATTTTCTTTCATACAAAAGCATTTACAGCATGGTTTCTTTCAAACATAAAATAATTTCTAAATACTTCATAAAAAAATATTGTTTCTTACCTTATTTTAAATTTACAGAATTAATTTTTTTCTTTTGAGAATGGTTTACATGGTTATAATTATTTTCACGCTTGTAAGATTTGTTTTGGCAGAAAAAATACTTGACAGATAATCTATTAAAAGGTCAGAGTATTTCGAATTCAGAGCACAAATTCTCCTGTTAAAACTCTTTTACATTAAAAATATTATATGATTACTCCTTATTATTATACCTTACATTAAATATAAATCAGTTAAAAATAAATCTAAAAGTGATACTTGCAGAATCCACAAAAATGTTCTTCGTAAAAAAATCTCCTTATTCTACATTGATGTCAAACCAGCTCACAAGTTTTTCCATATTTAAAAAATCTTCATTTAAAACAGTAGTTATCAAAGTTCATTTCTGGTTATCTCTTTCTCTTCAATTATTTAATAAAATCTTTAAAAATAGTTTTTTTCTTGAAGAACTTTCCCTCTTGTAATTAATAATTTTCATTTTTTGTTGTAAGTTACGTTCAAAACATTGCTTCTTAATTCATTTCAAGCTCGCACTATTAAATTACAATAAACTTACTGCATTTCCGCATAGCAATCGCTTGCGCTTTAAAATAACATTTCGAATATAATTTCAGAATCGAATGATTTCGAATCTAATCAATGAATGACCCCCAATAAATAAACGCTTCCTTTATTTACAAATTTAGCTGTTTCCAAAAGCTTACTCGAAAAATGTAGAACATTATTATGTAAGGTTTCTTGGAAAATCCAATTAAAGTCTTAAATCGTCGAGTTTTATGACCTAATTATCGTTTTCCAATTATTCGTTACGCATGTTATCTGTTCTTGTTTAACACATATACTATTGTTGTGGCGTCATACTAATGCTAAAGATAATCACTTTCTTGGATTTTTCCAGGGATTTTGCAGGTTTTTGTGTTTCAGCCACTCTGAAGAATAAAATATTTATTCATTAATGATAATTACGTCGTTCTAAAATCTTGAAGACTCGTGCTTTTAGGTTCTAGAAAATTCTATGATTAGAATGAATTGCTATTATTCATGGGGTAAATAATTTAAACTTTAATTGTTTTTTATGCAAAAAGGGGTTGCGTTTTTATAGAAATATTTGCTTTTCGTTTCAGTACACAAAATTATTTATTAATTTTGAAGTTTTTAAATACACGTTGATTGTAGTTTCTCAAACTAAATGCGTAAAGCTCTACTCTTTTATGCTATTTACAGCAAATCAAATGCATTTTTATCAAAAATGTATTGATAATTGAAAAATAAATGGCTTTGTATTTATCGTAAAATGATCGATATTTACGTTCGCATTTACATGAGCTTTACGGTATCTTATAATTAATTGATTTTTTACATATACACACTTACGTTAGTTGCTATTTATTTACAATACGCTTATATCATACCGGGTGATTATTTGTACATGTGCAATTTGGGTTTTGCATTGTACATCAATGAATAAAGGTACGCTTGTATTATACAGGGCGTAACCATGAATTTACAAAAAATTACATTTTTTCCGGATTCTATTATATGTTGGTGGGATTTATTTTTTAGAATTCGTATATATACGTATGTATATATATATATATATATATATATATATATATATATACACACACACACACACACACACACACACACACACGTCACCTGGACAGGTGATTAGAATTGGATAATTATACAAATATAAATCATAACACAACCTAACTTTCAATTACGTTTGGCATTTTCGTGTTAATCATATCTGAGAATGTCCAGTTTTTGACTTTAAACCAACTATTAATCACAATTGCAGATTGCACAAGGTAAACTGATTCTGATATTAGTTAATAGGATGAAATAATAACTTAGACTTATATGCAAAGCTTAAATGATCATTTGAAACTGAACTAGTAATTGAAATATGGAATCTGTATCTTCTAGTTTCTGATAAGAGTTTAATGACAACAACTCCTCTGTACATTATAATATAGAAGTAATTTATAAAAAAAAAGAATTAGCATGGGCTGGAAATTTTATTAATGTCTTGGAAACAGCAGTTTTACTTTAAAAGCCTATGTGCTTTGTTTAACTGTATCTTCTTAATAAGAATAGAATATCACAGCTTCAAAAACTTCAGAACCTGAACATTTGCATCATTTTAAAACAGAACAGTTCCGTGCCCCTTTACTTCATACTTAAAACTTTAGAAATGGTTTTCTGTATATTAAAGGTGAAAATACTCCACAGTGATATCTGTATTATAAAATATTAAATAATTTATCACTTTCCTATTTTAAAGAATTAATATCTATAAGAATGACTTACATTTACACAATATAACAAACACGTTGCCGAAACTAAATTTAAAAGCACTGTGCACAGTTTATTTCTTAATGGATTTTCAAGGTATAACGATCTACTTGAAAGTGTAAAAACATGCACTAGTTTGAAGATATTTATATTGTTAAGTGAACTTTAATTATGATTTGAGTATATAATGGTGGTATTGCTGAATGTAGTAGGTATTATATTTAAAAACTGTAATAATATGTTATTAAGAGCAATTTTAAAAATGCAGTGATAGTATTAATTTTTTAGTTTATATGTATTTGTCATGTACAAATGAATATGTCTTTTACGAAATCTTATTTGCCAGTAAATAATCAATCAATCAGTTTGGAGCCTGATTTATTTAGTCAGCAATGCATTGGTTGTTTTTGCCATGGCTGATATATGTACAAGCATATACCCTCATTTTTGAAGTGGAGAACTTTGTTTTTGTATTTGTATTTAAATTGTATTTTCAGCCACAGTCGTGTTGCTGCTACTAAGTAGTATTTCTTTGTTTTGTACAGTTTTTTTTGTTGAACTACTTTTTTCTATCATTGTTTCCCCTAATAGTACTACATTCGTTATTTGATTCCTCTTGATATATTACATATTTTCTGCTGTGCATGTTTGATTTTGCAAATGCTGAACAAACAGTGTAAAAGATACTCAATGTACGTACAAGTTAGGAATCACATGTTTGGGGGAAGTATTTTGTTATATTTTCTGGGACTAAACAACGTAGTATTATGAACAAATGATCTCAGTTCAAATTCTGATTACATCAAGTACGTACATTGGAAAAATGAGCTCAGATTAAAAACACTTTATTCTCATGGTTTTTATTGTATATTTTGAAGATTAGGAGAGTACTTACAATGATATTTGAAAGATTAAAAGTCACTAAAAAAATGCTATGATCTGTATGCATTTTTATTTGTGAAAAACTGAAAGGTAACCATTACTGTAAGCATCAAATATAAACATCTTATTGAATACGTTTATTTATAATACAATTTGATTAAAATATACTCATGTATTTAATATAACGGAGCATATACTATCCTGCTTATTAGAACACCATTAGTGAAACAATATTATCTTGCAATATGATGAAATTAGTAAAATATAATCTATTATAAATCTGTAAAGTTGTTTTTAAACATTTATTGATCGAATAAAAAGCCTTCACTATTATATGTTTGTATTTGTATTTTAAACTGCTTAATCGGTAAGTTTTTATAATATATAGGAACTTATTAGGAAACTCGATGTCTAATAATTTGAAAATTTTCGTGATTTAAAACTGTCATTTTGAACAAATATTGCTTTTATTTCTAGTATTAAGAGAATGAATATTTGCAAAAGCTATATTGTTTGATAGGTTGAGTGTAGGTAAAATAAGCATTATAAAATATATAAGTATGAAAAAGTAGCGATTTTTTAATTTATAATACATTGCTTAATTGTTTTTGTACTTAACACCTGCACAATGATTTGTGTCACGCACTTTTGCAAGCAAACACATTACTTGCTGTTATTGAATGTCGCCAATTTAATAATGCATATGTACATTTAGTTTGAAATAGGGTGTTCACGCCTAAGCGTAACGGCTGGTTCACAATAACAAAAAATGCGTAATAAAATGTGTAATAAAATGTGTAATAAATATGGTTGCATAAAAAACTTACCCCGTGTTTAATTATCACTTTACACTCACCACTAAATACATAATTGGTTAGGTAGGAGGGTGATGAAGGAAAGGAATAGAGGTACCCACGTTGTTATTTAATTAATAATTAATTAATTGATAATTAATGCCGACAAACCGGCGCGAATGTGTTATTTGAACAATGGACTGTGTTCTAAGAGAGAGCTGTGTCGACTGTCTTATCTTATAGCTTGTAACCAGCGCTTACCATTGGCGATGCGCGAATAACAAATCGTAGTCGAGAGATAAGAGGAGCATGCTTTTATTTTATATTAGGCAAGGCGTAAACATAACCGCCCATCTAAAACTGAATAAGTTTTATACCAAAATAAAATAAATCATTTAAAAATACACCCTAGAAATGTTAAGGTTGCTAGGCAAATTAAAACAAAACTTTAATACAACCTTAAAAATTTTAAAATTGAACGGAACATAAATACGAGAGAAAATAACCAAAATAAAATTTATTCATTCAAAGGGAGGATAATAAGCTTACTTATTGGACGTGTAAATAAACCTGCAGCGGTTTTTACAGATGCTACTCGTGGTATACCGTCACGACCAAAAAATAACTTTTCAATATGGCCAAGAGGCCAACACAAGGGGGCAGTATTTAAATTTTTAATTATGACCACATCATTTACCTTGGGCAATATGGTGGGGCAATGCCATTTGTTACGTTGGGTGAGTTGGTGGAGATACTCGTTGGACCACCGACGCCAAATGGATTGAGTAACTGACACAATCGCTGCCAACGGAACGCAGTTATTTCCTCCGGAATAGTAATTTCAGGTAGAGATAAAGGGACTGCCTATTAAAAATGACCGGGCGACAGATAATCCGTATCGTCATTAGGATCGGAAGACTGGCAAAGAGGGCGACTATTGAGTATGGCTTCAACCCTAGAAAAAATTGTACATAGTTCCTCAAAGGTTTGAGGGCGTGTACCTAAAGTACGAACTAATAAGGCTTTTGCCGATTTTACTCCTGACTCTCAAATTCCGCCAAAATTTGGGGCGTATGGAGGATTAAATTGCCACTTGATATGGCGGGAGGCTAAAGCGGCGAAAATTTTATCGTTGTTGGATTTAAGGAATATGATAGCTTCCTTAAGGGACCGCGAGGCACCAAGAAAGTTTCTACCCTGATCTGAGTAAACAACATCAGGAATTCCTCTACGAGCTGTAAACCTTGTCAGACAAGCTAAAAATGCTTCGGTAGATAACTCTGACACTACCTCGAGGTGCACCGCTCTGGTGCACATACAAATAAATATGCATAAATAAGTTTTAGACACCGGAGCATTACAACGATTAGAAGACTTGATCAAAAATGGGCCGGCGAACTCTACTCCCACATGAGTAAATGTTCTGGACAGTTGAACACGGAAAGGGGGTAAATCGGCCATGAACGGTTGAGCAGTTGTCGCACGGAAGCGCGAACAAACAACGCATTTGTGGATCCTCTGGCGAACTAAGGAACGTATTCCAATAATCCAGAATTTTCGCTGAATGAGTGATTGCGTCATGAATGCACCTGAATGCATAGATAAAAGGTGATAATTATCACACAATAATCGCGATAAAGTGGCTTGTTTCGGTAATAGAAAGGGATGCCTGTTATCATAAGACAATAGGGAGTGACGCAAACGTCCGCCCACCCTAACAAGACCTAGCGAATCAATAAAGGGGACAATTTTGGAGTTGTTTAGAACAACCCTTGTTTAAATTTAGTTGATTTATTTCTTCGGTAGAACTGCTGTTGCGTAACTCTTATGATAGTTATCAATGAGATATGTAATTCATCAGAAGAAAGAGAGCCTGATAATTTTTTATCAGAGTTCTTGCAATTGTAAATAAAACGGTTTACATATGCAACAGTACGCTGAAGCAAGGTGAGAGAAGAAAATTTATCCAAAAATTGAGTGCAACTTTTTTGTGTAGAAGTAACTAATATATTAGGGGGAGATTTTATTTCTGGAAGAATTTCTAGAGAAGGGGGAGATTCCAAATTCCTGGAAGCCGTAATTAGATCGCTACAGTTAGATGGGCCATGCCACCAGATATCGTTGTCAATCAACTGGTGCGCAATAAGACCACGAGAAGCCATATCGGCGGGGTTGTTTTCCCCAGAAATATGATACCACTGTTGAATGGCAGTGTATTCTAAAATAATTTCCACGCGGTTGGCAACAAATGTTTTTAATAAATAAGAAGGAGTGTTAATCCACGCTAGTACCACTTGAGAATCGGTGAATAATTTTATTTCCTTTAAGGGATAAGGAAATTTATTAGAGATTATAGAATATACTAGACGAGATAACAAAACAGCACCTAATAATTCCATACGGGCGTTGAAAGAAATTTTAAGGGTGAAATTTTACTTTTAGCTTGTAGGAGATGGCAATTGTGTTATCTGAAGTCGTGCCATGTAGAAAACACATGCAGCATAACCCTTCTCACTGGCATCGCAAAACCCTAAAAGTCGGTACTGTCCCGAGTCTAAAACAAACAGCGAGGAATTTTCAAATTTGATAATTCAGTAAGGCGGGAACAAATTTTCTCCCACTTCAAACACCAGTCGGAGTCCGTCGTGTCGTCCCAACCTAAACGTTGTAACCATAATTGTTGTAAAAAATGTTTTATTAAGAACACCACCGGAGTCAACCAGCCGAGAGGATCGAAAATTTTAGCCATATATGAAAGAACGGAACGTTTTGAAATATTCCCTTCGAAAGGAACAACATAGTAGGTGAAACTATCAGAATTCGGGTTCCAAACTAGTCCCAATATTTTGATACCAGAGATTTCATCAGAAAATGCTACGGAGGGTTCTAATTCAGATTCCTGGAATTGATTTAAAAGAGAGTTGTCATTGCTGGACCATTTTCTTAATTGAAATTGGCCAAGAGACAGCAATTTTATTAATTCAGATTGCAGCTGCTGAGCTGTCAACGGACATGGCTCCTGAAATCACATCGTCCATATACGTGTGATTCAGCAAGGCCACAGATGCTAGAGGAAATTGTTGTCCTTCGTCGATCACCAATTGTTTTAACACGCGTTGTGCAATAAAAGAGGATGGTGTAAGACCATAAGTAAGCGTGTTCAATTGCATTTTGAACTCCGCTGTCGAGGGAGGGTCGCCAGAATATATGTTGGTATATTCTATCTTGCGCACGTACTAAAATTTGGCGGTACATCATTCGTATGTCAGCACAAAGCGCTATTTTGTGGGAACGAAATAAAATATTATTTCCGCAAACCTGATTGCAGTTTCGGACCAGCGTAAAGACGTTGATTGAGGGACTTAGCGGTCGAATCATTAGCAGATCCGTTAAACACCACTCGTAGTTTGGTAGTACTGCTTGTGGTTTTATGAATGCCGTGGTGTGGTAAAATATAATCGGAGGGTTGCAGAGCAACATTCATGTGATTTAGAGATAGATATTCCTTGAGAAATGAATCATAAACCTTTTGATTTTCGGTTGAACTCCGAAGTCGCCGTTCTAAATTTAGATAACTGTTATAAGCAATTTCACGATTGCGCCCTAGAGGTTCGGCATTGTCCTTGAAGGGTAGGGCTACAATGTAACGACCAGTTTCATCGCGAGAGTGGGTACTAACAAAATGTGCTTCACAATAATTGTCGTCAATATTCACAGCAGGAGGTTGCCAGACTTCTTCGAACGCCCAAAAATTTTTTACTTCGCTTTCAAGAGGTTGCGACATTATACAAAGCGAAGTAGCGTTTGACGGTCCTTGCGGAGAAGGCACCTGTCCCAATAACACGTATCCAAAAATAGTGTCAATCGCTAGAGGTTTACCAAGACGGTTATTTGCGTTATCCGAAAATAATATTCTACAACATATGTCCGCTCCTAATAATATTTCTACCGGAGCGGATACATGGAAATTAGGGTCAGCCAAGGGTAAATGTTTAAATCGTTCATAAATTCCACGTGGTAAAGAACAACCAGGAATATTACCTGTAAGTTTTGGAAGAATAGAGGCACAAAAATTTATTCGTTGATCTGCATAATTGGAAAGTAGAAAACAATCGACTAGCCCTTTAGAATTAACAGCGGCATTAGCTAGTCCACACACTTTACTGTGATTGCGAACATATTTAAGACCCAACCGTTGCACGCAAGCAGAAGTGATCGCATTGATTTGGGACCCTGAATCAAGAACGCACCTTACAGGTTGAAAATCGCCATTGATGTCCCGAATCTTAGCTTGAATCGTTCCTAAAAGCACTGTATAATTTTTAGGATTATTAGACACATTGCATGTAGAAACTGTCTCTTTCATATCGGATGTGGAAGGGGTCACAGGGGTTATCGGTCCTGAAGTCGAGACAGGCGACGCATTATGCAAAAAGGTGTGATGATATCTCGAGCTACATAACCCGCATCTTCCTTTAGAGTTGCAGCCCTTAATATGATTGCCTAAACATTTAAAACAATGCAACATTCTTTTTATCGCGGTGTATCTATCGGAAGCATTTAATTTTTGAAAGTTTTTGCACGCGTAAATTGTATGCCCTTCATTACAATAGGGACACGAATTACGATCGCATTTAACTTACGCATCGTTAGTGGATTCTTTTACAAAAAAAGACTTATTTAGATTATATTTGAAGCGCGGTGGCATATTTACGTTGACGGGTTTTAAGGCTTGAACATCTTCGTGCATTTCTGAGGTTTTATTCTGCACGGTTAAAAATTCGAACAACTTAGCACAAGTCGGCACATTAGAATCCGCGCATGCATCAAATGCATGTTGTAATTTATGATCCAAATTACGATAACATAGAGAAAATAAAATAAAGTTCGATAAATCGTCAACGTCGGGGGCAGATTTCAAAGTGCTTACTGCGTTGCAATGTGTATTTATGAAATTTGATAAGGAACCAGTAGATTTAAATTGAAGAATTTTATTCAAATAAAAATTAACAATTCTGCGTGGAGAGTCGTAGCGGTCTACAAGTTTTTTAAATGCTTGCTCATACAAATTGGGATCTAACGCTAGATCAGAGACGACACTTAATGCTTCCTTATCGAGATACGATCTAAAATATAAATATTTTAATGAGACTGGAATAGATTTGTTTTCGTGTACAACACTGCGATAAGTAGTAATGAAATTATTCCACTTATCAATGGAACCATCAAAAACAGGAATTTCTAGAGGTTTTAAACATTCAACGGATGGGCCCTTAAATGCCAGAGCATCCGCAGAAACCGATTTTGTAGAATTTTCTTTCAATTCTAAATATTTTGCACGAACTACGTCAAATAAGTCGTCGAAAGATGCTAGATTTAATTTTATATGTAGTTTCGGGTCCGTTTTAGTAGCGTTAAATTCTATTATTGCTACCTGTAGTTTTTCGAGAGCATTTTCAATAATCGGAAGCCTTTGCATTTTTGCTTCTAATAAGTTTAATTTACTTACATTTGCGGAAATAGCATAATCCCAAATGCCTTGCAAGTGACCAAATAAGGCTTCTTGTTGAGCTTGCAACGAAATGCTGTCGAAAGACATTTTCAGAATGGCATAAACTACACGTAAATATGTAATTGAATTGAAGTGTATTTTATAATTAAAATTGAATCCAAATATAAACAAACACACCTGTGCTGATAACCGTTTATCAACATGCAGGTCAAACTCAATTACGAGGTTAATTACAATTCGATAAGAGTGAATTTATTTCAAATACTTTTAAGAGCAACTTTGTAATAATTTAACCTAAAGCAAGCTCCTCTACAACCACGACGACAATTCTATCACGCATACGGGTCGAAGAGGCCAAAAAAATAAGGTATGTTCACGCCTAAGCGTAACGGCTGGTTCACAATAACAAAAAATGCGTAATAAAATGTGTAATAAAATGTGTAATAAATATGGTTGCATAAAAAACTTACCCCATGTTTAATTATCACTTTACACTCACCACTAAATACATAATTGGTTAGGTAGGAGGGTGATGAAGGAAAGGAATAGAGGTACCCACGTTGTTATTTAATTAATAATTAATTAATTGATAATTAATGCCGACAAACCGGCGCGAATGTGTTATTTGAACAATGGACTGTGTTCTAAGAGAGAGCTGTGTCGACTGTCTTATCTTATAGCTTGTAACCAGCGCTTACCTTTGGCGATGCGCGAATAACAAATCGTAGCCGAGAGATAAGAGGAGCATGCTTTTATTTTATATTAGGCAAGGCGTAAACATAGGGAAATATATGCATTCATTATGAGTTGCTTAGAAACAAATCTGTAAGTATATAGTGGAACGTAAATTTTTGACTATGATGTCAATATGACCCGTGAGTTTACTACAGTACGTTTAATATAGTCAGCGCAAACATAGTCTTAAGTAAATTAGAAGTCGTTGGGCTTTATTATTATTATAGGAAACAATCTTGTTTGATTGAAACCACGAAGTCAGAAGATTCACTGTTTGCTTATTACTATATTTAAGTCTTTGGATATTAATTATTTTAATGTTTTACTATGGTAATGTCATCTGCAAAGAAAATAAGTTTGGATTATGATAGGTTGTTTATGTAGATGATAAACAGTTCCTAATATTGTTGGATGGAAAATTTGGCAATAAATCGTTTATATAGATGATGAACAATAGGGTCCTATTTTTGAACTCTGTGGCACCACAAAGTGTAATATGTTTTGTTCAAATATATGGCACTAACATGCTTTCTATTAAATGATTATGACGATTAATAGGCAATTGTTTTAGTCGAATTTATAATGCTTCAATTTACTGATCAATATTAAACAAGCTCTAGAATCAATGACATAGTTAAAAATATTTATAGGTAAAATAGAAATATATTAAAATATTTTTCATTAATGACTTTATAATTGTTGAGATTAAAATTACAAACTCATTTTAATCTATTGTTTGTTTTTACTGTATTACTCAAAGGTGGGCTGAATATGAAAATAATACTCTAACTTAATATTTGTTTGGAAATTAAATCAGTGCTTTTGATAATTAAATGATCTATTTAATACAGAATTCATTTTAGAGATCAGAAGTATTAGGTCTGATTGTATTCAGTATGCAATCTAAAAGAATATAATGTTGCATGAACATCCCGTCCAAAATTTGTTTTTGGCATTTACATTTTTGCATGTTATTTGTTTTGCATGTTATTTATATACTTATGCAAATATTATTTTGTTAAGTGCTTGCATTTATTATGCTAATTAGTAGTAGAAATGCACATGTAGATTACTTACCAGTTTTATTTAGCAGGCCCCACATGAAGACGCTCCATAATTATGGCTAGCCGTGAAAAGAAACTAACTGCAAATAAAAAACAAATGACTGATGCAGCTTCACTATTACAAAAGGAAAGTACAATAACTACAACTATTAGTCAAAATGAAGCAGGTAATAAAGTTATCAGGAAACGAAAAATTAATCCAGCCAAAAAAGTAACCAAAAGGGTTGGGAAAAATATGTTAGCCTTAAATTTGAAAGCTAAAGATAAGACACCACAAATTTCAAAAAAGATTGTTAAGGTGTTGCTAAATAATATTGATGCAAAGAAGAATGGCGTAGCGTTACCTGCTAAAAGAATTGTTAAGAAAAAGCCTGAATCAACTAGTGTTCCAACAGAGCATGTTTCTGTTGAAAAAAAGACTAAGAAAGGTACTAATAATACCACTCCTAAACTTGTTAAGACTGATCATTCCGAAAGCCTTTCTAAAATTGATGATACGATTGACTCAATTTTAAAACAAATTATGCTGGATGAAGAAATAGCTGAAACAATTAAAATTAAGAAGCCACGCGTTAAGAAACTTAAAGTTGAAACTGTGGTTACACCAAAGGTGCCTGGAGTTGAACCAATTAAGCAACGGGATACAGTTGCAGAAACAATTGAAGATGTGATGAACGATTTAGTCTACTTATTAAAAGATGAAGAAATAAATAATACATCTGTTGTTGATAGGAAACATAAGGAGGAAGTTCCTGAACGTCCATTAATATTAGAAAACAATATCACTATCGATGCTTCTGCAAAACATTTAATCGATATGTTAGATTTAAGTGTTAGTAAAGGTCAAGAATTAGAAACATCATCCGATGCATGTGTTAGACGACACAGCATTGAAAAGCTTTCAGATCCTCATAATTTAACTCCAGTTACTAATGTATCACGAACTAATAATGCTTCAAAAAGTATTCGCACTTCTAAACATAGGTCAAGTGTAGATGGTGTAGTAAAGCGTTGTAGTCCGTACAATACTCGATCAGATCATCCTACTCCAAAATTACGTAATGGTAAGTCGCGGAAAATGAAAGAGACTTTGTTAGAAGGAATACCCAACACCAAAAAAAGAAGAAAGCGTTTGGATTCTGAACATATTGCCTCAGAAAGATGCAAAGCTTCTGGTTATGAGTCTGACAGTAGCTATTCTGATTTATCGAGTAATTTTGATAACAAGAACGATATCAAAGTGTCGATTGTCAATGGAATTGAGGATGATGTAAAATCTGAAGATCTCATGGATGATAACTCAAATTTATATAGTAATTTAAATGATGCGACTGAGCTTAATAATATTATTGCAACCAACCCGAGTCCAAAAGTGCCTGAGAAGTCAATTCTTTTAGATATAATGAAACAAGCATTTAATGATAAAAATACCGACCAAGAAAATAATGACCAGAATGAAACGATTGTAGTTACTACAGAACAGTTCTATGGAAGTAACTCCAAATCAGACGAAGAAAAAGATTTTGAATCCAAATCAAAAATATCAGTTGCTGAAATAAAATTAGAGACGTCTGATGCAGAAGAAGAAGGAGTACCAGAAAATGCAGTTGACACCAAAGATGACATATTACTACAATCTCCAAATCCTAATTCTCAGTGTGTAACGGAGGAAGAAATCTTACAATGCACAGTTCAAGAAATTATAAATTCAATGGAAGAACAAGACTTCACAGAATCTATAGAATTAGTGGTAGAGAATAAAGGAGATGAACTTAAAACAGTTGAATATGTCCCTAAAAAAGATGAATTCAAGACGGCTGAGCATGTCCCTAAAGAAGATGAATTGAAAGCAACTGAGCATGTTCCCAAAGAGGATGAACTGAAAGCAACTGAGCATGTTCCTAACGAAGATGAATTGAAAGTGACTGAGTATGTCCCTACAGAAGATGAACTGAAAACAACTGAGCATGCCTCTAAAGAAGATGAACTGGAAACAACTGAGCATGCCCCTAAAGAAGATGAACTGAAAACAACTGAGCATGCCCTTAAAGAAGATGAACTGAAAACAATTGAGCATGCCCTTAAAGAAGATGAACTGAAAACAACTGAGCACACCCCTATAGAAGATGAACCTAAAACAACTGAACATGCCCCTGAAGATGAATTGAAAACACCCCAACCTGTCCCCAAAGAAGATGAGCATGTCCCTAAAGAAGAACCCAAGACAGCTGAGAAGACACTTATTGAATCCAGTGATGTTGTTGAAACTCCTGAAGTTAATGACGTAATTGTTGAATGTCATGATATTGAACTTCATAAAATTGAAGGAACTGTCATAGAATCCAATGACATTGAACATCCTAAACCTGAGGAAAGTGCTGTTGCATCTGATGTTGTTGAACCTTCCAAAATTGAGGTCATGGAATCGACCTATGATGAGACAGATCAAAATTTTGACGAAAATCTAAATGAAAATATTATAGAAGAAAAGCTAAGTAATGAACTACAACTCTTTGATGGTTCAACAGCCAAAGAAAGTATTTTACAAGCATTGGGTTTACAAAGTTTGAAAGCAGTTGAAGAAGCAAAGAAGGATAAGTTGCTGAACCCTGATTATACTGGATCTTTGAAGGCTGTGATTAAATTAAATCGTATTGACAAAAATAAAAGACGCCACATTCTCAAGTTTCCTGCTTACAAGTATGAAGTTGATGTTCCAGATCTACCAAAGTTCAAAGAGGTAAGTCAGTATCTATTATATTGTTATTTTTACAAGTACCTTAATTTATTACACTTTATATTTTAAATGTTTTTATTGTTGAACTTTATCAAAGGTTACACATACTTCACAATTTCTAAGAATCATCGATGCGGGTGTGATATAAATCATTTTGTTATCTTAATTGTTTGATAAAAGATTAGTTTTAAATTTGGTTCTAACTTACTTTGGTAAATCAAAGTTAGTACTTTAAATCATTCATTTCAAGTGTTTCTATATTTTTATGAGAACATATATATTTAGAAGTAAAAGTACAAAAGATTTTGTGAATACATTGCATGGTTACTTGTTCTTACTTGATCTTAGTTTGTTCAGTAATTCAGCATCTTCCATAGATTTTCTATTTTAGCAAGCAAAAATTTATTGTAAATAAAAATAAAATAAATGGATCTAATGTTACGTAAAACTTATCGTGGTCGACTTAGGAAGCTAGCTAACTGTACTAATGATCTTAGTTTGGTTAAGATTGATCAAGATGAAATTTTTGTGATAATTGCACAGATTAAAGCATTACAGGATAACTTGCATTATGTTAATCAGAGACTTTTTTCCACTTTTACTAAGGAGCAATTTGAAACTGAATGTGTTAAGATCGCAGAATATGAAGACGTTGCAATAGTAACATTAGCAAAACTGGAGCAACTTCTTAGTCTAAAAAGAGAAACCCAACTTGAAAGTAATTTACCCATTGTGAAGACTCAGTTGCAGCAGATTCAAAACACAAACACACATATTATGCAAGTAAATATATTGGTAAGACAATAAATTTAATATTATTAATTTAATTGACTTGATTATTTGTTTGATAAAGACAATTTCACTTATTTATGCATACAAATAATTGTATAAATTTGTTTAGCAATAGATAAATTCAAAATATGTTACGTATTGATGCGTGGAGGTTTGTTCTTTTCTAGATATACATCAATTACATTAGCAATGAGTGTTCTGTAATAATGAAACCTAACAGAAATGTATTTTGTGTGAGCTCGATAATGTTATATGTTGTAATTACAAGAAATTTAGTAGTTGTAATGATTTTATTATACCATACATTAGCACGAATACCAAGAATATAACAATTAAATTAACAATGATAAAAGGGAGACATCAATGATCCTAGGATCAGTGGCATACCATGTTGTGTGCCAGTGAACATCATAAGTTATATATTAAATCTCATTTTAGCAAGTATAATCACTAAATTTTTAAGGTTTGACAACTTGCCTATCTGAACGTGTTACAGTTATCTTATCTCCTTTAGTATCTGGACTAATTGATATGTTAGGTTGAACCTCGGCATTTTTAATTCTAATTCACTATCTAAACAGTCACCAATTACAACAGGACTGTTAGGAAATTTTCTAATTAAATGGCTGTTCTTATCAAAAACTTTGTTTTTCTTGCTCTGAACTTTATATGACAGAAGTGTAGCATTATCGCCAACTACTTGATCCAGTTCCCAAACTTTGAAAAGTTGTATTTTCATCCAAAGAAAATGTTTTTCTTTAACTTCTCTATCTTAATAATATTTCATTTAATGTTGCTTTTCCTGAAGTTAACTAAATGCATCTTCAACAACTAACTTTGGCTTTAGTACTTTGCTAGTCATTGGAATGTTTGATCTCAAAAACCTTCCCATTAAAATTTAAGATGGCAAAGAGTTGTGCAGTATTATAATAAAGCATTATAAATGTCATCATTGTTTTCAGATTTTTTAAACTAATTTATTTTGCTATGCCAACAGCTTTTTCACAAAGACCGTTACTCTGATGATGGTATGGACCTGAATAATTAATTTTAAACTTCAAATCACCAGCAAACTTTTGAAATAAATAACTTTGAAATGGATTATTATTACATACAATATATCTAGAAATACGATGTATGGCAAATAAGCATTTAAGCTGTACGATGGTTTCTGCAGCAGACCTATTTTTAATATTATTCACTTCTATCCCTTTTGATAAATAATCAACCACTATTAAATAATTTTTTGCACCATATTCAGACAAATCAAGAACTATTTTATGAAATATTATGGTAAAAATTTTGTGTTGAATTAAAGGTTGTTTTATTTTTGATTTTATATCTTTCACAAATGCAACATTGATTAATAAAATTTTGAATCATTTCAAACATATTAGGCCAGTATAATATTGACTGTGCCTTGTTTTTGGTAATATCAAAATGTATTTTGCCTTGCATTTGTCGAAGCATATTGTGATACAATGCAGAAGGTACTAGTACTTTACAATTATGAAGAAAGGTATGATTTTTCACAGACAAATCATTTTTTATTTTAAAAAAATGTTTCGCGTTTGCTCTAAGTTGAACTTTACAGGCCAACCATTGTGTACAAAATCGATCACCTCAGACCAGGATTATTTCGTGTTTCTACCTGCAGTTTACATAGTTTTGATTTGACAATTGGTAAGTTTCTTATAACTGTATGGTATGAACTATATCTATTATGTCTGGATATCACATACAGATTATTTTATAATGTTCCTAGATAAATAATCAGCAATATACATAAACTGACCTGGAATGTACTAAACCTTCAATAGATATTTCAACAATGGTAGCTGTAATCTCTGAATTGTGTTGGTACATTCTTAGGTATTGAATTGAGGTTGCATTGCTTGAGTATTTTTACTCTACAGGGGGCAGAATGAGTAACAGTTAATTGGTGGGCTGGCTAACTTTACAGTGGTGCGGGGTAGGTTGTATGAAAAGCAAATATAATACTCTTAGAGGTAACTTATGTGATTTGGTGTTTATCACATCTGCATTCACAAACACATTCAGAAATTGGTTATTGCACTGACATCCAATTCTAAAATACCCTCAGGTTATATTAGAGTATCTAGTTTTTAATGTCTTCCTAGCCTTGGTGGGTGTTTGTGTATGGATGCAAATTGAATTGTATTATTAGATTCCTTCCTTTGCTATCCTTCGGTTTTATAAGTGCACTTTTGCAGGGGTCATTGCATGATCTTGTAATTCCCACGAGTTGTGCACCTAAAATGTTCTATTCTTGAGGATAGTGTGTATTCCGTCTTGTGAACCCTAATTTTTCCAAGGTGTTGACACGTAATGCTGATAGTCTGTGTCATGTGTTTCATTATCAGCACACTTTTTATGGCTGTTTTATTAGTACTGTCGTTTTGTGTTGGTTAACTGTTTCTTTGGACCTGTGTGAAGTTGTACAAATATTTCTAATAGGAATGGATATTTCCCATTTCTATCTGTAATTATTTTAATTTAATTCAGATGGATGTAACGTATTGAGTTTTAGTGAATTCGAAACAAGTAGCTTTAGCCCATTGAAAGCATTCTGCTGTTCAGAAGACCACTGCCAAACAACTTGATTATTTAGTAAATTTCTCAAAAGTCTAATAGTATTTAACAATTTGACATATTTGGAATAAATTTATGTAAAAGGTAATAGCGTTTAGAAATTTCGGTAATTCTTTTTTATTTCCAGGTTCACGATTTTGTTTTAATTGCTTCTACTTGTTGGAATCAGGGTTTGATCTATCATTTGAAAACACAAAACCTGAGTATTTTATCTTACTAATTTTGTACTGCATTTTAACAGCATAAAATTTTACATCACATCCTACTGTTTTGTTTAGTACTTTTTGGGGTATTTCTTCATGCTCCTGTTCATTAGTTGCTGCAATGATCAAGTCATCAAAATACACGTGCACAGTCACCAAAAATTTTAATATTTTCTTGCTGAAACGCCTCTAGACTTGAACACCAGCCAAATACAAGTCTATTGAACTTGTATTGTCGTAACAGAGTATTGAAGTTACGTAGATAAGATGATGATAATTCCAACATCACTTGTAGAAATCCATTTTTCATGTCCATTACTGTGAACAGACATTTCTCTGCCAAATTGACTGTTAAAATCATCTAAAGTTGATATTTAAATAGTTTCATGCTTCACAAGACAAGTCCTCAAAGAACCATCGGTTAGATTAGCCACTTTAGAAATTACTTTTAATTTTTTTAACTCATTTAAAACAATTTTTAATTTTAGTTTAATTACTTCAAGAATTCGTCGAACTGGTTGTTGAGCTTCTGGACAAACTTTTAATAGATGGTGTATGGAAATATTCACGTCGGCCATTGTATCCAAACTGAAATTCTATTAATTATGATATTATATTATCCACTGGTGTTTACTAACTAGACATCGGCTTCCAGTAATTTCTTTGATTAGAAAATGTGATCCTACCTTTGATGAATTTCTTGTTTAACAATCTTCATTAAGTTTCTAACATTTCTTTTACTGAATCTTGGTTTCACTTTTTACTCAATTATATCTTTTTTCCTTGCTCTACTTGCCTTGCTAAAGTAATTCAACTTGTTGCAATAATGACACTTTTTATTATAAGCTAAACATTTATTTATTCCATGTTCTATATTACAATTTGTACATTTAAAGGTTTTAATTTTTGTATAAGGAATTTTCTTCAGAAGCCTAATTTCTTTATTAGTTGAAGACAGTTTAAATATTCTTCGAAATATATCCATTTATACTCTAAATGGGAACCACAAATTCAAACAAATTATATGTCCCACAAATTATCTTTGTTAAAAAATGGTCAGATCCATCAACAAATATTGGATCTAGTTCAATAGATTTTAATTATGAGCGCCGACAATTGTTTCGGTGGCATAAATTGAAATTTAATATGAACGTGATACACAATGTACAACACGAAAATTTTGCCTATTTTATATAACATTTGGATTAAACTTACTAACTAAAAGTTTTTGTTTGTTAATGAAACCTAAAATATTGCAAATTACTGTATTGTACTTGTAAACTAAAATTACTTAAATATAGTCAAAATTACTATATGTCTGTATGTGTTATCAATGTCGTGATGGCTCGAAACTTGAAAAATTATCTTAGTTAAATTAAATCCAGTTACCATGATGCAGACAGTAATAAGTAAATTGACCTATGATAATACTTATGTGCAAAATCCAACAAGTTAATATTAAACTATAGGTGGCGTGACATATTGAATTCAGATTTAAAAGTAGTAAAAAACAATCTAAATGTGAATTAAAGCTAATAAAATGATTATAGCTTGAGTACATAATACTGAGAAAGTTTCGTGATTCCATTAAGCAATAGATTTTAATCAAACGTACACCTTATATCACATACATATAAGATTAACAGATTAGTTAATGTGATATAGATTATTAGAAAGATAATAGTTTAGAACATATTAACCTGGACTCTGATTGCTGTTCAAAAATAAATCTACCAAATTATTCATGTCCCACACTGACATTTCATTTAAACATTTTTATGTTGTTGTTTAATAATGCTACTTTTATTTAAAAGATTTCAATCAAGACAGACTTCCAGTAAGAATTAGCTAGGTATAATATTTTACAATCTGTTGTGGGATTATAATCATGTAATTGTAATTTTAAGATGTTGGGCAAAGGATGATTTTATGTCTGAGTGACTTATGGAGTAATATTGTGGTTTAAGGTAACAAAAATGTTCTTTTAATCTTATATTAATTGAACATTTTGTCCAACCTATGTATGCAGTATTTATATTGTTCAATTTACAAGAAGTACAGGTGAGTTGATAAACTCCATTTTGGCCAAAGTATTCTGCAGGATCTTTAACTTTGCATAACATTTTTTTCATGAAACTTAGTACTATGAATGATATATTTACCTTCTTACTTTTAAGTGTGTTTGCAAATTTATAGGATAGTTTTCCAATATAAGGTATTGTATAGTATTTTTTATTGATGACTGCATTATTAGGGGAAATAGAAGATTTCTATTATCTATAATTAACTTTTTATCATAATGTTTATTAAAAATCTTTTCAACAAGTGCATTTGGATAATTATTATCATCATCATCAGGTCTAGTCCTGGAACTGGTTAAATGCGTACCCTCATTGTTCCCTATTCTGTGCTAACCTACCGTAAGATGGGGCTACTTTGAACGGTGGGGTAACTTTGAACAAAAAGTTGTATTTTGTTATTTCAATTTTCCTATCTATCACGGATGTTGCTACTCTGTGGTATTAGTACTATTCTATAGGGGAATATATTTTTAACAGTTGGTAACATGCACGCTTTGGCACAGTCGCTAATCCTAAATGTCATATATCAGATCATAACCTTCAATTGTTTGTGTTTTTATAACAGTGGAATACTTTTGTTATTGCAGCGGAAAGCACAGCTGTAATCAGTGAAAGAACATTTTATTATTAACTCACATAATGTAAGTACCACATTAAAACATTATTTGCTTCAATCCGTCTTGTGGTTTTGTGTAAATATTTTTTATTGTAATAACCTGCTCATTATAGTAAAACTAGAGGTTCTTTGAACATGTTCAAAGTAACCTCTAAACCTTATTTTTCTTTAGATAGAGTCTTATTCCTTATTGTTTTGTTACAGAATCATGACACGGATCTACCAAAACAAACTGGGTTGTCGGAATTATAGGAACTTTGACAATGAGATACTCGAGAAGGCAATTGATGCAATAAAAACCAAGAAATTAACTCTGAGCAGCATCAAAAGAATTTAAAATATCACTAGGAACAGTAAGCAATAAGATGAAGAGAAAGCTTTTACAAAAATTTGGTCATCCCACAGCACTTGTTGATGTAAAAGAATTATGTATTGTTAAACACGTACAAGTTTTGACCACATGGGGCTTTACACTTGATCTACGTGACATACTCAAGTTTGTTATGTATTATTTGAAAAAGGTAGGAAAGACTGTCAGCATATTTAAAAACAACCTGCCTTCATCCGACTGGGTGTGCAGCTTTTTGAGCAGGCACCAAAATGAAATTTCTGGTCGGACATGTCAGAATATTAAAAAGTTCAAAGCTTCTGTGTCTGTAAAGGTTATAAAAGAGTACTTTGACAATTTAAAGCAAAGTAAGTTAGGAATAACCGCCACTCACATTTTTAATTTTGATGAAACAAATTTATCTGACAATCCTGGGACCAAAAAATGCATCTTTAAACGAGGAGTGAAATATCCAGAACGTATTCAAGACTTTTGTAAAAGTGCAATATCTGTCATGTTTGCTGGCAGTGCGTCAGATGACATGCTACCAGCCTACGTAGTTTATAAAGCAGACAACTTGTGAAGCTCCTGGTGTGAGAATGGTCCTACGAAAACAAGATATGGAAGAACGAAGAGTGGATGGTTTGACTCCTGTGCATTTTCCGACTGGTTTGGGTTTATTTTTGTGCCTGCGGCACAGAAATTACCTGGCCCAAAGGCAATTATAGGGGATAATCTTTGAAGTCATTTTAATGATACAGTCATAAATCTTTATGAAGAAAATGACATTAGATTTATTTGCTTACCCACAAATACTACTCATCTGTGTCAGCCTCGGCGTAGCGTTTTATGTGCCCTTAAAAAATACTAGCGACAAATTTTAGATGAGTGGAAAAGTAGTTTGAGAAGAAAGAGCAAAACTCTGTCAAAGGCTGAATTTCCTGGGCTTTTAAGTAAATTATATAAGAAGCTGTATCCAGACGAAAATGAAACGTCTAACAATATGATATCTGGATTTGAAAATGTGGGATTTTCCACATAATCCAGAAAAAGTCTTAGAACGCTCACCTGACAACATGAAATTCGATAAAAATGAAGTAGAGCAAGCAACTTCCACTGCTGTTATTGAACTATTACAAAACTTGAGAGGAGTAGAACAAGTTGTACATAAAAGGACAAAGAAAAGATTAAATGTTGCCACGAAAAAGTATTTCCACAGCTGATTTAGAACCTGAGAATGAAGAAATTTTCCATTCGGAAAATAACGATAAAGAAAATGAAATTCCAGAAATAGAAACTTTGGTCGCTGATAATAGTAGCAGCAGTTCAAGTAGCAGTAACTCAGAACGTGAAAATGCGTCCGATATTGACTCTGAAAATGATAGTGATAATAAGGACATAAATCTAGAAATTGGAAAGTTTTATTTAGCGAAATTTGAAGTCAAAAATATTATTAAACATTTTGTGGGAAAAGTAATTTCGACAGCAGAATTGAAAGATTAAATGGTAGAACTTTCTTTCTTGCGTCATTCACGCAAAATAAATTAAAAATTTTCCTGGCCACATGTCCCAGCCGAAAGCAGTATTCCTGTGCATGAAATTCTGAAAGCACTGCCAAATCCTATCGTCGATCGTAGAGGAGCTTTGGTTTTTTTATCAAAAAACTTAAAAAAATTATTGAAGACGGAATAACTATACCTTATATTTTTTTTTTCAATTTAATGCTCCTATATAATTGTTTTTTGTTTTTGTATGTAACATTTTTAAAAATAAAGTATTATGCCATATATATACATATATATATATATATATATATATATATATATATAACTTTGAACAAAAAGTTGTATTTTGTTATTTCAATTTTCCTATCTATCACGGATGTTGCTACTCTGTGGTATTAGTACTATTCGATAGGGGAATATATTTTTAACAGTTGGTAACATGCACGCTTTGGCACAGTCGCTAATCCTAAATGTCATATATCAGATCATAACCTTCAATTGTTTGTGTTTTTATAACAGTGGAATACTTTTGTTATTGCAGCGGTTGTATTGTACTTCCCATAATGTGTTCGTGTTAAATATTACATCTTTGCTACTCCTGTCCTGATGAGCCCCAATTAGGGCGAAACGCGTCGACAGGATGCCCTTGTGGCTAATATTGAGTCACTTGCCAATAAATTTCATTCATTAATATTATTTTAAGACTCATTAAATTTACATATTCTTTTAATTATATATATATATATATATATATATATATATATATATATTTTATTTTGGATGTGTTCAGGTGACCTTCTAAATAAATATATGTAAATAATCTTGATTGTACATTCTAAATAGGTATAGAAGTTCACATATAAATAACAAATTGTGTATCTTATTATTTGTAGCGTTAGGAGATAACATTAAACGATTTAAAAACTTTTGTAATTTTAATATAGTATAGTATAGTAAAAAAATAATTTTATCAAACTAAATTTTTAATTCTTTTCACTAGTTGTATAAATGCTATCATAAATTAAATTTTTATTAAGCTCATATATAATATATATATAATATATATTATATTATAAAAGCAAATTAATTACAAAATTAGTACTGTAATAAATTTATTGAAGATATGCTCGAGTTTACATGTTCAAAGTAGGCCTTAGAGTGCCATATAATTGAACATAGATTTAGTTTTCACGTATGTTCAAAGTAGCCTCGAGGGAGGGATAACATTGAACACCCGCATTTAAAAAACAAAAAATAGAAGCAGTTATTTTATCAAACTCAAATTTTCTAGATTGCTTCTCCTAGTTGATGCCCAAAATTTAGCGTCTAAACAATAAAAAAAAAACTTAAGTTAAAAAAAGTTATTACAAAATTAACGAAAAAAATGTTCAAACCCCATCTTATGGTACATATTTCCCTGAAATTTGCACAGTCTGCATCTTTCACTAACTGTGTGCAATCTCTACCTCTTTTTTCCTATCTCTGCTTGTAATATATCCCGCACTATTTCCCAAAAATTCCTTAGAACGTATCCTACCCTTCTATTTCTCTTATTTTCTTTTTGTTTTCCACGGATATCTTTATTCCCGTACTATTTCTGTTTTCTTTGTTATTAGCTTTGTCTGTATATGTTATCATCCTCATTCATCTGAAGCACAACATTCCAAAAGACTTCTACCGTTTTTCTGTCTGCTTCTCCTACTGCTCCTATTTCATAGACGTACTGTGCTGTCGTCCACACATAAGCTTTCAATAAATTTTCTCCTTGTTTCTATGTTTGTTGTCTTTGAACATAGCCGCTGCTTTTTCCTGTTAGATGCAGTTCGGTTCTCCTTCTATTGTTTATAAATATATACCTTATTTCTCTGATATGTGAAGGGGGTTAAGCAGCCTGCGGCTACCAAGATCCCCCAACACTTGAACATTTGCCGAATTAATAGTTTTTCAATATATCCTTTCGCACAATCAACATTGGTTAAAAATATTTCAAAACCAACACATGTAGTTGTTTATAATAATCATCAGATTTAAGTGCAATTATTATTTTCGTCATTAGGTTTCCGTCTTGAAACTGGTTGGATACGTATCTTCATTTAGTTCTAATCTGAGCTAGACTACACCATTCCCTGAAAGTTCCACAGCCTAGACACTGCTCCGGTCCCCTTCTGTTGTTTCCTAATTATGTACCCTATTTCACCAGGATTCAGTGGTATGTGAAGGGGGTTAAGCAACCTGAGGCTACCAAGGATCCTCCAACACTTACACATTTGCCAAATTAATAGTTTTCCAGTAAATCCTTTCGAACATTTAACATTAATTGAGAGTATTGTGAAACCAATACCTGTAGTTGCTTATAATAATCACCAGGTTTAAGTACACTTATTTTTTTCTTCATTAGGTTTTCTATCTTCGAATTGGTTGGATACATACCTCCATTGATTTCTATTCTGAGATAGCCTGAACATTTCCCTGAAATTTCCACATCCTACATCTTTCACTATCTGTATGCAATCTAACCTAGGTCTACCTCTACCTCTTTTTTCCTATCTCTGCATCTAAAATATTCCGCACTATTCCCTCATGCGTTAGTATGTGGCCTACCATCTTATCTCTCCTGTTTTTTACTGTTTTCCACATTTCTAGTACATCTTTGTTCTTAACTTTGCTTGTCTATGATATCTTCATCATACGTCTGATGCACCACATTTCAAAGGCTTCATCTTTTTGCTGTCTGCTTCTCGTCCTGTCCAGGTTTTACAGCGATACAATGCTGTGCTCCACACATGTTTTAAGCAATATTTTCCTTGTTTCTATGTTTGTTGTCTTTGAACACAATAATTGCTTTTTCGTGTTCAATGTAGCACGACCTTGTGCTAATCTGTTTTATATCTTTTGTGCTCTTCCTATCTTGCGTTATTTAGCTTCTTTGGTCGCAGAAATCCTTAACCTCTTGTAAGTTCTCGTTACCTATTTGTATTGTAGTTTTTAATTTATTTTCCCCTCCTTTGCATACTAGTACTTTAGTTTATTTTTGTTAATTTTCATACTGTATCTCTCTGTTAGAACTGCTTCCATTTCATTAAGAGCAGCTTCTAACTTTTCCTTGCTAGATACTTAATACCACTACACCATCTGCAAATCTAAGCATATCAATCTTTTGTCCCTGCATAATAATTCCAAATTTCTTCCATTTGACAATATTCATTGCCTCTTCGATGTACAGTTAAAAATTAATGGGATAAGGCACATCCCTGTCTCTTTGCTCATTGTATAAGTTATGTACTATCTGTCTGTCCCTAAAACTCGTTCCAATCTTTTTGAGTATATCGAATATTTTTTTCCATTTTACTTTGTCGAATGCTTTTTCCAGATCTACAAACCCTATATACACACTTTCTCCTTTTTCTATTGTTTTCTCCATTATCACCCTCAGAGCTAAAATAGCCCCCCGTGTTCCCCTGTTTTGCCAAAACCCAAATTGATCTTCTCTTAGTACTTCTTCAGCTCATTTTTCCATTCGTCTTTGTACAATGCTAGTTAATATTTTTGACATGTGCACCGTCAAACTTATTGTTCGTAAATTTTCACACCTATCCGAGCCTCTTTTTTTGGGATAGTGACTATGATGTTACGTTTAAAATCTTTGGGTATTTCGCCTGTCTCATACATATAGCTTACAAGTTGGATGAGATGTTCAGCGGCTTTTAGAGTTTCTGCTTGCGCCTTATCTATACCCATTTTTCAGACCTTTTAATGCTAATTCAAACTTATTTCTAAGTATAGGATATCCCAAGTCATCCTTTTTAATGTCAGATTCTTGTTCTGATGCTGCTAGTTCATCTCCTGCATATAAATTCCATATATAGTCTTGCCATCTATCCACTTCCTCTACATTTTCTATAATGACGTTTCCTTCGGCGTGCCTTATATTTTTGTATATGGTTTTATATCCCTAAAATTCATTCTAATTAGTGTGTATGCTTTGTCTGTCTTTCCTATTTCCATCTTAGTTTGTACCTCTTTGCACTTTTCACCAACCCATTGTTCTTTAGCTTTCCTGCATTTGCAAATAATATTCCATTTTATGGCTTTGTATCTTTGTTTTTTTGTTACGTCTGATCTATTTTTGTATTTTCATCTTTCTTCTATTAAATTCAGAATATCCTTTGTTATTCATGAGTTCTTATTTTCTTTTTGTGTATACACTCCAGAATATCTCTGGCCGCTATGTCTAAGCTGGATTTAATGTTATTCCTTTCTGTTTCTACTTCCTTAATATCAGAAATTTTCTCGATATCTTTCAGCAATTTATTTGCCTTTTTTTCAAATCTTTCGTGGATATCTTTATTTTTTAGTTTCTTAAAGTCAAATTATTATTATATGCTATTGTTTTTATCTTATTAAGTTCTTTATTAAAATTTAAATCTGAGAAAGGGATATTGAGGAATATATGTATAGCTGTGGCAAATGCCTTTTTATGTTGTATAGGATGAAATGAATTAAATGGAGTTACATTGTCTGTATGTGTAGACTTTCTATGAATGTTGAACTCTAACTCTAGCTTTTTGATTGAAATGAAAAGATCCAAATAGGCCAATGTGTTGTCTTCATTGATTTCTATAGTAAATTTTATGTTTGGATGTATATTGTTTATGAATTTGAAAAATTGGTTGAGTAATTCTTTTTCCCCATTGAAGATGAGAAGGGTATTATCTACATACTGCTGGTAACTTATCACGTTATTAATAAACAAATTATTTATTGATATATACGTATTTTCTAAGTGTTCCAAAAATACTTCTGCTAACCAAGCACTTAAATTATCTCCATTGGCAAACCATTTGTTTGTTTATAATATTTGTTGTTGAATAGAAAGAGGTTTTGATCAAGACATATTTGTAAAAGATTATTAAATTTATAGGCTGTGTCGTCATGTACATTAGAATTTATATAACAACTGTTTAATTAGTTCTTCGCATTTCATAGGTGGTAGTTAAGAAAATAAATTGCAAATATCTAAACTAACTAATAGCGAATCTTTAGGTATTGTTCAATTGGATAATTCTTTAATAAGTTCTGAAAAGTTCATTATTAAAAATATAGATTTGAAATTTAAGATAATTGGTAAAATTTTGTTTAACCATGCTGATAGATTTTTGGCTGGCGAGTTAATAAGACGTAATGAAATTCCAGAAACTTTTTAATTTTTGAATTTTTGTGTAATTTTGGCAATGCATAAAATTTGGTACAAATAGGATTGTGATGTATTATATTGTACAAACTGATGTGTGACATTATTATATCACTATTTTGTTTCATTATTTTAATTAATTTAATGTTAAAATTTTTAGTGGGTTTGAACTGTATCTTGCTTTAATCATTTAACGAAATGAAGTCTTCAACCCAATTAATATAGTTTAATTTATTTAGAACAATGGTAAATTACCCTTATCAGATTTAATTAGAGTTACATTATCTTTCTTAAAGGCGGTTTTTAACTTTTTGATGCTGTTAAGTACCGTTTATTGTTTTGGTTATTGGACACATTGTCACCCGAAACTAATGTATATTTAATAATATTACTGAGTTTATTTCTGCTTTTTTAATATTAAATCCGTTTCAAACACTACATTTTTTATGCCATTAATACGAGAAGGTAGCAGTGGATTAAATTTAATATTGCAATTCATTATTATCAAATTTTGTATTACTCAAATTCACTAAACGTTGTGGAAATTAAAGTTATCAGAAGTTAATTGTGAATTAGATTTAGGCGAGCCTTTATCCTCATGATTGCGTTTATGCCTTTTTATAATTGCCAACTTGGAACATAATTTTTCAAAATGTTTTTACCTTATTTCATTTTGACAAATCATAAAACTTTCCATAATGCTTGTAAAAACTATATCTGAAGCTTGTTTTGTAGATCCAGACACGTTTACGAATCATTTAATTATTAACACCCCCGAAAAATAGCAAAGAAATTCATACTTCTTTCACAAATATACGCCAAAACTGCCTACTTTTGTGTATTCATTGGTCGTTGCAAATTTGACTAATTGCTACAGTGATACTAGACTTTATTACCTTGTATCTTCTTTTCTAAGTGCACTAAATTACATTCATTGTAGCACGTAAAGAACAAACTGTTTTAAATCACCAAAATATACGAGCAAACTGTTTAAATTATTCTATCAAAATCGGAAAACTAAAAAGCACTGTTTAACGCATTGAATCAAATCGAAAATCTAAGAGAGCGAAACTCATATTTGTGTATATCTGAAGCTTGTTTTGTAGATCCAGACACGTTTACGAATCATTTAATTATTAACATCCCCGAAAAATAGCAAAGAAATTCATACTTCTTTCACAAATATACGCCAAAACTGCCTACTTTTGTGTATTCATTGGTCGTTGCAAATTTGACTAATTGCTACAGTGATACTAGACTTTATTACCTTGTATCTTCTTTTCTAAGTGCACTAAATTACATTCATTGTAGCACGTAAAGAACAAACTGTTTTAAATCACCAAAATATACGAGCAAACTGTTTAAATTATTCTATCAAAATCGGAAAACTAAAAGCACTGTTTAACGCATTGAATCAAATCGAAAATCTAAGAGAGCGAAACTCATATTAACCCGGGTATATATAGTGATTAGCCTGTCTGTCGGTTTTGTCCTCAAAACGGCCAGTTTCTAGAATTTCGTATACTATGTTCCCATCTCGACCGCCTGTGCGTCGGTTCTTATTAAATTTGCACTCGCACCAGTTAAATCTCAGAAATTTCGACACGGCTCGCAACGCCTGGGAATAACTAATTAATTTTTATACAGAAATGTTATTTTTACCACTCCAGTTTGCCTCTTATTTTCAACCAATCGCAACCCAGTGACGTTGCTCAACTCACGCCTTTTACTATATGTGTCTTTGTCTTGCGCATATTATCTGTCTCTATCTACCCTGTTCCGAGTGGTACAAATCGATATTCTTTAGTATCGGTTATTTTCAATCCATGTGAACTTGTGAAATAACCCACCTTATTAGCATTTCCGTAAATATTAAGCAACGGTTTCTCCAACATTCTCTGTAACCATTTGTTATCTGCAAATTTTACGCAGAACATAAAACATTTAAAAATACGCAGGTGTTCAAACATAATACTTCTACGATCTGAATATTATTGGGTTTTACTAGCTTTTATACATATTATATGTTACTAATGGTCCAATTAACTCCAATTAAAATAATACCCTTTAATTTTTAGTGACTCCTAATCAAATATTAATTATTATCTGTACATTTTGTTTAATACCGGTTACTTAAAATTGAGTTAATTAATATAAATTTTGCACGTAATTTCCATTTGTTTCTTTACTCGGAATAATTAAATTACACGTAGAGCATTTTAATACTGCTTCTTTTTATAGAAGGCGTCTTGTAAATAATTTAAATCTCTTCTTTTAATGAAACGAATGAATTTTTATGCTTCACGGTTTTAATAACGCGTACCTTTTCCCAAAGCTTCTACACGGTGATTAAAATTAAAATTTTTAGTGGGTTTGAACTGTATCTTGCTTTAATCATTTAACGAAATGAAGTCTTCAACCCAATTAATATAGTTTAATTTATTTAGAACAATGGTAAATTACCCTTATCAGATTTAATTAGAGTTACATTATCTTTCTTAAAGGCGGTTTTTAACTTTTTGATGCTGTTAAGTACCGTTTATTGTTTTGGTTATTGGACACATTGTCACCCGAAACTAATGTATATTTAATAATATTACTGAGTTTATTTCTGCTTTTTTAATATTAAATCCGTTTCAAACACTACATTTTTTATGCCATTAATACGAGAAGGTAGCAGTGGATTAAATTTAATATTGCAATTCATTATTATCAAATTTTGTATTACTCAAATTCACTAAACGTTGTGGAAATTAAAGTTATCAGAAGTTAATTGTGAATTAGATTTAGGCGAGCCTTTATCCTCATGATTGCGTTTATGCCTTTTATAATTGCCAACTTGGAACATAATTTTTCAAAATGTTTTTACCTTATTTCATTTTGACAAATCATAAAACTTTCCATAATGCTTGTAAAAACTATAAGATCTAAAATGTACCCTAATTTTCTATGAGTAAACCAACTTTGATAAAGTAACTTTTGTCGTTTTATATATTAAGATCTTCTTTCTTCTAATAATTAGACTTTAATTAACCATGACTTCGCTGTTTTGGCTGCTCTAGTGTTACTGTTAATTTATGAAATTTGGCACAAGTCCATTTTTAAACCATATGCGCAAAGAGAATTGTTGGATTTTGTACATAAGCATTATCATATGTCAATTTACTGATTACTGTATACATCGTGGTAACTTGATTTAATTTAACTATGATTATTTTTTTAATTTCGAGCCATCACTGCTTATTGATAACACATAGAGACAGACATACATTAATTTTCGCTATATGTAAGTAATTTTAGCTTACAGGTACAATACAGTAATTCATAATCTTTTAAGTTTTGTTAACTATCAAAAACTTTTAGTAAGTTTAATCCACATGTTGTGTAAAATAGGAAAAATTTTCGTATTTAGATTGTGCATCATGTTCATATTAAATTTCAATTTATGATTGGTCTTGAAGATTGTCAGATCTATTTGATCATTATGCGACCGAAACAATTGTTGACGCTTATAATTAAAACTTATTGAACTAGATCCAATATTTGTTGATGGGTTTAACCATTTTTTTAACAAAGATTGTTTTAATAGATAATTTGTGGGACAGATATAATTTGTTTGAATTTGTTAGTTTATTTTTAGCATTGTTAATCACATATGCTTTGCAAATGCTAATTGTAGTATCTAATTCTAAATTCAACTCCTGCAATAATCGTTCTTGTATCTTTAAATGTCATATACCGATTATTTTTGGGTATCATTGTTTGAGCAAGTATATTAAGCTCAATTTGAAAATGATCAAAAGTTTCACAATCGAGCTGGTCTCGATTGAAGAATTTAGTTCTATTAATTACAGTAGATTTCCACGAGGTACAATACCTTTCAAATGCATTTTCAACTGTTTTTAAGGATTTACATTCTTCACTGGTTAACATTGTATAGCCTACTGCATTTAATAATATAACAATTTTAACTAAATCAGATTTCTTCATATCACTAGCTTCAATGAAAATGTTGAATTTTTGCTTAAAATTGTTCCACTTTTCTGCGACATCATAAACTAAACTAAGTCGTTTTGGTGGTTTAAATTCCATTTTGAACTTTGAGCTGCACATGTTTTTAACCTCACTAACACAAATTTAATTGTTTTCCAAGTTTGTAGAAAGTTAAATATATTTTTGAAATTCTAATTTTTCCCCTGATACCATGCTATTTGTTGTAATTATAAGTTTAACAGTAGTAATGTATTTATTATAACACCATACATTAACATTTTTACCAAGAATATGATAATGAAGTTAATAGCGATAGAGGGGCGACATCAATAGCCTAGTATTTTGGGTCTGCCGGTGAACATCATACAGTATATATATAATGTGCATAATAAAGTTGTCTATGTATGGGAAACTCTTTTGTTGACAGTATATGAGAAAAATGTATTTCTTCAAGAAGGCTATGTATTTTCCAATAACTAAAATACGCTCTTAAAAATTTAAAACTTTCTGACTTTATACAGTGTAGACAATAAAAGAGGATTTCTCTTAATGTTTTATTTGGCATATCTTCATCCTTAGTTCAAAAATCTTTTTAATATTATTTGTATATGCTATATAGGTACAATTGAATATGGGTGAAATAAGGTTATTTTTAGAAAACATAGAAGCAAAATGCAAAAGATTAGCACAAGACTGCTGTATTTATCAAGAAAGCAGCTGCTATGTTCAAAGACAACAAACATACAAACAAGGAAAAAATTGCTGAAAGCATATGTGTGGACCACAGTAGGAGAAGCGGATAGGGGAAGGTAGAAGCACTTAAAATGTGATATAGTCAAAACCATGAAAGAAGTCGTCTGCGTCATCACTTGTATTCGTACGAATTAAGTTGAAAATTTTAAGTCACTGTAGCATCTAGTTTTTAAATACCCACTAAATATTCCAATTCGGAAGTTTCCATCAAGCTTTTAAAACTTTAAAAAGTATATTTCATTTACAAAAAAAATTAAAAAGAGATCCTATTTTAAAGAAAATGCATAATTTTACCAAAGGTTAGCCTGTTAATATGAAGTCCAAAACATACGGCACATAATCTTCTCTGTTGTTTTCTCAGATGAACGTGTTCACATATGTCTTTATTTAAAACACGTACAAATCGTATTACTATCTTTATCATATACGTTAGTTAAGCTTTTTAATTATCTTAAACGTATGTTTTGAATTCAGTTAAACATTCGTGATGTAGAGGACTTCTTTCGTGGTTCCTGCTATACCACAGACATATGATGAAGATATCATGGACACACAAAGTTAAGAACAAAGGTTTTAGAAATGACAGGAAAAGAAAGACATGGTGTGGAAAGTAGTAAAAAATAGAAGAAATAGGATGATAGGACACATATTAAGGCATGAGGGGATAGAACCACATATATTAGAAGCAGAGAATGGAAAAAGAAAGGTAGAAGTAGACCTAGATTAGACTATTAGACAGATAGTGAAACATGTTGGATGTGAGAATTTCAAAGAAATGTGTAGGTTATCTCAGAATAGGAAACAATAGAGGTACGTGTCCATCAGTTCTAGGACTTAAGACCCAATGATTATGATGGGCAAAGAAACACAAATATAGAAAGTTTTGCATTATATTAATTAGTTGCAGGGAAAAAAGTTAAAGTATGTATACTGTAGTGTACAATCCCAAATTATCCTATGAACTCAAACTGGAAGGTTTTTCTTAATTCAAATCAACTTTGTGGTAAAAACGATGCATGTAAAAAATAAAGAACAAAATAATTATTTATAATATTTAAAAGTTTTATAATTTTCAAAAACATTAAAGAATCGATTATTTCAAATTATGAAAATCAAGAAAACTGTTTTTTTTAGTTGTAAAACAAAGGTTTATGTTGCATTTATGACACATAACTGAAGTTATCTCATTCTTGCAATTACATCTATTTTTCTCACCAAATTTTGTGTTTTTTCTCGACGGTTTTTGTTAAAAAGCACATTAGCTTCATTAGCACGAAATTCTTTCAATGACAATTGCTTGCCTGGTTTATTATGTAAACTATATTCGTATCTGTAGAGAATCTAAGCATTGACGACACAAATATCCAATAGCTAAGAAAATACACATAGTATTTGTGTGTTCTATATCTGGTTCTATATAAACTGACCGAAATATCACTATATTTAATTTTCCAATGCTCCGCCCGAAGGTACTTCATTGGTCAGAAAACGAGTTTTTTTTACCCTGGAAAATTTGAATTTTGCCAAACCCTTGCTGTTTCAGGTCAGGAAACGAGTTTTTTTTTACCTGGAAAATTTGAATTTTGCCAAACCCTTGTTGTTTCAGGTCAGGAAACGAGTTTTATTTACCTGGAAAATTTGAATTTTGCCAAACCCTTGCTCTTTCAAGCAATGTGAAGATCTTTAGCGTACGTCACAACACAAACACACATGGGACCTACATTTTACTTCTCATCCGAACGAGAACGCATTTTTGTGAAAAATGCTTGTGCAACAATTTTCAAGCGTACCGTGTCGGGATCCAAACCCGGAATCTTGGGCTTGTTAGTCACATGCATACCAACTACGCCACAGCTAATTCAACTCCTCTCATTTGTTGGTTATAATGTTTTATAATTTCTGTACACTGCACATCCACCTTTCGTTTCTCTTCTTTAGAATACCTTTTGATGCTTGATAAAGGCTCCACTACAACATATGAGTTTGCAAGAGTAGCATAATTTCTATCTGCCAACTTTACAACTACTACTTTTTCTTATAATCCGATAGCTGTTCAAAATGTCCTCTTTTTTTGTAATTAATTTTTATCAGAACTAAAATGACATCCAGCGATACGATTTGATCGCAATGATAAAATCTCATACGTATAATGCAAGTAAGCAATTAAATCCATAGATGTAAATTAATTGCCTAGATACATGGTTTGTCAGAAATTGTTTGGCATAATGCTAATATGTATTTAGTAGCCACATCGAAGGATTTTTGCATCAGGAAATTCTTACCTATCACAAGTATGTTTTGCGTAATAAACTTGCTGTAATAAATATTTTTGTTCGCACAATACGCGACTGTAAAATTTATAAAACATTAGAGTGCCGCTGTTTACAGACTGCTTTGCGATCACTTGCTAAACCTAGCATGAGATGGAGTGATTGTCGAAGTTTTGATTAGTGCGGATCGGTCTCGGGCGAGTAGGGTTAAGAAAGAACCATGGAACGGACAATTACGGTTACCACACGGGAACGATTTTTGGAAGTTTTTACGTGATTTTCACTGGAAACATTTACCTTCTTGTTTACATACTGCCGTGTGTGCTGTGCTACTCCATATAACATTACAAACATCGAAAGTGCAACAAAACCAGCGGAAATTGGAGAGGATGCCAGCGACCGACCAATTATCAATGATTACCACGTGTACTGATTTCACCAGTAAGTCGTTTACATTTTTGGGACACGCACTCTGATCTGCTATGCAAAAAATTCTGCCAAACTATGTATTTCATAAACTCTTTGGTAAGATCAGTTTCACCTAATGTGCTACTGTCATGTTATCATGACATGTTCCATTGTCATATTTCGTATGCTATAATTGTGTGGGGTCACTGTAGCGGCTCCCTTTGGGTTTTCAAGCTTCAACGTAGAGTTGTTCGCATTATGTCTAACCTTGGGTTCCGTGATGACTGCCGTGCATCTTTTATTAAATTTAAAATTTTAACTTTGCCTTGTCTATTTATTTTACAATGTCTGATTTATGTCAAAAAACACTGATATTCATCACTTTGACACTCGTAACAAGGGCAAATTGGTTGTACCTTACCATAGACTAAGTAGGAGCAGAAATGGTTCTAACTACTTTGGCTGTATTTTTTATAACGCACTTCATTCTAGCATAAAAGATTTGCCTCTTCATCAATTTAAATTGAATATAAAAAGATTCTTATTAGAAAATGCTTTCTATACAGTGCCTGATTTTTTAGCCTCTGTTGGTTCTTTAAGGTTGTCTTCTGAAGATTTATAACATAATTTCCATCTTTTTGGTGATTTTTTTTTAAATTGTATATTGTAAACATACATTTATTGTATTTTGTTGGCAAATTGTTATTCACATTAGTGATTCACACATGTTTCATTATAAATAAATAAATAAATTTTACATTACTCGAATTGGGGTTCAAATCAGGGTAGTAATTACAAATACAGTCCACTAGAAAAAATACAGTAAGTTTACTATTTCCGATACTCTGATTTACGCCTACAATCTTGATGCCCCACTTTTTTGGTTTCATCGGCATGTATTGCCTAAGAGTATCTTTGGAGCCTTTAAAAGGCACCTTCATTTGATTGATGTTCATTTTCATTTCTTCTTTTCTTTTTTGTTTTCAGAAAATGTTATCTTATAATTTCAGAAAAATCTTTAAGTTTGTTTAATCTGTCGGTTTTGTCATCTTCCACATTAGTCAGAAAATTTAGATTTCTCTAATTTGTTGATATCACTTCAAACTCATTTTTTTGTGACACTAAAATATATTGAAAACATTACTTCTATAGTCTAAATACGAAGTCATTTTTAGTATGCCGAATATAATTTTATGAATATAAACGTCTTTATTTTGTTCTGCGTAACAATAACAGATGTTTCACTCATCTGAACTGAATATAAGTTAGTATTTTCAACAAACAACTTTAAAACGTTTGTATCAAAAAATAACTGAAAGTATTCTAAAGGCGTTCTAGCTAGATTAGAGCACATAGAAAATATGTTGATGTGGGGATGAACACAATAAAGAAATATATGTTTTTCTCAATTCTATTGTGTTTTTTTGATTTGGTTTTTAACGGAAACTGCTTTGCTTTTAGTTAGATTGTTTTCTTTTTAATTTCCTTAAAGGAGTAGTTTTTTTTTTGGCGTTGTTTCACATATTGGCATAGGGCTAGCTGTTTCTACCCCAGAGGCATGTATAAGTCTGGTATTTATAGTAGCTGAAGTGGATGGAGTTGGGTTTTCAAGATTCATTTTGGTAGAAGGTATAATTATTATATTTTGGGTAATATTATCGAAATTCACAATTAGGTTTTTGTCATTCTTTATTTAATTATTGATTTACTGCAGGGGCAGCCAGCGGCATACTAAACTATTAAATAGCGTTGTATATGTATAAACATTCTGAAATTGCTTTGAGACATTAAGTATGAAGCCAAGCATCTTATTTGCAGTGGCAGAGATTCTATTTATTTGAGAAATAAAGGACATCACATCAAAAACAATCCCCAAGCCTGTAATTTCCGATAGTTGTTGAAGTATTTCATTATTAATGGCATACTTTATATTAATAATTTGCTTATTTCATGTGAACCTAACAAGATCACATTTATTAGTATTTAGGCGGAACTTATTTAAGAGGCACTATACTTCAAGAGTACGAATATGTATTTGTAATTTAGATGCATTTTTAAAGTTGATTATAGAAGAGTACATTTTGAGGTCATTGGCGTGCAATAAGTAATTACAATTTAATTGCATAGTCAGATCGTTGACAAACATAACAGACAGGGTCAGGCCTAAATGTGATCCTTGGGAAACCCCTGAAGTTACCAAACATGATTCGGATTTAAAGTCATTTATGACTACCGATTGAGTTCTATTTGACAAGTAGGATCTAAACCAAACAAGTACCTATTTGTCGAAAAGAATCTTGGGATTAACTTTATCGATTGCCTTGGCAAAATCGGTATTAATTACGTCAACTTGAAGGCGAGTCTTAAAACTTGTATATATGTAATTAGACAGGCATAGTAAATTGGTTGCAGTTGGTTTCTTAGGTAAAACTCCATGCTGGTGCTCAGTTATAATCGGCTCGATGTAGCTAGGTAATAATTTATTAAGGATTGATTCGAATAACATACTGAAAATACAAAGTTTAGAAATGGATCGATAATTTTGTAACATTATTTTGTAATGTTAACGAATAAACAAATCAATGAATTAATTAAAAATTCAGTAACTTGCATAAAGTATAGACAAAAATTCCACAATAAATTACTTGATATTTCAGTCAGGCTCCCTTATAATAAAAGACCAGCTTTACAGATAGCTTCAGGCTACTAAACTATTTTAAATTCCAGCGGATTTCATCATTTAAAGGTCTACCCTCGTAAACCAAATACAATAAACCTCTTAAAGTTTAGGTCGGTTACAGATTGACGAAAGTGATAAAATTAAAATGTAATAGTACCTTTTAGCGTAAATAAAGGAAAGCAATTTCAATTTGAAAAGCTTAACCTTCTTAATACTTTCGTTGATTGACAGCGGGTTATAGAAAACGAAACATTATAAATAGCAAAAACTATTTCCAATTTGACGTGTTCAAATATTACAAGTAATTCTAAGTAGTCTGGAGACATCCATTGTATTTAAAATCCATTTCGGCTCAAGTAGGTTAGCCGGTCTTTGTTAATGGCAGACTACTGTCGCCATAGGTAGGTTCCACATTTCAACAATTAAGAAATTCGTAGAAGGTACAATATAATTTAAACCCTTGGGAAAATAATTGCTTCCGTGACTCTCATCTAAAAAGGGGTTGGATTTGGTTTCTGAAATCTTGTTTTGTGGGAGGTTCTGTTCAGTCATTAGATAACAGAAAATGATGTACATAATGATTAAGGTAGGAATTAGTCTATATAACTGAAGGCTTTAACCAAAAGACGGAGAGTTTTTCCAATGGGGCTGTCCGTGGTCAAGAAGTAGAAAGAAACGTAGTTCGCGGGTAGCGTTCTCCGGCATCACAGATATAATATTTCACTTTGTATCACGATATTTAAAAATTGAAAAGAAGTGATTACTTTTCCAATTCGCGAGGGTTATGCCCATATGTTCGCAAATTTATAGTGATACAAGGTAACTATTAAAAAGCTTGTAGGCGTGTGACGCACAAGTAAGTGATATTGCCAAGAAGATTCTGCCGGGTTCGTGTGCCAGTCAATTCTTAAAAAATTATAAACAGAAGCAACAAGCGAGATTCTCTTCCCAAATTTAAGAACTGTTCTACGTTGGAAAACAAACCTTCAAACAATGGACAATTTTTAGTAAGTAAGTTTTTATAGTTAAGTAGCATGACCAATTTTTAGTTTGTTAGGACGTTTTGGCCATAAACCGTAGGATTAATTTAGTGTACGATTTATAATATAAGTTTTCTTTCATATACAAGTGTTTGATAACTACTTATGTACTCCAAATTTTCATAAATTCCATAGTCACCTATTCACTTAAATTTCTAACTCAAAATCAATGAATGTAAGAGGTTCACGTTTCTTGCTCTGTGAATTAAATAGTTTTGTTTGCCGTTGATTAAGTCAATAGTTTTTTTTATTTTTTTATCATGGAAGTTGCATAAGTAGGAAAAAAGTGAGAAAGGAACAATTGTCCTCCTTGGGATGACAAGTCTCTCAAGGTTTTGTACGAACATTTGGACATTCTCGACTTGTCTGGCGCCCTTGGCAATTGTCATTAAGCCACAATATTTTATGAAAGGTAAGTGCCAAATCTTTTGTAGTATATCATAAATTAATTTAACCCTTTTTTCAAAATTTTAACCCTTTATATGATCCACGACCTTCCGCTGGCTAGTGCCGGTGACCCCCCTTTAATTTTTGTTTTACAGGCCGCCCCCATTTTATAATTTTGCATACGTAATAGCTTTTCCCCCTGTAACAATTTTTTACATCGGAAGACTCACAAGACTCTAATATATGTGATATATAAGCATGTTTCCACTTAGTCGGAAAAATCCATATTTGTAAGATTTATTAAATATATGGTAGAGGGGATATGCTAAGGACTCTGTACATTTTTAACAAATAACCCTCCCAATGTAGTCGGGACCTTTACCTTTGTTAACATTAATATTACACATGTTCTCTTTATTATTTTTTTTAATCGATATATGTGCGTTTGTAAACAAGTCATGATGTTTCAACCTTAGTGTATTTACATTAGCAACATAAATAATAGTAATAGTTTCATACACAGATGAGAAATACGTTGAGAACAGATCAACGGTTTCTTGCATGTTGGAACTAGCACGATTATTCAAGTGAACCAATGGAGGTACTTTAGACAAGCATATATATGACTTGATAAAAACCTAGAATTATTTTGGGTCTGTTTTGATATTAAATTCAGACTCCTGCCAAAACAATTTATAACATGACCTAATCCATTCTTTTATTTCACGAGATAATTGCTTAATTTTGGCCAAAATGGAGGGTTTCTTGCATTTTTTTCCACTTGTCCACTTTAATTTTAATTTTTATTTTATGGATAAGATCTGTAGAGAACCAAGAGCGATAATCCGAGCTACCGCAAAACATATAACTAGATACGTCTTTCAACTGTGGACATTACTCTTTTATAAAATTTATCAACACATGCATCTACATTAAGATGATATGACAACACTTGGTGTTTAGAAAAATATTGATATAGTAGCAAAGTTTGCTTTTTTATAATAGAATTTCTTTACATGAGTGACAAGCATCACATTTCTTACCTCTAAGAGTACATCTATGTTAGGGGTGGATGGTGAGGATCTTCGTTGGAAATTGGATCATGTTCTATAGGTGAAACAGTAACTTTTAGATTTGAGAAATCAAGATCTAGTATTCTACTGTTGACATTCAACATATTATTATATTATTCGAGATTGCAGAATGCAATTTCATCAATTAAACACTTGGCCACCCTATTATTATTTTCTGGAAAATCTTCGACTATACTGCAGATCTGCGACAAATTAATATTTAGACAATTATAATCAAGTGTTGTCCGTACTTTGAAGATACCTTTCACATCAGCAAATGAAGTTAAAGATTTATTAGTTGCATCTTCTAATATGCTATAATCATCATTGCTGCATTTTATATCTTATACCAAATCTAATATATCTTTGGGAACTGAATGAGCATCAGAGGACTCATTGCCGATAGTTATATCACAATTTTACATTTAGGAAATTTCCGATTTTGAATCTACTGGTGGTACAAATGCAAAAGCCAATATTTTTGCTGTTCTGGATCTGCTCATCTGGAAATATAAATAAACATATTTTATAGAAATTATCGCGTGTATTTAAATTGAGAGTACTTTGGCAAAGTTAATTTTAATTTACATACATATCTTTTAGGTTATACAGGCAATGTTAACTACAATTAACACTTTTGTTTGTTGAAATACATATAGACAACTAACACTGCAGATGATTTTAATAGCTGATGAGCTTTATCACTTGTTCAAGTATATATTGCACAACTCTATTGTATTTAATACTCAAAATATCAACTAAAATTCGACACAATGGTTATGGGGGATCACAATATTATTCCCATTGCAGTGAAATAACAAGAAATCTGTAAAGTGCATTTTAGTTTATATTTGTATCAACAGAGATCACCAACTCCCCAAAACACTTAAATGAATGTTAAATAAAATTAAGATTGTTTTAAGTTTAAAGGAATTTCAGTAAGAAAAATATTTTCTATCTATCTTAAATTTATGTTAACCACAGTTAACAAAATCAAATATAGGGTTTAAAGTAATGTGTCTTTTTCTATTATTTTTAACAATAACAAAAAAAGCTAGTAAGAAATGTTGTTCAGAATAGAAACATAAACTTTTTCAAATTACAACAGTCTGTGATAATTTTGTATTTTAACTTTTTTTTTATTCGTGATCATTAGGTCTTTAGTCCTGTTACTGCTTAGATGTGTACATCCATTGTTTCGTATTTTGAGCTAACCTACACATTTCCTTGAAACTCCACAGCCTACATCTTTCACTATCTGGGTGCAGTAGTTGGATCTAGGTCTAAATCTACCTCATTTTTCCTACCTCGGCTTGTAATATATCTCACACTATTCCACATATTCCTGTCCTTCTATTTCTCCTACTTTATATTTTCCACAGATATCTTTTTCCTCTACTATTTCTAGAACGTCTTTGTTATTAACTTTGTTTTTTGATGCTATCATCATCATATGTCTGAAGCATCACATTCCAAAAGGCTTTCACCTTTTTTCATCCACTGATTCCTATTCTGAGCGAGTCTACATATTTTCTTGAAATTCTCACTGCATAGATACATTACATGTGATTTTCCAATGCTTCACTCGAAGGTATTACATTGGCCAGGAAGAGAGTTTTTTTTACCTGGAAAATTTGGAATTTTGCCGAACCCTTGTTGTTCCAAGCAAGGTAGGGATCTTTAACGTGCGTGACAACACACACGGGATCTCCATTTTACCTCTCATCCGAACGAGGGTGTATTTTTGTAAAAAATGCTCGCCTAACATTTTTCAAGCGGACCGTGTCGGGATTCGAACCCGGAACCTTGGACGTAGTAGTCACACACATACCGTTATGCCACGGTGCCGCCCCCTACTGCCTAGATACATTATAATTTGAATTAGGGCCGCTATACTTGCGGTCACGTCCCCAATGCTCTACCCGGAGGTACTTCATTGGACTGCCTAGATACATTATAATTTAATTAAGGGGCCGCTATGCTTGCGGTCTTGTCCCCAATGCTCCACCCGAAGGTACTACACTGGGCCTGCCTAGATACATTACATGTGATTTTCCAATGCTCCACCCAAAGGTACTACATTGGCCAGGAAGCGAGTTTTTTTTTACCTGGAAAATTTTGAATTTTGCCGAATCATTGCTGTTCCAAGCAGGGTAGGGATCTTTAACGTGCGTGACAACACACACACGGGACCTCCATTTTACCTCGCATCCGAACGAGGGTGTATTTTTGCGAAAAATGCTCGCCTAACATTTTTCAAGCGGACCGTGTCGGGATTCGAACACGGGACCTAGGGCGTAGTAGTCACACACATACCACTATGCCACGGAGCCGCCCCTGCCTAGATACATTACATGTGATTTTCCAATGCTCCACCCGAAGGTACTACATTGGCCAGGAAGCGAGTTTTTTTTTTACCTGGAAAATTTGGAATTTTGCCGAACCCTTGCTGTTCCAAGCAAGGTAGGGATCTTTAACGTGCGTGACAACACTCACACACGAGACCTCCATTTTACCTCTCATCCGAACGAGGGTGTATTTTTGTGAAAAATTCTCGCCTAACATTTTTCAAGCGGACCGTGTCGGGATTCGAACCCGGGACCTTGGGCGTAGTAGTCACACACATACCACAACGCCACGGAGCCGCCTCTGCCTAGATACAGCTTGATTCTCCTTCTATTGTTTTTTTAAATATATATCCTATTTCACCGATATTTAGTGGTATGTGAAGGGGGTTAAGCAACTTGCGACTACCAAGATCTCCTAACACTTAGACATTTATTAACTGTCAAAAATTTTTGAAATTAATTGCTCATATTGCTTCAAATTCAGACTGATTTAAATGCTAAACTATAACTTCTACATATCAACCTTCTTTCCATGCATGTTGCGGTTCATTTTAGAAGTTCCTTCAACACTTTTTATTACGGCTGCAGGTATGTTGTCAATTATTTCTGCATGGTTCTTTCTAACTGATCAATATCATTGAAAGGTCTTTAAAAATACACTTTCCTTTACATACCCCAGAAAAAGATAATCTATTGAGGTTAAATCTGGCGATCTAGGTAGCCAAGAAATGTCGCAAATTCTGTTAATAATCCTTTCATTAAAAATTCTTTGGAGGTATTTCCAAACTTCTCATGCTGTGGCTCCATCGTGTTGAAACTGTATCTTGTCCCTCTCGTTTTACGGTAATTTGTCTAACAATACTGGCAGACAGTAATTTAAAAATGGCAAATAACATGCTATTAAAATTTTCTCGAAAAAAAAAGGTTCAAAAATTGTACTTTTGTGGATTCTGTACCAAACCATAGTTTTAAATGAATATTGATCCCTGGTTTGTATTGAAAAATTTGTTTTAACATTACACTAAAGACAATTTCGAGAACTTATTTACTCTATTTGATGTCAATGTGCCTTCAACTGTAAACAAAATGTGTCTTGCCAGCAATGTGAAACCCTCCAGTTCATCTTGATACCACGACCTATACTCTAAACGCCAATCAGCATCTCCAGGCTTCTAGGTGTGAGTTGCTCTGGGTTTATACGGATGAAATTTAAATGATTTTAAGATTTTTCCTACTAACATCTTATTTATTTTATTAGGGACCGAGGCATACGTGTTTGGAACAGATTTATGAGGATATTCTGCAATGCACTGCATTAGATTTTATTCAGTAGTAGCACGTGGTTGATAAGTTTGTTAAAGTTATCTTGCACACTTCTGCAAGATATAAATACTCACTACATTGTTTACAATATTGAAGTGAATAAGTTTGTTAGGATGTTAAAAATATGTGACCACTCTACAAGTTCTGTAGTTGTCCCATACTACCAATACTACTTCAATTTTTTCGTGTGTGATTAATTTCACTCTGCACTATTTAAAAATGTCTACAATAATTATGTATTGACAGTTTTGATTTTTGTTACTGCAGTAACTATGTCGCTATACCTATAAGAGCTCGCTTGCTTTTTAAATAATGGAAATTTATTGTAAAATGGGAAAATAGCAAGAAATTGCCATAAAAGGTTGCTATTGGAAAACTGTTTATATCTTTTTAATGTAAACATCCTTTTTAAGTAAGTTTTGTCATTATCACAAAAACAAGTATACTTTATTCTTATTCCAAAACCTAATTTTTTTATTTACACGCTATAATGTCACAAAGTTTAAAATTTTTATAGATGTATTTTAGTTTTTGGATGATGCAGAACTTTTTATGAAATTCATTTTTCTCATAAATTAAGAAATAGAGAAGATTCCCGGATGGATAGAACTTTATGGGACACATAGTGTAACAGGAAATAGTATATAATATTGAAATTTATTAAATCATATTGGTAGACTGCTTTGACATCAGTGTATACAGTGTGCCCCATGATATGATGGCTATAGGTTGAGGGTATATTGTCAAAGCAACGTCAAGTTAAAAATGTCTAATGAGCATATGTTCTAAACTTAATCGTAACTCAGATACAAGCATTTAAAGTTTAAGAAACCTACAACTGCCGGTATAGGTACCAGCTGTTAAATTTGCTATTATTGAAAAATTACGTTGACTGTGGTTTGTGATTTATTGTTTTTTTTCTGACAGTTAACCCTACTTAGTTTAATATGATCTATTTCATCTTGTGTTCCTTTAAAATCAGATTAAAAATATATTTTCCAAATGAACAATACACCAACATGTAGTTTATTTATGGATTCTGCAATGGAAACGATCGAGCAGCAGTTGATGAATATCATTGGCTATTTCTTAGTGGTTTTGATAGCATTTCGGGTGAACGCAGTTTCAACAATAAACAATATATTGTGACCAAGCCTTCAATTTCTAAATAACCAGCAATTAAATTCTTACTAAAGCCTTGTTGCACAGTCGGTAGGTTTTAAAGCTTGTACGTGTAAGATATCGTATGGGTATAAAACAAAATTGTGTAGTTTTCCTTACTCTCGTGGAGCTAACATTAAGTTTTTGGGATATTCTTCGGATCAATCATATCAAATGTGCCTTTTTTTGTGCAAGTTCTTGTTGCACGCGATGTGCCACAGGTGCGTTAGGAAACTAGACATCGATGGACATTATTAAAATCGAGGTACTCTATGAGCGGCAAATCGCCTTTGATATTTATCAACTACCGCTTGTGCATTTCCATTACCTAATTTATGAACAAAGTGCATGTTAGCGCATTCTTTATTTGAAAAAATGAATATGATACTTTTAATCTAATTTTAAAGTAACACATTAGATGAAATAGACTAAATTAAATTAAATGATGTTTACTGTTACAGAATACAATAAATCACAATCACGAATTTAACACTGGAGTAGTAGATTTTCTTAAACTTGCTTGTAGCTCAGTTACGATTGAGTTTAGAACATATATGTTTATTAGATATTTTGATTTGACATTGCTTTTGCAACATACCCTCAAGCTATGGTCATGTCATAGGACACCCTTGTATACTGATGTACATGCACTCTACCTAAATCTCGCTAGGGTTTATTGAATTATATCAATAATATTTTATGTTGATTGTTTTTGTATTTATAGTAATAATAATAAAGATACTACTACTACTATTACTTAATAAATCTCATTATGATATACTTAACTCAATGATTCAATATTATCTGTCATACTATGGTCCCATAAAGTTCTCTCCATACAGGAAATTTTATTTGTCAATTTATGAGAAAAATGTATTCTTCATAAAAACCAAAATACACTCGTAGAAATTTAAAACTTTGTGACATTATAACGTTTCAATCAAAAAAAATAAAGTTTTGCAATAAGAGTAATGTGTACTTATTTTTTGATATAATGACATATCTTACTTAAAAAGGATCTTTACATTAAAAAGATATAAGCAGTTTTTTAATAGGAACCTTTTATGACAATTTTTGCTATCTTTACATTATTACAATTAATTCCCACAATTTGAAAAATCAAGCGATCTCTTATAGGTTATAGAGACAGTTACCGTAGTAACTAAAAACAAAACTGTTGATACATAATTATTGCACACATTTTTTGTAGTGCCAGTGCAATTAATCATACACGAAAAGGTTGAAATAATATTGGTATTAGGGAATAACTACAGAATTTATAGAGGTCGCAAATATTTTTAATACAAGACATTTTAAAATGTCTATTTACTTCAATACTGTAAGCAATGTAGTGAACAAATTTAAATCTTGTAGAAGTATGCAAGATAACTTTAAGAAATCTCATCAACTGTGTGCCACTACTAAAGAAAGTCAAGTGCGCATATAATGCTGTGCATTGAATATTGTCCTGAATTTATTTGAGATATTTATGCTCCGACCCTAAAGAAATAGGTAATATGACAGTAGGAAAATCTTAAAATCATCCATATGAACCTACACTACCTCACACCTTGAAACCTGGAGATGCTGATCGACGTTTAGAATTTTGTTTGTGGTTTCAAGATGACCTGGAAGATTTCCCGCTACTGACAAAACACCTTCTTGTTTATGGATGACGTCACATTCACATCAAATGGGGTAATAAGTTCTAAAAATTGTCTTTGTGGGAATGTTGTTAATTCAAATTTTTCAATACAAGCTTGGGATCAATATTCATTTAAAACTATGGTTTGGCACGGCATGCACAAAACAGAATTTTTGGTCCTTTTGTTTTTGGAAAAATTTTAAAAGCGTGCATTATTTGCAATTTTTAAATTACTGTCTGTCAATATTGTTATACCAATAAACAAGAGGGACAAGATATGGTTTTAACGCGAAGAACCGCAACACGCATGGGAAGGGAATTCATAGTTTAGAATTTAAATTAGTCTGAATTTGAAGCAATATTAGTAATTAATTCAAAAAAATTTCGGGAGTTAATAAAAAATGTTAAAATATAAAATTGTCGTAGGCTTTAATTTGAAAAAAAACCATTTTTTCTATTTTGAACAACATTTTGTAATACTTTTTTTGATTACATTTTATAATGAGCGTACTTTCGTTTTTGGAAAATGCTGAACTTTTTATGAAGAATACATTTTTCTCATAAACTGACAATAAAAGAGTTTCCCATACATAGAAGACTTTATGGGGCATTTTGTATAGACTTTATAATGATCACTGACAGACCCATATGTTATGCCATTAATACTATACGCCATTCCAGTTAAGAAGGTAGTAGATCGTGCTTGTGCTTCAGTCGGACTTGCATTGTACAAATAGTTAAATTAGTTGCAGTATTTAAAAATTTACTAGTGTCGGTTGTATATATTCTATTTTACGTGGTGGTGTTTTCAACAATGCAAATGGCTGACTCATATACTATATGTTAGCTAATTTAAATTTTTAAGTGATGTATTATTGCATTCAACTAACATTATATTAATGCAAAACAATTATACCGATAAATTTATTGATCTTTCAAAGTGCACACTTTCTAAAGATATAGTTTCATATTAACAGCAGATTAATTAATATTAGTTTGGTATTAAATTCCAGAAGAGCAAATGAAATTTGAAATTACATTAAGTTTAAGACTTGGACGAAACATAGCCTTTAGTTAACAATTATGGTATGAGTCACTAACAACTACCTGAAGATATTAGAACACTTTAATAAAATGTTAGTTTAATTTTTTGAAAGGTTGTAAGTTTGTTTACAATGCTGATGAAGTATGTATATATTACTTTTAATGATTGAAATAAAAGCAATGCATCGATGTTTATGTAGATTTTATTTATATCTTTTGCAAAATTGAGGTTTTTGAATAACTACATCCAGGAACACTGTTGTAAAACGTATGAAGGATTATTAAACTTTATTTTCCAACTGTTTGGTTTAAGTTTAACTATAATATTAATATGGAACAATAAGTAAGTTTTTTAGTTAAACACATCACAAAATATTAAAATAATGATATAATAAAAAAGAAATTTATAATTCATCTATGTCCATATTATCTTCAGAGGTATCTTCGTCGTCTGTCGTACTTTCAGATCCAACATTTATACCGATTTGTTCGACAAGTTGTTCAGCTATGCCATCCAATTTCCATTTCCTTTCTTCTTCCTTAATTATATGACTACTACAATTAACCTAATATTCTTGATCTATAGCTACAATCACTGCATCCAGAAGCATCTTCACGTGATTAATTTTAAAAGTAGAATTGTTTATAGCTACGTTACTTTACTTGGGCCCAAATCAGCTCAATTGGATTTAAATTGCTGTGGTATGGGGGGAAGCCTTAATACGATTTTGCCAGAGCTTTTCACAATTTCGTCACCAACATAAGGTGAAAGGTGAGCTAGAGAGTACTGCTTTACTAAGGCCAATAATTCAACTTTTAATAGTTCTTTAGTAGCTTCAATATGCATTGCATTGGACCAATTATAGATTTGTTTTTTCCTCCAGTTTTGATTTGGAACCTTTTCGGCTTTGGCGCTGTGATAAGGAGCATTATCAAGCACTATTATGCTGTCATTATCAAGAAAGGTAATACACTTTTAACTAAGTTGTAAACACTTTACCATCTATGTCTTCGTGATAATCTTCTAATATAATAAATACAAATTCAGGGTCTCGAGTTGTTTATAGTGTAAATACGCTACCTGTTTTCTTGCCACTACCCATGTGCGCCACAATTAACCTCTTGCCCTTGCCACAGATTATCCACCTCTTACAGATGCAATGGCTTTGTTGGATCGTTTGAAGCTTGTAAGGCAAAATTCTATAACCTTGAACGCAATCCGCCATTACATAAGAGGTTTTTGAGTGAAATTTGAATCTGAATAATAAAATCTATTATAATGTTTCTAACAGTTTTACCACAGATTATGAGATGATATTTCAATTTTACGATTCTTTTTGTTTGGAACTTAGATAACGCTAAAAAAACAATACTAGCAGAAATACGAATCAAAATAAAAAGTTAAGTTAACCAGAAGAAAATTTTAGGTTGATTACAAAACCACTTATTTGGAGCATGCGCACAGAAAAACAATTACGCGGGAACCGCTAGCCTTTGCATCTGTAAGAGGTCGATAATTCGTGCCCTTGCCAAAGGGATGTCATATACCAATCGATAAACCTTTTATTAATGGTTGCCTTGCTGTTTTAACAGTGGTGTTTTGCCATACCAGCATTCACCCTGTTTCATCAAGATGATAAATTCTTTTGCCTTCAGCTCGATGCTGTTTAATTGCAGTTAAATATTTTCTTCGGTATGCAATTTCGGCCTTTTCAATTAAAATTGTTTTTCGGCTACAGTTCTCATATTTAAAACCTAATTTCTTCATTGCCCGATAAAGTGATATGTGCTTGAAAGTTTGGTAAAGAATCATCATTGTTTACCACGTGCAATACCTTCTCCAAATTTGGTAACTCATTTTTAAAGTAAAATGCATGGACGGACATAACTTTGAATTGCACATTTTTCAAATTCGTCAAGTTTGTCGTAGATTGATGTTTGCCTCTGGTAGTCTTTGGCGAAAAAGCAGTACCAGTAGTTTCCATTTCTTTCACAATATACCACATTGACCGAACACATAAACCCACTTCTAACGCAGTTTACTTTACAGCTTGAATTTTAGACGCCTTTGTGGAATTTTTCAAATATACGTTAGAAGCAATTAGCTTTTGCCCACTCATCACATGCTTACACTTAGGATTTTTGAGTTGGTGATCCATACGTTTTACAACAGTGTTCCTGGATGTATTTATTCAAAAACCTCAATTTTGCAAAAGATGTAAATAAAATCTACATAAAGATCGATCCATTGCTTTTATTTCAATTATTAAAAGTAATATATACATACTTCATCAGCATTGTAAACAAACTTACAACCTTTCGATAAAATTAAACTAACATTTTTTTAAAGCGTTCTAATACTTTCAGGTAGTTGTTAATGATTCATTTAATAGCATAATTGTTAACTAAGGGCTATGTTTTGTCCAAGTCTTAAACTTAATGTAATTTCATATTCCATTTGTACTTGGAATTTAATACCAAACTAATATTAATTAATCAGCTGTTAATATGAAACTATATCTTTAGAAAGCGTGCACTTTGAAAAATCAATAAATTTACATGCATAATTGTTTTGCATTAATATAATGTTAGTTGAATGCAATAATACATCACTTAAAAATTTTTAAATAGCTAGCATATAAATTCGACTCAGCCATTTGCATTGTTGAAAACACCATTACGTAAAATAGAATATATTCCACCAACGCTAGTAAATTTTTAAATACTGCAACTAGTTTAACTATTTGAGCAGTGCAAGTCTGACTGAAGCACGAGCATGATCTACTACCTTCTTAACTGAATTGGAGTATAGTATTAATAGCATAACATATGGGTCTGCCAGTCTATGCAAGATGCCCCATAAAGTCCTCTATGTATGGGAAACTCTTTTATTGTCAGTTTATGAGAACATTGTATTCTGTATAAAAAGTTCTGTATTTTCCAAAAATGAAAATACGCTCATTATAGAGTGTAGACAAAAAAATATTATAAAATGTTCAGAATAGAAAAAATATAATTTCTTTTTCAAATTACAATCTTCTACGATAATTTTATATTTTAACATTTTTTATTAACTATCAAAATTTTTTTTAAATTAATTACTAATATTGCTTCAAATTCAGAATAATTTAAATTCTAAACTATGACTTCAACATATCCACTTCCCTTCCCATGCATGTTGCAGTTCTTCACGTTGGAACCATATCTGTCCCGCTTGTTTATTGGTAACTTGTCTAACAATATTGACAGACAGTAATTTAAAAATTGCAAATAATGCACGCTTTTAAAAATTTTCCAAAAACGAAAGGTACAAAAATACTGTTTTGTGGATACCGTACCGAACCATAGTTTTAAATTAATATTGATACCGAGCCTGTATAGAAAAATTTGTATTAGCAACATTCCCGCAAAGACAATTTTTAGAACTTGTTACTCCATTTGATGTGAATGTGACATCATCTATAAACAAAAAGATGTTTTGCCAGTAACAGGAAATCTTCCAGTTCTTTTTGAAACCACGAACAAAATTCTAAACGTCGATCAACATCTCCAGGTTTCAAGGCGTGAGTTACTGTAAGTTTATATGGATGATTTTAAGTATTTTCTACTGTCATCTTACCTATTTCTATAGGAACGGAGCATAAATATCTCGAACAAATTCAGAACAATATTCAATGCACTGCACTATATGCGTATTTGACTTTCTTTAGTAGTTGCACACAGTTGATGAGGTTTCTTAAAGTTATCTTGCACACTTCTACGAGATTTAAATTTGTTCACTACATTGCTTACAGTATCGAAGTAAATGTCTTGTATTAAAAATATTTGCGACTTCTCTATAAAATCTGTAGTTGTCCTCTAATACCAATATTATTTCAACCTTTTTGTGTATGGTTAATTGTACTGGCATTATTAAAAAATGTCTACTATAATTATGTATCAACAGTTTTGTTTTTAGTTACTACGGTAACTATGTCGCTATACCTACAATAGCTTGCTTGATTTTTCAAATTGTGGGAATTTATTGTAATAATGGAAAGATATCAAAAATTGATATAAAAGATTGCTATTGGAAAACTGCTTGTATCTTTTTAATGTAAAAATCCTTTTTAAGTAAGGTATGTCATTATATCAAAAAATAAGTATAAGTTTCTCTTATTCCAAAACCTTACTTTTTTGATTGAAACGTTATAATGCCACCGAGTCTTAAATTTCTATGAACATATTTTAGTTTTTGGGCGATACATAGCTTTTCATGACGAATACATTTTTCTCATAAATTGACAAATAAAGTTTCTTGTATGGAGAGAACTTTATGGGACAGTAGTATGACAGATAATATTGAATAATTGAGGTAAGTATATAATAATGAGATTTATTAAGTCATTGGTAGGGTGCATTTACATCAGTCTACAAGGATATCCCATGACATGGCTGCTATAGTTTGAGGGCATGTCAAAACAATGTCGTCAAAAAATATCTAATAAACATGTCCTAAACTCAATCGTAACTGAGCTACAAGGAAGTTTAAGAAAACCTACTACTGCAGATATAGGTACCTACTGTTAAATTTGCTATTTTTCAAAAATCAGAGTGGCTGTGATTGTGATTTATTGTATTCTGTGACAATAAACGTCATTTAATTTAATTTTGTCTATTTCATCTAATGTGTTACTTTAAAATTGGTATAAAAGTATCGTACTTATTTTTTCAAATAAAGAATATGCTAACATACACTTTCTTCATGGATTAAGTAATGGAAATGCATAAGCGGTAGTTGATAAATATCAAAGGTGATATGCCGCTCATAGTGTACCTCATAGAAGTGTTTTAATAATTTCCATCAGTGTCTAAGAGAAATAGGCAACTTTCTTAAACCACCTGTGGCACATCGCCTGCAATAAGAACCTACTCAAGAAAAAGCACATTTGATATGATTGATCCGAAGAATATCCCAAAAACTTAATGGAAAATTGTACAGAATTTTGGTTTGTACCCATACGATATCTTACACGTACAAACTTTAAAACCGACTGACTATACACCAAGGCTTTAGTAAGATTTTAGTTGCTGGTTATTGAGAATTTCAAGGCTTTGTCCCAATATATTGTTTATAGTTGAAGCTGCTTTCACCCAAAACGCTATTAAAACCACGTGGAAATCGCTGATGATATTCATCAATTGCTGCTCAATCGTTTCCATAGAAGAAACCACAAATAAACCACATGTTGGTGTATTGTTCATTTGAAAAATGAACATTATATTTTTAGTCTGATTTTAAAGTAACTCATAAGATGAAATAGAACCATATTAAATCAAGTAGCGTTAACTGTCAGAAAAAAACAATAAATCACAAACCACAGTCACAGTAATTTTTCAATAATAGCAAATTTAACAGCTGGTACCTATACCGGCAGTTGTAGGTTTCTTAAACTTTAGATGCTTGTATCTGAGTTATGATTGAGTTTAGAACATATGCTCATTAGAAATTTTTAACTTGACGTTGCTTTGACAATATACCCTCAACCTATAGCCATCATATCATGAGATACACTGTATATACTTATGTCAATGCAGTCTAGGCGGCTCCATGGCGTAGTGGTATGTGTGTGACTGCTACGCCCTAGGTCCCGGGTTCGAATCCCGACACGGTCCGCTTGAAAAATGTTAGGCGAGCATTTTTCGCAAAAATACACCCTCGTTCGGATGAGAGGTAAAATGGAGGTCCCGTGTGTGAGTGTTGTCACGACGTTAAAGATCCCACCTTACTTGGAACAGCAAGGATTCGGCAAAATTCAAAATTTCAGGTAAAAACTCGCTTCCTGGCCAATGTAGTACCTTCGGGTGGAGCATTGGAAAATCACATGTAATGTCAATGCAGTCTACCAATATGATTTAATAAATTTCATTATTATATACTATTGCCTGTTATACTATGTGTCCCATAAAGTACCATCCATATGGGAATCTTCTCTATTTGTCAATTTATGAGAAAAATGAATTCTTCATAAAAAGTTCTGCATCGTCCAAAAACTGAAATACATCCATAAAAATTTAAAACTTTGTGACATTATGGCATGTAAATAACAAAATTAGATTTTGGAATAAGAATAAAGTATACTTGTTTTTGTGATAATGAGAAAACTTACTTAAAAAGGATGTTTACATTAAAAAGATATAAGCAGTTTTCCAATACCAACCTTTCATAGCAATTTCTTGCTATCTTCCCATTTTTACAATAAATTTCCACTATTTAAAAAGCAAGCGAGTTCTTATAGGTTTAGCGACGTAGTTACTACAGTGACAAAAATCAAAACTGTCAATACATAATTATTGTCGACATTTTTAAATAGTGCAGAGTGAAATTAATCACACATGAAAAAGTTGAAATAGTATTGGTAGTAGGGGACAACTACAGAATTTGTAGAGAGGTTACAAATATTTTTAAAACAAAACATCCACACAAACTTATTCACTTCAATACAATAAACAATGTAGTGAGCAATTTATATCTTGCAGAAGTGCGCGAGATAACTTTACCAAACTTCATCAACCAGGTACCACTAGTGAAGAAAATCAAATGCAAGTACTGCAGTGCATTGCAGAATATCCTCATAAATCTGTTCCAAACATTCATGACAGCAGTAGGAAAAATTTTAAAATCATTTAAATTTCATCCATATAAACCCAAAGCAACTCGCACCTTGAAGCCTGGAGATCTTGATCAACGTTTAGAGTTTTGTTCGTGGTTTCAAGATGAACTGGAAGATTTCCCATTGCTGACAAGGCATATTTTGTTTACAGTTGAAGGCACATTCATATCAAATGAGGTAAATAAGTTCTCGAAATTGTTTTTGGTGAAATGTTAATTCAAATTTTTCAATACAAACCCGAGATCAATATTCGTTTAAAACTATGGTTACGGAATCCACAAAAACACAATTTTTGAACCTTTCTTTTTTGGGGAAAATTTTAATAGCATGTTATTTGCAATTTTTAAATTACTGTATTCCAGTATTGTTAGACAAATTACCATTGAACGAAGGCGACGAGATACGGTTCCAGCACAATGGAGCAACCTACCACAGCTTGAGAAGTTTGGAAATACCTACAAAGAATTTGTAATGAAAGGATTATTGACAGATTTTGCGATATTTCTTGGCTACCCCCAATAGATTTCTTTTTCTAGAGTATGTGAAAAAAAGTGTATTTTTTGTTACCTTTCAATGATATTGATCACTTTGAAACAACCATGTAGAAATAATTGAGAACGTACCTGCAGTTGTAATAAAGTGTTGGAGGATTGAGGCATTATGAGTAATTAATTTTAAAAAATTTGTGAAAGTGTTGGTAGATCTTGGTAGTCGCAGGTTGCTTAACCCCCTACACATACCACTGAATATCAGTGAAATAGGGTATATATTTAAAAAACAATATAAGGAAATTAGAGTTGTATCTAGGCCATAAGAATTTCAGGAATATGTGTAGGCTAGCTCAGAATATAAATCTGTGGATGAAAAAAGTAAAAGCCTTTTGGAATGTGATGATTCAGATGATGATGATGATAGCTTCAACAGGCAAAGTTAATAACAAAGAAGTTCAGAAATAGTAGGGGAAGAAGATATCTATGGAAAACAAAAAAAAAGTAGGAGAAATAGAAGAACAGGACTCATTTTAAAGAATATGTGGAATAGTGTGAGATATTATTACAAGCACAGATAGGAAAAAAGAGAGGTAGAGGTTGACCTAAATCAGACTATTGCATCCAGATAGTGAAAGATGTAGGCTGTGGGAATTTCAGGGAAATGTAGGTTAGCTCAAAATACGAAACAATGGATGTACACACATCTAACCAGTAACTGGACTAAAGACTTAATGATCATGAATAAAAAAAAAGTTAAAATACAAAATTATCGCAGAATGTTGTAATTTGAAAAAGTTTCTATTTTTCTATTCTGAACAACATTTACTAGCTTTTTTTGTTATTGTTAAAAATAATAGAAAAAGACACCTTACTCTTAACCCTATATTTGATTTTGTTAACTGTGGTTATCATAAATTTAAGATAGAAAATATTGTTGTTACTGAAATTCCTCTAAACTTAAACAATTTTAATTTTATTTAAAAATCATTTAAGTGTTTTGGGTAGTTGGTGATCTCTGTTGGTACAAATATAAACTAAAATGCATTTTACAGATTTCATGTTATTTCACTGTAATGGGAATAATATTGTGATTCCCCATAACCATTGTGTTGAATTTTAGTTGATATTTTGAGTAGTCAATACAATGGGGTTGTTTAATATGTAGTTGAACAGGTAATAAAGCTCATCAGCCATTAAAATCATATGCAGTTTTAGTTGTCTATAGGTACTTCAACAAACAAAAGTGTTAATTGTAGTTAACATTTCCTGTATAACCTAAAAGATATGTATGTCAATTAAAATTAACATTGCCAAAGTGCTCTCAATTTAAACATACATGATAATTTTTATAAAATATGTTTATTCATATATTCAGAGGAGTAGATCCAGAACAGCAAAAATATTGGCATTGGCATTTGTACCATCAGTAGATTCAGAATCTGAATTTTCCTAAATGGAGAATTGTGATATAACTATCGGCAATGAGTCCTCTGATGCTCCTTTAGTTCCCAAAGATATATTAGATTTGGTACAAGATATAAAATGCAGCATTAATGATTACAGCATATTAGAAGATGTAACTAATAAATCTTTCACTTCATTTGCTTACGTGAAATGTATCTTCAAAGTAAGGACAACACTTTCCTTATAGGCGATTATAGTTGTCCAAATATTAATTTGTCGCAGATCTGCAGTATAGACGAAGATTTTTCAGAAAATAAAAATAGGGTGGCCAAGTGTTTAATTGATGAGATTGCATTCTGCAATCTCGAATAATATAATAATATGTTGAATGTCTTCGGTAGAATACTAGATTTTGTTTTCTCAGATCTAAAAGTTAATGTTTCACCTATAGAACATGAACCAATTTCCAATGAAGATGCTCACCACCCACCCCTTAACATAGATGTACTCTTAGAGGTAAGAAATATGATGCTTGCCACTCCTGTAAAAAAATTCTATTATAAAAAAGCACACTTTGCTATTATTAACGTTTTTCTAACCACCAACTAGTCCGTGTTATTAAATCATCTTAATGTAGATGCATGTGTTGATAAATTTTATAAAACTGTAATGTCCATAGTTAAAGAGGTGCATATTTATATGTTTTGCGGTAGCTCGGATTACCCCTCTTGGTTCACTATAGATCTTATCTGTAAAATAAAAATAAAAAATAAACAAGATCGAAGTGGAAAAAATTCAAGAAACCCTCTATTTTGACCAAAATTAAGCAATTATCTCGTGAAATAAAAGAAAGGATTAAGTAATGTTATAAATTGGTTTGGCATCAGGAGTCTGAATTTAATATCAAAACAGACCCAAAATAATTGTAGGTTTTTATCAAGTTAAATAAATGCTTGTCTAAAGTACCTCCATTGGTTCACTTAAATAATTGTGCTAGTTCTAACATGCAAGAAACCGCTGATCTATTTTCAACACATTTCTCATCTGTGTATGAACCTATTATTATTATTATTAATGTTGCTAATGTAAATACGCTAAGGTTGAAACAACATTATGTGTTTACAAACGTACATATATTGATTAAAAAAAATAAAGAGAGCATGTGTAATATTAATGTTAACAAAGGTAAAGTTCCAGACAACATTGGGGGGGGTTATTTGTTAAAAAATGTACAGAGTCAGCATATCCACTCTACCTTATTTATATTTAATAAATCTTTTATGTGAAAACATGCTTACATATCACATATATTAAAGTCTGGTAAGCCTTCTGATGTAAAAAATTATCAACCCATTTCTAAACTTTGTATTTTCGGTAAATTATTCGAATCAATCATTAATAAATTATTACCAGCTATATTGAGCCGATTATAACTGAGTACCAGTATGGAGTTTTACTTAAGAAATACACTACAACCAATTTACTATGACCGTCTAATTACATATTACAAAATTTTAAGACTCGCTTTCAAGTTTATGTAATATATGCCGATTTTGTCAAGGCGTTCGATAAAGTTAATTACAACTTTCTTTTTGACACATTGGAAAGGTATGGTATTGTTGGGAAGTTACATGTTTGGTTTAGATCGTACATATCAAATAGAACTCAATTGGTAGTCATAAACGACTTTAAATTCGAATCATCGTTGGTAACTTCTGGGGTTCCCCAAGGATCACGTTTAGGCCCGACTTTATCTATTATGTTTATCAACGATCTGAGCATGCAATTAAATTGTAATTACTTATTGTGCACCAATGAACGACCTCAAAATGTACTCTACTATAATAACCTTTAAAAGGCATCTAAATTTCAAATAGATATTTGTGCTTTTGAAGTCTAGTGCCCCTTAAATAAGCTCCACGTAAATACTAATAAATGTTATCTTGTTAGGTTCACATGAAAGGCATCTAAATTTCAAATAGATATTTGTGCTTTTGAAGTCTAGTGCCTCTTAAATTAGCTCCACCTAAATGCTAATAAATGTTATCTTGTTAGGTTCACATGAAATAAGCAAATTATTAATATAAAGTATGCCATTAATAATGAAATACTTCAACAACTATCGGAAATTACAGACTTGGGGATTGTTTTTGATGAGATGTCCTTTATTTCTCAAATAAATAGAATCTCTGCCAGTGCAAATAAGATGCTTAGCTTCATACTTGGTCAAAAAGCAATTTCAGAATGTTTATACATATACAACGCTATTTAATAATTTAATTGGAAGAAAGTCGCTGGCTGCCCATGCAGTATATAATGATGAAAACCTAATTGTGAATTTCGATAACATTACCCAAAATACAATAATTATACCTTCTACCAAAATATATTCTGAAAACCCAACCCCATCCACTTCAGCTACTCTAAATACACGACTTATACATGCCTCTGGGGTAGAAATAGCCAGCCCTATGCCAATATGCGAAACAACACCAAAAAACTACTCCTTTGAGGAAATCAAAAAGAAAACTTATTAATTCAGTTAAAAGCAAAACAGTTTCAGTTAAAAACCAAATCAAAAGAAAACAATAGAATTGAGAAAAACATATATTTGTTCGTAGTGTTCATTCCCACATCAACATATTTTCTATGCCCTCTAATGTAGCTAGAACGCCATTAGAATACTTTCCGTTATTTCTTGATACAAACGTTTTAAAGTTGTTTGTTGAAAATACTAACTTATATTCAGTTCAGATGAGTGAAAGATCTGTTATTGTTACCCAGAACAAAATAAAGACAATTATATATGGGCATAGTAAAAATGACTTCGTACTTAGACTATTGGAGTAATGTTTTCAATATACTTCAGTGTCACAAAAAATGAGTTTGAAATGATATCAGCAACTTAGGAGAAATCTAAATTTTCCTACTAATGTGGAAGATGACAAAACCGACAGATTATACAAAATTAGAAATTTTTCTGAAATTATAAGATAAAATTTTCTGAAAACAAAAAAGAAAAGAAGAAAAGGAAATGAACATCAATAAAATGAAGGTGCCGTTTAAAGGCTCCAAAGATACTCTTAGGCAATACATGCCGATGAAACCTAAAAAGTGGGGCGTCAAGATATTTATTACAGCAAGTTTATTATGCAAAACAAAGTACTTGTGATAGGTATGAATTTTCTGATGCAAAAATCCTTTGGTGTGACTACTAAATACATATTAGCATTATGCCAAACAATTTCTGATAAACCATGTATTTAGGCAATTAGTTTACATCTATGGATTTAATTGTTTACTTGCATTGTACTTATGAGATTTTGTCATTAGGGATATTGCGATCAAATCGTATCGCTGGATGTCATTTTAGTTCTGATAAAAATTTATTACAAAAAAAGAGGGCATTATGAACAACTACCGGATTATAAAAAAAAGTTGTAGTTGTAAAGTTGGCAGATAGAAAATATGCTACTCTTGCAAACTCATATCTTGCAGTGGAGCTTTTATCAAACATCAAAAGGTATTCTAAAGAAGAGAAAAGAAAGGTGAATGTGCAGTGTATAAAAATTATAAAACATTATAACCAACAAATGGGAGGAGTTGAATTAGCTGTGGCATAGTTGGTATGCATGTGACTACTATGCCCAAGATTCTGGGTGTGGATCTTGACACGGTACGCTTGAAAAAAAGTTGCACAAGCATTTTTCACAAAAATTCATTCTTGTTCAGATGAGAAGTAAAATGTAGATCCCGTGTGTGTTTGTGTTGTGACGTACGCTAAAGATACCTACATTCCTTGGAACAGTAAAGGTTTGGCAGAATTCAAATTTTCTAGGTAAAAAAAACTTGTTTGCTGACGAACGAAGTAGCTTCGGGCGGATCATTCTATTCAACATGAGGTTAACACAGTGAAGGTCCTACGTTACCACATAGAACATATATCAGATCTCAGTTCATCGCAAAAAATAAGGAAATATGGATAGACACTTTATTGAATAACGGTTAACCAAAAGGAATGTTACATAAGCTGATGTACAGTAACTTCCTGTCTTGATCCTTCTACAACAGACATTACATATAAAAAGTTTCCTTATATACAAGAGTTATCTCCTCTTCTAGTAAGATTACTTAAACAACCTAACGTGGCTATCGTCTATGAGTACAACCACTCCAACCAGAGTTTATTCACTAAATTAAAGGATCATTGTACTCCAAAACTGTTAAGTAATGTTGTTCACAAGATCACTTGCAGTTACAACAATAGTTAGATTGGACAGACCAGTCAGTGGCTAAAAAGTCGTTCAACCTAGCACAGGAGTGACTCTTCTAAATGTGCATTGTCTTCACATGTTTCTGCAACCAAACATATACCTCTATTCGATGACACCATTTTGGATAACGAACCCAATTATAAAACTAAGTTATTCATTGAGTCTTTTTATATTAACAATGAAATCAACCCTATTAATAATAAAATGGATGTTGATAAAGTTCATAACGTTTACTCTGCTTTATATAACGATGATATTTTCAAACATTGTTAAAGTATTAAATGTTTAATGTAGCGTAACTACTGCCATTTTTGGAACGTTCTCCTGTCAATTTCAAATAATCTTGTTACATTCTTTCTTACATTCCGTTATAATCGCTATCAATGCATGACGTGCCCTTATGGCACACTTCAATTTTAATTATTGACCCAAATTTATCATGTAAATCTTTTAATATTTTTCAATCAATTTTACAATTTCAATGTAATCAAAGTAATTAGTCAGCGTCTTAGTCTGAATTTTTGCTAATTCTATTTTTGTTTCCATTGTAGCTTTCGATAATGGTATAAATTCATACCAAAGCGTTAAGTTGTTTGATTAAATTTTAATTATTAATTTCTGTTTTATTATTTGAAGTATATCCCAAGAAGACTACCATGTACTTTTAAAATAATTTAAATTTAACACAATTTTATGCCCCGACTTGCTCAGTGATACCCCGCACAGAGTGAACGACGATATGATAACGGAGAATTTTTACACACTCTCTTCTAACACTCCATATACCTGAAAAATGCAAGCGAAATTTGTCAAAATTTGTATAATAAGCGAAGAGAATTTACTATTTACAGAACTTTTAAATCAAAATAAATACTCCTGTCAAATTTGTTCATAATAGAGATCATAACCCTTGTTTCAACTTTTATATGTCAATTAAATCCAGCAAAATGAATTGTAATTTTCATGAATGTTTCATTGAACGTTCAAAGAACCATACCCTCTACAAAAAAAGTATCTTTGCGTACCAACCAAAATTTTGTTGAACTTTTACACTAATATCTAAATTGCATGCAATTCTTAAGCTCATCAAATATTTGAAATAATAAAAGTAACATACTATAAATTTAAAAGATACTTCTGACCGTAAGTTCCTGCTGTAACTTCTTATTCGGCTTCTTGATCCAAATCGGTTGCGTGTTCTGTGGTTAACCCCCAGCTTGGCGTGCTCCCCAATACTTCAAAAATGTTTATCAGCAACTTGGAGTTGTTTTTGAAGTACTAACACTGTACTTTGAGTCGATTTAGTCCTTGTTAGTTTTCTTACTTAGAGGATTTTAATTTCCCATACTTAGAGTTAATTTAATCTCGTTTACATAGAGTCGATTTAATCTCGTATACTTAGAGTCCTAAATAAATTATAAGGATTTTGTTTATATTAATTAATTCTAGACTTACGATTAATATTAACGGCAGAGTTCTACACTCGTATTACAATCGCGCACTTTTATTATTTACTTCACTTGTAATTCTTGAAATTCACGTAATGATTTGGTTTCAACTGTTACAGTTTGTGCATCGAATATGGAATGCTCTCGCTTATAGGCTCTAGTCGGTTTTATAGACAAGTTCGTTCCATGTGCTCGTATTGGTTGACCGTTCACTAACTTGCTATTAGACCATGGCTTAGGCATTGCGATTATGTGCTATCTTCAACCTATTGGCTTTTATTCAGTGTTGCTTGTTATAGACGCTTGATTTAGCACGTAGACAAAAACTTTGTATTATGGAATTTATCACCAAGTGGTATTTTGTACCTTTCGACTTACATGTAGGCATATTTTTTAGTCTCCATACCTGGTTTACTTAAGTTGGGTTTTGTTAAATGTGGCAATTTTTACATTTCAAATGTCACGTACGCTTTCGCCTCAATATCTATTTCTTATTGCGTTACGAAGTATGTTGGTTTTTCATAAGTATGTTTATTACAAACTGGTACCAATTATATGTGCTTTATTGACTTCTATTTCTTACGCAAATGCGTCGAGCTTGAAAGAGATTTTATTTCACGTTTATTTTACTTTAAATATGCCTAAATTGTATTTATTTTGAGTTTATGGATTTTTTAAATGTTAAAATGGATTGAGTTGCACCTGCAATTATTTATTTTACCAAATGTGGTTAAGTTATTACAGAATGAGCTTCTTTTTATTGACTGTAGCTTGTTCTTGATTTTATACAGGGTGATTTATATCTGTTTTTTGCATAATGAACGAATTATTTACATTTTATGATTTAGGCATTTGGTTTTCGCGGTTTTTATGATATTTACATGAATTATTCCTCCCTTGTGGCCTTATATACCCTTAAATAAAACCCTATTGTCATAGCAATATATATTATGATGTATCTTTTGACCACATGGCGTAGCTTTAGTTAATATCAAAAAACTTCAAGATTACATAACTCCAAAACAGAAGATATAAAAATGTATTTCATGAACATCTAATTCTAAATATAACCATCAAAACTCCTAAACACCTAGAAGAAATTATAAATAATTTCACTTCCATGCCACTACTAGAAGTCAAGCCAAGCCATACCACAGCCTGGTTCACAAACAGGAAATAAAAAAAATTTCAAATATAATAAAAAATCTAATAGTTGAAAAGAGGAGAACTGTATATAATCTGTTGGTAATGAGCTTTAGATTAACATAAATTAAGCAGAAAATAGGTCATTTCAAGATTAATTTTAAGCCTCAACCAATATGAAAAAATTGAATATTGCAACCTATAATAAAAACGAAAACAACACAAGAAAGCCCGCTAATTTGAAAATCAATCTTCAATTCCCAGAACTTGGTTATGAAGTAACGGAGAAAATGCAGATCTTTGTTGAAAATCTTGTAAATCCATTTTGATGTCACAACAACACCTGATAATAATTGACACTTAAATAGTAGTTAAATAACTACTGAATTGAGCGAACTATTGAAATTGGAGGAAATTAAGACAGAAATAACCTACTTGAACATAAAAATGCAGACCAAACAACACTAAAATCATTAAAAGAGTTTCAAAAAATTGCAATGAAATACTGATGTCTTTGTGCAATGCTATTTTCGAACTTTGGTACTGTCTATACTAAGTAAAAACAATCGATGTAGCTTCATACAGATACACAATCTCCACTCAAGCATTTTTGAGATCCTAGATGTGATGGTTTCAGGCTTAAACAATGAGTGGGAAAGAGAGGGTCAGTCGGCAAATGGTCGTGTGCAAGGGTGCATGCGAATTGACTCTGTCCATGCTCCACTAGATAATAACATGGTAAGCTAGTTAAATATTTTTATAATCTGTGTAAATTACAATACAATTTTGTATTGTAGGTGCTTTTTTTTATTGTACCTACGTGTAAACGTTTTGGAAGATTTTTGTACATGTTTAGATTGATGCATCATTAAATTCGGATACAAATTCTCTTATATTTACACATTCCAATTAATAAAGAACCCACCTGAGGTCATAATAATCCATTACCGACTATATCATTCTGGCATCAAACGCGAGGCTTTAAAGTGGCTGTGTGATTGAGTTTGTATTACAAAAATAATACTACTAGTTGCACAAAACATTGTGTTTCCTAGTGCACAGTGTATTATAATATAGGCATATACCCCTTCACGAAGATACGTTTATGGTGAGACAGCACTCAAACCTGATTTCCCTGTAGCTGTGCTTTAAGCTGATAATCTGTTTTCGATAATTCTACGTGTTAGTGAGGTGGTTCATTTTCTTATAATATACAGTTCAAGGCTAGCGGAATTTCACATCTATTTTAAGTAGACTAATATAGCTTCTTTATGTGCGATGCCCTATTTGAACATGATATTATTTAATATCAAATAGGAACATTTGATGATATGATTTCTGTAACTTGTTGGTTTGCTTATGAAACAATTTGTATTAATTATTAGGATATTTAATCGGCAATTTATATGTACAATTTGTCATTTAATTAGGAGTTCAATCAGGATAATAACTGTTTGACGATGTCGAAAAGTAAAGGTAGAAAAAAAGAATGATTCCCGAGTCACAAACCGCCGATTTAGAAAATACAATTTTGAAATTAACTGCGGGTATGGCAGAAATTCGCAATACTGTCAGCAACTTGACTTCTAATGCTAACAATTTGAATACTGCACAGTCTAAAATTAAAATTAATTATACAACATTCTTGAAATAAAGGATTTCGTTCCACTGCTGAATAATTTGCTTCTATGGGGCTTGCCAAAGCTTCGATTATAAAAGTTATTTGTCGTATTGGAGGGAATTGGGTAGTAATAATTTAAATTTTTGCCCTAATTCAAAAACTCAACCAATTGAGTTTTTGAAAAAAATTAAATAAAACCTTAAAGGAGGTCGCAGTGCCTGAACAATACAAGAAGGGTCGGGTGTTGTCTTAGGGGTACAGCGGCAGAATTGGCATCAATTAAGGAGGATAGTGTTTGAACTTTTGACGATTTTTGAGGGGTATTTCAAGAAAGATTTTGAAATTTAGAAAAACGGATTTATTTGTCGAACTTAAATGGTGTATCAGTCCAGTGGTAGCGTCCAGTATGTATTATGTTTGGTGCATTTTCCACATTCAACGTGAAATAATTACAAATGGCTTCAACACATCGTATGCTGTAGATGAATTTTTACAAAAAATCGACGACACTTATTCTAGGGATTGATGCAAACTATAAATAAACCACCACCACAAGACATTAATCGCATGTTGAGATAACTATATAACGTTGGTCGTAACGTATCAAACAGAACGACAATAAGAAATGCAAATAATGTGAACAATCAAAATGGCGACTTGTCTAATTTTGTGTAAATTGAGTGTAAATTACATAACTTCCTTTGATAGAGATATGGAAAATATTTTAACGGATTCCAAAAGCGAATCAGAAAATCGTGAAATAATTGCTCCAATCTTGGTAGAAATGAAGAAAAAATAGAGTCATTATTGGACAGTGACTCGGATGTGTAATGCCGTGTCCGAGACTTTAAAATAAGCTGGCAAGAAAAGTATTATATATTCCTATCCTAACAGTCACCAACGTATCTATAGTCGTGGCTGTGAGTGGTAGAGCACAACGCGTTATATCCCAATTAAGTTTGCCTGGAGGAGACGTAGAAATGAACGCTGTTTGTTTAATTATACCTAGTTTAGATTGGGACATGCTATTAGGGTCAAATTGTTTGCTTAAGTGTCATGCAGTACTAAATTTTAAAGAAGAAATCTTGCAGTTTTGATATAAAGGTTGTACTCATACCTTAAATATTAAACCTAAAATCATTCATTCATTTTTGTTTTCGACCTTACTTAAGGTCGGTTTGACGCAGCTCTAACTTCTTTTCTATTCTGTGCTAATCTAAAAAGTTTTACATACCCTTCACAACCTAAATTTCTAATAATTTGACTAATATAGCTTGGTCTAGATTTTCCTATACTCTTCTATCTTTTTCTTATCTATCTGGATCTAGATAGATATTAGGGACATGATGGTTGTTAAAGAACTCCAACATGTTTACATGATTCTCATTTATAAGGAAATGAATTTGAGAATAAATCATTGTGAATTTGTTACAATGCCTTCGGAAGGAGCGAAAAGATGATAAAGGAAATGCCTAAAGCTCGGCATAGTTATAGTGAAGATGGAGTTTTAGGGGCCTTGATAAATGCAGATTATATGAAGTTATTTAAGTTACTTAAGTCAAATAGTAGTCTTTTCCAAATGTCCAGGGCTGGTGAAGGGATACACTGGTGAAATTCAAATGATGGATGATTCGGTTTTTAATGTATCGTCATACCCGATACCTGTAGTTTACAGAGAGTCTGTTGCAAATTAAGGAAATGTTAGAATGGAGCATGATTAGGAAGGAGAAAATGGAATATGTTTTATCTTTAGTTTGTGTTGTTAAGAAGGATAAGGACCTCAAGAGTATGCTTGGATGTGCGCTTTTTGATCACTAGAATATAGAAGGATTTCACTAGTCCTTACATGTGATTTTCCAATGCTCCACCCGAAGGTACTACATTGGCCAGGAAGCGAGTTTTTTTTACCTGGAAAATTTTGAATTTTGCCGAATCCTTGCTGTTCCAAGCAAGGTACGGATGTTTAACATGCGTGATAACACACACACACGGGACCTCCATTTTACCTCTCATCCGAACGAGGGTGTATTTTCATGAAAAATGCTTGCCTAACATTTTTCAAGCGGACCGTGTCGGGATTCGTACCCGGGACCTTGGGCGTAGTAGTCACACACATACCAACTACGCCACGGAGCCGCCTGATTTCACCTAAGCTTGGGCAACTGCTGCTTCAATTTAAAAAGAGGACACATTATATGGTCTGGACTTATCAGTCAGTTACTAACAGCTGGAGGTAGACAAACAGTACTAAATACTTAGTGTGTGCTTACGAGGGTGAAACCTATACTTTTCAGAGATTACCATTTGGATTGAGCAATGGCAATGGTTAGTCTATTCTGATGTTTAAAGGGAGTGTTATGCGACGAGTGTGGTTAGTTATACCTTTTACGAAGGATAAAAAACTAAATTCACGTAGGAGAGGAGACCTTGATAAATGCAGATTATATGAAGTCATATTACTTAAGTCAAATAGTAGTCTTCCAAATGTCCAGGTAGCAATGGTGAAGGATACACTGGTGAAAGTTCAAATGATGGATGATTCTGGGTTTAATGTATCGTTTACCCGATATCTATAGTTTACAGAAAGTCTGTTGATTTGTAAATTAGGGAAATGTTAGAAGGGCGTGACTTATTAGGAAGGAAATACACCAGGACATGACTGTTTAACATTCTAGTTTATGTCATTGCAGATAGGATATGGGCCTCAAGAGTTATGCTTTTGGAGCGCACTTTTGATTGCACTAGAATATCAGAAGGATTTCGAATAGTCCACCTAATCGGCAACTGCTAGCTTAGCATTCAAAAGAGGACACATTAAATGGTCTGGACTTAACAGCAAGTTAGCTAACAGTTCATATTACATTTCAACGCCCAACCTGTAGGTACTACATTGGCCAGGAGGCGAGTTTTGTTGCATTGAAATTTACACTATTGCCGATACCCTTGGTGCCGTTCCAGGCAAGGTAGGGATCTTTAACGTCGTGACAACACTCACACACGGGACCTCACATTTAACCTCTCATCCGACAGGCGTAATTTTCTGAAATGCTCACCTGCCATTCTTGCAAGCAGTTGACCTGTCAGGATTTGAACGGGACTTTGGGATCTGTAGTCTATACAAGAATTGATCACGTTTTACGCCAGCCAGTTACTAACAGCTGCAAGGTAGACAAACAGTACTAACATACTTAGTGTGTGCTGGTGAAACCTACACTTATCAGAGATTACCATTCTGGATTGAGCAATGGCAATGGTTAGTCTAATCTGATGTTTAAAGGGAGTGTTATGCGACGAGTGCGGTTAGTTTACTTGCATTTATGTTGAAGATCTGCTGGTGTATTTGCTGGATGTGGATAACCGATCTTCAGCATTGGAATTTATTTTAAATCGCTCAAGTGAGGATCGGACCAGTTTTACGATGATAGAAGAGGATGAATAGTTGGGGATGGAAACAGTAAACAGGTGTATTTTGAAGGAATCAGGTTAAGGCATGAAAGGGTTCTGTGGTACATAAAGGGATATTGCTCAAACGGGGAAATATTTTAAGCCAGGATTTAAATTATGTGTACCGAAAACTCGGGTACGAAAATTTGTTTTGGCACATCATAATATCATAGGGCATTTTGGTAAAACTAAAATGTATTTGTATGTGTCACTTTTTCTGTTGGCATAGAATGCAAACGAGATGTACTGTATATCGTAGCCCCTGCGATTTATGCCAAACGGTTAAGGTGTTGCAAACTTACTACAGGCATGTTTAACACAGTAGTAACTCAGCAAACCGGGTGAACTTGTTTGTTTGGTTTAATCGGTACCATTACCAGAAGGAAGGTGCAAGGTAACACAACTTCTTGTTATAGTCGATACCTTCACCAAATTCGTGAAATTATATGCCTTGAGGAGAGCTACAACTAGCGCAATTGTGCATATGGTTTTTAATAATTATACCAGAGGTTCAAAAACTTGCTTGTATTTTGAACGACAATGGTATGCAATTTATGAGTAAGGTGTAGAAGGAGGAATTAGGAGTGATAGGGATAAAGTTAAACATACTTCTGTATATTTTCCACAAGGAAACGTAACCGAGCAATACAATAAGGAGGTTTGGAGATTACTAAGGACACATTGTCACAAAAAGCATAATAAATAGCCGAGTATGCTAGATTTTTTAGAGTTGTTTAAATTATGCGCGATACCTGCAGATGGGTTGGTAAACGCTGATTCCATAAAGAAATATGTTGATTTTCAGGCAGCCTTACTGCTTAACCATCATGGGTGACCATTTGGCAATTAGCCTATGATAAGTATAAATTCAAGGCTCTGCATAGGACTCTATATGTCGTCAGCGGCGGTTAAATCTATTTAAAAGTTTATATTACTATATCAGGGACCCTATTATATGTTACGTCAGGCTGGGCCAAATTCTTATATCATTGGCGACTCACAGGATAGTGAATTCTCTTAAACCGTACAAGGCCGTCACATCTTTCGATATTCAGAAGAGGACGCTTTAAGTTGTTCCTTTTGTTATTCTTATTTTATGGTTAAATTCAGGATTATTAATGTTCTTTTTGGGACGGGTTTGTTCGTGCTTATATTTATTGGTTGCAGTTATTTATAATATTAGTACACATCATTGTATTCTCATTTCTACTAATACTTAAACCTAATTCTGTAAAAAATTTGGGAGTTATATGATGGTTCCAGGCTCAACGACAATGAGTGGGAAAAGAGGGAGGGTCACTTGGGAAATGATCGCGTGCGAGGATGTATGCAAACTGGCTCTGTCCTTGCACCATTAGATAATAACATGGTAAATTAGTCAAATATTTTTGTAATCTGTATAAATTGCAATACAATTCTGTGTTTTAAGTGCTTTTTTTTATTGTACGCATAAATGTTTTAAAAGATTATCTTTGCACACGTTTATATTCTGCGTGTCAACTGATAAAGAACCCACCTGAGATCACAATAAATAATAATCCATTATCAGACATATAGAAACAGTAGAGGAAGAAAGATTCTGTGGAAAACAAAAAAAAAATTAGAGAAATAGAAGGGTATGATACATTCTAAGGCATTTTTGGGGAATAGTACGGGATATATTACAAGCAGAGATAGGAAAAAAGAAGTAGAGGTAGACCGAGATCAGACTTTTGCATGCAGATAGTGATAGATGCAGAATGTACAAATTTCAGGGAAATATGAAGGTTAATTCAGAATAGGCAACAGTGAGGGTACGCATCTAACCAGTTCCAGGACTGAAGACCTAATAATGATGATCAGATATATCATAACACTATTATTCCACAGAAGTGATCATCTAGTCAATAATATCCTGGATCAGTACTTGAATTATAATGAAAGGTGGTATATCCTATTAAGATCACACTTCCAGCATAAGCAGTGTTATGAGACTGATAGATGTGATAATATTTATAATATGATATTTTGAAGTAAGATTTTTCTGGGAAATGAGTTTTTTTAATCAACATATTTTCAATTTGAGTACGAGCGGTCGAGGGGTCTGATTTAGTTATTATTTATTTTCTGTCGACGCTGATTGCTTTTTCAGAACCACACTATTTTGTTGTATGAGTTGGTGGACCATGTTTTTGAATTCGTCCAGGAATATATAAAATGAAAGATTAATGTTTTCATTGTTGTGTAGATTTTTATTACAGTAATCTCTGATATAAGCTCCTGACTGTATATAGTTTGGAAGGGCTCTTGTGTGCTGTTGATTTCTATTTAGGTTTATTACAGTTTGTAGACCTAAAAATGAGACTTTCGATTCCTATAAACATTTATTAGATAGCAAAAATGGAATCAAACGAAATTATAATAAATTGATACATTGACATTGCAACTTTAAACTGAAATGCAATTTAGAAATTGGGTTTTAACATACCATACATATTCACTAAAAATAATAATAGTCCTGGTTGAAATACAAGTTTCACCTCTATCCATCTGTTACATAATATTTTAACCTAGAAAGTTTGGACGGTAATCCACAGAAAAACTCAGTAAAGTATCCCGCTAAAAACTCCATTTCGATAAAGTACCGAAAATCGACTGTACTGACAAAAATGGTTTCTGACTAACTCAGTGAGACTGGTGGTGTGTTTGAAGAGGGTCCCGGAATGCTATTGCATGTGAAATATGTCTTAACTGGTGAGTATCTTGGATGCCACTTAATCTCATAGTACAGGGGTTTCTAAGGGAAAACCCACAGAAAGAATAACAAGAGGATGCCGAAACCTGAGATCAGGAAAGTGATTCTGGTCTAAAATTTACTTGGGAAATCATTAAGTATACTACTGTTAAAATAGAAATAAGACAATCATTAATCATAAGAACATTTATGTACTTACTTAAAACCAATAGCTGAAAGGAAGGTTACTAAAATCAAATGTTAAATGACAAGAATTTTAATTGCGCCTCGTTTTGATTATTTGTAACGCGGCAAGATTTTACATTTTTAAGTTTGCACAGTGCGTATGTACTTAAAGTGAACACTTTCTTGTAAAAATGCCTGGAAAGTGTTCGTTTTCTGAACTTTGGCTGACAAATCCGATTTTTAAAAGCTGGTTACAACCAGTACCTGGAAATGTTCATATTGCTTTTTGTGCCTACTGCAAAAAAAATTTTGATATTTCAAAAGCTGGAATATATAATGTAAAACTTCATTCCAAGGGACTAAAGCATTCTAAAATAGCTAATCCAATACTTAATATGAAGCAACCAACTATTGAGAATAATTTAGTTAGAAATACTCGGTCAGACTCTCAACAAAATGATATTTCAGCTTCAGTAGCAGCTGATTTACCTGCAAAAGTGTATTCTGAAGAAGCTGATCGTGAAAATAAAAATATTGCATCGTACATGATCTGTAACGAGATTACTAAAGCTGAAATATTATGGACTATGCACAAGATAGTATCTTATTCTTCGCCAAGAGTTCATCAGGATGCTACTGAACTTTTTCCAATAATGTTACCGGATTCTTTTATAGCGAAAAACATGCAGTTACACAAAGACAAAATATGTTATATAGCCACTTTTGGTTTGGGTCCGTTTTTCCAAAACGAACTTTTAAATAAATGTTAAAGATTGTATTTTTTTGTGTATAAGTTTTGACGAAAGCTTGAATAAAGTTGTGCAAAAATGCCAAATGGACATTCTTGTCAGATACTGGGATGATGAAGATAATATGGTTAAAACAAATTATTTGTCTTCGTGTTTTCTTGAAAAAACTACTGCCATCGATCTTTTAAATGGTTTTTTAAATACCCTGGATTCTCTTAGTATACCCATTAAAAAAATTTGTAACATCAGCGTGGATGGACCTAATGTGAATCTGTAGATGCTTCGGGAACTAAAAGAACACTTTCAAATTTCTGATAGTTATGATGACCCCGTAATGTTTGATCGTGGTACGTGTGGGTTGCACATTGTTTATGGAGCGTGTAAAACAGCACACAATGGCACTGGTTGGTTTATCAATGAATTTCTACGTGCATTGTATTACGTTTTCAAAGACACTCCTACTAGAAGAGAAACTTTTATCTATCTTACAGGTACAACAACATTTCCACACAAATTTTGTTCAATAAGATGGGTGGAAAATGGTGGTGTTTTACAGCGAGTAATAAAGCTATTAGAGCCTCTTAAAAAGTATATTACAACAGTTTCAACTTGTCCACCAGATTGTGCTAGTTTTAAGAAAATCAGTAAAGCTTTGTCAGATAGTTTCTTGCTAGGAAAACTAGAATTTCTTTTGTCCATAGTGTCTGATCTCGAATCGTTTTTAACTAAATATCAAACAAATAAGCCAATGTTGCCCTTTCTTCATCACGATCTAAGTTTGTTGCTGCGTTGTATTGGGGAAAGATTTATAAAAAACGAATTAATAAAAAGTGCAAAAACGTCTTTGTTTAATTAATATTAAACTTGAAGTTGCCAAAAATTTGTTATCACCAATTCAGATTGATATTGGCTTGGTGCTAAAATGGCAATCGAGGACTTGAAAAAAACTGTTTCAGAACTTCAAATTTTAGTGTTTAAAAAAGATTGTCAGACCTTTCTTAAACTCCTTTTTAAGAAAGACAGTGAAAAGTCACCTCTTAAATATAAAATTGTTAGAGGTGCATCATGTCTTTCTTCATATGTAATGAAAAGTAAAACACTTAGGAAACAGAGGATTCAAGACGCATTAGAAGAATTTGTAGAAAAGAAAGATATAAGTCCAGGTTGTGTCGATTGTATAAAAAGCCAATATGAAACTTTATGTGTATCAGAACGTAATTCTTTAAGAGTGGCGTAATGAAAGGCTGGATATATATTTTAACGAAATCCTCTACAAACTATTAACAATTTCTTACTTTTGTGAGGATAATTTTGAAAATGTATCATAGCAATGCTATGGTGGAAAGAGGGTTCTCTATAAACAAAGAATGCTTACAGGGTGGCTTAGAAGAAGATCGTTGATTTCACAAAGATTAATTTATGAAGCAACATTTAAGAATTTAGATATAACTGCGAAAATGCTTCATGCTGTAAGGAATGCATCTTCTTTAAGACATGAAGCTATTGCCGAAAAAAGAAATCTAAGGAAAAGGAAGTATGCAGTAAAAGCTGATTGTGAAGGAAGTTGCAGACTTAGAAAAGAAACGGAAGGACATAAAGAAGCATAACTTTGAAGAACTAAAAGCATTGGAAATTGAGTTGGAAAAATTAAAGAAAAAATTAAAACCATTATGAATTTAAATTGTGTTGTTCTCAAAAAACCTTTATATAGTTAAGTACGACAAATGTCCTAATTACTTAATTTTGTGATTATAACGTTATGAAACTTAACAGCGATAGAATAAATACAAGTTTTTTTTAACACAGGTCACTAATATTTTATAAAATTGTCACTAAAAGTCACCAAAAGTCACGCATTTTCGTTTTTGAATCTCAGTAGACACCCTGTTATTACATGGTATGCTTTCAACTATATTACACGATTGTGTTTTTATTATAAGTGCATGCTAGAAATTCATAAGCAAAAATTTAAGCTCAATGGAATCTAAATTCTTAACCTAATAACAAGAATGTACCGTGGGTATGTTGTAACAATTTTTTGGCTATGTAAAAAAATTGCCGTTCGAAAGAACTTTAAAAAAATTAAGGCAATTAAAACAAATTAAAAATTCGCTAAGAATATTTATTTGCAAATTTAGGTAGATTTCTAATTTTTAAAAGTATTTAGTCTCATATGGAAAACACCATGCAATTTGCTATTTTCTAGTTTGGTTCTTATACCCACAATCATGTAGAAAACCATTCAGCTGTGGTGCAAACTGGTTTGTAAAGCCATAAATAGCAATTGAATATTTCAAACGTCCATGTAAACATCTTGTTGTTCACGAAATACCTGAAGATTTTCAAGTTGTTTCATACACAAGACACGTGGGCATTAAACATTTGTTCTGATAAGATTTCCCCACGGTTGAACTCTCTTTGCAAGTAATTTTTTGAATCTGCTCAATTCACGTAATCTTCGAGTCAAGCACGTTGGGAAGTCGTTGATGATGAGATATTATGGTCAAAAATTTAAGTACCTTAATCTATTTTTATTACAATGCAAACATCGAGTAGGGCCAACTATGCAGTAGACTCCAGAACAATCTAATAGGCCACATGTACCCTCTAGCCAAACCACGCTGTTAAACATCTTTAAGTTCATCTATCACATAAGATATCAGTCTAGGACCATCGCCTCGATCACTGTAAACAGCCAGCGGTTCCAATTATTGTAAATCAAGCGAAGCATACAAATTTTAATTCAAATAGATTTTTTAAATTTAAGAAACATGACATTGCAAATATTTATTTTAAACGTAACTCATTTATCACGTATTACAATTATTTTAAGCTTTTCATAAAAGAAGAACATCTGTAGAGCAGACATTTTAAGAATTGCTATCATTGCTTCGAAAAACCTTGTCAAAAGCATGATTCCAGTGACTGAAAACTTTGTAACATATTGTGTAGGAGCTATAAGTTTCAAATTGTCAGTCTTCTGATAATGTGAATGCTATAGCATTTGTATTTGAATAATAATCTGACAGCATCCATTAATACTCATACAGCAGTGTCGCCTTCTTGCATAAGAATTGGTACAAACAGAATAAAATCATTTCAAATCAAACTAGTAATTGAATATAGAAAAATATAAATTCATAGAAAGAATTTTAGCATGTACCCTAACAATAATTGATATTAGATACTCTATGCAACCGAGGTCTTATCGCTGGTGATTTATTTAGAGATGCGCAAATTTAAATCACGCAAATAACAATCATATCAATAAAATACAATTGAAATTTTTTCTTTCAATTACTGGCTCAATTGAAAATTATCATTTAGTTTTCGAATAAAAGTGGGAAGACATTTTAAATTAAAAAATGACCGTTGGACCTGATTCTATAATGATAAGCTCACTTATCTAAACTATCAAAACATTATTTATTAAGTCCTGGTTATATACCAACAAATACCTTTTTGCCTAATACAATTATGATATAACATATCACCATGCGTTGTTCTCTAAAAAATATGATTAGATTAGATACGTATAGGACATGTGACACCATGTATTTTTGTAACAAACAAATATATAAATTGGTTGTAATTGTTTCCATGACTTATCTATATTATATCTGTGTTGATAGAATCTGCTATTGAAGGTCAAAGTATATTCTTAATTAATACACTTCCAGCATTATCATCGTGGTGAATGATTGAAAGATGTTGTGTTACAGTATTTGTGCCTTTCTATTGGTTGGTTTGTTTCGGTCCCTATTGCTTTCTGTATTGTTCAATATTTTAATTGGTTTAAATATGATATTGTGTTAGTTGTTGCTTTAAATAGGTAGTGAGTTTGTTGGAAATGTTGAAATCAAAATTTAATTTCACTTAACAGCTCCGTATTGGAGTAATTTAAAAAAAGAACAAGTTCCTGTTACTTATTTTATGAAAAACATTCATTATTATTAGCATTATATAATGTGGGAAAATGTCTGTATTATGTTGGACTCTGTATGTAAAGGCATAGCTACAGGATGAAACAGTAGCGTATAATTCTTATGATTTTGAGAATAACTCACCCTGAGGAACGAGGAGCACTCCATAAAAATATGCTGACTAGCTGCAGTGATATAGGAGTGGTTTCTATGAAAGAAAAACAATGTGTGGATATATAAGTAGTTGAAAATTACTTATGCGGTATAAAATATAACAAATGGAATTTTGCTTACTTACCTTGAAAGGCTTTGAATCTTATTGCCACTGTTGATAGGGTGCCAAACCAACCATTATCCATGCAAACCAATCCTGCAATGTTTCTCTATACTTGAAAGATTGTTGCTTCAAGTAGGTCCATTTCTCTTGCATTATTTTAATTCTTTTATCAATGAACAATTTATGCTTTTCTCCTTTTATATTAAAGAAGCTTCTTTCTGTCACAACTTAAGAAACCAACTAAATTTTAAATAAGTTTAAATAGTAACTAAAAATAAAGAAAACAAATTATGGTGGGGGTTTCCTAAAGCACTGCAGGTCCCTAATATGCCTACTGATTTTATATCAAAGCTGAGATTGCTGGATTTTTTTCTTCCAGGCACTTATGATTTTATATTTCTTATTCTGTAAGTAAAACTCAGCATGGAAACTACACTTAACCTATATCAGTACATGGAGTATTTAAATACAGATACAAGAGCGGTTTGTAATTACAGTTTCTCTACTAATTCCGTGTGTGTTTCTATGATAAATCCCAATCAACTGGCTAGGCACAATTACATCACAGTTACATCATAATATTAGGTTGGTTAGGATCATATAAGTTTAACAAATCACCAGCCAGTATTAATGCTGTACACCTATCCCCCGATTTACACGGTTAGATATGTTCCTGAGAAAAACGTGTAAATCGAAAATTAAAAATTTTCAAGTCAAAACCGTGTAAATCGAAAAGCTTGCAGAAAATGCATAATTTTGCTATTTAACAGTTGTGATTTTTTCAATATTTTAGGTGTACACAGAAATAAAAATAAAATGCATTGACAGGTTAAAATATGTAATATATTACAGAAACACTGTTTTTTTATTTAATTACAATATGTACATTAAACAGAAGAACAAAAAATAAAACCTTAATTTTATGCGAAGAAATACAGACACAGTGAGCGTGTGCAGCAAGTCAGCACATAAGCTCGGGATTCCCCGTGAGATGTGTACACAGCGCACGTGTTCAATCACTGTAGCATTTAGTAGAGTGCGATAAAACAAAAAAATTATTTGGAAAACCGTGTAAAAGCGAGAATGTGTAAAACAAGTACCGTGTAAATCGGTGGATAGGTGTACTTGTAATTTGCTCGGCACTAGAAAGAAATTTATTATAAAAATTCAGCATTCTTGAGGACTTTAGCTATGTTCTATTATTGAGCATTGGGGCATTTGTTATTGCCTCCACACTCTCACTTTCCTGGTAAAGATCCTTTACAAAAAATTATTAGGACTATCTTAAACTAAATGACAAAATTCAAATATCAGTTAACAAAAAAATACACTTGCAAAAATCCACAAAGCGTTTTTTTTTAATGCAACTCATAATTAAATATCTTTTTATTTTAAATTGATGTCCAAATCAGCTTATAAGATTTTTCATATTTAAAATCCTTGTTTCAAACAGCTGTTACCAAAGTACATTTTGCTTAAATCTTCCTTTCTATTATTTAATACAAATTTTAAAATAGCGTTATATTGAAGAACTTTCCCTCTTTATTCTATTTAATAATGTCCATTTTTTTGTGTAAGTTACGTTTAAAACATCACTTCTATATTGATTGTAATATCGTAATTATTAAATTGCAGTATGCTTACTGCATACTTCAATTATCTTTGCAAAGCAACAGCTTGCGACTTAGATACTCTATGCAACCGAGGTCTTATCGCTGGTGATTTATTTAGAGATGCACAAATTTAAATCACGCAAATAACAATCATATCAATAAAATACAATTGAAATTTTTTTCTTTCAATTACTGGCTCAATTGAAAATTATCATTTAGTTTCCGAATAAAAGTGTTTGGAAGACATTTTAGATTAAAAAATGACCGTTGAACCTGATTCTATAATGATAAGCTCACTTATCTAAACTATCAAAACATTATTTATTAAGTCCTGGTTATATACCAACAAATACCTTTTGCCTAATACAATTATTATATAACATATCACCATGCGTTGTTCTCTAAAAAATATGATTAGATTAGATACGTATAGGACATGTGACACAATGTATTTTTGTAACAAACAAATATATAAATTGGTTGTAATTGTTTCCATGACTTATCTATATTATATCTGTGTTGATAGAATCTGCTATTGAAGGTCAAAGTATATTCTTAATTAATACACTTCGAGCATTATTATCGTGGTGAATGATTGAAAGATGTTGTGTTACAGTATTTGTGCCTTTCTATTGGTTGGTTTGTTTCGATCCCTATTGCTTTCTGTGTTGTTCAATTTTTTCATTGGTTTAAATATGATATTGTGTTAGTTGTTGCTTTAAATAGGTAGTATTTGTTGGAAATGTTGAAATCAAAATTTAATTTCACTTAGCAGCTTCCGTATTGGAGTAATTTAAAAAAAGAACAAGTTCCTGTTACTTATTTTATGAAAAACATTCATTATTATTAGCATTATATAATGTGGGAAAGTTTCTGTATTATGTTGGACTCTGTATGTAAAGGCATAGCTACAGGATGAAACAGTAGCGTATAATTCTTATGATTTTGAGAATAATTCACCCTGAGGAACGAGGAGCATTCCCTAAAAATATGTTGACTAGCTGCAGTGATATAAGAGTGGTTTCTATGAAAGAAAAACAATGCGTGGATATATAAGTAGTTGAAAACTACTTATCATGCGGTATAAAATATAACAAATGGAATTTTGCTTACTTACCTTGAAAGGCTTTGAATCCTATTGCCACTGTTGATAGGGTGCCAAACCAACGATTATCCATGCAAACCAATCCTGCAATGTTTCTCTATACTTGAAAGATTGTTGCTTCAAGTAGGTCCATTTCCCTTGCATTATTTTAACTCTTTTATCAATGAACAATTTATGCTTTTTTCCTTTTATATTAAAGAACCTTCTTTCTGTCACAACTTAAGAAACCAACTAAATTTTAAATAAGTTTAAATAGTAACTAAAAATAAAGAAAACAAATTATGGTGGGGGTTTCCTAAAGCACTGCAAGTCCCTAATATGCCTACTGATTTTATATCAAAGCTGAGATTGCTGGATTTTTTTCTTCCAGGCACTTATGATTTTATATTTCTTATTCTGTAAGTAAAACTCAGCATGGAAACTACACTTAACCTATATCAGTACATGGAGTATTTAAATACAGATACAAGAGCGGTTTGTAATTACAGTTTCTCTACTAATTCCGTGCGTGTTTCTATGATAAATCCCAATCAACTTGCCAGGCACAATTACATCACAGTTACATCATAATATTAGGTTGGTTAGGATCATATAAGTTTAACAAATCACCAGCCAGTATTAATGCTGTACACCTATCCCCCGATTTACACGGTTAGATACGTTCCTGAGAAAAACGTGTAAATCGAAAATTAAAAATTTTCAAGTCAAAACCGTGTAAATCGAAAAGCTTGCAGAAAATGCATAATTTTGCTATTTAACAGTTGTGATTTTTTTCAATATTTTTAGGTGTACACAGAAATAAAAATAAAATGCATTGACAGGTTAAAATATGTAATATATTACAGAAACACTGTTTTTTTATTTAATTACAATATGTACATTAAACAGAAGAACAAAAAATAAAACCTTAATTTTATGCGAAGAAATACAGACACAGTGAGCGTGTGCAGCAAGTCAGCACATAAGCTCGGGATTCCCCGTGAGATGTGTACACAGCGCACGTGTTCAATCACTGTAGCATTTAGTAGAGTGCGATAAAAACAAAAAAAAATTATTTGGAAAACCGTGTAAAAGCGAGAATGTGTAAAACAAGTACCGTGTAAATCGGTGGATAGGTGTACTTGTAATTTGCTCGGCACTAGAAAGAAATTTATTATAAAAATTCAGCATTCTTGAGGACTTTAGCTATGTTCTATTATTGAGCATTGGGGCATTTGCTATTGCCTCCACACTCTCACTTTCCTGGTAAAGATCCTTTACAAAAAATTATTAGGACTATCTTAAACTAAATGACAAAATTCAAATATCAGTTAACAAAAAAATACACTTGCAAAAATCCACAAAGCGTTTTTTTTTAATGCAACTCATAATTAAATATCTTTTTATTTTAAATTGATGTCCAAATCAGCTTATAAGATTTTTCATATTTAAAATCCTTGTTTCAAACAGCTGTTACCAAAGTACATTTTGCTTAAATCTTCCTTTCTATTATTTAATACAAATTTTAAAATAGCGTTATATTGAAGAACTTTCCCTCTTTATTCTATTTAATAATGTCCATTTTTTTGTGTAAGTTACGTTTAAAACATCACTTCTATATTGATTGTAATATCGTAATTATTAAATTGCAGTATGCTTACTGCATACTTCAATTATCTTTGCAAAGCAACAGCTTGCGACTTAAATCAAAATAACATTTTGTGATCGAATTTAAGAATCGAATGAATGACCGTTTTTAATAAACGGTTTCTTATATATACAAATTTATCTATTTTCAGAATGTAGTAGAATTTGCGCGATTCCATTCTAAATAATAAACGTTTATCTTACATAATATTGTTAGAAATCCTCATTAGTGTTCAAAATTGTTGAGTTTTATTACCTCGTTATCTCGTTCCAATTATTAGTGACATGTACGGTTCGTCCTACTCTAACACATATACGATTATTGTGGCGTCGCATACTAATGCGAAAGATAATCAATTTTTATCTGTTATTTTATGGATTTTATGGGTTTTTTCAATGTGCGAGCCGCTTCCTGGAATAAGCGTTTATTTATTAATTAGTTCATACAAAATTGAGGTATTCTCCCGAAACTTCCATCTTAATCTCGTCTATTCCAGAAAATTCTCTATTTAAAATAAATTTAAGTAATCCAGAGGGCAATTAATTTAAACTTTAATTGCTTTTTAATGCAAGAGGGGTGGCATTTTATAGAAAATATTTGCTTTTACGTCAAAACGTGTTCTTAGTACACCTATTAAGGTTAGAATTGGGATTTCAAATGCACGAAATTACTTATTTTTATCTACGGAAAGTGTATTTTTATTATAAACGAGTGGTTTTGTATTTATCTTAAAATGATCGATTTGCATACACATTTAAAACATTTTAAGGTATTATAACGATTAATTATTTTTACTATGCTATTTACATTATTTGCTATGTATTTACAATATGCATATTTTATACAGGGTGATTATTTCTACATGCTCAATTGCTTTTTGGCTTGTACGTCAATGGATAAAAGTACGCTTGTATAATACAGGACGCAACCATGAATTTACAGAAATTTCCATTTTCCGGTTTTTTTTATATTTTGGTGGGATTTATTTGTAGAAATTGGGTTATATATATATGTATATATAGTTGTACTTTTGAAGCCCTGTTTACTGGACACCAATTACTATGAAGTTTTATAGCTCGTTTACTTACCTTCTGTAATTCCTCACTGAATTTTAAAAAAAACACTTCTTCTCAACACGGCTAACACAGAATCTCAAATCTACATTCAAAAATTCACTTTTTCAACTATCTCAGTTAGTGAAACATTAAAAGGATTCTCCACCTGTAATAGATTGGTTTACTAAACCTTAACTAAGATTCTAAAGTACAAATATTCACAAATAATTTAATAAACTATGGAAAAACGAAAAATTTCTATGGTATCAGATCAAATAAAAAATTAAATGGTCAAAGTGTCAGCTTACACCAAGAATAATTTGGCGTTGCACTTACAGCATCTGAGTATACTCTCGCAATCGTTTTTATTCTTTTAAAAATATCCCTTTTCTTTACAATTGCAATAAATTTTGAACTGACAAGCTATTAAAGATACGAACAGACGATGGGATGAGTCACACCTTCTAGAATATAATCGAAATTCGAGAACGATGACTTACTGAGATTCTGTTATATAAAAGCCGGAAATTAGTGAGGAGCGGGCATTTAAGATTTGAATATATCATTCGACATTCGATCGTTCATAGGTTTACTGAATGGCTTTTTATGGAGTGCAACGACGACATATTTTTGCTTCAATATAAACAGTAATTGAACTTGGTGTAAGGTGGGGCTATTTTAATTGATTAAAAATAAAAGTATTTTCAAAAGCTGATGAAGTATACTTTGACATGTGAAGATTAAATAAAATGGAACAAATAAATTTTTGATACAGTTAATTCTAAATAGAAAAATTTCTGGATAGCAATTATAATCACAGGCAGTTTGTAATAGAGATATAAATACCAGCAAAAACTTGATCCAAAGCGCAAGTATAACTTTGTTTTAAACCCTTAAGAGACAATTTGTGTATTAAGTAGATAAAGCTAGCATATGTTTTTGCATATAGAAAATGACGTGTGAGAGGATAATTTTGTTAGTAATTTTGAGGTCAACTTTCCAGGTGGTTTTACCCTTACAAAAAAAATCTGCTCAAGGTTGCTGATCAGTCACACTGAGATGGGGTAATAGAGGAATATTTAAATTATCCATCAAAATATTATAAAAAAATTTATGACTTACATATTAAATGTTTTGGGGCTTTCTAATTATTAACAAGGATTAGATGAAGATTGTATTATGTGTAGTAGTGATGAAATGTTCTTTCTTTCTAAACTTAAGTTGCAAATTGCATTTATAAGCTTTCTCTATACCCTGCCTGTAAGTAAATTTCTTATATAAATTGTATAGAAGAAAGATGTTTTTGAATATATTGAGGATTGTTCATGAATTATAACTGTAGCGTTGAGATTTCTTTGTTTCGTTTCATTTTCATAAAGTCCACAGCATATTTATTGCTGAGTTGGCAAGGGAAAACGGTCACATTCTGGTAAGAATCCACAGTATATCATTTTATCTTTTCAATTAATAGTAATTGCATCTTTATTGGCCAGGATGGCTGTACTCGAATAGTCACAGCTTTATTTCTTGACACGTAACGTAAGGGCTTACATTTTCTATTAACCATGCACACAGACACACACACACACACATGGGCATCCACACTGACAAGGACATTGTCACTCGTGTGCGCACACGTGCATGCATGCATGCACCCACATCCATATATGCATGCACACACATTCGCATATGCATGCACACACATCCATGTGCTTGTACACACACACTCACACACACTCACACAGTTGCTATATGTATGCTAGTTTGTTTGTGGGTGAGTGGGACAGACAGGTGAATGTATGGATGGACGGGCGGGTTGGTGTATGGATGGATGAATGGGCAGATGATGGATGAATAGATGAATGAACGGACGGATGAATGGATGGATAGAAGGACGGATGAATGGTACAGGCGGATGGACTATCTAGCACAAGTGGACAGATAGTGTTTGTAGATTATTTCAAAGTTTACTTCGTTAAATCATTTAAATTAATCAAATTCATTTTTAATATGTTATACATTTACTAAAAGGCAGAATGAATCAGAAGCAATCAAAAATACAATGAAAGCCATATTTGAGAGAAACAAAATTTATACAGTTAAAAAGTCATTTAATAAATATAGAATTTAGAAATATGATTTGCCTTTGTCAAATAGGATTTTAAAGATTTATTCTTATTAACTGTATCTCTGCCAACTAACCAACCACAACATGATCATTTATATTTATTATTACGAATATGATTATGACATGTGCAGATTCTTGTTCTTGCAAGTCTAAAAATCGTGTACTTTGAATATGGTGATGAAAGAAAGCATTTAAAGCATGAATTTTAGTTGGACCAATATTAACAGCTATATTTTATCAACTAGAGGAGTTAATATAATGTAGATATGATAATTAAGATGAAATTATGTAAAACGTCATACAACATAAACAACACTTCATATACTACTCTGAACAACTTTTGAAGTACGACATAAATAACCATGTGAGTGTTACTCTATTTTATAACAAAAGTACCGCAAATTAGGTAAAATATAAAAACTGGGCGATTATACAACAAAATATTTCTTTAGTTCCAACAGATTCATAAAGACTTAGAGTTTCGATCCTATAAGATTTTGCTTTGGAAATGTGTTATTCAATTGTTTAAGCAATTACGATAACATATTCAAAATTGCATTGTGTTATATATGTTTGGGAATCTCATATTGTAAACACAACTAAATGCTAATATAAAGTGTGTTTGTTTCAGACTTCATCATCAAGTACCTGGAAAGTTCAGAATCAATCAGCTCAATCTTCAGATACAGCGGGTGCGCCTCAAAGTATCATAATTCTAACAGAATTAACATGGGTAATATGTGGTTTTGGGTTCTTTTAGATTAATATTTAGCTATTCTAACTTTCTATAATATTTTAGTTTTCTTTTTTCTGAATATCTATACAACCATAATTTTTTTAATATCAATTTTTTAAACGAGTTGAGAGAATTACACAATTTTTTTATACTAATATGGTAGTTATTTATTTTAAAGTACTTGTTTCTGTATTACGATTTGTGGCCACATAGTTAGAAATTCCATTGGGTAGCAACGTTTTATTAAATATATTATTTAAAAACATAATATCAGTTATACAGGGTGCCCACTGAAGATCTCACTATTGGGATCTTGTAGAGTATTAAGTTTTGGTTAAATTAAAAAAAAGTTAGAGCATTTTGAACTCTCGCGAAATAATTTTTCGGAATTTAATTATTTTTAACATTCTTAAAATAATCGAGAGAAACTGAAAATTGTTTTCTTATTATTGTCTGCATACCTTCGTCCATATGAAGGTATTTCCATAATTTTTGTAGGTTTTTTGTACAAGAAACATAAATATGGCATTAAAATTGACATAGCTATGACTCATGGAGTCAGGCAGCTTTTTCCTTATGAGTGCCATTGTTAAATTGAATACTTCGTAATTCAGCTCCTTTTTCTAGATAATGTACGTTTTCATTTTTTTTTCTCCCAAAAATAAGAAAGTTACGAATGATTTATTATGTTGCTTAAGATAGCCATGAACAAAACAAACTGTTTCATTGTATCTGCCATGATTAATTTCAAATATGGTAAATGTAACGTGTATGTGATATATCTACACCTTAACAGTGGTTTACTTTACTAATGGATAAAAAACTGGTATGGTTGTTGTTTACATCAAAATTTACAGAAGTTCTGTAACTGCTTTAAACAATTATTTACATTTGTACCCAGAAAGCAGACAGTCTCATCCAAATTGGAACGATCACTGAGGTAGTATAGATCTTAGAGCATGAAAATCCAAAATTAAAATAGAATATTTAATGAAAATATGGTAATTAATGTTTTGGTTGCAGTTCATGTGAATGCTAATGTATCAAGTAAACAAATATCAAAAAAAGGAAACATTTCTAAAACATCGGTATCAAGAATTTTAAAAGGTATAAAATATATATATCCCTATAAAGTTCATATTAGTCAAAGTTTGAATGCAAATGATTTTAAAAACCTTTAAACTCTTGTCAATAATTTCTCAATAAACTAAAACAAATTCAAATTGCATTTATAAGCTTTCTCTATACCCTGCCTGTAAGTAAATTTCTTATATAAATTGTATAGAAGAAAGATGTTTTTGAATATATTGAGGATTGTTCATGAATTATAACTGTAGCGTTGAGATTTCTTTGTTTCGTTTCATTTTCATAAAGTCCACAGCATATTTATTGCTGAGTTGGCAAGGGAAAACGGTCACATTCTGGTAAGAATCCACAGTATATCATTTTATCTTTTCAATTAATAGTAATTGCATCTTTATTGGCCAGGATGGCTGTACTCGAATAGTCACAGCTTTATTTCTTGACACGTAACGTAAGGGCTTACATTTTCTATTAACCATGCACACAGACACACACACACACACATGGGCATCCACACTGACAAGGACATTGTCACTCGTGTGCGCACACGTGCATGCATGCATGCACCCACATCCATATATGCATGCACACATTCGCATATGCATGCACACATCCATGTGCTTGTACACACACCACACACACTCACACAGTTGCTATATGTATGCTAGTTTGTTTGTGGGTGAGTGGGACAGACAGGTGAATGTATGGATGGACGGGCGGGTTGGTGTATGGATGGATGAATGGGCAGATGATGGATGAATAGATGAATGAACGGACGGATGAATGGATGGATAGAAGGACGGATGAATGGTACAGGCGGATGGACTATCTAGCACAAGTGGACAGATAGTGTTTGTAGATTATTTCAAAGTTTACTTCGTTAAATCATTTAAATTAATCAAATTCATTTTTAATATGTTATACATTTACTAAAAGGCAGAATGAATCAGAAGCAATCAAAAATACAATGAAAGCCATATTTGAGAGAAACAAAATTTATACAGTTAAAAAGTCATTTAATAAATATAGAATTTAGAAATATGATTTGCCTTTGTCAAATAGGATTTTTAAAGATTTATTCTTATTAACTGTATCTCTGCCAACTAACCAACCACAACATGATCATTTATATTTATTATTACGAATATGATTATGACATGTGCAGATTCTTGTTCTTGCAAGTCTAAAAATCGTGTACTTTGAATATGGTGATGAAAGAAAGCATTTAAAGCATGAATTTTAGTTGGACCAATATTAACAGCTATATTTTATCAACTAGAGGAGTTAATATAATGTAGATATGATAATTAAGATGAAATTATGTAAAACGTCATACAACATAAACAACACTTCATATACTACTCTGAACAACTTTTGAAGTACGACATAAATAACCATGTGAGTGTTACTCTATTTTATAACAAAAGTACCGCAAATTAGGTAAAATATAAAAACTGGGCGATTATACAACAAAATATTTCTTTAGTTCCAACAGATTCATAAAGACTTAGAGTTTCGATCCTATAAGATTTTGCTTTGGAAATGTGTTATTCAATTGTTTAAGCAATTACGATAACATATTCAAAATTGCATTGTGTTATATATGTTTGGGAATCTCATATTGTAAACACAACTAAATGCTAATATAAAGTGTGTTTGTTTCAGACTTCATCATCAAGTACCTGGAAAGTTCAGAATCAATCAGCTCAATCTTCAGATACAGCGGGTGCGCCTCGAAAGTATCATAATTCTAACAGAATTAACATGGGTAATATGTGGTTTTGGGTTCTTTTAGATTAATATTTAGCTATTCTAACTTTCTATAATATTTTAGTTTTCTTTTTTCTGAATATCTATACAACCATAATTTTTTTAATATCAATTTTTTAAACGAGTTGAGAGAATTACACAATTTTTTTATACTAATATGGTAGTTATTTATTTTAAAGTACTTGTTTCTGTATTACGATTTGTGGCCACATAGTTAGAAATTCCATTGGGTAGCAACGTTTTATTAAATATATTATTTAAAAACATAATATCAGTTATACAGGGTGCCCACTGAAGATCTCACTATTGGGATCTTGTAGAGTATTAAGTTTTGGTTAAATTAAAAAGTTAGAGCATTTTGAACTCTCTGAAATAATTTTTCGAATTTAATTATTTTAACATTCTTAAAATAATCGAGAGAAACTGAAAATTGTTTTCTTATTATTGTCTGCATACCTTCGTCCATATGAAGGTATTTCCATAATTTTTGTAGGTTTTTTGTACAAGAAACATAAATATGGCATTAAAATTGACATAGCTATGACTCATGGAGTCAGGCAGCTTTTTCCTTATGAGTGCCATTGTTAAATTGAATACTTCGTAATTCAGCTCCTTTTTCTAGATAATGTACGTTTTCATTTTTTTTTCTCCCAAAAATAAGAAAGTTACGAATGATTTATTATGTTGCTTAAGATAGCCATGAACAAAACAAACTGTTTCATTGTATCTGCCATGATTAATTTCAAATATGGTAAATGTAACGTGTATGTGATATATCTACACCTTAACAGTGGTTTACTTTACTAATGGATAAAAAACTGGTATGGTTGTTGTTTACATCAAAATTTACAGAAGTTCTGTAACTGCTTTAAACAATTATTTACATTTGTACCCAGAAAGCAGACAGTCTCATCCAAATTGGAACGATCACTGAGGTAGTATAGATCTTAGAGCATGAAAATCCAAAATTAAAATAGAATATTTAATGAAAATATGGTAATTAATGTTTTGGTTGCAGTTCATGTGAATGCTAATGTATCAAGTAAACAAATATCAAAAAAAGGAAACATTTCTAAAACATCGGTATCAAGAATTTTAAAAAGGTATAAAAATATATATATCCCTATAAAGTTCATATTAGTCAAAGTTTGAATGCAAATGATTTTAAAAAAACCTTTAAACTCTTGTCAATAATTTCTCAATAAACTAAAAACAAATTCAAATTTATCAGTTAATATTGTAGGAAGCAATGAAAGTATATTTATTAATTGTGGGTTGTTTAACAGAAGAAATCTTCATATAGTATCCAAGGTTGATTTGGAAAAAGATTTTCTATTAATGTTTGGTGTGGTATAATTGGAGAAACGTTCATTGGTTCATACTTTTTTCGCGAAAATTTAAATGGCGATGCATTTTTAAAATTTTCAAAAGAAACGTATGAAAACTACTTAGATAATTTACCACTTTCTAAAGAACAATACAGTATTTTCGGCACGACCGCACTCCTGCCCATAACCACTAGGTGGTGTGCAATTTGGACGAACAGTAACCAAACAAATGAATAGGTAATTATGGATCTATGCCTCTTTGCGTTCTTAAGTAACAACTATTGTCTAATAATTGTTGCACTGCTTGGCCACCGAGGATGCGTGAATTTAGTGTGATTATTTTTTGTGGGGGTATATTACAAACATTGTTTATATAAATATACAGGGTGTCCCACGAGGAACCCGACAAACTTCTAAGGTGGTTTCCTGTCATCAAAATATTGAAAAAAGTTCATATAAACATATATCCAGAAATGCTTTGTTAGCGAGTTATGGCTAGCGAAATATTTTCCCCGGTTTTCTGAGAAAGGACGGAAATAAAGTCAAATTGGTTTATATATGGTGTTAAATTTATTGGATTTTATGCAAAATGAACTGAAAAATTGAATAAAACATGTCCCAGACCTCTTAGGATCACCCATATCTGAGATATCAGACAAAATACGCCAAATTCGGTCTGGAAAACCATGCTTCGTTTAGATTTAAACTACATTAACTTCATTAAATGGGTAATAAACACGCAAACTTTTTAAACAAAACTTGTAGTAAATTTAATTCTGAAGAGAATGATGTAAAATAGGCCAATTATAAACAAACACAAAGTTTAAAAAAATTAATATTTAATTAAATCAAAACATACGAAAAATAAGACAGAAAATGCAATATCTGTTTATTAAATAACAGATACTGATTTTCTCTCTTATTTTCGTATGTTGATTAATTAAACATTAATTTTAAACTTTATGTTTGTTATTATGAGCCTATTTTACATCATTTCTTCGAATTAAATTACTACAAGTTTTGTTTAAAAGGTTGTGCGTTATTATCCATTTAACAATAAATGTGGTTTAAATCTAAGCAACATGGCTTCGAACCGGTAATTTGCGTATTTTGTCTGATATCTCGAATAAGGGTTGTCCTGAGGTCTGGGACATGTTTATTCAATTTTCAGTTCATTTACAAAAATCAATAAATTTAACATAACTTAACTCCATAAAAAATTAGTTTGGCTTTATTTTTATCCTTTCCCAGAAAATCGAGCAAAATATTTTGCTAGCCATAACTCGCTAACAAAGCATTTCCGGACATATATTTATATGGACTTTTTCATTACTTTGATGAGAGGAAACCACCTTAGAAGTTTGTCGAGTTCCTGAATACAATCATTTGCAGGAATTATAAAATACTATTATTTCAGCATATATCGGACTAACTACAAAAGATTTGTAGAATGCTTGTATAAATATAGCCAGATGTGTACAACTTTGTATTGAAAAAAATAGTGGTCAGTTTGAGCATGAGAAAATTAAAAAGTACATCATCTGGAAAAATTAGTTGAATTATATAGCATTTGATTTCAAAACGATGTCCATAAAAACAGTTTACTATCATTCCTTGCAACATATCACAGCTATGTCAGTTTTAATGCCATATTCATATTCCCGGTACAAAAAATCTTCAAATACCACAAATTATGGAAATAGCTTTTTACATGCCAAAGTTACGCAGATAATAATTAAATTCCAAAAGTTTATTTAGAAAGAGTTGAAAATATCGTAACTTTTTGTAATTCAACCAAATTTGTTTCTCTTATAATTTACAAGATCCCAATAGTGATCTTAAGTGATACACCTTGTATACTATGTTAAGTATGGCTTGTCCTTATAGTATCTGATACATGATGTATAATTTAAATAACAATAACATGAAAATGCTAAACTTTATCATGTGATCAATGAAAAAATTATCATTAGTTCTTACACATATTGTAACAATTTTTATAAAGTATGCTCACACTGTGATAAAATAACTATTATAATACAATCAAATGCAGGGAACGATGTATTGCCAGTACAAAGATATGGACACTTCTTTATTCCTGTCTGCAGTTATACATTGTAGATACTCATTTATATGCTTCTAAATCAGTGATTCTCAATCTTTTTTTTTGTTGCGGCGCACTTTTAACGATTTTAAAATTTGGCGGCACACAAAGAAAAAGATAAGTTTAAAAATTATTTACTTACCTATAACACACTGTGTAAAATAGTTTATGATAATAATTTTAAATGTGCGAAATAAAATAATGTGTACTACGAAAATAACAGTACGTTTATTAAGGGATTAATTACAAGTTAACAATAAGAATACTTTTAATGCAAAATTTAAGCTTGATATTTTTTGATAATTTCATTTATATTTGGTCGCAAAAATGACAATGCTACTCTCATATCGTCTTCTACATTTAACAATTGTAAGCGTCAATAGATGGAGTTACGGTGAACCTGCTTGTAGGCAGCGCCACCAGTCAGTTAGTTCTCACGCGACCTTCGAGTGTAACATCGTCTGCGGTTAGATCCATATTTGTATTATAGTTTATACTAATAAAATTGCTGAAAACATTCACGAGTGTTATTCCTTAAGCAGGATAGCTTACACAATCTTGATCTTTTTTTAGTTTTAATGTTGGTTAATGCTGAAAATCCGAATTCACACAAATAAGATGCGGAAAATTGTAATAATATGTTTAAAGCTTTTTTGGCTGTCATTAGATAATCACATCTAATGTTAATCCAAAATTAATTAATTGATTCTTCTGAATGTTTTAAAATTAAATCTCGATTATTGGAAAGCAAAATGAGTTCTTCCTCTTCATTCAAAGTTAAGTCAAATACAGAAGTATTCGTTATGAGAAATGGATTACGAACCCAATCAAATTTCTTTATATCTAATTTTGAGATATAATGAATAATTTTCTCCTCTAGTGTTGTCAAATGGTAAATAACAATTATTTTAATAGTTTTGTAACAGTCTTTTGCGACTGACTCAAACTTTTCTAAATTGTCTTCTGCAGCTTTATTCTTCCATAAAGTTAATTGTTTTTGGAATCCTACCAGCTTATCGGTTGAGTTTAAGATATTTTTATTAGGCCCTTGTATACTTGAATTTATGTTATTAAAAATATCAAAAATGTCTGATAAATAAGTCAGTTTAGTACACCATATTTTATCTTCCAACAAATGAACAAATTCATAATTTTTATCTTGTTCAAAAAACATTTTCATTTCATCCTTTAATTCCAGCACAGGAGATAAAACTTTTCCCCTGGACAACCACCTTACTTCCATGTGCAGGAACAAAGATTCGTAATTGGCTTCTATAGCTTGGCATAATTTACTAAATAAGCGACTTTTTAATGATCTTGATTTTATATAATTAACCATTTTAAAACATTGTTCTAGAACTATTTTCAATTCTGATGGCAAATATTTTGTAGCAAGTGCTTCTCGATGCAAAAAACAATGGGTAACTAATATATTCCCATTCAGTTCTTTAACATGTGCTACAAATCTTTTTAGATGTCCAGTCATAGCTATAGCACCATCTGTACAAATGCCAATAGATGACCTCCACAAAACTTTAATTTTTTCAATTTGAACTAATTAAATCAAAAATATGTTTGCCAGTTGTAAAATCAGCTAACTCCCGACAACATAAAAATTGATTAATTATATCATTTTCGTGAATAAACCTAACAAATGCAATTAATTGAGCTTTTCCTGTAATATCTGTTGTTCTGTCGATTTGTAGAGCAAAATTTGAATTTGCAAGAGTTTTTGCAGTATTTTGCTCAATATTTTGCGACATTAATTCTGCGATGGATTGTGAAATTCGAAAGTGGTATTTTACAAATATCAATATCTGCTGATCTTCCAATCATTATTTTTACAATTTTGCGACAAGCTAGTAATATAATTTCTTCAGCCAAATTGTGAGGTTTTAATTTAACAGCAATCAATTCAGCTATTTCGTAAGAAGTTACTTGAGCCTTTTCAAACACACCGATTTGTTTTTCAAAAACTTGTACTTGCTTGAATTCTGAAGATAAAGACTTTTGAAAGTAGCTTTTATCTTTTGTTGAAAGCAAAGGATGATTAGTCACCAAGTGACGTTGGAGTTTGCTCGGAACCATAGCACTATTTAGCAATTTACAACCACATATCACACACTCGGGAACAACTTTGTCATTTTCCATTGTAGAGGTAAATCCAAATTTCAAAAAATCATTGTATTTTTGATGAACAACGTATTTTTTTGGAGCAAGAAGTATTTTTAGTTGTACTGAGCGTGGGCTTATTAACTTGGTCGCTAACGTTATCATTATCGCTATTATCATCGTTAAGCTTTCTTCTCTTTAACCATTTATCCATTTTCAGAAGGTCCTGTTAAAATAAAAATAATATTGTCGGAACATTATTAGAAAAAGGCGAATCAAATATTACTTTTAAATACGATTTATTCAGGTTTGAGAATACAATACTGCTAAGCCAATATGTTTACATAATTTTATAAATTGACACTGCAAGCAAATAAATTAATATTAATCTGAATCACATACATTTGTCAATTTTAACAAAAGAAAATGTACAGTAACTACTATGCAACGCGTTGGGAATGCCCACGGTCATTAAAACAACCTGTTTTTGTACGTACTAGTGACAAGTGTGAGCTGACGTGACATAACAATCAATTTAAGGTTCTAAGGCCAGGATTATAGTGAGGTGGCGAGCTGAGCGGCGAGCAGAGTTGTGAGCAAAGCTGTTTATACAGTGAATAAATAGCTCGCCGCATATTAAACCGTGCTGGTCACCGCTTCCGAAACAAACATGTTTGATTTGGGCTATACCGCTGTAGCAGCGCTCTCTGCACCGCTATGTAAAACGCCTTACTATAAACGCATGCATTTATTCCTATTGGTTTGAATAAAACGCCATACTCTCCTCTGTGCTCTTCGCTCACTATAATCCGCCACTTAGAAAGAACGCATTGCAAAACCACTAATGAAATAATTTAAAATTTTTTTATGGATTTAAAGATCTATTCCTGTTAAAAGTACTTTTCTTTTTCATATTATTTAATAATATTAACATTATTATATATCTAAAATTTGGCGGCACACTTTTAGAATTTCATGGCACGCAAAAGTGCCATGGCACAGTGGTTGAGAATCACTGTTCTAAATAATAGAAATTTCTCTTCCGTGTGAATTTAAAAAGCTTAATCGCTATTTAAATATTAACTCATGTTTGATTTTTTTTTGTAAGTGATATTTTTACAGTTTATTTTTATTGACTTGTTCTATGTTCAATTTTTATATTTTTTGGAAATGAAAGCCTGATGTTTCATATCAGAGAATTAAAATTATACTCTTGGAGATCATTTAGCTTCATTGGTCGTTGCATCTGATGTTCACCACGTAATTGGAAGATTTGTTTGTGCAGCGATTGCAGAACAAATTGCATTTGTCTTACATGTATATTTGTTATTTATAGGTTCGTGTAAATTTGTACATTGTATCAGAATTGTTATTTACCTGTATGTTAATTCGGATTGATTGTTTGTTCAATTTCACTGTTGTTTCTAACGTTTTTCATGTGCAAAGCACTTTGCTTTTTGCATTATCATATAGTTGAAGTTGGGCATGCGTTATACACAATAAAGTCTGTTTTGCCTTGCGCATATGGTTAAAAGAATATGTTCATGTAATTATCTAAGATGCAAATTTCAGTTTACTTCTCTATGACTTAATATGATATACAATAAACATTATACAGTATTGAATAATTTTATTAAAATATATTTATCCATTTTTTAATTAGTTGGAAGCAAACTCGAAACTCGAACAAAACATTTTTTTTTGCTTTGAATTACAACGTTTTAATATATATCAATAAAGATGTAAAGATATTATCAATACAAGATGTGATCACTTCTTCAAGTTATCTGTACTTTGATTTTATTCATGGATCTAACTCCACCCTATTAATCAAATTAACTTCGCACTTCCATCATCTTCACAATCAAGAAAATTGTTTTTAATATAGTACATACGTTAGTGCTGGTTTATTACTTTAAGTGTAACATGATAACTTCTGTTCATTAACAGAAAATAATCCTCAAGGTTGGATTGCTATTAAGTTATTTATAACATACTTAACCCATCAAGTTACCGCTATTATTGGTTTAACTTCACGAGTTGCAAATTAAAAGACAAAAATAATAGAATCTTGTGCGAATTAATTGTTTCTATAATTTTCCAGACAGTTTATTGTTGGGATTTTTATTTACGATTAATTAATTAATTTTAATCAAACTTTTCAATTTTTGCAAAGTATAGTCCATGCAGTGGGAGGTGTCCGACCAAGAGATTGCGGAAGCTTGCACGTTCTCAAAACTAAACAGATATAATAACATTTGTATTACTGTAACGCAAACAATGTTTACTGTAAACTACTCAAAGGTTTTACAACAACTGAGCTATGTTTTCATGACGGCATTTGCTATCGTTGCGTCCCTTTCATTCGTGTAATTTGTGTATCCGGTACCTCAACCTCTGTCGGCTGTCTCTTGGTGCACAAACTGTAAAAAATGAATTTTATACATTAAATAGATTTTATAGTTATGTTAGTTAATTGTACTGTTTTTAAACTTACATATTTCTATTAGTTTTGCCCAATACTTTAAATTCATCAAAATCTTTTTACTGCACTATACCGTTGTTACATACCATGACGTAGCCGGAAGAAAACCTAAATATACCAGGCTAACTACCAAGAGGGGAGAGGTTCCTAGCAACACAAAAATAATACATCACCAACGATTTTCGATTTACAATAAAAAACACAAATATAGAAATTTGTATCAAAACAGCAAAACAGAATTAACTAAAGTTACTATTTAATAAAACAATTCACTAATTGTTCCACGAAGTGCGCAATTCGTAGCTAACATGCAATAAATCTAATCGGTATCAAAAAGAATAACGCTGATACTTAGAAACCTTTCTAGTAAAGATTTTAACATACGAAGCATTTATTATAACTCTAATCGGTAAAAAAAAGAATACTGCTGATACTTTCGTATATGCAGATGGGTTAAGTACAAAAAGCAAAAGCATTAAAGTTCGAAACTTTTCTAGTAAGGATTTTACCAGAACAAACATTAGCATATTTAATTTCAAATTGGGTTTATTCCTGGGTATGTTAGAAAAGGAAAACAAGTCACATACATGTGTCGGTATACTTACCTTGTCAGCCCTCGGAAGCGAATTGGCACAGCATCGCCGTGGTAGTCAGGAACAAGCAATTTAGCCTTCAGCTAAGAGCTAAAAAAAAACAGGAAAATATTACTAATATTAACAACTCAGGAGCGCTTACCGATACACACCAAATCTACACATTTGATATAGGAGAAACGTGCATCGTTTTGGGAGTAACAGAACGAGTAGTTTTTACAAGTGCATCAACGCACAAGCTGTAGAATCAAAGTTTAAAAGGAGTTCAAAATAACACGAACTCGAATAGCAAACATCCATGTTATCGAAACGCGATTGAAACTCAAAACACGGTTTTACTGGAGAATAGTAGGATATATTATTTCGACAAATCTTTAGATGGGAAACCCACTAGAACGTAATTATGTTATCGGAAGGTATAACGCACTCATGGATACCTAAACAGGATCTTGACTAATTAATTGTAGCATAAACTTGTCGTTTCAAAACAACTAGATTTACGTTGAGAAATTCTTAGAAAGAGTATTTATTATTAATTATGCGGAAGGATTTAACAATAGACATGGAATTTATCTGACGGATAATGAATTAACAAGGGATTTGAGTTGAAAATTATGGTAAAGCGAGCTTATCTGAACAGGTACAATATATCGGGTATTGTTGGAGAATTTAATACTAAAAAAGGGATTTATGTAAATAAAATAACCAATTATTGCCGAAAATGAACGTAACACCTTTATATTTATTGGAGCATTATCAATTACATTTGTTGGAATATAGGTTTGAAATGTTTTATTAAAATTTCAAGATGGTTTGTATTCAAATCTTCGGACTTAATGATTGCAATAAATTTTAATACAATATCTGTGACATTTATGGTCTTTACAATGTTCTGTATTTTTGCTGTTTAGTAACTTAATAACATTATTTACAGTATTGCTACATGATGCAAATTAAAATAATATCAACGATTTTTGTTTGGTATATTACGATTATTGCATTCTATACAATTTATTGAACTCACAACAATCCTAAAGGTGAATTATATTGTTAATATGACTAATGATAGCGTGATAGCAAATACAATAAGGAAATTTTTTATATGTCTACAAGTATCATCAACTTGCTTTTATAATAATGGAAGCGGCTTGAATTGCTTTGACATATGTAATTTCTCTTCATCCTATAATAATTAATGTGTATCCTACCTTGTACCTGATTAAACATAATCAAATACAACTATTAAAAGACAAATATGTATTTTACTTGCCAAATGACCATCGTCAGTTACAAGACAATCAACTAAAATTAAGCGGTTGAAGTGAATTTTTGAATATACATTTTGTTGATGTTGCTTTGAACACCTGAGGGCATTCTCTTTACCTTGCAGATTTGTAATTTTCACAACATTAGTAAATTATCTGTTGATAAACAATTTAGCCTAGTGGTGAGCAGATTATTCTCAAAAGAGTACTTGCACAATATCTGTACCTTATTTTATTTTAAATAGTTATACTACTGTTGATGGCTGCTTAGTTGTCGAAATACATACCTTATTTAGTTTTTTTAAATAATTTTGTAGTTAAGGTGTGCTACAGGTAAAATGAATGGTACTTTATAAATATGGATTTGCCCTGAAGGGCCATGAACCTCGTAACAATTTTAAGGGTACACTAGCTAACTACAGTGGTGTGGGAGTATGTTCCTATGAAGAGAATAAAAAATATTAAAAAAAATAAAATAGTTGAAATACAACTAAACTACGTTACAATATTCACTTACCCTGAAAGGCTTTTTCTCTCGTCATAATCAAGCAGTGTCAAACCGTTGAGTTACAGCTGTCCCATACATAAAAGACCGTTATTCTAAATAGTTCTTCTGTGCATTCAGTTTCCTAAATTTGATCACCTTTTACATTACCTTTCTCTAAAATATCTTAAAACACCTATTAAGTTCATCAGAATTAAAGAAATTCTTGAAATCAAGGCTCTCTCATATGTGATTTCATCACGGGGATGGCTGGATATCCTTTCATATATTAGTCTGTTTACCTAGTTTCTATAAAAATGCAAATAAAATTCAATCTAAACTTAACTTTCTATTGATGTTAAATAATTGCAATATAAATTCAATTATACGTTCCTTAAAAAAACTTAAATTCCTAAAATCAATCTGACCAGGTATTGCTTAAAAGAAAAAACATTAAATCAAATGAATCAATAATGTTAAAGTAATTGACATTCTAAATCCCATTTCTGGAACAGTTAAATGCCAACTTTTCTTTTTATCATTTCATAGTCCATTCAAAATACTAAAATTCCATGCTTTCACTAATACTAAAATTCACCAGTAAAGCTTACACTTATAATTCATATTTAAATAAATATAAAGTATAAACATAGAAGCTCATATTTACTCACTTCCTAAGTTCCAATTCATTAAAACTGTCAGGATATCCAGAGACCTCCAGCATTTCAATTTCTTTCTTTCTCTCCAGCTAACACAGCTCCCTTAATATAACACAACCCACTTATTTGAACTATCCGCATGGGCAGCCCTTTTATTATGGCAAACACGTTTTCCTAATCCCACACATGGATAAGCATTCCTTGCTGAATACTAAAACTCATTCACTGTTTAAGTTTCTATTTTGGAGAAATCTACATTACATCTTGAAGGTGGAGTCGTTCAACTTTTCTCTCCTCCCCCTCCCCCTACTACTTGCTCACATTACTACATTTTTACATTTTGAATTAACTTTCAGAACTTCACTTTCAGAACTTTCAACTGCCGTGCTTAGTTGTTATATCATATTTCTCCCTATATAAAAATCTTATTAATTGCAGTCAACATCCATTAATACAATGTAACTATTGTGAACTACGCTTAATAAAAAGGTTATTGTCGCGTTAATTACATAACAGTCATGTACTGTGTTACAGATAAAAGGAGCATGAAGTTAATTAATTTTGGTTTTCCCTGGAGGCGCAGGGACTCCGTAACAATATGAAGATGCATTAGCTAATCGTAGCGATGTCGGAGTAGATTCCAATAGATGAAATTATAAAGGAAAATCATTTGAAATAAAATAACTAAAATACCAAAATCCAATGCTACAGTAGCACTTATTGTTAGTGTGTCTGCTTTGGATTAGAAGTAAACAGTTTCAAATGTTACACCTTAAAGTAAAAAGTATAAAACTAAAAAACTTACCCTTCGAGCAGACGTTAAAGATAACTGGTATTACTTCTTTTTTCTTAATTGTTTCTTCGATATAGTGGTTAATAAGTTCTTGATGTGGTATTTTTAAATATTATAGGATAGGAAACAATGAGGCGGAAAATGCGAATTTCACTTTACTTTCGAATATCTACGTATTTGTAATACAAACGGCCAGCGTATCAATTAGTTTGATATCGCAAAAATTAATTAATAATATAATAAAAAAATGCGAGCACTTGACAATAAGCAATCTAATTAAGGATAGAATGTCATATTGCTCTTGTAACTGATTCCAGCGAGACCATAATGTTCCATGCTAATCCAGCAACATATCTCGATGAACTTCAACAAGCAACTAATTATATATTTTGTTATTACGAGTACTCTTCACGTCAGGTGTTGTTTATTTGAAATTAAATACATTTTAACAAAATCGGACATTTATTTTAATAGGTTTTCTACTTTTGTTAAAATAAAATACCTCTTCCAAATAGGACTCCATCACTGGGGTAGCTGGATAGCCTTTACAATTAGCTGATTTTACTTAATTCCTAAGCAAATTCAAATAAAAATTTCAGTCTTAAGCTCTTTTGACAAAATGCTTTCAATATAAATACACTTTCTTTCTTAAAAACAATATCTTAACCTTAATTTGGCCAGGTATTGTCAACAAAAAAAACTCCTAAAAGACCTTAACTCTGTCATTAACAAAGTTATTATTGCTGGAAAATCCTTAATCAATAAAAACATATTTACTTTTATGCTCAATTAATATCCGACATAATAAAATACCAACCATGTTTACATTGAAAATTGAAACTCACATAAAAAATAGATAACCATAAATGCTTTTGATTACTCGTGGTTTTTTTCACCTGTTATATGGTTCAGAATGTCCATACTACAGCAGCATTTCAATTTATTAATGGTTCCAGTTTTTCATGTTTCAAACAGTTACCATTAATTCAACATAACCCAATGTCCAAATTAATGGCGGGGTGAACTATCTAAATCCCAACTCTTATTGGTCACAGTGACAATAATCCACCTCAGATGTATGCCGTGTTGTTGTCCCTGCAGAACATTCATCTTTATTTTTCTTCAAGCTGCATTCTGTTACATTTTCTACTATTAACTCATATCACATTTTTACTTTTCAAAACAACTTTTTGCTATATTAACCTCTGACCATGCGGGTCACCACCATATTGTTTTTGTTCTAGCTACTTTTTCGATGTTGGTGTATTACCGGTTTGTAAATAACTGACTAATTCTTTCTCGTCGGATGTCTAAGGTATTTTTCCACTCTTATAGTGTCCTGGGTTTTTGTCATAGTCTTTCTAAAGTTTATGAAATGAAATGCGGCGAAAAGTACCTGTGTTGTCATGTGATTTTCTTAGGTTAACATTTGTTTCCTCCTGTCTTTACACTATAAAAAAATACATTGTAATGTATTGTATGAAATTATTAACTCATCTGTAATCTAATATGTGTGAATTTCCCTTAGTCTGTGTTTGGGTTTGATTCCTGCTAATTGCAACTACATATTTAAACTATATAACATTGCATTTAATTAATTTAACTAAACTTTCCAAAGCTTGTATTTAGGATGAATATTCATGAATTTACAATTTCATAAATCTAAAGCTTTTTTTTTAAATATGACATGTTTACAGTTATAAATGTTTGGCTTACAATTTTGTAATTTAAAATAATTTATGATCCTAAATTGGGTTTCAATATTTATTTAACAAATAACAATGTTTGGTGTAGTTTCAATATGAGCTTCCCTGTTAACGGTTTCTGAATTTGTTACGTATTAATTTATTTCATTAATGTATACTCTGTGGTTTTGTTTGTTGCATGACACCTTGCATTGTATACCTATTTAACATTCTTATATTACATATTTATTACATTGCATGTTGTATGGAATCTTTCATGTTAGTGGTTTTTATTGTTGCAGTGTTTATTCTATTTATTGACTAATGCACTATTTTAGTATTAAATTAAAATGTACAAACTTATTTTAAGAAAATTAATTTTTTATTTTGATTATACTAACTGCCCTAATTGAAATTATATTTCTAAAAACAAAATCATTGAAAAGCATGATTTAATTAATACTAGCTATTCCTGAAAGCTACTATACATGGGTATATTTGGTTTGTCTATCCACAATTCAATTTTTCCTTTCCCATCTAATTTATAGCTAGCATAACAACGCACTACAGGTGTACTGGGTATATTCAATTTGAGTCCGATCACAGTGTACTTATTCATCATTTAAGTACCTGGATTGTTATTATTTCTATCAGTTGTTATCCAAAAATGTGGCTTTCTGAAACCTTTGTTTTTTATTCCCATAAAATTTGATATAGTGGTGTAGTTTTATGGTACTCAAGAGAAGGAAAATACAGAAAAGAACTACACATCTTTCTGCACTAATTTCTATTGGTCCAAATTTTAAATTAACAAATACTAAACAAATAAACAAAAGGAACAGGAAATTAGTACCTTACATAAAATTAGGAGTGATGCAAATAAAATTAAAAACCAAACACATGAGGTTGGTTGTCTAACATGGTAAATGCAGTTAACCATAAATAAATATCATTTGACGTTGACATGACATTATTTTATATTCGAATATGATTTTAACCATCTATTCTAAATTAATTTTGTTTAACTTTTCATGCATATATATTGATATGATAATGCCGTACTTGGTGTTATAAATGTCCTAACCGTGCTCTCTCAAATTAATCTTTTAATTTTATTATTATGCCACGGCTAGCCCTTTTTAATCTACACAGAGTGCACAACGTTACGATGATCAATTTTCTTTTTTGTTCACCCCTTTATGATTACCTGTTTGAAACAAGGAAGTCAATCAACATTCATGTAATGAAAGGAAATAATATTTACAATTTTTGAAATTCTTTAAATACACCCTTCAATCAATTAATATCATGTATTATTTATTCCAAAATTTATATACTTTTAATTCAATATAAAGTCAATAAAAACAACATCTTTACAAAAAAATCTGGAACGTTAGAGACCTTTTTATGATTTATTACGTAAGTTTAAACGTATGCAATGTTTCTTGTTGACTCCTTACAAGTTTTGGATAAATTGAATAAATTCAGTGTTTAAATTTAAATTGAAAAGATTCCTTAAAATTAAATAGATCTGACCTGCTTTGTTTCGTGTTGTGGATTAACACCCTCTTGTTGTCTTCAATCGAATACCATTGCTCTGCTTTGTTCAACCAATATTTAAGTACAGTTACCCCTTGTTTTCCAAAATCACCTTGTGCTTTATTCGATTCTTCTCTGTATACGGCTTAACTTCTTCCCAGAATTAAAATTAGAATTGTTTTCGACGCAGATTAGAATTGTTTTATTTGTCCCCTTAGGACCATGGATTAGAATTAAAATTTCTTATATTCACAGATTAGAATTCTTTCCGACGCAGCTTAGAACAATAAGTATTTTTGTTGTGGATTAGAATCGTCCCCTTTATTCATTTGACGCGTAGATTTCTGGTTAAAAGTGATGTGGATTCAACCTGCTTGAAGTGGAAACTGAGCTGTCTTATCACCGGTGGGTGTTAAATAGCCTTTTCCCACTACCCTTAAGTCGTGCTTCCAAGCAGTTTTACAGTTTGTCGTGACCAACCAGGTTTGTCCTTAATATTTCAAGTTGATCTCTGATGAAATTCTTTTGGATTCCCGTGTCATGATTGTTTATTTGTGATCTTTGATTCCTTATTATTTGTTATCATGGCCAGACTTTCAACTTTACGTATGTTGTTTTGTATACATAAAGCTTTTGGAGAATCGTACAAAAATAAATGATGTAACATGATTGTTGTTTTCGTATTTGTATTTATGCGTTTTCTTATCAAAGCTTTTATTGTGCCAGCGTAATTGCATGAAGATTTATTAGGTTTTCTCTTATCTTTGGCATATTTCTTTTATAAACTTGTATAAAATTCTCAACGTAGTTTTAAATGCATGTACGATTATTTGTCTGCTGAATACGCGTTCTATTGTTGAAAGATTTGCTTACTTGCATCGTTTAAAGTTAATTATGGTCTATATACAGGGTGTTAAATGCTTGCTATTTACATAATGTAAGAATTACCTATTTTTCTGCTGAATATGCGTTCTATTGTTGTAAGATATGCTTACTGGCATTACTTAAAATTAATTACGGTCTATATACAGGGTGTTAAATGCTTTCTATTTACATATTGTACAAATTACTTATTTTTCTGCTAAATAAATGCAGTTTTCTGACTCCTATTGCTATTTATAGTTACTACATGACCCTTACTACTCAATACACCCCTAAACAACCCCTTATTACAGCATTATATATATATATATATATACTTATAATTATGCTTCGTATTAGCCATTGATCACTCTAATAAATTAAACATGATTGCAGTTAAATTTGTACAAAATGAGGATCTGATTTCTGACAGAGGACGCGCTAAACCATAATGCCAGTTGTGCACGTACTAGTAGTAGTAGTAGTAGTAACAGTAGTAGTAATAGTAAATTACTTTGTTGACAACATTTTACAATATATTTAATTTACTTAGTACAAAAAAAGCAAAAATAGTGTTTGTTAATGCGCGAGAGCTAGGACATGACAGGCCATCTACTGTTTACCATGTAAATGCGAATACATTCTAATATATTTGAATTATTTCCTTATACTATTTTTGGAAAAGGGATAGTTTATTCATAAAATATTGTATTAATTCTAATATGGTTTTAACCATAATGTTATAGATGGTAGCAGTGAACACAATTCAGATGGTGATACAACTATTACTGAAAACGATGACCCTTATAAAGTTCTCGTCATTCCTGAAAAAGCTAGTTCATTTAGTGTACATCCTGGCCGACTTTGCAAAGATGAATGTACATATTGCTTTGGTAAATTTGGTCTTTTTGATACACCATGTCATATTGCTCAAATGAAAAGTGCTGAAAGGCAAAATAAAATTCTTGAAGGTACTGCTATATTCTGTAAATATGTCTTTAAGGTATTTGTTGTAGCTGAAAAACATTTAACAAGTGATTCATGTTTATGTGATGCCTGTTATCGACATGTCGATCGAAAATCAAATTCACCATCATATCTCAATAAAGGAAGTAAACGTAATAGTATTATAGCACCTGGTCCTCGACAAAATCACTGCCATGTTTTAAGCTGTACAAGTGTAGCCTCACATATTCTTAGGAGAAAGTGGATTATAAAAATGCGTAAGAGTGTCAGTAAACTGGTAAGCTTCTTTCTGGAATTAAAAAATAACCTTATTTATTAATTACAGATTAATATCGATTTGGACAATCTTGGTTTACATTCAATTCCTATTTGTGATGAGCATTATGCAGCTGTAGAACACCTGATGATCTGTGCCATGTGTAAAAGAAGACTTACTAGAAATCAAGTTCATTATTTAGGACCCGAAACAAACGATCTGAATTCAGCTCTGAATGCATCTGGAATTCCTGTTACATTGATTGATAAACCTGTCGTTTGCAAACTATGCAGATATTTTGCATCTTTAATTTTAAGGCCAGCCGATGATCGTCCAGAAAACACTATCAATTTCTTTAGGGATTATAGAAGGAGGTGAGTTGAATTAGTTATATTTTGAAATAGTAATAGAGCGATTTAATTTCTTTGAAAGTTGTAGTTAAAATGTTATTGGAACTAAACATTTCATAACACTGGGAACCAAAGTTTGGGTTGTATAATTTGAGAGATGATTGCATGGCTCGTTGATTATATATTTTGTGTAATTATGTAACGAAGGTTTGTTATATATGCGATAAAGGAAATGACTAAACTCATTCCCAATTAATATAGTTTAAAGTAGTGCTGTCAAAAACAAACCGGTTTTTACTAAAAACTTGTTTTGGTTAAACTGATTTACCAATACTGATTTTCAAAACCGAATTTACCAAAACTGGTTTTGCCAAAATTTGTATTGAAACACTTTGGTACTTTATTTGTACCTTGGTCTTCCAGCTAAGCTAGGGGTCTATTCTTCGGGTAGAACTTATGAGGAATGGCCGTGGGTTTTACAACAACGATTTTTAGAACTGACTCATTACTACAATAATTAAGTGGTGAAGGGAGCGCCACCAAGTCCTAGGTTTAATAAAGCAAGGGGTATCATAAGGGAGAACTTGGAAATTCTCAGGGGGAATACTGCTTTTATTGCGAGAACGCGGGATCTGAAAGACACTAATGTTATTAGAACAAACGAAGCACACTAGACATGCACTCTTGCTACCTTCTACAGTAAAGAGAAAAAGAGTTACTATTTTTTTTTTTGAAATTTAAACATAAACATTAAAAGGAAATTTAAATATCAAGCTTCTTAGGAGCGCTGTTTCAGTACTTCATAATTGAGTCACAGCCAATAACCTTACTCTTTATAAAAGAAGATCTATACTCTTTTAGCTTATTTTTCTTACATTTGGACTCGCTTGTCCAAAATTAAACAGTCGTTTCACTAACTCAAACGATTGTTCTTTAATTGAATTAATCTTTTTTTGTTCTAAAATTCATATACAAAGATGTATTATAATGATGTGGTCTAATTTTTTAGACTTCAATACGTAAATATAAAAATATTTAATAATCTCAATAATGATCTGAACATAATCTCAAAGTTTTTACCCAAAATGCACAGATTTGTTTACCTTGGTTTACAATTATTTATTATCAATTCGGTGCAAAATAAAAATAATTTTTATCATTAATTTTTGGTATTACTTGACTTGAATGAACATGCCCTTTTTAAGTTTACTTAATGAAGTTAATAATCCTAAGAAATAACATAACGACTTTTAACATAAGCGGTAATTTAGGTAATATAACTATATTCAAACAGTAAAATTCTCTCAAATCCTCGTAATACAATTTTAAGTCCAACGTTACCAATTTAAATTCAAGCAGTTGCTTCATAGACAAGTTATTTACAAAACAGCTGTTCACAGATCATATCCTTAAGCTAGTAGCTTACCTTGCTAGTTAATCGTACGTGGAAACATCATTACAAACAATAGATCGATGTTACCACATGTTCAAGTTTTCGATTCCTGAACAAACAACTTACGTCACTGAACTTTCCATATCTGCATCCCACGAAAGTGTAAATATTCTTATACGAAATTTCTTCACAGATGAGACTACATAAAACCTTCTAAATTTTAAGTTGAGCTTCTTTCCTTAAACTCTTGACGAATTAAAAATTTAAGAGAGCTATTGAAGGGAGCCATTAAACTGAACTACATTTTCATGAACTGATAATGTGATCCGTCGCAGTAAACCAATTAAAGTAAATTTATCCATAAAATGGATTATTCAACAAAGCTATAAAGCGAGCTATTAAATTGAGATCTTTAAGTTTTATTGCTAATTGATATAACAGAGTGAGATATAAAGTTGATATTAGTGATATCATAAGGTGAGATAATAAAGTGAGCGCTACAATAAAATTATTTAGTTTACCTTAATAATTAATTTTGCCTGCTTACCATTAACAAAAACCAACACCTCAAGTACTTTTAGCACTGGAGAGCACTGCCACGTTTTTGGCTACATGCAAATTGCTGGCTCAGACCCTTGTAAAACCCATGTTGCTTCTTATCGCTGCTAAAGGCCGAGAGCGACTGGTATGCGGTCAACAAAATTAACTTGACGAACAAAAGTTGGCTGTCATCGGAAGAACTGTTCAAACATCCATCGTTTAAAGAATGTGTCTATAATCTCTTTTTTAAATATACGATTTGTGATTGGGCAATACAGTACATCTCTGAATATTCATTAATATTGTGAAATTAATTATTTGTCTGAATAGACGTTGGAGTGTATAAAATAACTAAACAATATATGCTTTTATAGGCATCAAAGAAATTGTTACAGTAGTACCGAAATTGGTTTTTGAGTGAACCGATTTTATGGATGCTAGGGAGCCGACCTTAATACAGTTCTAAATGAAAACGGTTTTGCCAAGTACAAAAACAGTTTTAATTTGTATTAGTAATATAGCAACGGAACCACATTACATCATACCATTACAAAAAAAGATGGTACCGGTTGCTGATTTGATATTAAATACATGTGAACGATCTATAAAATCATTACAAACAGGGAATAAATGAATTATTATGTCTATTGAACACTGCACCAGGACATCTGGGTTTGGGTTGTTGTAGCAAACCATAATAATCTTTTTTTAAGTAATCGTGTTCCAAACCTGAAGCGATTTATTACAAGTTAAATTAGTACTATTGTAATGATTATTGTGTGGCGCCGTGATTTATTTTATAAAAGCAATTAACATATTCCAATCGGTAATTGGTATAAACCTAAATTCAAAATTTAATAGATGTGTTGTTATAGTAAACAATACTTAGTGATTAGGGTTATGCTTAATAAAATAAGGTAATGCTGTAATGAGTTGTTACGTACAGTTTTGGCCCCAGGAAGTCTAGCTGATAAGAGCATAAGAGTGACAACACTAAAGTTTTTAAAATGTCCACTGCGAATGAATTACTGATGTGCACTAACTTTAAAGGCAATGAATTAAATATTTACTACCAAAATCTGCATGGACTAAACACTAAACTGGATCAATTTTACCTAAACTGCTGTTCAAAGGATTACGACTTGATCATATTAAGCGAAACATTTTTAAGTGAACAAGTTAATAGTTCTGAATTATTTCCAGATAATTATGTAGTGTATAGAAGGAACAAACCTAGTTATGCAAGGGGAGTATTAATAGCAATTACATCCACTTTTTAAAGTAAAGAGTAACAGTAACACTATTTGTAAAGACTTGTGGGTAAGATTTGCTATTAACAATGAATATATATGTTTGTAGTGTTTATTTTCCCCCAAGGTCAAAAATTGTTTGATATCAAGAATTTTGTAATTGCTTTAAAAGAAATTTGGGGTGTAGATTGATCAAAATTTTAATTTATGGGGAATTCATAGTCTGGTACCTAGTAATAACCTAGCGCCTGAGTTCATTAATTTTATTCAGTTTATGAATTTCATGCAAGAAATGAATTTGTGTATTTGCCTGCCAAAATTAAATTTGACATATGTTGATTATGTTGTTTCCATAGAATCGGAAATGTTGGACAATATGGCTAATTTCTGGTCATTTATTAAATGTTGTAGACAGGGCAACTTGTCTGCTTTTGTCGAAATGAAGAAATCACTGCCACCTTTGCAACTTACTTCCAAACAACTTTTCTGCATGATAAAATTAATTATAAACCAGAATATAAATATTTCTATATTAGACAACTTCAATTTAAATTACATTTCTAGAAAAGACATCTGATACAATTCTGTTGTTAAAATCTAAATGTTCAGTAGGACTTGATGCAGTCCCATTATATATTTATAAAGCATGTGCCAAATATCTTATTGAGTCACTATATTATATTTTCAATCTTGTATTAACTAATCGAACGTTCACATCAACTTGGAAATTTTATAAGATATGCCAAATTTATAAAACCGGTCAAAAATCGGACATTAGTAATTATAAACCAGTGGTATTACTACCAGTTCCATGTAAAATCTTTGAGCTCATAATACATAAATATTTATTTGCACATGTTAAAGCTAAAATCTCAATATTTCAACATGGCTTTTTTCCAGTAGATCGATTTCTACAAATTTAAACTCATTCACATAAATGATATTAGAGAGTATGAATAAAAATTCACAATTTGAGGCAGTATATACAGATTTCAATAAAGGGTTTGAGAGAGCCCCTCACGAATTATTGTTACAGAAATTAAATAAAATTGTGTGTTTTGGAAATATGCTTTCTCGTCTTAGCATAAAAACAGAAGACTTTTGTAGTATTAATAATGCTAAATTTGATGAGTATAATGTGCCATCAGGAATACTTTGGGGATCTAATTTAGGGTCTCTTCTCTTCATTATTTTTATTAGCGTTTTGCCAGATATTCAGAATATAGGCTGTTTGCGGATGATTTTAGATTAGGTAGGGAAATATCATCAATTTACGATTGCAACTGTCTATTAGAAGATCTAAGTAGACTGAAACCATGGTCACTTCAAAATAAATTATCATTCGATGTTGATCAGTGTGTAATCGTATCATATACCAGAAGATCTACTACAATCTTATTTGAATATAAAATCAGATCCCATGTAATTTAAGGAATGATACTGTTAAAGATTTGGGCCTTATTTTTGATATAAAATTAACATTCAGTGTATATATAGACAATTGTATAAAATAGGCATTAAAAAATATGGGGTTTATTATACGAAATTGTTGAGATTTTACTTCACAAATTACATTAATTACTTTATATAATGTGTATGTGCGATGGCCATCTTGAGTTGGCTAATGTATGGTCACCATATTATTTTATGCCCATAAATAATATTGAAAGAATCCAAAAGAAATTCTTGCATTTCTTTTACTATAAAAAACCTGTATATACCCAAATCTTCTTTTGTATGACCATGTATTTAATCAATTTCGATTCATTACACTTTAAAGCAGACGTAAATTGTCGATATGTCTTTATATCTATAAAGTATTACCTGGAAACACACATGATGTATTTACACTACAAAACATAAATTTTTGTATAGATCAAAATACGCTTTTATTTATTATTTATTTATTAATATATACGGGATTAATCCCCTTTTTACAAAAACTTAAAAATTTGTACAAAAAAAAAACAAAAATAAGTATATAACAATAATAATAATTTACATGCTGGTTTGTTATATCAATAAACACTACTCATAGCATTAAAACCTTCCATATACTTGCATATTGAATTTCCTCTTCTTTGCCTTTTTTACTGCATATTAACATTCTTCAATTGATTACGAAAAGATGCTATAGTTACACCAAAAAAATCAATTTGTGAAGAAAATTCATTTCCCAAGATACACAGCCGAGTTATTGTGGTATTCATACCAAAATTTGTTCTATGCAGAGGAATATGAAAAAGAGTCTGGTTACGTGTAGCCCTAGCAGGCACATGAAGGTTTATAAGCTGAAGGATCTCTCGTGAGTCAATATGTGAGTTTATCAATTTGAAGAGCAATAACAGATCATTAATGAGTCTTCTGGTTTGTAGTTTTAATGTTCAACAACTTAATGGCATCATCATAAGTAATTGTATCAACTGGCAAGTATAGTTTCAAAAGCATAAAATTAATAAACTTTCTTTGAACCCTTTCAATTTGAGAGATTTGGTTTTGGTAAAATGGATTCCAGACTGGCGAATTGTATTCAACTAATATGCGAACAAGACTAGTATAAAGTGTCATGATAGCAGATGGATTGTTAAGAGCACTACAATGTCTTTTTATAAACCCTAACATCTTGTAAGATTTGTTAATTATAGCATTAGTGTGCTCATGAAAACTTAGAGACGAGTCAAAAATTATGCCTAAATCCCTTATTTTATTAACACAACAGAGACTAATGTTATTTATTTGGTAACTAAACGATAATGAATGATGTGATTTGATAAATGTAATACTATAGCACCTAAGACTAATCATGCAAGAAACTTACCTATATACACAATGTGTTTAACTTGTAATGAAATGCTATTAATGTCGGGTGTAGATATTTATAACCTAAAATACTTTAATTTTAAATCAATTTTGCATGGGTTTCTGGAAAGTATTGCTTGTGAAAAATCAAAAGAATCGTTTGGAAATGACTGGGATTATTTATGAATATGCGAGCTATTATTGTTAGGAATTTGTTATAATTATATGATTATTGTTCCTTTAATTTTTTAATAGTTAATTATTTGAGTACTTTAGTATCTGATTATTTGCAATAATATTATTCATTTATGGCTTATGCATTTGTTATTATTTATTTATAGTAACACTATTTTGTTACACATTTTTCAACGCAATTGGATATTTACAGTTTAGGTATTTGTTTTTTGTTTGTTGAAAACATGTGCAATGTATCATTAATGTATAAAGTTAATTCTATAATATGTAATGGTTTTAGAACTACAAGGGGTAACAGAAATTTTTATAAGCATTATGAAATTAAATTCTAAATAATTAGTTAATAGTTACTATTATGTGCTACTTTATATTTCATTTTACAATTTGATTCTTTTTATGACCTGTTTTGGCTTTATAGCTTTATAGCAGAAACACTGCTAAAAATCCGGTTTCGGTAAAATACTGAAATCGTCTACTGTACTATGATTATGAATTCAAGTCAGCATTGTTGGCCTTGTTGCATGAATGTTGCTTCTACTCAGTAGAAGAGTTCCTAAATGACTTGCATGTGTAGTGACATATTTATTTTTTATACCATGTTTATTATTGTATTCTATTTTTATAAGATCATCTTTATTTATTTTGTTATCTTTTTATACACGTATGTGTATATATGTGTATATTAACTGTTGATATATATACTTAGATTATAAGTTTATTCCTTAATTCACATTAAGGATATATTTTTGTAAAATCTTTCATACTGCCATTTTTAATGGATACAAATGAATACAATAAACAATACTAACATATATGATCGCTAACTAACTCAATGGGACGGGTGCTGTAAGTGTTTGAAGAGGGTTCCAGAATTCTATTTGGTATGAAATATCCCTTGATCGAGAAGTATTTTGGACATCACTTAATCCCGCAGGGTTTCTAGGAAAAGCCCTAAAGGGAGTAGCAAGAGGGTGCCAAAATCTGAGATGTGAGTGATTTTGGCTTAAATTTGTCTAAATAATCAGAAGAGCAGTATATTGCTTAAACATAAAACAAACCTTAGCAGCAAAACTGTAACTATACTGTTACATCAATAAGAAACAAACCAAATATAAACACGTTTTACACTATTGATTCGTTTCTAACTAAATCGTACAGTTACATTTTCATTACAAATACATAATACAGTTTTAAGAAGTATTCAAAATCAAAAATATCGCAAATTTATTTAACTAGAATTTTAACCTAAACACACGTATGTGCTATAGATACGTTTTATCAGCCCACGCAATAAATTTCAAATGTTTATTTAGGTGCAAACTTTTTCTCTGGTATAGTTTTAGATGGATTCATTAATACTGTTACCTATTTTATTACGTTAGTTTCCCATAACGCTACTGAAAGGATTTGCCGGGCTAGACCAATCAGAGATCGGGTGGGTAGTATATGATAAATCGAACAAAACAAATCGCTGTGCTGAAATAAAGGCAACAATGTAATAATTAGTAGAGAAATGATTTGGACAGAACATTAGCCTGTCTAGTAAACATTTTAATAACTCCACCCAAGAAAAAACTCAATAGTATAGACTTATATATTCACAGTCACAACGCTAAACACTTTCAGGTAATCATGTGAATCCAAAACAAATATGTAATATTGAAACATGCGTTTAATGACTAGGACTGTAGTCTAATGTACAAATGAAAACGTTTTCAAGGAGCATTGCTTTACAAAGTATACTGCAAACCTAAAGTAATAAATAAAATATTTGTACTATCAGCGCTGGTATAAAATATTGTTCTTAGAATAAAATTGCTTGCTACTAAACAGTTAAAGATATTTCACTTAGTAAAATGTCATCCACATCATGTTTGCGTGGCGAGGAAGGGTTTACTAACATGTGTCAGAACTAAACAGATACATCAAATGTTGCGCTTCAGGCTATTGTAAATATGTATGTACATATTAGAATAAATAGGGTGGGAATTTACTACACATCCAATGAAATTACGTAAGTACCCTCAAGTTATGTATTTTTTTTTTACTGGTATTAAAAGTCCCAGGATAGTTGTAGTTATCATAATGCCTTTATACTAATCTCACCAAAATTAATTCGTGTCAGAGGTGGAACATCCAAGGTGGTGTGCAATTAAACAGTATGGCAGCAACCCAAACAGTACCTCAGAATCAACGGACAGCAACCAATAATCAGGGGAGTAAACCATTAATATAGACAGTAGAATGAAACTCTAGTAGTTGGCGGTAGAAATAACAGGCGGAAACCAAAGCTAGAAAATCATTTCAGAATTAGGTGATGTCGAACGGTAAAGTAAATTTCTAAATCAAAATGCACTTACCATGGGTATAATCAAATTTTTGTATATTTGTGTTGTATTTCAAAAAGGAAGAATCAGAAGGATAAGCGTAGAACAGAATTGGTGCAAATACTTTTTTCTTTGTAAAGTAATATTGAGTATGTTCTTACACTTTCAAATTGTCAGGAAAGAATGTTTAATTACGCGATGAGCGCATTATCAAATTAACAACCAAATGTGAAAGAAAACTTCTAGACTATTCAAACCGTGTAGTATGTGTTGAGAACAATACTAGTATGAATTAGGACGTTACGATAATACACCGATATGAAGAGGTAAGATTGGTTGACTAACGAACTATTGTAGACTTCAAATAAAATCTACAAAGTGAATTACGAAATTGTAATACTTGATCAGAAGCGTCACTTATAACAGGTAGTTATACAAAATGTTGAGGTGGAAGTGTCGGAGAAATTTGAGAAAGTCAGAAATTGAATGTAACAATGCTTGATGATTGATTGACTGTCATTGAGGTGGATACCTAAAGATGTCTATGCTGACTTCATAGTCCTCAACATGTTTATCTCAAACGTATAGTTGTCGATCTGGGAAGCAATGTGCCCCTAAAATTAAAAATAACCCACTTAGGTAGGGTATTATCCGAACATGATTAGACTACTTTATTTTGTCCAATAACCTTATAGTCAAAGGTAGCTGGCCTACTAAGGTGACATGTTGATTGTTTGTATGTTAGGTACAAAGAGCTCTAAAAAATTGATCTATCCTTCATAAAATAATTTGAGACATCCTTGGTAAACTTCGAACAGATAAAATAAGCACAAAATGAAAATTCATTATATCTGTTTTAAAGGTTACAGGTGATGTCATTGTTGTAATTTTGTTCTAAATTAGCACAGTTCCATGGATCATTTGTTTTGATTAATAATGTATTACGCTGGTGCACGCGTGATCTCATTAACTGGGCACAAACAATTCATAGGTAGATTTGTGCTGATTCAAATAGATAAAATGTGTCAAGTTCTTGTTTTAGTTCCGCTTTAAATAGGTTAAGTATACATACAGATTGGAGAGAAAAAACATCCTAAGGTATTTTCATTTTGCAGTCGTAATTCGTTTGTTCAAAGTTTGCCGAGAACATCTCGAATTTATTTTAGAAAGGATTTTACCAATTTTTAAAGCACGTTGCACCTAACATCCGAACAATCAGCATGCCACTCGTGGATTAGTTAGCTTTGACTGCAAGGTTATTGAACAAGACTGGAAATAGTCTAATCATGTTTGAATAATACCCTGCCAAGTGTGTTATTTTCAATTTTAGGAGCACTTCGGTTTTCAGATCAACAATTATACACAGGAGATAAATATGTTGAGGATTGCGAAGTTACCATAGACATCTTATGGTATTCACCTTAATGAATTTATGAATTCATTTGAAACTACACCAGTGAAAGAGTTTGTAACTAAATAAACATTTAAAATTTATTGTGTGAACTGATAAAATGTACCTATAGTACGTCGGTGTGTTTAGGTTAAGATTCTAGTTAAGTAACTTTGTGATAAATTTGATTTATAATACTTGCTTACGGCTGTGTTATGTATTTGTAATGAAAATGTTAAGTGTGCTATATAGCTAGAAGCAAGTCATATAGTATAGTATAAAGACATGTTTATATTTGGGTTCTTCCCATTAAAATACCAGTATAGTTTCAGTTTTGCTGCAATAAATTATTTTGTAATTACTTAGATTAGCTTCTAGAAATCTTCTTTTCAGTTATCAGTATTAAATAGATCTATGTGTTCTTATGTTTAAGGATACTTAATGATTTTTTAGGTAAATTTTAAACTAGAATCACTCTCCTGATCTCAGATTTTTCCACCCTCTTGTTATTCTTTTTAGGGTTTTTCCTTAGAAACCCCACTGGATTAGGTGGTGTCTAAGATACTTCCCAATCAAGACGTATTTATTTATTTAATAATAATAATGGTATATAACACCAGTGATTTTAATAGTACATAAAGCCAATTTACAATAAAAATGGCCATAATGACTTCTGAGCAAAACAAAGCAACACACTTATAGTTATATAGGAGGTATTGGTTCTGTAGAACCTTTAAATAATTTAATTATAAAATAATTTGGTCAAATAAAGCTACATGAGCAATTTGACCGTTCTTGTATTAATAGTACACGATATTGAAAATGATACAATAGCTAATGTAGTTTAGTCGTTCTTAATTTACAAAGTGAAATACAAAATAGATCAATCGTACATGAGTTACCAAAGGTTATCTATCATTCTATTGAGACTAGACTATTGATCATGTAATGTTCCATGATATGGTACAAAAAGTGTGTTGTGGAGCTTAACAACTTCTGTGGTATGTTAAATCTAATTAATTGTAATAATTCTGAAGCATCTAATAAACCATTAACAATTTTGTGTAGAGTACTAATATCTATAGTGATTCGTCTTAACTTTAGAGATTGGATATTCAAGCGTATAAAGTTCATTATAATTTATATTATTTTGTGTTTGAATTCAATATATTTAAGAAAGTGTTTTTGAACATTTTCTAATTTGTCAATATGCACTTGAAAATAAGGAGACCAGACGACACAAGAATATTCCAAGTGAGATCTAACTAGTGAAACGTAAAGAGACTTGAGTGCCAGAATGTAGTAAAATGATTTAGTATTTCTTTTGATGAAGCCCAATTGCTTCAACACTTTATTGCAGCAATAATTAATGTGTTGCTCAAATGTGAATTGTGCAGAGAATATGACACCTAGGTCCTTAATACTGTCGGTATTGTTAATTAATATACTTCTTATTTTATAAATTTGAGGTGTATTTATCCCATTTTTGTTAAACTGAATGAAATTACATTTTGAAGTGTTTAATACCAGTTTTTACCTCACACCAATTTACGAATTTGAAGGACACACTGTGAGGAAGAGACCTTACTATAAAGTTTTAAATCGTCTGCATACAGGAGAAATTCATATATTTTGAAGCACCTACTAATATCATTAATAAAGATATTGAAAAGCACTGGAGCAATATAGGTTTCCTGTGGAGCACCTAAGGTTACATTAATTGGTGATTACTGTGAGAGGCCAGCAGATACAATTTCTTTCATGTTTTGTATGAAAGAGTCTATCCATTTTAATATAAAGCCTTCAATACCAGTTGCACAAAGTACATCGATCATTAAACCGTGGTCCACTAAAATCATACTTGATAGCACTTGCAAGTCCTTTTCAAACACTTGGACCACCCGTCCTACTTAGTCGGTGATCTTCTTTTTGGTATTTTATCACAACATGATTTTTAGACGAGTTTTTCTGTGTAATACTAATTAGATTTCCTGGGGCTAAAACTGTACATAACAATTATCTCGCATGGCTCCTAAGGATAAGCCATAAAAAGAATAACAGGAAGATGCCAAAATCTGAAATCAAGAGAGTGATTCTGGCTTAAAATTTACCTGAAAAATCGATAAGAACACTATTGCTGAAACATAAAATAAATCCTTACTATAAGAACGTACCATAGGTACATTTTATCAGTTCACGTAATAAATTTCAAATGTTTATTTAGTTACAATCTCTTTCTCTGGTTGTTACGTTCAATTGTACCCTGCTAAATATTTCTACTTAATTTAGGATTCTTTTTAAGTATTCCCAAGCTTTCGTTCCAATATCTTATGTAACTACCTGTCATGGGATACGTCCTTGATCATGCTTTATTATTAAATAATATCGTTTTGTTCTTGTAGAACTCATCCTAATACAGTTGAAACAAGTATTCGTTCAACACTGTAGAATGTTATTAGCGTATTTAGTTTAAGTAAAAGTACTTCAATCTATCTTTATTATTGATAAATGCCGCAAATGTACTCAGTTATCTACAATTTTTGTTTTCTAAAGAATATGTTCGCTTTATTTATAAGTAATAATGCAAGTTGGAATAGCGCAAATTTTCTAGAATTGTTCTCGAATTAGCCAGTTTTCGTTATCTATTTACGCATTACGACTTTAGAAGTGTTCTTTTGACATATGTTACTCAAATATTTGAATTGATTATCAGCTCGTTTCCTAATTTGAATTTTACTCTGATCCTGCTCTCCGTGCTAGCATGTATGCTATGCGTAACGAATTCTGTTACTTCAAGAGCAATGCATACTTCCCTGGATAGGCTATATCCCCTGTGCATTGGTAAGTTCTTACACGCTTATTTATATTAGTAAGATTTTCTTTTTAGCTTTTCTACATAGGTCGTGCTTTTCAATGTAGGCAGTGCTTTTCTACATAGACTCAAATTTCTTTTACGTAGCCCTAATTATTCATCGATGTAGACTCAAATGATCTCTGGCATTGGCTTGCTGTTGCAAGTATGGTTGCAGCTTGATGGTCCTGACTACTGTGAAAACCATCCCTCGCGATACTGTGTTGGTTCACCTCTGTCGATGCAGGTGCAAGATAAAGTGGGATAAGTATGTTGAAATCTTTCTTTGATATCTTATTTATCCACATTTGATGTTTATGCATACCGGCTTCGAAATTAGCTCCCCTGGAGCCTCTTGTTCCTTTGTTTTTCAACAAAATGCTTACTAGAATTTGTTCCATATTTCATATTTTTAACTAAACACACTTGTTTGTACGAAAGTATAGGCCTTACTTTTTTTGATTAATTTTACATGTAACATACAGAATTCGCACTTCGTATCTAAATTATTAAATTGTCTGTAGAATATACTTTTTTGGTTTTAAATAGAAATTTTTATTTTTATTGTCGTGGCGATATACCTTTTCTTTATCTGTGTGAATCATCTCACTTTCCGCAATTGTAGTTAGCCCGGTCTTTCTAATGTCCTTTATCTTTTTATACATAATCGTGATTCGTGTAGGTTCTTTCTGTTTCTATCTGATTCGTGCGTTTTAACTTTATATGATTTAGTTTCAGGTGGATTCATAAATACCTGATGAGTGATTGACTGTCGTTAAGGTGCCCATGGTGACTTTACAATTATCAACATTTTTGTACCCAATACATAGTTGTTTATCTTGCAACCAATGTGCCTCTAAAATTAAAAATAACCCACTTGGTAGGGTATTATCCGAACATTACTAGACTACTTCAAGTCTTGTTCGATAACTTTGTTGTCAACGGTAAATTGACCTACTAAAGTGGCATGTTGATTATTTGGCTGTGAGGAACAAAGTGCTCTAAGAAATGGATCTATCATTCCTAAAATAATTTGAGACATTCTCGGGAAACTTCGGACAGATGAATTAAGACTGCAAAATGAAAATACCTTGTGATGTTTTTTGTTTCTAATCGGTATGTATAATTAACTTACTGATAGCAGAACTAAAATCATAATCTGGGACTTTTATTTATTTGAGTCAGTACAAATCTATCTAGGTAGTCTTCATCCCAACCGATGTGATCACTCAGGGGCCAACTTAATTCATTATTAATCAAAACCAATGAATCATGGAACTACTAATTTAGAACAAAATTCTTACAATGACATCTTCCCTAACCTTTACAACTACATAATGAATTTGACAACCTTTGAGTATGATCCATATACGATACAAAATAATTTTACTTTAGATTACAAATGTACTAACCTAAAAATTATATTTTTTAAAGGAGATTGCTTAATCCTATTGGTGGAATTTTCTAATATAGAAACTATTAAAATGAAATATGATTATTTCAAAGGAACGTCACACAGCTTTAAAAATCTACTTTCCCTTATTTCTTATTAAAAAACATAAATACTTCAAATGCATTCCATTAGTAGAATTTTAACTATGAATGCTTAACCAGAAAATTTCCTGTTGGCACTATTATTTAAGTGAAAGTGCTACACCTAGATAGTTATAGTTATTCCTTTGCATAATTTTGATGTGCCAAGTTTGATATTGCTTATGCTATGCTGTTCTTAGAAATTATATATACGAATAACTATGGTATTTCTTCATTTTTATGTTCCTGTTGTAATATAATAAAAAATTGTTTTTGAAATTTTAATTTATATCGGCAAAGGTTCTATTTTAAACTAACATTTTTGTAGATTGATTGCGATAGGCACTTAAACCAGGAGTAAAATATTATTACTTATCAAATGGCAATTACAGATAAACGTACTTTAGTTTAAAGCTTCAGTATACAGAGGGCGCAAAATTGCACAGATTTTTAATCCAAGACTGAATAATAATTAACAGTCTGAAATGGCTTACTTTCATTAATATAGATATTTACGGTAGATAGAGCTGGTTACAGCATTCTCGTATTCGAATAATGCTCCTCTAAATGGAAACGTGGAGAGTGGGATGAGTCGGTATGTACTAAATTTTCTTACGTAAGCAAAGCAGGCGGCTCCTGGTATAAATTTTATTTACAAGCTACTTTTTTGTATAATAGAAACAGGTGGTATAAACAAATAAAATAATGAAAATTAAATTCAACCCGCGACGAAAATAGTAATTTATATAGGACAAATTGTTTCGAAGGATTTCTTTGTCCGTATTATGCACAGTACAAAAAAGGGAATTAAAACTATTTATGAGTAATTGTAAAATACATTACTTACTCGAGTTTCTGATCACCAGCAGATGACCGTCGGGGTGCACAATGACCGTCAGCAGGCATAGTAATAGTGAGTCTGAAACAGAAAAACTCGCTAATATGAATCAGTGCTTCAGAACTTACCAATGCATCCAGCAATATTTCTTTGTTTGTGAAACCGACAAATGAGTACATTGCTCTTGAAGACAAGAACGGTGTTTACCCTGTAAAGGGTGTGTATTGCACCGACGAGAACAGGATTGAAAATGAATGAAACTCCGAACCACGAAAAGATAGTAATCCCCATATTTTATTAATATGTGTTGCTGAAACACCTTCAAACGTCGTTGTTAGGTAACTAAACCGGCAAATTTGATTACAATTGGTTTTATTAAATATTTTTGAAGAAATTCTGTTATTCTAACTCGTATTCTTGTTTAAAAATAGAACGAATGCATGCTTTAGAAATAACCAATTGTAGATAATCCGATATATTTGCTAGATTAATATTTTGGATAGCCACGTTTTTGATAAATAAACTGTTGTTCTATTACAAGAGCGATGTTTACATTTACAAGATAATAGTTGTATAAATTAAAATTGTACAGGATATTTTATGAGCATTTATTTCCAGCCTTTTAGAATGCACTTTAAAGGAATAGATAGATAGGTATAATTAGCAGGTACATTCTGTGGCGTTTCTTATGACAGGACGGAATATTGAACGAAAGCGCGGGAGTATTTATACGGAACCTTAAAATAAACAAAAATCGTTCGGTAGGGTGTAATTGAACGTAACACCTGATTTGATACATTTGCTTCCACTAAAATGCCTATCTCCTCTAAGAGAGGTTAAAGTTTTTTATGCACATTGATGGGTAAAACGCTATACAAGGCATGAGAAATGCCGACGTTGCATGTTTTCAGACGGCAAAGATAAGCCAATGACTGGGCTTTCCGTGCAAATGACAACTTTGTGTGGTTTTCATGTACGTCAGCATTAAAACGTTAATAACCTGGAAATTTCCCAATGCAAGATTTTAAAAATCCCCTAAACCTAACTAATACTAATACAATTAATGTTAAAGCTTTATAAAAAAATCGCAACAATTGTAAGTAGTAATTTTCTACTGATGACAGCGACTTAGTGGTCGAAATACGTATTTAGAGGTGTTACATTAGGGAACAACAAATTGTGGCAAAGGAAGTTATACTTTTATATTAAGCATTTTTCTTAATCTTCTTTGGGAATTAAACCACCCATAGATTTTAAAATCATCTTTATTTACGTTTCGAACCATGACCTAGGATCGTTGTCAAAATAATAAAAATTTTTGAAGTTTGACATTTATGACACATCTATATGAAATTTAACTATATAAAAATTAATCAGCTGATTTCACGTTAAGCGTATTGGCTACTTTAAAAAGCCGATCCCAGGTCGCAACACAAATTGAAAGTACTCGCTCTTCTAAAATTTAAAAATTTTCACCTAATGCATTCATCAAATATTAATAAATCAATGTCACCTTCAATTTGTGTCATAAATGTCAAACTTCAAAAATTGTTATTATTTTGACAACGATCCTAGGTCATGGATCGAAACGTAAATAAAGATGATTTTAAAAACTATGTGTGGTTTACTTCCCAAAGAAGATTAAGAAGAATGCTAAATAAACCACAACAAACATACAAGGAGTATTTTATATTAAGCCTATTTAAGGTTGAATAATTGTAAATAATTAGTTTATATCTACAGAAGTTTTGATTAAATTGACCACTAAGCCAAACTAGTTCTTTGCATTTTAAAATAATTTCATCAAAAGCCTGTTAGATTTTTATAAGTTTAAAGTACAGAAAATGTTTTACGAGAACACTCCAAAATCATTGTACAAACCAATTAAAAAAGTTGCGGATGACATTGTAAGAAACAAATCTCGACATTTGAAAAATACTTCTATTATTAAATTGTAGATAATAAAGTTCGGTTTTTAAGTAACAAAATTAAAATCATTATAGTCTTGGTCTTCTTTTGTAGACTTCGTGGATGATAAAAAACAAAATGGTGCTACATGTAAATTAAGTATTAAATGAATTCATTTTGATTTTCCCTGAAGGGTCGGAATCGTGTAACAGTATAAGAGTGCTTCAGCTGACTGCAGTGGTTTGGGAGTAGGTACCTATGGATAAAAGATAAAAGAAAATAAAGAAATTCAAAAATGATAAATACCAAGGCTGAAATGTAAAAATTCTACATTACGTTGACACCCTGAAAGATATTTCTGTGCCAAACAACAATTTTTTGTGTTATTTTGATATGGAAGATTATTATTCTGCATAGAACTTTCTTGCTTTGGTATCCTAAAGTTGGTCCCAATTAAAGAAACTTCTCAAAATAAAATGCTCCTTCCAAATAAAACTATCACTGGGGTAGCTAGATATTCTTTACAAATCACTGACTATCTATTTCCTAAATCAATTGTAATGAAAATCAACCTAAACTTAACCTATATTAATATAAAAATAATTCAGTACACATGCAAATATACTTTCCTAAAAACAATTTATTGCCCTGATATCTGGCCAGGTATTGCTAAAATAAAAATACCGTAAAAACAAATCTTAAAAAGCTTAAATCTAAGCCATTGACAAAACTATGCGCTACACCAAATTTTTCTTGCTTTCCTATTTAATTATAAGACATTGATAAATTCCAAATTATTGGCAATGTCGTTCGTAAAAAAAACAAAAAGACAATTAAATCCCCACTTGTGTATCTTTTCATTGTCCGTTCCAAAATTACTATGTTTTTATATTAAATTTCACTAATAAATCAGGCTTTTCAAATACTATTCACTCCTTAATTTTCCAACACATTATACTTTTTTGCACACTATAAGGTTCCAATTTAATGGAGGGATGACTCACATGGTCCTACCTTTGTTTTCAAAATGGTTACCACAACATTGTATCTGCGCTTGTGCATTGAGCAAACTACCCTGCGCCACTTGCAGATATATTTCACATTTTACATGTTGCTTGCTGCATTATTCCCTTTGGGAATGTCATCAAATTTTTCTTGGATCTTCTGTACCTTCAACCTTGCTTCTAAACAAACATTATTTCAAGCCCTCATATGAAAACTCGCATTGAATCAACCTCCAACCCTTCCTGTTTTATTTGCGCGTATCTCTATATCTTAATATTACTGTATTGCCGGTTCACAATTAATTCTTATTAAATCTCAGTCGGATGTAATTATTGTCCTTTAATTTCTCTACTTTGTATGTTGTTGGTATTATTTCATGCTATTGCACAATTTGCTATTGGGTTTATGAGGAATGACACGTGGGAAGTGCATGTTACCATGTAAATTATGTAGGTGTATGTTTTTAATTTTTTGTGTGAAGTCGTATAAATGCATACATTGTAATCTATTGAGTAAGTCATCTATGTAACCCTGCACTTATGTACTCTCATTGCTCAGCGTCTGTTTTGTTACATTGTATTCAAGTATGTCTGTGGTTTACTTTTGTAGTAATTGAAACTGTCTATTAACAACTATGTAATATTGCATCGAATGCATTAAACTAAACTTCCTAAAGCTTATATTTGGGAGTGTGTATTAATTATTCACCATTATTTCATCAATCCAAAGCTCCCTTAAAAACATGACACGCTTCCACTATGAAATTTTATGGTTAACTCTCGCGGTTTATAATTCACAACCCTGAATTGAGTTCCAGTATGTATTTAACAGAAATTAAACGATCATCTTTGTGGTTTTCAGGTTATGATTCGAATACAAATACAGATTTAATATATTATTTCCTTATTTTTAAATTATATAAACAAATTAAAAAGTGAAATAAAATATACACTTAAGTAAATTACACAGTAACACTTGATCCGCTAGTGTCATTTTTAATTCAATAAGTATTATATTTTTACAGTTTCTTTCAAAATTGACAAGTAACCTTTCTCGTTCACTTATTACTAGAGATATCGCTTACGTTGATAAAACAACAAATATGTAATGCGTTTCTCTTTCGGTTTGAGAACACTTTCTTCAACGACAGCTTTTACAGTTGAATCGTTGTGCACAACCCATATGATATGCATTAGTTAGGTAATGGCCTTTCGTTGTTTCTTTACCTTCGTGGTAAACTACAGCAAATAATTTATACTACTTCTCTTTAGCAGTGGAATTGGTCTTTGACAATAGAATCAATTAGAACTTCTAAGGACTTGATTATTTTCCTACAACCATTTAATTGCAAGTTTTGCTTTTGAACGTTATTTCTTATGAATTTAAGACTATACAGGTTAGTCCATTCAAGACTAATTTCTCCTTTCTTTCACCTCTAATTTATTGTTAGCATAACACCGCACGTTACAGTTGTCACAAACAGAAATGTTCATTTTAAATTGTGCATTATTAAAACTATGCAACTACTAAAGAAGCATACAGTGAAGTTTATTAATACACAATTTGGATCAAATATTTCTTTTTAATTAATATAAGTAGTAATATATTTTGGAATCAAAAATAGGTTTGCTTAGTTACAGGTTGAGTATTATTTTAAGAGGCAAATTTTGTTGCGATCTTATGTGTAGTAGGAACTCTGATTCTGGGTATGGCTTCTCTTACATATACTCTGTATATCAATTTTACACCAGTAATAGAATTACCACACAATTAAACTTTGATGTTTTAGGTTGCTACATTTCCACAATATTGAAGTGATGGATGAAGTAGTGGAAGAAGAAGAAGAAACAATACTGTTAAAAGATAAATCAGATAAAGAAATACCTACCAAAAAGAGGAAAAGGCTGCAGCCAAAAAGTACAAATAATATTGGTCCTCCTATTTTAGAACCACAAGTAGATTTAGAAAGACTAGAACAGCCTCGTTCAGCACACTCCGAATCAAACTCAACAGGCAAATCTCGTTCAGAATCTCCTTCAGATTATATGCTTGATTACAATACGTTAATCCCTAGTATTGCTATGGATTGTGGTAGCGATCCTGAAACTACAAAAAAGACCACATCATTTAAAAATAAATCTGTACGTCTCTCTTCAAACTCCAGTGTATCCGTTCGTGAACTGTTTCCGGGAGAAGAACAATTAGGATTACAGTGTCATATTGATTTTGCAAGCACAAAGGAAAAAACTCCCGAAGGATGGGATAGGTGTAATAGTGTAATACAGTATGATCAGGAAACCAAGTTACTATGGCAGGAGCTTCAAAAACCGTATGGAAACCCAAGTAGTTTCTTAAGGCATCTAGTTTTGTTAGAAAAATATTTTCGTAATGGTGATTTAATTTTAGCATCAAATGCCAGTCATAATTCTATTAATTACAGCGAATCCGTTCAAAATCGATTGCGGGCTTACGATAACATACCAAAAAGCTCTTTTTCTCCCATAAATCATACTACAACCGGAACTGTTACCACTAAAGACACTTCTATAATAAATGCTGCTAATATTCCTAAAAACACGCCTATAACAATAACACAGATAAATAATATAGTCCCTACCGTTGTAAATAAAACACGTATACCTCCTCCAGGTTTAATTTCATTACATCCAGGTACCTCACGACCTAAAACCCCAGCACTAGTACGAACACCACATACCAGTAAAATTAAAATTCCAATTACTCACAATTGGAGACCGAACCTTATACCAGTTGATCCGACAACGACATCCGACAGTAAGCCTGGACATGTCAAGGTTGTTTCCAATAGCAAATCGTTTTTTATAACAATAGATGATTATAACAGAATGTGTGCTATTAAAAAAAGTTATGATTTGAAACAGAAACGTTTATTAGAAGCATCACAAACACCCACTCTTAAAAACATCACTGTTCGTAAAGGTTCAGTTCTCAGTCCTACAAAAGTAGAATCAGAATTAGAAAATCATACAGAAAAATCTACAGAGATTCTTGAAGTGAAATCACCAGGTAGTACAGTAATGATTTTACCTAGGATTCCAAAATCATTAACTGTTATACCCCAATCTGTACAAAAAACGTCACCACCTCCTTTAACACTTAACTCTCCTACAAACAAATTATGATTAAATATTACAATGTTGCATATAATAAGTGCCTCGTTAAAGAGATTAACAATGTTATTTTTATAATTAATAACTTGTAAATATTGTATTTATACAAATCATCAAGTTTTCTTTTCTATTATATATTTTAAATATTATTGGCATGTTTAAAAGTTTACCTGCTGTTGGGTACGCTTACAAAAGAACCAACTGTGAAAAGAAATATTTTATTGCAATTGTTATGCTGTTTATATTCAAAGAGTTTAAGTATAGTAATTATTCTTCCATTTGTTTTGTATTACCAAAATGTACTATAATGACACCAACTGTGTACTTAGCAAACACAATTTTCTGCATTTTTAATGACAGCACGTAATTATGATTTAAATTAACAGGCTGGATTTCTTGTAGCAATTTAAAAATTTGTCATTGCATAAAACAAAGCAGAAATGAATATGTGAAAGTAAGAAATTTAGTAGTGCAAAAATTGACTCATTTGTAGTGGTCTTTAACCTTTTAGGTTTTCTAAGCTAATCATACATATCTAATAAATATCAAACATTGAAACAAATTTAATGTATAGTGTGGTTTTTGACATAGAGATCGCATGTTTCTTGTGAACAGTTTAATATTTTGATACCAACTTAGCTCAGAACAAGAAACAATGAAGATATGCGTCCACCAGTCCCAGGACATGATGACTAACTTATATTACAATATAAAAACAAATTGATAGCGGTAGCGTGCATTACAATGCTTCAACTTTTCAGGAAGCACCATACTTATTACATTATTTTAAGGTGGTATTAGTGACATCATTCTAAATACCGTTTCTTATCTTAGCTGTTGAATTATTAAATGTAATCTGAAGGTATTATTCTTGTCGATTGTTTATTTGTGGTAGTAGACTGTAATTTTCTTATTTAATTATTTGTATAAAGTATATTTTAGCATGTTTTCTCTATGTAGCCACCAAAGCCAATCTGTATGCACAAATTGTAGTGCTTTCTTTTTCATTAAAAATAACCGTTATTAACTTACTATTTTTTGTATTGTTCAAGGAACTCTTAATTTTCTGCTTTAAATTTGTTTTCTATACATTTTTAGTTTTCCCTACAAAAGAAAAACTTTCAGGTATTAGTAGGTTTATGAACTTAAGAGGAAAATTTATTAGATTATTTGTTTTAAGTCAACTGCCTTGAAGTTCAATACTCAAATTATTTTGTATAATATAGCATTATAATGACAAGAAGCGCCACCTTATCGCAGCTAATTGTCTAAGTTGCTAAAGGATACCTTCTAGTATAACGAAAGCTTGTTATTGGTATGTAAAAGGTTTTGTATAACTACAGTTTAAGCTAAATTTTTTTAAGCTATTCTAATTGATGCCTTTGGGTTATATTTAAAGTATAGTGGTATTATTGTCAGAAGGTGGGTGACCTTGAAGAAATCTGCTCGAGGCGGGGTCATAGCGAAGTAAAAAACAAATTAGAAAACTGACTGCTTACACAACTGGTGTTGCCAGAAACAAAAGTGTCGAGCAACCAAGGAATATTTTTGTTAATAGTTTATTGTTGTCTTTTTCACTCCTCTATAAATAACAATGCTATAAGCTAGTGTTAGATGTGATACATTCTGAACGAACATGTCTTGATATAAATACTTCTTTCCTTTTTAAAAAAGTTTTATTTCGGCATCTCAGTAATGTATGATAATGTACATGTACGTGAAGTTTCTATTTGCTTTAGGCTTTCCCGTTTTAAAAACTTCCAATATATGCTACAACATAAGTAATGCATTTATTCGACCTATTTTCTACAAGTGGCAAGTAAACAAGTAAAGTGAGCATGCCGATGCATACTCTATTGCAATTGGTTGAGTATGTTTGCTGTTACCACATCAATTTTTTACCAAACAAGAAACTGAGCCTTAATTATTTATCACTGAAAACAAGTAAAAACTCTGAAGTATATAATGAATTGGATTTATTTCTTGAATTTATATGTTTTTAGATACTGTCAGTGTAAACACGCGCGTTCTCAACAATATTTTATTTTACGCAATAAATGGGGTATTTGTGACGACATACTAAAACTATAATACTAGCATGATTGTTTAAGGTTGTACTGTAGCACACTGACTTAACGTTTTAAATTTATTTGAACCTATTGCGCATATGACATCACCTGCCATCTAATAATAATTCTATTCTAACTTAATATTGCATTTGCATTTTATCCATAGCAACGTTTCATCTTACATTTTTATGTACAAATGCCTTTGGACGGTGTAATTTATTCTCGAATTTGCCAAGTTCTTTGTGTTTGGTTATGTTCTCTTCTAGGTATCTGAGCTCTTATAGTCTCGGTGCAACAAAGGTAGTTTTATGATTTCCTCGTGTTTATCATATGTAAACACATTTGAACTATATTTTATCCAAACAACCTTTAGGTGTATGGTCACACAATGTGTGGTAATTTAAAAATAGTGATTTGATACCATTAATTCAAAATGTTTGTCGAGAAATGACTTGTTTACATAAACAAAGTAGCAAATATAGTAAAACCCTCTATTCTAAAGAAGTATCAGGTTTATTTTTCTTATGGATGACAGATTGTTTTCCATTTAAATAGATTGTTTTTTGGTGGTTTCGGCAATGTACCACATGATATTTGTAAAAACATCCATTTTTGAAAAATGCAGTTGGCTTTGAAAAACAATAGTAACAAAATAGTAGCTGTTGGCATTTATTTGTCATAATAAGTGTGTCTACTTGTATTGTGATTAAAGTTCTGTATTAAAATCAATTCGAATGGGGTTTCTAAATTTGGAACAACGTATGTTGAGAGTGTTTTACCAATCACATAGTAATTCTGTTTTTCCAAAGACATAGCTTTTTGAAAGGTGTTCCCGAATGCGACTTTAAGAACAGATTTTTTAAGGTTGAATATGACTTTTAAAAAGCCATGCTAAGGATTTAGCCTCAGATTAGCAGATGAAGATTTACAAAATATTCTACAGCAGGTATAATTTTATTAAATTGTTTAGTATGAAAATTATTACATCATATAAACGATAATCCTAAGACTTAAACCAATAGCATAGCGCAAAATTTAAATTTGCCTCAACAGTGGTGGCGTACTTTACATACTAATAGATACAACCTATACAACGTTCATGTATCTCAAGCGTTTCATGTAGGTGATAATATTCGTCATTTAAATTTTTGTAATTGGTTGATTGCGCAAACTACAAACGATCACGTTTTAGTCTGATATGAGTGTCGATTTACAAATATAGACATGTTCAATTGAAAAAATAAGCATCACCGGGACACCAAAAATCCTCACCATACTCAGAAATTTGAACGTCTGAGCTGGAATCTCAGGTGATTGCATTTTAGGTACATTTATTTATCATGAATCGTTACATGAAGAACGTTACTTACAGTTTCTCAACACTTAACTTTTCGATTATTTGGAAGACATTCCTTTAATACAAAAAAGAATGCTGTGGTTACAACAAGATGGTGCATCTTCACATAACACTAATTTAGTACTTGGATTTTTGAATCAACATTTCCCACGACAATGGATACGTAACCAAGATGTAGTCGCAAGATCTCCAGACCTCTCTTGTTTAGATTTCTTCTTGTGGGGCTATCTTAAAGATAGAATATATGAAACAAAACTAATAATAATATTGAAGATTTAAGACTTCAGATTTATAATACAGTTGCATTGATACGCAGGTGCGCTATGCAAAGAACAGTAAATAGAATTGAATTCAAAACTAACCTTTGTATACAAGAGAATGGCATTCAGTTTGAGTATTTACTGTAGTTTTGCTTTTGCCATTTTTAAGTTTTACTTTTCGTTGTTTTGTGTATTGATATCAGATATGTTTTAGTTTTGATTTCCAAAACATATTGCATTTTGTTGTCAATAATAGATGACTTTACAAAATAAAAGTATATCATGTGGTACATTATTGACGGTCCGCTTGAAAAATGTTTGACGGGCATTTTTCACAAAAATACATCCTTGTTCGGATGAGAGATAAAATGGAGGTTCCGCATGTGTGTTGTCATGCACGTTAAAGATACCTAGCTTGCTTGGAACAGCAAGGGTTCGACTAAATTCACAGTTTCCAGGTAAAAAACTCGCTTCCTGGATAATGTAGTACCTTCGGGTGGAGCATTGGAAAATCACATGTAAGGTACATAATTGTAATCGCCATAGAATAATATATTTAAATGTAAAACAATCTAATATGACGTCCATCAAGAAAAATAAACTTGATAATGGTTCTGAAAAATAGAAACGTTTTGTGACAATTTTAACTTTTCCATTGTTTTAGCATAAAAAGAATGCTTTAAAAACTTAGTTATAGATTTCAAAAATTTTTAAAAACAAGTTGTAGCCAAAAAATGAAAAGCGCATTTTCACGATGAATTCCTTTGGTGAATATTGACAATCATCAAAATCGACTTCATTTAACTAACACTATCTGAGATCCCAATGGTGAGCGTCCAACTCGAATAACCACGTATTTATCAATTTTATCCTCGTGTAGATTATGCTTTAAAAATTTTAAGGTGACGTGGTAATGAAATAATGAACTTATATCAAATGAAATTAAGATTTTTGTACTTTTCTAACGTGATGTACCTTACTTTATTAACGAACTCTGATGAGTTTTGTACAGACGTCTTAAACTTTAAATTCTTAGTTCATTTTGCAACCATTGTGATAAATGATGTCGGTCTTGTCAATGTATATTTTAGGAATCAAGACAAACAGTACAGTTCCGGAATTTGAGTTTGAAGTTTTTAGTGTGAACAAAATCGTGTTGGGCATTTTTTAAAAACGGGTTGTGTTGTTTTTGACATTTTTGTAAGAGAATTTGATTGTTCTTTTTTAAATATTGTTTTTAACTATAGTTAAAAAAAAGGAAATGCAATACCTTTAAACAAAATGACAAAGACGACAGACTGTTTTGAAAGAATATCTAGACCTGATTTTGCCTATATTAAAATTAGAATTGACAATTTATTACGTTTTACCCAAGAGTCAAAAATGTGGCCGCATATTATTCTAACCCTGTTAGGAAATTTCTTCACGTTAAATACTTCTTAACCTATGTATCATAAATGTTGATTTAAGAATGTAAATTTCTACGCCAAAGTTTTTACTTACATTTTCGTAGTTTTTAGGGAGGGTCCTGATTCTTGTTAAATTTTCATCACATGGATCTCCCAATGGTAAAATGGTAAAACGCTAAGGTAAAAAGAGGTGGGGACAATAATTAAGGCACTACATCAAAAAACACACACTAAACAGCATTCTGGCCAAAACACAACCGTTGTGGTTGAGCCCTCTATAAAAGTGTCCACATAATTCCCAGTAGAATTAGTTCAAGGTTCAATAAAAGTTGCATATCATTTTCCGAAAAATGCTAAAGAATCTCACGAGAGTGATATAAACCTCTGATGACGTCTTAACATATTTATAGATATTACATCTTTCTAAGCCTACTATTTAACTAATAATTTATAACCTCGAGGCCAAAGCCAAAAATCAAGAGAATTACTTTTGCTTTTAAACAAAATACGGTAAAAAAATTAGTATAAGAAATGGAAAATGGTTATCCAATGATTGAAAAATGCATGTTACCGGTTAATTGTTTTAACACGAACATTTTTCAAACGGCAAAATTCCAAAACATCACAATAAAGAGGTAGTTATAAAACCAATTGTTTCAGGTATCAACCCACTGATATCATTTATCACAATGACTTATTTCGTTTAGTAAATTGTTATACAAAACTTGTAGGAGCACATTAATAAAATAAAAAATCAAATGAAATCCTAATTTCACACAACCAGTGTGAAGAAACTGTGGTACCTATTATCCTGTATCTCTAATTTGTTTATGTAGCCGTTTCAAATTGAGTTAAAAATATCTGGAAGCTTTCCAAGGATATGGTTAAAATATCTGCATGGTATTTTTGACACTTCTAAATTTAACGTTAGAACTAAATTCAAAAGTTAAAGCATATAATTCATATATGATGTTTTTTAATACTCTGGTATTAGAAATTATTGGAGACTATTATTTTGTGACCATTTTTAGTAGTAGAGTTTACCACTTGTAAGTTACTGATTTCGTTTATTTTTACTTAATTGTACAATATCTAATGCAGATTTATTGCTTTCCCTTTTTATTCTTTTATAGTTTTCTATTTTCCTCTTTTTGACGTATATATACATTTGAAATAATACATGATGCTAATGATTTTAACATCTACAATTTGTTTTAAAATACATCAAATACACGTAATCTATTTTTCATAGGTTTTATGTATGATGCTTAAGCATTCGAACAGATTTTCCATACAGCTGTAACTATAACAGCATTTTGTAATATATATTTTGAAGAAGATTTGTGCTTTCCTATATTTATTTTGTCTGTTTTTGCATGAACTATAGACATTTAAAGGTTGAAGACCACCAATCAATTGATATATTTGAATTTTATAATTAATCTTGAGTAAATATTTTAATCTTTGAATTTCAGGCTGTCTCAACAATTAGTTTAAAAATAATTATTTTATGTAAATATGTCGTATGCATTTTTATTTGAAGACAATTACTTCTTGTTAAATTCTTTTTTACGTAGTAGTAAACTATATTCTTAATGCTAGACTAAAATCACTAGTTAGGTTTAGACATCTGTTTCAAAATGTAGAACATTGGAATTTGTCAATGTTAAAATGAGAATTATGGGTATCTATAATTCATGGGCAAAACGTATCAGTTGACATGTCAGACGAAAAGTACTTCTATCTCTTTCTGAATTAATAGAGGTAAAGCCTTATTTTAGAAAGATATCCGGTATAACTAATACTTGATTGACTGCAGGAAACGTTCAGTCTCCTCTAAGATGGAACATAATGTCACTACATTCTAAGCACCACTGATTCATAATTGGCTTGCAACTTCTTTGAATATTTAATAATTTATATGCACCAAGAGAACCTTTATATATTTTATTGCACTGAACGTAATTCGTTATATTTGTGTTACTTTTCTCTTAAATATTGCAAATAACGAAATGATTTCCCAAAGTATTTGATATTCATTTGGTTTTTCTAACATCTAAAAATAATGGAAAATATGGCATAATTCTAACTGGTTTGTGGGACGATTCTAAGCAGCAACTACTAAAAATTAATAAATTATTGCAATAAGCTCAACTTTCAATACTGGTATTCCTAAAACTTGCTTATACAAAAAAAAATACAAATTAATAAAATGTATCAATGCTCGAATAATTGGATGTCTGAAATTATATTTCCCATAAGTGATCTAAAGAAAAATTGCAGTGACTTTGTGTTTGTGCACTTTTTAAGTTTTCTCTAGTTTGTATTTAAAAATAAACTATACCTTTATAAATTGTAGAAAATTCCACTCTTTTACGATTTTATAAAAATCTTCAAGTGCACTTAAGGTAGAACAAAATATGATCCTGGAAATTTTCTCAACCGACTTCTATTATACATGACAATAATTAGCTCTATTTGCGTATATAGCTATAGCAATTTCAAATTTGAAAATGTAGTGGTTTTATTTAAGTTAAGTAATGAAACATTGCCAATGGAAGTAGTAAAAGTATGATTATATATATTAGGTTGTTTACGTATAGCATTATTTTGCTGCAGTTCAATGTAAAATTTAATTATATATACCAATAGTCAAATGCATTTGTATAAATTTAATAGTAGTTTTATACGAGAATGTTCAAAATTCCATACAAATTGGTCTTTTTTAGTCACCTTAGCTTTTACTATGGTTTATACAAGAGTAAAAGTAGAATGGAAACTTTATGGATCTGAATTTAGTGACAATTGTAACTTAATAGATTTAAACACCCACACATGGACTGCAAAAATATCTGTTTATTTGAGTAAAAAATGAACGTTTGGTAGATGCAAGTGCTAAATATTTGTGTTTCAACTTCTGTATGTATTGTTAAATGATATATAAAGCGTTTCTGCTCTCTTATCATATGATGTCTACAGAAAAGTATCGTCCAGAAACTTAGAAAAAAGAAACTAAGAAAATACTGTATATTAAACAAAACTCATAGCTTCTTTAAAGTGTTTTTTAAAAGAATATTCAAACGGCTATTTTTATGTTGACTAAAGATTCAAAGAGACAAGATAAGTACAAAAGGAATTTCATTTCAAAAATTTGTGTCAAAAATAAAATAAAATACACGATAAAACATATCTTGCAAGTTCTTTTAAGTGTGACTGTATCTTGTGAATAAACTGGTGTGCCATATAATTGTTCTTATAAAAATTGTTGGTCTTTAGTAAATACAATTGGTTGCATGTCAGATAATTTAAATAATACTACTTTCAACAAATAAAGTTGTGCTAGGTACATTTATATTAAAAAATTGCATGTTGCATTTCATTTAATTTAAAGTAAATACTAAACCAATGCAATAAGTGTGAATTAAAAAAGTATATTCTATATCGTATATCACAGAATGGTTGCATGCCAAATGTCCATAGTGATCAAATTAATTTGAAAATTGAACTATTAATGAGAACAGGATGAAAATAAAGTTAACATGTCAGGAAGTAAATTTTTCAGCTTCAACTCATCATTAGGTCTTCAGTTTGGGAACTGGTTAGACGTGTACCCTCATTGTTTCCTATTCTGTGCTAGCCTCCACATTTTCTTGAAATTTCGTCTACAACTTTCACTATATGTGTGCAATAGTCTGATCTAGGTCTATCTCTTTTTTCCTATCTCTGCTTATAATCCCGCACTAGTCCTCAAAGATGCCTTAGAACCTTAGATCATATCATGCCCTTCTATTTCTCCTTTTTATCACATATCTATATTCCCCTACTATTTCTATAACCTCTTGGTTATTAACTTCGTCCATCCATGCTTTCATCCTCATACATCTGAAGCACTACTTTCCAAAAGACTTCTACAGTTTTTCTGTCTGCTTCTCCTACTGCCCCTATTTCATAGACATACTGTGCTGTGCTCCACACATGCTTTCAGCAAGTTTCACCTTGTTTCTATGTTTGTTGTCTTCGAACTTAGCCACTGCTCTTTCTTGTTAAATGCAGTTCGGTTCCCCTTCTATTGTTTATAAATATTTACCTTATTTCCTCGATATTCAGTAGCATGTGAAAGGGATTAAACAGCCTACGGCTACCAACATCCCCCAACACTTGAATATTTGCCAAATTACTAGTTTTCCAATATATCCTTTCGCACAATCAACATTAGTTGAAAATATTTCAAAACCAACACCTGTAGTTGTTTATAATAATCATCAGATTTAAGTGCAATTATTTTTTTTGTCATTAGGTTTTCTGTCTTGAAACTAGTTGGACGCGTACCTTCACTTATTTCTATTCTTAGCTAGTCTACACCGTTCCCTGAAATTCCCACAGCCTAGATATAGCGCGGTTCCCCTTCTGTTGTTTCCTAATTATATGCCCTATTTCACCAAGATTCAGTTAAAACTAATTAATAAATTTGAAAATTACTGACAAATCTTAAAATTACGTCTGCAGTATCAGTCTTCAGCTTAAAACTATTAAATTACTAAAACAAAATTTTCTTTCAAACAAAGTTATGACTGGTTAATTCCTCAGAACACTGTTTTCAATTTTTACCGATCTTAAGTAAGGTCGAAAACAAAATGATGACAGTTTGCAGAAAATTTAACAAACTTGTCGAATTGATTAGCTAATAAACAAAGTGGCAAAGATTGTCAAATTGTAGGTACTTCTTCCAAGCAGTTTCCATAAGTCAATAGAATTGTTTTAGGGCATTAAGTGGTATGGAATAACGGTGCATGTTCAAACATTTTTATAAAGTTTAAGCCATTTCATTATGCAATATGGGGGTAGGTGTATTTATACTATCAGTATCCTGATATGGTTTTTAATATAAATTTTGTGTTACTTTTGTTAACTAAAAGTAAATTTTAGGTGTGTCGAATAAATTAAGAATTGTGTTGAATATTCTTTGAGTTTGTTAGTTTTTTTTACCATACCATTTTACAATAACGGTTTCCTATGTATATAATACTTGATTGAAACATTTAAAGTAAGTTAATATTTATATTTCTGTCATTCATCTTCACACATTTTGAAATATAACTAGATCAACTTCAACTTAAATTAATGGGAAATAAAGTTAGCCAAGAGCGAGTCGAGCTCGCACCATTAGGGTTCTGTACGAATACTACAGTGAGCAATCAATAAACCAAATTAAGCTGATTTTATATTTTATGTATATTTAATTCTTATCCAAATTTGGCTGTGATAACTGTAAAATGAATATATTGTCCCACATTGTACTGGTACATTAGTAAATACGTTGTTTATTCCTGTGTTTAAAAATTTTTTTCCCACCAACTATTACAGTCAAAAAATCTGCAGTTTTCCAATAATCTATGACTCAATAGCTAATATCCCTATTAAAATCAAAATGTTAGCTTTGGAAATGTAGGAGAAGGGGGGGGGATGATGCTTTTTCGAATATTTTGAGCTGTATCATGAAGACTACTGGACCGAAAATCATAAAAAAATATTTTTAGAATCCTCTTTCAAATGATACCTCACAGGATATATTTATTAAAACTTTTTTCTTTTGACCGTGCGAACCATAAAGACCTAGCATTGTGCCAAATTTCAAATTCTTATGTTACATAGTTTTTGAGAAAAACCTCTGTGACAGATGGATACAACAGTGATCTTATAAAGGTTCCGTTATACCCTATAAAGTACGGAATCCTAAAAATGGAAGATATTTTACATGACTGTGGAACGATTATAGATATGAAATAGAAGACATCAGTACTTAGCATAATAGTGTTCAATTTCCAGATAGTTTTCAAATATGAACTCATAAAACAAACTGAGCCAATAATTTGATTATTTTTGAAATGTAATAAGTAACTGTATTTTTTTTCAAAGTAAGCTTTTTATTTCTAAAAGTTTAGGCCTTATTTTTCCTATTAGTTAGGTGTTTGCATGTTGTTACTTTTCTGCAAACTCATAAAACGTTCTCGGAAAAGTTGCACTGTCCCGGTATAAAAATAGCAAAGGTTTGCAGACTATAAAATATCATTCTAGCATTTGTTATCTTAAAGACCCCCATGGCAGACACTATTTATTGTTCAATTGATGTAGGTACGTCTTTAAGCAGAAATATAGGAAAAGGCGGTTATGATTTTTAAATATATCAAGTTGTAATTATTATATTACCAAATTTGGAGCCATGAATTTTAGTTCTAATTGACATTTTCTTGCATAAACTGTGGTAGTAAAAACGATAATCAATTTGAAACAATGTGCATACTCGTATAAAATTTGTACAAATGCACATACGATATTTTGTTATTAATAACTGAATTTTACATTGAACTGCATCATATGTAGACTAAACTTAAAGATAACCTAATCTATAGTGATTTTTCATCTGTTACTTTCAAAATAGAGAATGTTTTATTTTTTTACCGACTTGAAGAAAGCATGATTCCGGTTTTAAAATTGAAATGGATACAGTTACACATATAAATAGACTTAAATATTATATCAAGTATGATAAAATTGCGGTAAGAAAAATTATACCACTGTATTTTGTTGCAATTTTAATTTTACTATCTTATTAAAATCTTACGATAGCTGAATTATTAATTGTTTTTAAAAGTATAATTTGATTGCAAATATAAATGAGACAAAATTTAATAGTGTTCTGACAAAAATATCGCATCCATTTTGCCTTAGCTCATTTATAACAAAATTAACTTATTTATTCCTTTTAGAAAATAAATAGTTTTTTAACTTTGCGTTTTTTAAGAAAATGTTTCGTTTTGAACACTTGATTTTGAACACTTTCATAAAATACTCTTATTCCTACTTTGTGTGTATAACCTTATGATGAAAAATATTTATCATTTCTTCTCATAAATTTGATCATACGCATTAAACTAGCTTGATATTCCACTTGCTAAAAATAGATGACGTTATAATTACTAACTTTTAATGCTTAAACCAAGTAGTTTTTATCTAGATACCAGTTACTGTCGAGTGCTATCACAGCAAAATCCTGGACTCAACATTTTATAGTATACTTAATTAATTTTGCATACTTTAAATGTAGTTTTAGGTTAGAGAATTGCAAAATTTAGGATACTGATTAGGTAGGTTAATGCCTTCAATTCTTATGCAAATATTAAAGAAAACTAAGCAGTTGTAGCCACTTCAATGTTTTAGAAATATGTTTGAACGAGTACCTTTATTACACACTACTTAGTGCACTGACATAATATCTTTAATCAAGGAAGCTTAGGAGCATGCTCCATAAGTTACCATTTGCTTCATCGCTTTGTTTAATAAGCAAACGTTTTGGCAAGCTTGTAAACTGTGCTGAAGTCACAAATTTCACTACCTTTTGCTATTCTGGTTTACTATCGATCCTTTTTATTAACTTCATCCTCACCCCCTCACTTATCCATCCTGTCGCTGTTTAGCTGTGATTAAATATTCATTATTAGTTTTATGTTATTACTAGTCGTAGAAAAATGGTTAGTATCCAAGGAGAATATTGTTTCTGAATATATTGTTAAATTGGTAGCAAGTGACTTCAGATAGCATTAAGCACCATGAATTAGATTATAATAGGTATAGAAAAATGAACAAGGGGTCGCTCTCTCTGCTGAGAAACAATTTTTTGAATTTTATATACTGATGTGAACTTCCAAAATACATTTATAACAAGTTTTAGAATATTTGGAAGCATTGTTTTCTGAATAATTAATGAGAATTGATATTTCATTTAAAAGCAGATTTTACGTACGTTATTTAACAATGTTAAATTGATGACTGATATGAAAGATGTGCTTTTTGAAATCTAGTACTTAATTTTCAAATGTATGCACGAGTTGAAAAGGCGAAAGTGGGTTTTCTTGCATCTTTTAACTTTTTCTACAGTATTCTCTTAATAGCATTGAGAAACACCCTCGACTTTTTGTGATATTTGATATAGATTTTTCAACTTTTTTTTTAATTACACTTATTGCCTTGATTTAATATAGATCTTTAATCATCTGAAAGACAGGTGGTGAAATTTTTTAATGATTAATAATTTAAGGAACGATCTTGTGGTGCGTCAGTTTATTTACAAAGTACGGTTAATGAGAGTGATACATACATACTTATTTCTATGTGAAAATTTTGGGGCTGTAAATATAAATGTTTGTATTTAAGAAACACTAATTTTTCTATCCGGTGTTTCATTGTATATTTATGCACTTTTTAAACTGTAATTAATGCTTCTTGTGTTTTTGGCCATTTGAATTTTCTTTTAAAAACAGTGTTTTCTTATCTTCTTTCCAAGCTTTAATATACTGGTTTTCTGTACATGTTGCTTGTTACATCGATCTTTTGGTTTGCTTAGAACTAGAAGCTCCAACCAACTAGACGAATTGTCTGATATCTTTCCAGTCCACATTTTTTTGTTCCCTTAAATGCAACAGTAATTTTTCTAGAAACAAATAAATGTTTTTTTCTTTAATAGATGGAATAAGCTGGGGTCTAGGCATTTTAAACGATTTTATAAGTTTGTTATGTGGCATTAAACCCTTAGATTTGCTTTTCAGTCCACATTTGTACTATAATAGTTTACATTTTGCTGCTACCAACTTTTAGAGTAATTTACTACCATTTATTTTAACTTGTTTAAAGTGGCGTAGGATGCTCTGGTACATCCTTGGGCACTGACTATTGAGGAACGTTTTGTAGTTTGCATGTTCAGCAACTGCTTCTCATATTCAATTTTAACCTGTACATTGCAATATGATTCTTTGAGGGTTTGGATAAGCATTTTAGAAAAACTAGATTTAACTGAAATTTCAAAGTTAGGTTTTCAAATATACCCCTCATTTACAATATTTGGAGTATACAACCATCTTGGGTTATACTGGAAATTTTGCTTAACGTGCTTATTTTAAATAGAACATCTTCTGTATTATATACTTTGATAGAATAACTGTGAGATATTCTTTTATATAGGATTTTGTGTATTCTATTGATTACTTTACGAGATATAACCATTTTTGTAACAAAAACCTGCTAAATTTACCATGCTATTTAAAATTAATGCAAATTAAGGTTTGTCTTTATTTTTCTTGTATAGTGTGATGTAATTACTTAGTTCCTAGATAAAGTGATTGTTTGTGCACAGGACAATTCAGAATGCATTTCAAAAATTTAAGTGGATCATTATCGATGTGATTAATATCATAAGAGAGATCGTTCCTTGTTTTATTATTCATTTTCTTTATTGGAATTGACCGATTTTCAAATTTTTAATTTGTATTGTTTGGTATGTGCCTCCAAAAACCTTAACCTTAATCAAATATCAATTTCACAGTAGTGTCTCAAATTTTGCTGTATGATTAGATAAATATTAGTACTCTTTAAGAAATTCAACTTAAATTAGTAGCTTGATCTGAATATATTAATCCAGATTTTATTAACTTGTTACTCTAGTTGATGCAGAATTCAGAAGAATTATTGCAAGACTGTTGTATCTTACAGAAGTATTCTCCATTACCATGTATATGTAAAAATATCGCTGCCATTTAAATAAGTTGCAACAATATGGCTCATGTGCAACAAAGAGTAACAGCGAAAAGTTGATAAGAAAGTGGTGAACTAAATATTTTGATTTTTTAAACTGCATATATGAATGTCTATAAGAGAATTAATACGATCGTAATTATCAACTTGTTTTTACAAACAAGCGAAAAAGAAGAAAACACGTTGTGATGCTAGGACTAAAGCAGATGAGAAACCAATTCTAATCATGAAGTGGTTGAAAGCCTATTTTTGTTGCATTATCCTGGCTGTGAATTTGTTCTCGTTGACTTCTTATGTACTTTTTTAAACATCGGTAACATATGATGGTACATCGTTCACCATTAACCATGTAAGAATCGTCTATTTGAACAGGGATCATGTGTAGCATGTCGATTTAATACAGCACTATGTGTTCCATTTTTGTAGATTTTCCTCGTTTGAAAAGATTATCGTCTGATTAATGCACATTCTTTTATTCATGTAATCGATCTTTGTAAGTATACAATTTTTTGTGACAGAATTAACACAATTTTATTTAATATTTTATATACAATACACAAATCGGCATAAAATAAATCTATTGAATAAAATTACTCACATTTTAGTAGTTTATAATGGTAAACTTTAATGGTTCTATATTTTTAACAATATTTCTCGTAATTGACCACTTTGTAAAATACAGATCAAATAATTTTGTCAGTATTTAACTGTTGCCAGTACTAGTTCAGACTTTGAAAACCATCACTTTATTCAAAACTATCAAATGCTAAATTTGATATTTTTCCAAACGTTATCACCATTATTGTTGCAACCCACTTGGTATCTTGTGGTTTTTCACCTTTAACAAAATAAAGTAAGTGACTTGTGAAGATACAACTACATTGAAAGAAATACACATTCTTAGTAAAAGCAACAATATCTTTCTAACCTGCAAAACGTTAAGGTTAAGTAAAATTGTCTTCAAATATAAAATGCATACAGATAGAAATGGTCCAATGTATTTATTATGAATAACTTTTTGTCGATTTTAGATGACTTACAACTATTTGCATGTTTTCATTCTATAAAACGGTAGTAGATATATATAATCCACTCAATTTTAATCTTGTACTATAACCAATTTTAATTTATTGTTATATACAATTCTATCAACATTTATTTATTTATTATTATTATTATGTAGTTATTAAAATATCTTGAATAAGTTTTTGAGTGATGTTAGAACTCATTATATTACAAGTATTTTTGTATTTGGTTTTTTAAAAACCGAATTTCTGGATTATTGTGTTTGGTGACTTTTTGTTTAGAAGATATAATCAGAACCAATATTTTATATAGGTGTATCATATTATTTAGTCGTGTATATATTTGGGCGTTTTATTACCAGCAATAAAAATTTTTGTTAAGAGCAATTTATGAAGTTTTATTTAAATTCCTAAGTACAGTAATGTGTGTATAGTTAACCCGTAATATCTTAACATCGCATGCATGCAATGACTAACTGGCTTTTGAATTAGGAAGGTATATGTCAGTCTAAATAGCGGAGTGTTCAGAAATTCTCCTGTCAAACAGAAACCTCACATACCAGTGTTTAATGAGTATTTTGAATCCGTTTTAGTAAATTATGTGATTAAATGGAAACCAAATTTTATGATTTGACCCAGGTCGACTTACGTAGATTTGCATGTTAACTAGCAATAAGAACCAGCATTGTACATTCTTTTAATAAAGAGGATAATGACCAATATTGGCCAAAAAGGTTTTTGTCTCAAAACAAAAATAGTTTGTTTAGGCAGAAGCTAACGTGCACTTTATTTGTGAAGGTTCGTGGTTTTACGAAAGAACGTATGGACGAATATTATGATCTCTGAGAAAGTTTACAACGAAAAACGATTTAAAGTTGACCGTATTTTTAATGTAAATGAAACGGGCTTAATTATAGTCCAGAGTAAGTTTCCAAAGATTGTTGCTCGCCGGGCAAGAAACAAATTGGTGCCATGACGTCCACTGAGAGAGACTCTCTAATCACAGTTGTTGTATGTTTTCAATATATCCTCCTTTCGCACAATCAACATTAGTTGAAAATATGTCAAAACCAACACCTGTAGTTTTATAATAATCATCAGATTTAAGTGCAATTATTTTTTTCGACATTAGGTTTTCCGTCTTCAAACTGGTTGGGTGCATAACTTCACTTATTTCTCTTCTTAGCTAGCCTACACCATTCCCTGATATTCCCACAGCCTAGATACAGCTCAGTTCCCCCTTATGTTGTTTCGTAATTATACAGAGTGGTAGAAAAGTCCCAGAACGGTCAAATATTTTGGGAAATTCTCACCGCATCAAAAAAAGAAAAAATAAGTGTTCAATATTTTTTTAAAAGCTATCAAATGACACCAAAATTGAACCCCCACCCCCACCTCTTAGGGGTAGGGGTGGGGCAACTTTAAAAGTTTAAGTGGAAACCCCCATTTGTTATTGCAGATTCGGATTCGCCACAAAATATTAGTCATAATTTTTTTAGGTTTTTTGCAGATGGCGCTGCAATCGACAAAAATTAACTATTTCTAGAAGAATTGATGGATCAGAAAATAAAAGAAGTAAAATAATAAATTATTTATTTCATACATAACGAAATTACCGCAGAAGGTGTTCAAATTGACCACCTCTCGTCGCGCTTTTAGGTCTTCCAGATCTTGGTTCATCCTTCACCGAACCAGTTCGCTCAAAACGATTCACTGTTCGACTCACAGTAGATTTAGAAATCGGTTGACGTTCCGCATTGACTTCATTGAATAAATCTGCGACTTGCTGCAATGATTTTTCTTTATCTCCATACCCCCGCATCATCAGGACAATTATTCTTTCTCTTTCAGACAGAGACATCACGAAATAATATCAAAAGCTAATAACGAAATGAATACTAAAAATGAATGTAATTCTGCCATTTTTCGATTTCAAATGTTTTTGTATCCTATTTTGGTTTTGTCAATTACAACGCCTTCTATCATCCAAAATGGCTTGTATCATAGGTCAATTTGGGGTAATTTATCCTGCTGAATCCGAATCTGCAATAACAAATGGGGGTTTCCACTTAAACTTTTAAAGTTGTCCCTCCCCTACCCCAGGGGTTGGGGGTGGGGGTTCAATTTTGGTGTCATTGGATAGCTTTTAAAAAAATATTGAACACGTATTTCTTCTTTTTTTGATGCGATGAGTATTTCCCAAAATATTTGACTGTTCCGGGACTTTTCTACCACTCTGTAGGCCCTATTTCACCAAGATTCAGTTTCATCTAATTAATAAATTTGAAAATAACTAACAAATCTTAAAATCACGTCTGCAGTATCAGTCTTCAGCTTAAAACTATTAAATTACTAAAACAAAATCTTCTTTCAAACGAAGTCATGACTGGTTAATTCTTCAGGACACTATGTTTTCAGACTTTTGTAAGAATATAGGCTATAAATATATTTTAGCCGCAGGGGTTCTCAAACTTTTTGCCACTGCGACCCCCTTTTTAGACCTAGTATTTCGGCGACCCCCCTATTTTTAAATATAAACAAAAATGAAAAAAAACTATTGGCTAAGTTTTATCCATAAAAATACTATTAACTAGTAAAAATAAATACAAATTGTTGTCACTTGAATTGTTTATAATAAGAGAAAGTGGGATAACTCACTTCGTGGCACGAACAAGGACAAAGCAATGATGACTCATGGGGCCTGTTTGCACGCGCACTCTCTGCTAGCCGGTACCCGGCAGACGACATGACAGTCTGGCTTCTTGAGTCGATCACTGAACACTGTGTGTGTACTTTGTGAGTAGTATTGCGAGCAAATACAGTTAGAAAAAGTAGCAATGGATAAGTTTTGAAAAGACCGTCGTCAAGTAGTGATGCTAGTGCTAGTGAGTGCGGAAAAACAAAATTCCGCAAATATGACCAGTCGTACATACAATTCGGTTTCACTGAACTGGCAAACAAACCTCAATGTGTGGTGTGTAGTGAAGTGTTGTCAGCTGAAAGCATGAAGCCTTCGAAAATGAAACGCCATCTTGAAACTAAACATTTTGCTTTGAAAGACAAACCAGTGGAATTTTTCCAAAGAAAACTGTTATCCCTTCGAAGTCAACAGGTAAACATTACGGATCTTGCTAATGTTAATAAGAATGCTCTTAAAGCTTCATACGAGGTAGCACTGAAGATTGCTAAAAGGAAACCCCATACAATTGCTGAAGAATTAATTCTTCCTGCTGCAATTGATATGGTTTCAAATATAATCAGTCCTCAAGATGCTGAAAAATTGAAAAATCCGTTATCAAATGATACTATTTCAAGAAGAATATGTGACATGGCTGAAGATGTTCAGAACCAGCTAAAGAAGCAAATAAAAGACAGTACTTTTTTGCAATTCAGTTGGATGAGTCAACAGATGTTGCCAACTGTGCTCAGTTTTATGCTTCATCCGATGCGATTACGGTGATGCTATTCATGAAAATATTTTGTTTTGTAAGCCCCTGCCGAATAATACAACAGGTGAAAGTCTTTATAAGGTGTTTGTTCAAGCAACTGAACATTTTGAATTTGATTGGATGAAATGTGTTTCAATTTGTAGTGATGGAGCAATGGCTCTTACGGGAAAGAAGAGTGGCTTGATTGCCAGGTTGAAATCATTTATACCGAATGCAAGCTGGGTCCACTGCTTTTTACATAGGCAAGCTTTGGCAGCTAAGAAAATGCCAGATGAATTACGGCAAGTTTTAAATGAAGCTGTCAAGATAGTGAACTACATCAAAAGTCGCCCGCTGCAAAGTAGGATGTTTAATATTTTGTGTGAAGAGGTAGGAGCCTTGCATAAACATCTTTTATTTCACACTGAAGTACGGTGGCTATCCCGTGGTAATGTATTAAGCAGACTGTTTGGATTAAAGTCAGAAATGTTGTTATTTTTGGTTGATAGTAAACCCGAACTTTCCACTTTTTCAGTGATGAAAAGTGGTTGGTTGCTTGCTTATTTGGCTGACATCTTCTCTCACCTTAATATTTTGAACTTATCCCTACAAGGACCAGACAAAAATATGCTATATGCTCAAGACAGAGTAAATGCATTTGTAAAAAAACTCAGTGTTTGGAACGCAAGAGTTAAGAAAGAAGATTTTGAAAATTTTTACACTAACTCAAGAGTATAGAGTTTCTGTCTACATCCTACTGTACATCCCCTGACACTTCATCTCTCTCCTTACTAGTATCTTCTCATCTCGAAGGTTTGATTGAACAGTTGACAGATTACATTCCAAATAAGGATACGAGTGGGGTTTTGTGGGTAGTCAATCCGTTCAGTGATCAAGTCGTAACAAAAGCTGAGCTAACTGCTCGTCAACATGATCAACTGATCGAAATTTCAAGTGATCAGTCAGCAAAACTCACTTTTAACAGTGCTTGTATCGACAAATTTTGGATAGGTATTAAAAATGAATACCCAGAACTGTCCACAAAAGCACCCCCCCTGGACACACCACGCGACTCCCCTGGGGGTCGCGACCCACAGTTTGAGAACCACTATTTTAGAGGTTCCCAAAAGTGACTAACACCATGCTCTCGTGTATTGTATATTCAAAATAGTTTCTCTGTAAAGTGTAACGTCTTGCTCGGCCGTCTTCAACAGTGTCGATCATTGTATTATGTTGTATGTGGTCACTTACAAGAATTTTATAATATATTAGGGAAAATTATTCTTTTGTCAAAACCAACCATTTCCAGTCAGACAGATTTTGTTTTCGTTATAAAAACAGATACATGTTCTTGGTTAAATATGTGTTTGATTAATAACAATAGGAAATTTCTAACTTAGAATTTTTGAATATCTGATGATAGTTAGAGGGGGTGTCGACAGGCAGATTAATATACCGGTAGCAAAAAGCAACAGTTTTTTTTAATTCAATACAGTTTGCAGAATTATTAAAAATTTAGGTTGTAAAGGGTATGTAGAACTTTTTAGATTAGCACAGAATAGAAAAGAAGTTAGTGCTGCATCAAACCAACCTTGAGTAAGGTCGAAAACAAAATGATGATGATAGTTTGCAGAAAATTTAACAAACTTGTCGAATTGATTAGCTAATAAACAAAGTGACAAAGATTGTCAAATTGTAGGTACTTCTTCCAAGCAGTTGCCATAAGTCTATAGAATATTTTTAGGGCATTAAGTGGTATGGAATAATGGTGAATGTTCAAACATTTTTATAAAGTTTAAGCCATTTCATTATGCAATATGGGGGTAGGTGTATTTATACTATCAGTATCCTGATATAGTTTTTCTTATATACATGACCTTACATTATGTAAGGTAGAAGCAGTTTCACTGGTAAGAATTAAAGATATGTACAGTAAAGAAGTCGGTAAATACTTTTCTGTGTTGAAATTCATCTTAGAAGATAATGTCCTGTTAAATAAGCCATCATATATTTTTAATGTGGACGAAGTGGGACTGCAATTAAACAGACACAGCGGTTACGTCATTGATGAAAGGGGCACAAAAGCTGTACCGAGTATAACGTTGTCTGAAAAATGTGAAACAGTAACTGTTATCGCTTGCTGTAATGCGGAAGGCATGTTCCTGCCACCTGGGTCAGAAATTATCATGTTAGAGAAATCAGCATGTGTAAATACAAGTATTTTTGTTTTGTGGTTGAAGCAACACCTGTTACATGCCGAAAATCGGCCTGTAAACATTTCTAATTTTAGTTTTGACTTTGTAAGTGAATTTGCGCCAATAATTTAAAAGACTTGTGCGTGCATTTTCGTCACTTTAGATAGTTGCGTTGGCGCTCGAGATTGCGCAGACGCAGAGTAAAAGGAATGTGGTGATTTCTGTCACGTCAGGACTAATCATCGAGACGCGGAAGAGTGTGGTTATCTGTGTGCCTTATATCTTGTCTTTTCTCTTTTAGGTAATGTAGGTTTCCTCTGTTGTACCTATTATCGTTCTCCCTACCTTATTCCTTTCATATCTCTACAACAAGAAGAGAGAAGACAAATTTAATTTGGTTTTGACGAGGGGGCAAGGGACGACCCACACCCACAACGCTCAACTGACGCGAGAGTAGCTGCGATGTTGTGAATAGCTCTACAGTTTACGTGAGTACCTTTATCTTTTTTCTTTGTATGTAATAATAATTTGTGGCATAATAATGACCTTACAATATTACTCACATATTTATTATGATACCAACTGTCGTAGTGGCTCTTATACATTACGCGCCGGGACTTTAAAAGTATACCTTAGAGTATAGAACCTAAGTATAACAGTGGCGCCTCCAACGTTTTTTTGGTTGAAAAAAATTGTTTTCATCTTTTCTATACCTTATAATTTATTAGTTTAAATATATCTGTAGATTTTTCACTTAGAAAAATAAATAATTATTTAAATTTTGTTAACTGTGAAATAGAAAATGTAGGTTGGTAACATTGGGGTTGCCATGACAACCACTTTAAGTGAAATGACGTGGAAACAGTTGCTATGTCAATTTTACATGGACAGCCATATTGGTTATTGTGTTTACCTTCCATAAATGTATTGCTAATTTATTTAATTTATATCTTACTTTATAAAAAATATTGTGTTTGTTTTTTGGGTTCTTTTGAATAGTGACCTAATTTAATTTAGCTTGAAGCTAGAACATATACCTTTTAAAAGTGTCTATCAAATCACCATAACCTCACTTTAGCATGTGCTTTATATACTACATAAGTTTTTCTGTAAGTACTCTAGTTATAAATAAAAAGCTCCATTTACCAATCTTTGTGAGCAAAAATTTCCTTAAAAATATACTTAAGTCAATTAAACAACTATTATAAACTTCAGATTTCTTTAGTTTTTTGGGTCAACTTTAAAAAAAAAGCTGTCGTTTAGATAACTCATATAATATCTTACTTTTCTATGATGTCCCTTTATAATCTAAATAATCAATTATAAGTTACGATTACCTCCATAATGAAAATTTCTTCCCTAAATATAGATTTTGCAATTAATTGAGTTCTTAGTATATCTTCTATCTTCTAAAACGTTATAGTAACTTGATTTCGTTATATCTGCTTATCTAAACACTACAATAAGGAAGTTGTTCATAACGTTTTGTATTTAAGCTCATTTACGATGGTTGTTCGTAAATCCCGCGATATCAAAAGAATATTTTAATAATTTGGAATATTGTTTTTTCTATACATGTATCGTAGAATATTGCTTTTGTGTAGCGAGTATGATTTTGTTTTGATAGTATATTTTTTAGATATATCAATATTCCTATGCAGCATTTTAAAATCTATTTGGTCTAGGCGAGATTTTCCATCCGAGTTGGTCGCTTACCATTATAAGTCTAGACGAGACTCGGGGGTAAGTTTGTCGCTCTAGCAATTTGTGAATCATTTTTTTAAGAATGATGTTGGAGTTTTTCTTTATTAGTCTAGGTGAAGCTCAAAGGTGGGCTCGTCATCTTAGTAAGTATATGCGTTATCAGATATCTTTCTGTTTTTCAACAATTCTATCAGTAAATCGAGTTTTGATTACTGTTATCTCTTCACATATCCATCCAAACTACACTAGGTGGCATAAAATTATCTTTAAAATCACTTAAGCCTTGCGTACATACAAAATTTTTCATGTTCCATTTCCTTAACGATTTACCTAATGTTTTTGTCTCTACTATCAATCAGTTAACTTCAATTACTCATTCCAATCCTTATACAGCACCTACCTTTTACACGTTTAACTTATTTACCTTAAACTAGCTATCTTTTTGCTTCTTGTTGACTTTTCCTTAAATTTATTGTTAGTCATATATCGGTTTATTGTCTAGGTCTCCCAGTATAACTCTGTCGCTTCATTTAATTAATCCTCGCACCTTTTCTACAACAGATTATTTTGTTTTCAGTATTTATCTTATATCGTTTAATTTTGTGGTGATTGTCGTAACTTTGGTTGCAATAACTCATTGAATTTTTATGATTGGTTTTAGCTGATGTTTAGAGTGGATGCTTTTTTCTTTGGGCTCACATAGGAGTCGCGGCCTATGCCATTGTAAGAAATAGTCCATATTCGCAGTTGACAAAAGCTAGAACTTTCTATTCCATGCCTTTTTTTCTTTGAATTATTTCAGTCGCCCACTTTATCCTATATCATTACTTGTTTTTTTCCTACTAAATTACCATAACATATAAAAATTTTTTTCGTTGTTTTTATTGAACTTCGTGGTGAGGTGCTATCGCTTTTTATTGATAACTTATCGAATTCTCGGTTGTTTTTAGCATATTGGGACAGTGTGCCTGTATTTAACTGCTTACAATTAGGCATTTTTGTGTGTTTATGGCGTTACCGTTTTTAAAAAAAAATTACCTTGCAACACACCTTGTCCCTAGAAAACCAGTCAGCAAAGTAATTTTAATTTTAGATGGGCATACATTGCACACTACCTCCGTTTAGGTGTTGGAATTTGCCAAAGCTATTACTACTGCACTGGTTTGTTTGTTCGGTCACATACGCATTATCTTTCAATCTCTTGATTATGCGGTTTTAAATCACTAAAATCATTCTTCTAGGCAACTCTTAACAGGTGGCAAAACCAACATAAAGATCACAAAATTGGTTGAATGCAGTTTGTAGAGCTATTGAGTGATTGTTGGGGAAAATCTGTCACTACAGATAATATGATAGTAGGTTTTCGTGCTATTGGTATCCTTACTTTCAATTTAGGTATCATGCCTAATTATGCATGCATTGTAGTTGATAATGAGAATGAACAAAGACTTGGAACTATTGTAGAGAATGAAACCATAAATACTCTACCGTTCGTTCAAACTATGCCAGAACAATTAGACGCCGACAACATGCAAACGCAGGAAACCGTATCCACACATCCGGGCTGCTCTCAAAATAAAATGCCCGACTTTACGCCAACTAAGCTGCTAGAGGTGATTTCACCTATTCCTTTCATCTATGGATCTACTGCTAATACTCGCCGAAGAATTGAAGCCACTCTACTTACATCTCCAGAAATATTGCCAAAGCTAAAGATAAAGCCACGAAGGTGACTGAAAGGACCAGGAAATTAAAAAATGCTCCAAAACTGTTATTTATTTAAAAAAAGGCAGTGAAACGACGACAGCAGGTAGTTTCCAGCAGCAGTAGCTATCTTGGGAATGCAGAGTTCGATGACAGCTCTAATTCTCTTTTAAGTGCTGTAGAATATGCCTGCATCGGAGGTGGTAAACATTATAATCGAACAACAAAAGGAGATGACTGGTTTGAATGCATGCGATGCAAACAATGGCTGCATGATAGCTGGTCGTCATTTACAGATATTTGTAATCCCTGCGGCAATGCTGTAATATAGAAGGAATTATTTTAAAATAGCCAAGGGTAATACTAATTACTAACTATTCATAAACGGGTATAGATATTTTTATCGAGAAGAGAAAAGTTCTCGTCTCTATAATCTTGAAACAGATAACTAGCTTTGGTTTTAGTCTTAGTCCTTAGGTTTCGGCGTCGGTCTCATTTTGAAATACGAGATGAAACCAAAGCTACACCGAGAGTGATCTCGTTTCAACAGACATGTTGATACGAGACAGGACGAGATCAATAATGTCTAGGACTCGTCTCGATAATGTAGTTCTCAATCTCGAAATAGGTAATAGTTTCGTTTTCGAAATAGGCAACAGGTCTCGGTCTCACTTTTTATATTTTGATCCCGGTCTCGTCTCGGCAGAAACACTAGTTTTTTTTGCTATTTTTAATTAAAATAGCCATATTATGTTAATACTAATAGCTAATTACTTGCAAATGTATTTTTATTTGTTTATTACTTTTTGAATTTTGGTTTAAAGAATAAGTATAAAATACTTAGAGCCACCACATTATTTCACTTTTCAATATATTAGGTCTTATTTTGCATTAAAAACTGGTGGGTCTATATCTCCCTTAGGACCAGACAATCGTAAGTTGAGCTCAAGCTTAACTAAGTTCTTTCTAAATTTAAACCTTAGCTTAAATCAGTAATTGTTGTACAATTCAAAATTACTACAAGCTTAGCTAATCTTTATAGTAGATAATTTTTTCAACCGTTGGTAATATAGCGAAAGCACATAACATGTTGTTTGTACTTTTTGACGATTTGACAATAAAATAATTATAACCGTTTTTATTTATGACTTTTCTACTTGTTCTTTGCGCTTCAATAGCGTGTTTTGTGGTTAATTGAAAATATCAGAAAACAACTCTAAAAAGAGATATGCCAACTTTGATCAGGAAGAAGAGCAAAAATTAATAGCACTTGGTAAACGCTACAAATCCATACAAGTTGTCTATTACAAACAGCAAGAATAAGAAATCATTCTTTTACTGTAATGATCTTCTATATTCCTAAAAACTCTCTGGACTGATGTTTAATTAAATCAATTAATACCATGAACGCTTTGTCATCTGTCAAATAACTGTTAAGATTCTCCATTACATAGGAAAGCTATTATGTGTACACTATTAATAAAAATTTTATGGAATATAAGTATATAAACAAGGACCAAAAAATGAATCTTTTGACTTAACTTCAATCCTTAATTTGAATGTGATTCGAATTGTGTTAAGCTCTCACTGAACTAATACCTTTGTAGGTTTATCTTTGAACCGAGTTTATGTTTTAAGCCAGTATTGTACAATGCAATGTTGTTTCACATTCCATTTAAGTTCGAGCTTAACTTTAAACCAGTGTTAAGCTTGTATTATACAATCGGCCCCTAGAGTCATGGCCATCTCACCCGGATACTCGGGATAGATGTCTAAGACCATAACCTTATAAAAGTAAAAAATGTTGTAAATTATGCATGAAATTGAGATATTCATTATTGACATCATGCATCATGTGTATAAACTGTACTAAAATTAGGTTTATTTGAATTGTTAGTTACACTAACTGGGTTTAAAACGGGATTGAAAAAACTATGGCCCTCTATTTCGAACTTACCCTACAAATATTAATAATAACTATGTGCAAACACGTGAGCCAATTAAAATACATATATATATATATATATATTTCTGGATTTAAAGGGGTAAAGCATTGCAAAACTATAAAATTTCAACAACCCTGTATATAGAAAAGAAACAAATTATTTACGCGCAAAATTAATTTAATTCATTTAGGGAAAACGGACAAGTATTAACGTATTTTTATAATTATTAATTGGAATGTTAAAATTACATAAAGAAAAGGCAATTTTAAAGCAAATAGAAGTTCAAGAATACGCTTTTAATTAATTTTAATTAATTTTAATCCAACACGTATAAGCATAAGGGAACGTGCTTGCGTAAGAAAATCAATAATTCCAAAGCAAATGTATTCGTTGTAACAAGCAAACGTCAGTTTTATCAGATACGGAGAAATATAAAGTCTAGAAATTGTTATGCTAAACGTTTGATAATTAACAGAAACACCTGCGTTTTAAAAGGTTACGTTCGACGAAGTCGAGAGCATGTTACGATAGGATTTCATAGAAATATTTTCAACCGTCAGTTTGGTATAAACAACAAGGCTAACAAACATCTTAAAGAGCGAGGGAAATGCACGATCAGTAATATACAACAGATAGAGACATATAAAAGCGTTGGGATTGAAATGCACGTGGAGTTGAGATGAGATGTCATCACTATCGATTTTCTGTAACTCAAGTGGGGTTTTGAACGAGACAGCAGACATGCATAAGACAGATAAATATAGCTTAGGCGGAGTTTCTAACGGCAGAGAATTTTGTCATTGGTTGAAAGCAGACAGTTTTCCAAACGTATGTACACGCGACGGGTGAAAGCAACTTCGAAGTATACGGCACGTAGACCGGAGCAAATTTTACGAATTTCGAGACGGTTATACTCAAAATTTTTGGAATTAGATTTGAAAATAAGCTTTTCGCTGGAAGTGCGTCTACTAAGGGGGTTTTAAAAGCATATAAATACTCAACCTAGGTTATTGAGGTTCTCTTCTCTTCGCGTCTATTTTACTTTATTTTGATATAGTACTGAATGCCGACCACCATAGCAGTAATGCTTTCTATGAGTATTTTATGTGATTATATTACCGTAAATACAGTGGTTGCAAGTGTAAAACAGTAGTAGCGGACATCTAATTATTGACGTGAAGTACGTGTAGTGCATATTAAATTAATAAAGGTCCGGCTACTACAATACAAAACACAAAAATCAATAAATGGAAGCATTATATATGGGGTAAGCATCACAAATAATCAAGTTTGTATGCATGATATATGGAATGGTACTGTAAGACGAGGCGCATAGCTCGCAGATGTGGCAGATGGTGGAGACCTGTGGATCCGCTGAGTAGCGCGGTGAATGGAAACGAAGCCGAAGTGTTCTGGCAATCATCTTCGACAGGGAGGAAGCCTGAAGAATTCTCCAGGTAATTTATTTGAAATTTCTGTTGTTTGATAAACATTTGTGTAATTTTGTGCTGTGTGGTTGATTTTTTTTGGTGGCATATTTGGTTGTGGAAACTTATTTGTAAAAGATACATGTACTGGACAATTTATTAAGGTTAAACATTGAAAGAGGGTGTATTTAAAACATTCAAAATTTTATTCAGGATATAAATTGAATTGTAAAGGGTAAACGGATCTGTAAATTTTGTTTTAATTTATGCAAGGTGTATAAGGCATATATAAACTAAACTGGGTTATTATGAGCTCACCCTACTCCAGTGTGAAGTCAATTTAGGGTAATATATGGGGCCCATCTACTCATATCTCATTGAATCTGTTTGAAAATAATTAGAGAAATCAAGGACTTTAAAAACATACCATATTTTGAGTTTTGTAATTAGTGTATCAAACTGTTTTTAACACATGTGAATATAATTTATCTGTTAATAGCTGTAAATAAAAGATTGTATGATTGTTGTATTATTTGGTGATTGTATTGAATGGTGTGCGAGTGTGAAAGAGGTATGGTTGTAAATTTAGGTATTCGAGAAAAGACACAACTGAGCTAGCCAGGGAAGCTGAAGGAGTTTGAAGGCGAAATAAAAGCATAAGGATTTATTTTTTGAAAATTTTGAATTTTTGTAAAATCTTATGTTGACCCTGGGGGGCACAAATTTTTTTGAGGTGCCACGGCAACTTTTATGACGGCCTAACGCTGGGGCTCGATGTTAAAAGCTTAATAACCGAATTTTTGTAAGTTCCACGGCAATATCTATAATATATATATATATATATATATATATATATATATATATATTGCTAAGATAATATGGTAGTTTAAGGGTAGATTAAGTCATAAGGGTCATAAAAAAATATAAACAACTTTAACTTTAAGAAAGACAAATAATTCCAGAAATTATAAGAGTAAATCGGTCACTCTACATAATGTTAATTAAGAAGACACTATATAAAATATACGGAATTAAAGGCAGAAGAACATAATTATGTCTAAGTGTAGTTTACAAGTAAAGATAAGATTTTAAAACGCAATAAATTGCTTCAAAATTAAATCACCGGGAAGCATAGATAAATTGGCATTGCAAATATTTAACAATTGCGTCGTAAATATCAACGTAAACGCATCCTAAATAATTCATTATTAAAAAATTATTACGTGACTAGAAAAGAACACATTTGGTCAGAAAACCAATATTCTGTGGAAACAAATAAACACCAGGCGGTTCAATTATATGATAAATTAACAAACATCAAAATACGTGAGTTAATGAAAAGCCAAAAGTTGGAAATCCTCGAATAATACTTCAATATGCTGAATGAGGACGTGACGAATAGAGCATTCATCAAAGATTTAAATTAAGTAATTTGTAAAAATTCCTAGTTCTGCTAGATAAGGCAAAAGTATCAGTCTAGATTGTAAACACGCCAATGAAAACAATTGGGGGTAGGGCTTATATATACGATGGTAACCGAACGACATGTTAGTCTATATTCAACTGAGCAACAACTATGTTCCAAGATGTTAAAACCTCACGAACTAGTGAAGTAAAAATTAAAACAAATCAGATTTAAAAGTGCGCGAATTTGTGCAACGAAATATAAGATCTATAAATAGACGTAAGTTAAACAACTTATTTAAATTCATTTCTAATATTAACGATACAGGACTTTAATTGAGACGACTTTAATTTGGGACCTTAATTTGAGATGGCTTTAATGTGGGACTTTTAACTTTGGACATGTTTTAATTTTGGAGATAATTTAAAAATGAGCATATTCTAATATGGACATATTCCGATTTGGTACGTTTTAATTTTGGATGTACTGTAATTTGGTACGATTTTAAGTGGAAGCGATTTATGGGAGGCGATTCTTATATGGGGCAGGCATATCAATAAGCAAAGCGGACACAGAAAGGGATGGAAATCATAGACTACGATGGGACTACAGAACCCATTCTAGGTTAGCAATATTAATACACTTTATTATTGAAAACTGTTTTGATTTAATATTTGCCATATATTGTATATTTGTAAGAGTCATCAAAAAGGTCACTTAAAAATTTATAAAACGGAATAGGTATCTTGGGACGTTCGAAGGTCCCTGAATATAATTAAAAGATATTTTTGCTGGCTTTCAGAAAAGCATAAATAGGGTATATGTAGATATTTTGTACAAAAAGGAAAATTTTGAGTGTTGTAAATATTATCAATTATTATACTGTGTTGGTGTTGTAGAATTGCTTTATTTGATTCAATAAGATTTATTCAGTAAGATAGTCGGGGTAAAAACCTTAAAATTAATATTTCATATAATAAAGGGAATAGCACAGCAATAAAATAGGGCATAACACAGCAATTTTATGGTTTGTCCAATCGTGGGGTGAATAGCACAACAATTTTATGACACCCACTGTAGGGGCTCGATAATCCTAAAATAGGGAATTTCATAGCAATTTTATGGTACGCACAATCGTGGGGCGAATAGCACAGCAATATATATAGCTCCTGGTGTATTTATTGCTTAGTTGCTTTTCTGACCACCACCTCTCTGTGCCTCTGAAATATAAATTAATTTAAAAATCAACACAATTAAATTTATGCCTCGACTACCCTGCACAGAGTGAACGACGATATGATTGATAACAGAGAATATTTACCCCCCCCCCCCTTTAACACTTCATATACCTGAATAGGACAAACAAAATTTACCAAATTTTGTATAATAGGCTAAGAAAATGTACAATTTATAACTACGTCCTTGTAATATCATTGGCTATAAACACTTTTAAATCAAATGGAATTAAATATTCTTATTAAATTTGTTCACTACCAAAATTTTTGCAATTAAAGCCAGTAAAATAATTGTTTTATATTGAAAGCTTTGTTGAACGTTCAAAATAACTATTCCCCTTTTAACCTAATCTTTACATATCAACTGAAGTTTTTTGATGACCTTTTATACAAAAAGGTACCTATATTACATGTGAGTTTTACACTTATAAATATTTGAAATAAGACATACAACATTCAAGAAATTATAAAATTAAATTCTGACTTTGTAACTTTGTTGACCCCTGCGGAAGCTTGTTGAACCAGATTGGTTGCTAGTTCCAGTCGTTGACCTTTAGCTTGGCTTTTAATCCAGTGATTCCCAATTTTCCACTAACTTGTAGACATTCTTTAGTGAATTCTCCAGTTGCTTATTTAATTTAACATTATCACTTGGATAATTAATTAGATCATTTCATAGACCTTTACTTAGATAGTTTCTTACAACATTACTTAGATAATTGCTTAGACTCCTAATTTAATAAATGTTTAAGATTATGTTTACATTAATTAAATTTAGACTTACGTTTTTAATATTAACGGTAGTTTTTCACTAACACGAACTTAACGCGCACTTCAACTATTTTTCGTTATTTAATTTTATGTCACTTTTGACTTTACTTAATTTCAGATTCACGTATTAAATTCGTTTAGACTGGTATAGACGTGCGTCGTTGAAGGAATGAATAAATTTTATCAGTTTATGTTCCTTATATAGAACAAGCTTGTTCCTCCTATCTCTTAACCTGAACGGTTTACTGAAAATTGATTACTCTATGCATTTAACTTTGCACGTAGACATAATTTTGTATTGGGATTTATTAACAAGTGTTGTTGTTTTATGCTTGGACATCACGTACACATAATTTTGCACAGGAATTTATTAAATTTTCCATTTAATTCCGCATGTATACTAAAACTTATGGTTCCATATTTTGTTTACCTATGTCGGGCTTTACAAAAATGTGGCGATTTCTACATTTCTACATTTCTAATGTCACGTACGCGTTTTATCCCAATATCTATATCTTATTGCGTTATAAAATATGCTCGTTTTTCAAAAGTTTGTTTTATGAATTTTATTGCCTTCGATTCCTTACGCAATGCGTTGAGTTTGAAAGAGATTTGTTTCACGTTTAAATATGCTTAATTTGTATTTATTTGGAATTTATGAATGCCTTAAATGTTTCTAAAATGAATTGAATTGCGCGCAGAATTATTTCTTTTACTAAATTTGTTTCAGCTATTACAAACGAGCTACCTTTTATAATACATTATACACGGTGATTTGCATTTGTTTTGGCGCTTGAGAATGTTTTTAAATGTTTAGAAATGTATTGAAAAACTTCTAAAGTTATTTATTTTGATTAATGTTTTTAAGTTATTGCAGAATGAGCTTTCTTTTATTGATTGTGGCTGGTTGTTGATTTTATACAAGGTGATTGGAATTTACTTTTATCACAATGACCGAATTATGTACTTTTTATGATTTAAATGTTTTGTTTTCTTTATTTTTATGATGTTCACATGAAGTGTACCGCCCCTGTGACCTTATGTACCCCTAAATAACCCTATTAACATAGTAATATATATATATATATATATATATTGCTGTGTTTCCCTGTATAAAATCGAGCCTCACGAATTGGGCGCCAAAGATGCTGTGATTCCTCTCATATCTGCAGGTACTGGCCCTTTAAAAAAAAAACATTCGAGCCCCACAGTTTGGGCGTCAAGAATGCTGTGATTCCTCCAAAATTCGTGAACTACGCTTTTCGACTCGGCCGCTCACCTAATTTTATAAACCTCCTCATTCATAAAATTAAACAACACATTCCTACCACAAACATCAACGTTAACTCTATTTACATCAATATTCAGAATACATTAAATTTTCAAATTAAATTTCAGCATAAAATTCAGTTTTCAAAAAAATTTCAAGATTAATTTTATTATCATTTTAATGTGCATCCAGAATTAAAGTCCTTGTTGGATGCCTAGTAATTAATATAACAATATAAGCAGACCGGAGTCTGAGTATAAAGGAGCATCTACCACCCCTTTACGTTAATTAACCAGGATCGTCTAATTGAGCTCAAAGACATACCCAAATTTTCATCATATTACCGAACATCAAACTAAATACCCCTTTCTACTTCAACAAGCAAATTTCATCTTAAAATTAAACTTTTATGGTTAGTACAATTTCACTAATGTCCATTTAAAGTAAATCAATTATAAAGTCATTCAATACACACAAAATGTCAAACAAAATAGTATAATTTACCTGAAGGTTACTGTCCTCGTAGCTTCAAAGTATCGTTTCTTTAGTTAATCACACCATTCAACAGGATTATATTTACGGCTTCTGATTCTCTACGCTTTTAAAATTTTCTCCATCACCATCCATTCAAAGTCGTTTCTGGGCTTTCCGGAACTCATCTGTGTTTATCTGACCCTTGTTTCATGGATCCAGACACGTATTTGAACCATTTAATTATTAACACCCCGAAAAATAGCAAATAACTTCATGCTTCTGTCACCAATATACGCCAAAACTGCCTACTTTTTGTATACCTTCGTCGTTGTAAATTTTGCTAATTGGTACAGTGAAACTAAATTTTATTACCTTGTATCTAAGTGCACTGAAGTACATTCATGTTAGCACGTAAATAACAAGCTATTTTGAATCACTAAAATATACTAGCAAACTTTAAATTATTTAATCAAACTAAAATGCACGGTTTAACATCTTCAATCAAGTCGCGTATGTACGAGCTTTTTACGTATCGAATCGTCAAAAGTCTAAGAGAGCTTGTTTATCTTCATCTCGGTATATATAGCAAAAAGCCTGTCTGTCGGTCTGTTCCCCAAAACGGGCAATTCTAAAGAATTTCTCATGCCATGTTCCCAGTCTGTCGCTCGCACATCGATTTTTACGAATTTTCACTCGCCCTATTTAAATCTCAGAAAATTTCCACACGGCACTCAAGCATGTCCGAGAAAAACTAATTAATTTTGTACAGAAATTGTTGTTCTACCTCTGATATTTGCATCCTATTTTCAACCAATTGTGACCCTCGTGACGTTGTTTAAATCCCGCCTTTTACAATATGTGTCTTTGCTTGACGCATTTTCTCTTTCCTTCTCTAACCTGTTCGTATTGGTGCAAATTGATACTCTTCATTATCGATTATATTAGTCCACGCGGACTGTTATCTGGGTTTAATAACCCCGTATCGCACATTCTCGTGAATACTAAGCCCCGGTTTCTCCAAGATTCTTTGTAAACATTAATTATCTGCAAACTTTTCGCCGAATGTGATATTTAAACTACGCAGGTGTTCAAAATAATATTAATTCTCAGAGCTTTTTTAAATAAACCCTGTTTTGTATTTCGTGCTAAAGCATCTGATCGTTTCCAATATCCTTAGAATCGACATGTTTATCCAAACAAATTAAACTGAAATTGCCTTTTAAAAACACGCAGGGTGTTCAAACGTAACATTTTAAATAACCTTCCTACGATTTGACTATTATTGGGTTTTACAAGTTTCTATAGGTATTATATGTTATTAACGGTTTAATTAACTCCAATTAAATTGATTTCTATCCTTTCATTTTTAGCGAATACAACTTCAATATTAATTATTACATGTACACTTTGTTTTACTACCGGTTGCCCAAACTTGAATCAATTAATATAAATCTTGCACGTAATTTGTCTTTGTTTCTTTATTAGGAATAATTAAATTACACGCAGAGCTTTTTTTTTTAATACTGCTTCTTTTGATATAAAGCGTCTTATAAATAATTTAAATTTCTTATTTTTACTGAAACAACCGAGTTTATTTATGCTTCATGGTTTTAATAACGCGTATTATCTAACGAAACTCCTTATACACGGTGATTAAAATCATTTGATGCGATTATTCAATTTTCTACCCTGGTCTAAATATGAGTAATATATATATATATATATATATATATATATATATATATATAATACTGAATTCTTGAACGTAAGTCAATAGTTAAAACAAAGGTTTGTGAACTCTTGGGATACACTCGTTCAACAAATAATAAACTACTATGTCAAATCGTAATTTAATTCTACGTTTCGGCAACAACGTTACTTACATAACTACTAAAACAACTGGGTGGCAACATCTACTAAAATTAGCACAACATATATAATAGTCCATTGCAATAAAATCTAATAAAACAACACCTTGCTATATCCAACAGGGGTTATAAACAACGAATCAAAATAATTAATGCAGTGAGTAAAAGGAACAACTACAATACAATACAAACTTCACTCGCTTAGTTAAACGTTTATCTGCTAAAAATTAATTGAAAAATTGACAGAAACATATGGTGAACGTATATCAAACCGGTACATAATTAAATTTGTAGTGATAACCACCAAATACTAGATAATTTAAAACTTCAAACATTATATTACTGTTAAGATAACAATACAATTTATAGTATATTATTCAACATACAGTAATGTAGGTAATAACTCACGTAGATGAAGTTTGCGGCACGAGCCGAAGGCGAGTGCCGTAATATATTTATGGTTCTTTAGTACATTTTGATAGTACAGGTATGTATACTTCTGACAATAAAATAGTTTTTTTAACGGTCGCCTTTTATAAGTCAGTACACCTTTCTGAAATAAATTTTGCATCCACCACAGGTCTGACCATCTTATTTATTGGTAATTACAATAGTCAAAGAATGATGACAGTCATTAGCCGGGATAGATATCAACAATTCTATTCAATAAAGTAACACCTTGATGTTTAACTGTAAATATATTAGGAAACACCGGAATATATAAAAAAGTTTCTTTCTAAGAACATTGATACTGTTAAACACGTCAAACACTCAAGTTGCATAACCGAAGTGTATTCTACAGAAGTCTAGAACATTCGAGCATACACCAGACTATGGATCATCTAGTTAATTCTAGGGTATAATTAAGATCGGTGATGAGTGTACATCAGTTAGTCTATATCCAAATGTCGTATATAAATCATAGTCTATTGTTAATGGGTCATTACGTTTTGAAGGTCCTATAGTTAATATAAATTTGTGTTACGTGAACGTGCATATTGTACCACCAGCTTGTACATAGATAAACAAAAGGGTAATAAATAAATTATAGTAGTGTTAGCGTTGTTGAGGAGACTTATGGTTAAGGATTTAGCTTATGAAGATATGAGTGCTTGTAAATAGCATTAGTGTGATAGTGCTTCATTGTTAATTGAACTGAAACATCTATAAATATAGCATATACTTTTAATTAAACTTGTGAATAGTGAATAATAAAAACTTTTGTTATTACTTGTTCTAAATTGGTGGACGCGTTAATAGTATCCCGCTACACTGGTCTCCGGCTGTGTTGGGTGTATAGTGATTAATTTAAAAAAAAACACAAGTCTAAAGACATTTGAGTAGTTTGTATAAGCCTGTTACAAGAAGCCAAAGTAAAACGGACGCAGAAACTTTAATGAATTTCCTTAAGGATATTAAATCCGGTATGGAAGAGAGGTCGGCTAAACTAGAAGTAACACTTAGTGAAAATGTTGCGAAAATGGAAGAAAAGTTGAATGAAAATGCAGCCACGCTAGAGCAATGATTAATGGAAGGCTCTATTGCATATAAAAAAGATTTCACTGAACAGGTAAAAACAGTTGAGCAAAAGTTGGACAGTAAATTGGTAAAAATGGAAGATGTGATGAGGCTGCAAGAACAAATGATTTCACTAGCAACGCGGTCACTTGAATTAGCAAACCAAGTTGTAAATCAGAACATCCCTGAAATAAGAAGCATGTAAGGAAGCGAGTCAATACTGTCAAAATTTAAAGTAAAACCACCCGCATTTGATGATAAAACACCTTGGTCGACATATTTGAAACAACTTGAAGCTACTGCAATAGCCAACGGTTGGCGCAACAAGAGAAGGCTATCTCTTTAATAGTGGCCCTACGGGGTAAAGTAAGCTAAAGATGTAATGGCGCATGAGACTCTTAATTCCGTTTATTTTAAATATTTAGTGAGGGGTTGACAAATGACACAGCTGTTGAAATTAAAACATACCTTCTATTTTTTTAATTATAGCAACCGTTAATTTTACAAAATATATTAAACTCGAAACACATATGTGTTAGTAAATACCCGACAGCGTAAACCCAAACCGTTTCGACACCTAACTTACGTAAATACATAAATAGGACACTCCCAAATTCAGTTCAGGATGTACTGCGATAATTAATATTTTATAAGTTTATCAAAGTTATATATAATTTAGAAACACTTACGTTTTGACGTGTAGAGGTTAGTATTCCACGAACTGCATGCAGCACATTCACCCCCTTGCAAATCCCCGTCAGCTGGCGTCTCCCCGACGAGCAGATCTCTGGGTTAGTTTGTAACAAAGGTACTCTTCTAATTACACTTTTTATACGTGAGCCGTAAGAATACGGAGTACAGAGTGCCGGAAGTGTTGCAGCACTTGCACGATGATATTTTCGGAGGGCCCTTGGCGTGAAAAGAACTCTCGAAAGAGCGAGAGAAAGATTCTATTGGGTGAACTGGAAGGAAGATGTGAAGGAGTTGTGCCGGAAATGTGAGTTGTGTGCCTCTGAAAAAGGGTATGGCCACAAAACGGAAAACTCCAATGAAACAGTCTAACGTGGGGAATCCTTTTGAGAGGATGGCCATTGATATGGCTGGTCTGTTTCGTGAGTCAGAGAAAGGAAATAAATACATCTTGGTTGCAATGGATTATTTTACCAAATGGCCGGAGGCGTATGCTATACCTATCAAGAAGGTGAGACTGTTGCAGATGTACTAGTGAGGGAGTTGTTTTGTAGCTCTGGAGTTCCGTTAGAATTACACTCCGATCAAGGTCGGAACTTCGAATCAACGTTGTTTCAGAACTTCTGTAAGCACCGTGGAATCAGGAAGATTAGAACCACGCCACTTCATCTTCAATCGGATGGAATGGTTGAAAGAATGAACAGGATGATAGAAAAGTACCTAGCCAAAATTGTCTCCGAACATCAACGAGACTGGAACCGATTGTTCCTACTGGCGTACCGATCTTCGGTACATGACAGCCTCTTTCGTTTGCGTGATGATAGGACGTAAATTGCGGCTACCATGTGATCTTCAGTTTGCATTTAAACCTAGAGAAGAGGTCGCAGGTGAAGATTACGTTAGTAAGCTTCGCAAAACATCAAATAGCATTCACGGAAACGTCCGAAAGAATATCCAGGCGGCTAGCGATCAAATGAAATCACAATATGACACGAGAGCACAAGAAGGTGGTTACCAACCTGATGATTTAGTATATTTGTACAATCCACAAAGAAAGCGCGAATTGTCGCCAAAATTACAAAGGCAATGGGAAGGCCCGTACGAAGTGCTAAAAAGAGTTAATGATGTAGTGTACCGGATCAGAAGATCTCTCCGTGGTAAACCGAAAGCGATGCACTTCGACCGTTTAACATCTTATGCTGGCAACAATCAGGAAGATTCGAGTAATGAAAATGGTGTGTGAAGAGTTATTAATCGTGATCCAAATGTAGATTTTGAGAGTTTCATGGTGGCGTATGGTGGTTTCGTTATGGCGAGATTTGGCGTTGTTGTTGAAAATCGCAAGATCTGTTTAGAGTACCAGAAGGGTATTCCCTTGCACATTGCGTAGCTCAAGATCTGCAAATGTCAAGAGGAATAACTGTTGTTTTCAAGAAAAGTTTGGATGTGTGGATAAATTAGTACAACAGCAACCAACTGTAGGAAAAGCCTGGGTTCTTCAGGATGGAAATTGTTATGTTTACTATCTGGTCACCAAAAATTCTTCATGGCAGAGACCTAGTTATGGACATCTATGGGAGGCTTTGCTGAATCTTAAGGCTCAGATGATGGAAAATGGAGTAACGAGACTAGCGGTGCCCAAACTGGGCTGTGGACTGGATCGCTTAGATTGGAGAATAGTTCGAAATATGCTAGAAGTAATTTTCCAGGGAACCATCATTCAGGTCCTTGTTTGTTGTTATCAACCGGTTGCTTACCAAGACCAAGCAAAGAGTGTTGACAGTTATTTTCAACAACATGGTGGATTCTCCAAAGGAGATAGCGGTCGATACCGTCATCGGTTATCAAATGAGCGTCAAAATGTGTTTACAGTTATGGGACATAACGGTTGTAAAGAGGGGGCAGGGTTACGAACTATTATGCAACCCCTCAAACACGCAAGTTGCATAACCGAAGTCTAGAACATTCGAGCAAACACCAGACTATGAATCATCTAGTTAATTTTAGGGTATATATAAGATCGGTGATTAGTGTACATCAATTAGTCTATTTCCAAATGTGGTATATAAATCATTTCGCGTATAGTTAGTTGGTTATTACGTGTTGAAAGTCGTATAGTAAATAGAAATTTATGTTATGTGAACGCGTATATTGTACCGCCAGCTTGTACATAAGTATACAAAAGGGTAATAAATAAATTATAGTAGTGTTAGTGTTGTTAAGAAGACGCATGGTTAAGGATTTAGTTTAAGAAGATATTAGTGCTTGTAAATAGCTTTAGTCTGATAGTGCTTCATTGTTGATTGGACTGAAAACATCTATAAATAAGGCATATACTGTTACTTAGACTTGTGAACAGTGAATAATAAAGACTCTTATTATTACTTGTTCGAAATTGGTGAATGCGTTAATAGTAGCCCGCTACAATATAAATAAATATCGTTTCTTAGCCATTTAGTATAGGAATAGGTTACTGAAACATATAATTGCTGCAAAAAATACAGGTAACTTGTACTGGTGAAATAAAAGCGATGTATAAGTTGCCGTGTAAATTTAAGCATTGAAACGGCACTTGCATACATAAGTTTTCTATGGTGGAACGGGTAACAGTTAATTGATTTTTCAATTACATAATTCTTTATGATATAAAAGAAGTACTGAATAAATTGAATCCATAAGAATAACTAAAGAAAATCATAACTTCTTTTTATAATATGGCGCCCTCTTTGAATTGATGTATTAATTTAATAGTAAAAAGCTAACTATATATTTTTTCCCTAACGCGACATCTCAAAACCAATAGCTTAACAAAAGAAATTTAGTTAGGTTTTTAACAAAATTCGTCTTTCAAATAGTTACAGGATATTTAATTCACCGTATAATGATAAGAGTGCCATACTGATTAAAAATTGCAAAACTTTAAAAAAAATTAGAATACATTTTGTATCAGGATATCAGAAGGAGCAGAAGGTATGCATACAGTAGACAAGTTCAAGCAGCTGGTGGTTAAAGGAATTCTATATTGTGCATTTTTATTGAACTATTCTACTTGTTATTATTTCGAGAGGATTATTCTTTTCCTGGAACTACTTTGAACTATTTTTTAATGACAAAAGAGTGCTATAAGGACTAAACAATCACTAAACCTTACAAATGTCCTAAAGCATTCTGCATCAGGAGATAAGAAGGAGTAAGAGGTATGCTTACAGATACAATTTCAAGCTACTGGTGGTTAAAAGAATTCTATGTTCTGCTTTTTCATGAAGTTATTTTGCTTGTAGTTATTACGGGAGGAGGTCCTCTATGAGTAACTTTCTTTTGTCTGGTACATGGAACCACTTTTAACTTTTTTTAGTGAAAAGAGTGCCATATCGATTCGACATCATTAAACCTTTATAAAAATAGAATACATTCAGCATCATGAAATCAGAAGATATAGGAGGTTATGCATTCAGTATACAAATTTTAGCAACTGGCAGTTAAAGGAATTCTGTCTTGTGTTTGTTTATTAAGTTATTTTGCTTGTTGTTATTACAGGAGGAAGTCCTTTATGAGTGATCTAGTTGAAACTATTTTCTAATGGCAAAAGTGATCTAGAAATCGTTAAACCTAAGAAAGTTGGAATACTTTCTGTATCAGGGGATCAGAAAGAGCAAGAGGTGTGTGTACAGTATACTAATTTAAGCAATTGGTAGTTAAAGGTACTATGTTGTACATTTTTATTGAGTATTCTGCTTGCAATTATTTCGGGAGGCGGTCCTTTATGAGTAATTTATTTTTGTTTCTGGTATATGGAACTGCTGGTTTGAACTATTTTTTTTAATGACAAGGGTGCTATACTGACTAGAAATCTCTGAACCTTACATTCTGTATCGGATCAGAAAAAGTAAGAGGTATTCATACAGAATTGAATGTTGAACAACTGCTGGTTAAACGAATTGTATGTTGTGCTTTTTATTAAATTCTTCTGCTTGTAGTTATTAGTGGAACTTTTTTTCTTTCTGGTATATGGAACTAGTTTGAATTATTTTTTAATGCCAACAGGGCTATGGTGACTAGAAATCATTAAACCTTAGAAAAGTTAGAATATAATGTGTGCTGGAAAGATAGATCATAAGGATTAGAACGTATGCGTGGAGTATAAAGTCAAGCAACTGCTGGTTAAAGGAACTTTGTGTTGTGCGTTTCAATTGCGCTTTTCTGCTTGTAATTATTTATGATGGCAGGAGGGCCTCTATAAGTAACTTATTTTTCTTTTGATACACAGAACTACTTTGAACTATTCTTTAATGACAAAAGTGCTTAACTGACTAGAAATCACTAAATACTACAAAAGCTTGAATACATTTTGCACTAGGAGATCGGAACGATTAGGAGGTTTTGCGTGTAGTATATAAATAAGGGCAACTGATGAAAAACGATTTTTGTGAATGAGAGGTTTAGGAAAACGGAATAGTAGAAGATATGGTTGAAAAGATTGTTATCAACTTAAGAGTGAAAAGTTCCAGCTAAGGGTTAACCAATGACGAATTAACAGATGAAAATATGAATGTGGACTTAGTATTGAAATCAAACAATATATTAAGGAAAGTGACTCGAGTCGATACCGTTATATAAAATCCAAATTGGTATCTATATCTTTCCAAAGGATTTTCTTGTTCTCTGATAAAACGTCTAAAATATTAAATAAATGTTAACAACAGAAATAAATCAATGTTTAATACATGGAAACAGGCAAGTATAGATTATCTTCCGCATAGTTTATAAATTAAGCAAACTCGTCAATCTATATCCATATTGAGAATGTATATATGTATAGACGTATTCTACAAACTAATTAATTTTCCAATACAAATTAAATTCTATAAAGGGTTTTTCAATAAGAACCGGTCGATGTTGGCAGCCTGCGGTGACCATTTTGTTTTTTTTTGACGTCCGTTGAATCTGTTGTTTATATTTCAGTTACAGATGCCAAATCACCATGGCAGGTTTCACGATGGAGCAGCAGGTGTAAATGATGAAAATTTGTTATCAAAATGAGTATTCGTTAATGCAAACATTAAGCTCATAACGCCCGTTTCATGGTAGACACGGTAGCACTTGGTTGACTCGTGGCTAAATTCGAAACGACTGGTTCGGTATACAATATGTCAACGCCCGTACGCTAAAGGAACACCAAATAAGCCGAGAACATCGCCGCGGTCCGTGAAAGTGTGCAGGAGAACTCCAGACAGTCAATTCCTCGTCGTGCACAAGAACTCGGCCTTTCGCAGACTTCAACTTGGCGAATTGTATGTCGGGACTTGGGCCTATATCCCGTACAAAATTCCATTGACCCGGAAGCTCAAAGCTAATGGTCGTATACAACGCCGTTTGTTCGCTGAATGGACTTAGGAGCGTTTGAAAGAAGACCTCAATTTTACCCAAAAAATCATCTTTAGCGGCGAAGCGCATTTTTGGATGAATGGTTATGTATCAGCACAATTGCCGTATATGAGACGACAGTAACCCACATGAGGTTCAGCAGGTGACATGCATCCACAAAAAGTTAGTGTTTGGTGTGGATTTTGGACAGTATGCATTAAAAATTTTATGGTATTTTTTTAATTTTAAATAATGACCAATTCTTGGCTGCATTTCAAAATATATATTATGGTAAATACTCCCTGTATGTTTGTTGTGATTTGTTTATCATTCTTCTTAAGCTTCTTTGGGAATTAAACCACTCATAGTTTTTAAAAATCAACTTTATTTACGTTTCGATCCATGACCTAGGATCGTTGTCAAAATAAAGATCATTTTAAAAACTATGAGTGGTTTAATTCCCAAAGAAGCTTAAGAAATATATTATGGTAACGCTGATAACTGATCGTCATCGATAAGAAAGATGTTTTTGACATCCAATTTATGTGGTTATGGGATTTTGGACTGAATGCATTAAATATTTTTGTGTTAAGGTAAAAAAATGTAATTATGTTACTTATGACAAATTTCTCTATTCCTAATTGAGCATTGATAAATTACCCCTAAGCTATGAATCCATTACAAACTAGTTAGTGATGATCCCCATAATCACATTAGGTGGACATTAATAATTTAAGACACTTTCAATTCTTGGTACACATAGCTTTAATAATAAATTTATTTTAATTCTCTTTATTAGGTTTTATTTTTTATAAAAGAAGTGTATTTTTATAGCGGTTTGTTAACTAAATGATTATTTTGGGAATTGTTCAATATGTATTTTAGGCAAAGAGATTAATATTGTAGCGGGCTACTGTTAACGTGTTCACCAATTTAGAACAAGTAATAACAAAAGTTTTTATTCTTCAGTATTCACAAGTTTAATTAACATTATATGCCTTATTTATAGATGTTTTCATGTCCAATTAACAATGAAGCACTATCACACTAATGCTATTGACAAGCACTAATAAACTCTTAAAATAAATCCTTAACCATAAGTTTTCTTAACAACACTAACGCTAATATAATTTATTTATTACCCTTTTGTCTATTTATGAACAAGCTGGCGGTACAATAGGCACGTTCACATAACACAAATTTATATTTACTATAGGACCGTCAAAACGTAATGACCAACTAACTATACATGATATGATGTATATACGACATTTGGATATAGACTAACCGATGTATACTTATCACCGATTTTATACATATATATACACTAACAATTAACTAGATGATTCATAGTCTGGTGTTTGCTCGAACGTTCTAGACTTCTGTAGAGTACACTTCGGTTATGCAACTTGCGTGTTTAACGGGTTGCCTAATAGTTCGTAACACTGCCCCCTCTTTAAAACCGTTAGGTCCCGTAACTGTAAAAACATTTTAATGCCAATTTGATGACTGACGACGGTATCGGCAGCTATCTCCTCTGGTGCATCCACCACGTTGTTGGAAATAACAGTCAACATTCTTTCCCTGGTCTTGGTAGGCAACCGGTTGATAGCAACACACAAGGACTTGGATGTTGGTTCTCTGAAAAATTACTTTTAGTATATTTTGAACTATTCTCCAATCTAAGTGATCCAGTCCACAGCCTAGTTTGGACACCGCTGATCTCATTACTCCATTTTCATGATCTGAGCCTTAAGACTCACCATAGATGTCCATAACTAGGTCTCTTCTATGAAGAATTTTTGGTGACAAGATAGTAAACACAACAATTTCCATCCTGAAAACCAAGGCTTTTCCTACAGTTGGTTGCTGTTGTACTAATTTATCCACAAATCCAAACTTTTTCTTTAAAACAACAGCTATTCCTCTTAAAATTTGCAGATCATGAGCTACGCAATGTGCAAGGGAATACCCTCTTGGTGCTCTAAGCAGATAATGCTGTTTTTCAACAACAATGTCAAACTTCGCCTTAGCGGAACCACCATACGCCGTCATGAAACTCTCAAAATTTACATTTGGCTCGTGATTAATAACTCTTCGAACACCATTTTCATTACTCGAGTCTTCTTGGTTGTTGCCAGCATAAAGTATTAAACGGTCAAAGTGTACCACTTTCGGTTTACCACGGGGAGATCTTCTGATCCGGTACACTATATCATTAACTTTTTTTAACACTTCGTGCGGGCCTTCTCATTGTTTTTGTAGTTTTGGCGGCAATCCACGCTTTCTCCGTGGATTGTACAACCACGCTAAATCTCCAGATTGGTAACCAAATTCTTGTGCTTTCGTGTCATATTGTCACTTCATTCGATCGCTTGCCGCCTGGATATTCTTTCGGACGTTTCATGAATGCTATTTGATCTTTCGCGAAGCTTACTAACGTAATCTTTACCTGCTGCCTCTTCTCCAGGTTTAAATCCAAACTGAAGATAACATGGTAGTTGTAATTCACGCCCTAACATCACGCAAGCAGGAGAGTATTCTGTGCTGTCATGTACCGAAGATCGGTACGCCAGTAGGAACAAATGTAGATAATGGTCCCAGTTTCGTTGATGTTCGGAGACAACTTTGGTTAGGTACTTTTCTAATGTCCTGTTCATTTTTTCAACCATTCCATCCGATTGAGGATGAAGTGGCGTGGTTCTAGTCCTTCTGATTCTAAGATGCTTGCAGACGTTCTGAAACAACTCTGATTCGAAGTTCCGACCTTGATCGAAGTGTAATTCTAATAGAACTCCAAAGCGACAAAACAACTCCCTTACTAATACTGATACATGTTTATTTTCCAAACCCTCTTCAACTAGATTTTTTTGATATAAAATTAATTTTTGATCCATTAATTTTCATTTTGGTAAAATAATTAATACAATGCACTTACAAAACACCCGATGCACTCATGTTCCTTTTAAATAAAGTTTCATTTTTCTGAAACCGTCAACGTACCATTAAATTTGTCCCAGTTCAAATAAGGTCAATAGGAAAATTGTACAGTTTTCGATTCAAGGCCGAGCCTGGTGTAGTTTGCGTCGCTATGCTACGCTCATCTGTGGCGTTCAAATTAGTCAGTCGTTGTTTATCATGTTGAGGAACAAGAATGTCTTTCCCTAGTTCTAATATAGCAGACTGGAGAATCGCCATGAGTTGGTGTTTTACTTAAATGTTTGTCGGATGGAAATTAGGGCACTATTAAATCAATGGTGCGTATATTTTCCTTATTTGAAAACCCACTCTAATTTATCCGATTTCTTGCAGCGCAGTTGTGAAGATGTGAAGGTATTAACCTATGAAGTTATTCTAACTTATGAAATTATTTTATAATACGTCAAGCTAAACATTCCTCAATATATCGTTGGTTATAAAACTTATAAACGTTACAGATAATGATGTAAAATAATTCCCATCCAGAAGGTATCGTTAAATTACGTTTTAATTATAAAAATGTTTTTTTTGTATAAAATACAGGAAATACAGGACAAGAAAATAAATAAGTAATCAAATTAAAAATAATAAAAAGATAATATTAAGTAGACAAGTTAAAGTATAAAGAGAAAAGTTACTCCTGAACTAACAGACTCACTAGCCCATTCAGAGCAAAAAGGTGTCTTGTGGCGAAGTTAACTGGTGATAGTAGCGAAAGTGGTAGTTTATATAGAGCGAGTACTTGATGCATGAGCGATCATGAATAGAGAGGAGTAACAGACGGAATTGGCAAAATTCTACGTAAACACATCAAAATAATCTATAAGCCCACCAATAAAATTTCACAAATACTACCAACCCCAAAAGATTCCGAAAATAGTGAAGCGGGCTACTGCTACCGCGTTTCTTTAATTCAAAACAAGTAATAATAATGGTCTTTATTACTCACTGTTCACAAGTCTAATTAACAGTATATGCCTTATTTATAGATGTTTTCAGTCCACTTAATAATGGAGCACTATTACACTAATGAATTTACAAGCACTAATTTCTTCTTAAACTAACTTCTTTACCATAGATCCATTAACAACACTAACACAATTATTTGTTTATACACTTCTATTTATTTATGTATACTACAAGCTGCATGTACATTAGACACAGCATATCACATTTATGTAAACTTCTAAAAGCTCAAAACTACTATTAATTTAACACGTTATAATTTATATACGACATTCTAGTATAGACTGACCCTTGCATTCATTAGCGGTAATTTCTCCCGTAATTTCTAGAAGTATTCTGAAATCCTTGAGAAGGCGCTGTGCCCCGAGCGTTTGTATGTTTGACGGGTTGCCTAATAGTGGATCGTAACAATAGTCTTAAAGCTCCATCCGAATATAGTATACCTTGCAGTTGTGGTTTAGTATACATAGGAGAAACACGACGGTCAGTACAGACTAGACTAAACGAGCATAAGCGATGCTTAAGAACAAGCCAGTACAATCGCTCAGCGGTGGCCGAACACCAACATGAAACAGGCCATACCATTAACTTTGATAAGACGAAACTAATTGCCAGAATTCCATTTTTCTACAATAGAAAAATTAGAGAATCCATAGAAATCAATAACAATTCTAATAACCTAAACAAAGACGATGGCTACTACTTTTCCCCCATTTGGAAAACAAGCCTATGTTCACAACAGCGAAACCGTGATGTTCACTGATCCGCTACGACACTCCTCTCTATTCATGATCGCTCATGCATCAAGTTCTCGCTCTATATAAACTACCACTTTCGCTACTTTCACCAGTTACTTCGCCACAAGACACCTTTTGGCTTTGAATGGGCTAGTGAGTCTGCTAGTTCAGGAGTAACTTTTCTCTTTACACTTTAACTTGTCTACTTAATATTATCTTTTTTTATTTTTTATTTTATTACTTATTTATTTTCTTGTCCTGATGAAACCCCTTACAAAAGTGGGCGAAACGTCGACCTTAATTTATAAAATGACACGGTCCCAACTCGAAACCATAAATGTTTATAATCGAATTGATTGTTTGATTGAAATAATTCAATAGATTTGCTGAATTAAGTAAGCTGTGGTTGAAATATCAGCATGACAATATTTATGATGAATAGACAAAATTGCAAGCTCTGTCAATCGGTGACGACGAAGCAGTAATGCCGGATATTTTGCAGTGTAAGATAACTTAGAATGTACCAAACGACCACCAACACGTGAAATGTCTTGAGTATCAAGAAAGGGTGTTAGTCGACGTTAATGTTTTGGTAACCTTGTCTTAGTTTTGATCCAGGAAATTTCCTTGAGAAAGACTGTAGCTTGAACACGTCAAAGAATGATTATAAGAGAATTAAATAATTCATCAGCAGTAAGGGGTCCCGTAGGACGCTGTCTTTTTGGTTATTAAAACTGGCAGACGTAGACCAAAATACCTTGAATTTTTCGTAATGACAAAAACCCTCCAGTAAATTGTCAACTATGTTGAACTCGACCTCAATAGTTTGAGCAACGAATGCTTTTGTACGGTAGTAATCTCCGGGATTGAAGTTGCAATAGTAATTGGAGGGGGCCAGTACTCCTGCGTAGAACGAAGCCATCGTGGCCCCGACCACCAAAAGGAACATGCTAGAACCGCCTTTGGCAAGAGATCTCTAGAAGCTGAGTCCGCCGGATTGTCAGAAAATGTTATGTGAAACCATCTGTTGGGTGAGCTGATTTGCTGAATATGGCTAACACGATTAGCAACAAAAGTTTTCCATTGAAAAGACGATGCGTGAATCCAGCCGAGAGCTTCTGTGGAATCGCTTCAAACAAATATTTCTGAAATTGTGATAAGTCATTGACAGGCGTCTAACACTAAAACAAGTAGATCAGATAACAAAGTAGCAGCACATAATTCCAGACGTGGAATTCAGATACGTTTTATTGGTGCCACTTTAGTTTTAGCTGCAGCTAGAATGACAGTTATTTCGCCAGAAACTAGATTTACAAATCGAAGATATATAACAGCTGCATATTCAACCTCCCTGGACTCGCAAAAACCATGAGCTTCATAGCTATATGGATCAGTGGGAGGTAGACAACGAGATATTTTTAGAGTAGAAATAAATTGCAACTTCTCTTGATATTGTTGCCACTGAGATAGCAAATCGACTAGGGGACTTTCGTCCCAGGCTAATCCCAACATCCATAAATGTTGAATGAGACGTTTGGCGACAAGGGTAAGTGGAGCTAGAAAACCTAAGGAATCATAGATCCTAGCTACTTGGGAAATAATATTGCGTTTCGTACAAGTTAGGTTACCAATTTGAACTTGAAAAAAGAAAACATCATCGTTATGGAACCATTGTAGCCCTAAAATCTTGATCGATTCATCAGAGTCAAAACTAAATGTATTTATTTTACAATGTTCGGGGGGAATGCCCTCTAAAATCTTAGAACAATTGGAGCTCCACTTCTGAAGTTCGAAACAACCTAAATTTAAAAGTTGAATCACTTGATTTCGTGTTTCCAGGGTGGATTCTATTGAATTTGAACTGCAGACAAAATCATCCATGTACAGATTAGACCTAATGACCTCAGCAGCCAGAGGAAATCTTTCTCCATCTTCTAAGAAGAGTTGTTGTTGGGTTTTAATAGCCAAATAAGGTGATGACTTAACACCATATGTGACGGTATTCAATTGATACATTTGTACAGGTTCATTCACCAAAAATTTCCATAAAATTAATTGATATCGTTTGTGTTAGTTAGCGATTAAGATTTGCCTATACATTTGTCGGATGTCACAAACAAAAACATAGGAATGAGCCCTAAATTTTAATAATATTAGTGATATATCACTTTGGCGACTAGGTCCCGCTAATTGAGTATCATTTAAAGAAATTTCATTTTTGGTCTTCGCAGAGACGTCAAAAACCACACGAATCTTTGATCGATTACTTTCCGATTTGACCACGGCATGATGAGGTATAAAATAACAATCACTTTTGGTAGACGAGAAACGAATGCAATTCATATGACCTAAATCTAGGTACTCTTGCATGAAATTATTATATTGAACACGTAAATCAGGGTTGACCGATAATCTACGTTGTCACGAAAATAGTCGCCGCAGTGCAATATCATAGGGATCATTAAAAATAGGAATTATATCATTAAAGGGTAAATCCACGACAAAACGTCCGGACTCAGTACGTGCATATGTAGTTTCAAATATTTTATTTGCTCTTTTTCTCTGGAGAAATATGGTGCTTGGTAGGGATTTCCTCAATCTCCTAAAATCGTCTTAGGGTTTGATCGATCGGATTCCTAAAGCAACGAAAAACGCCTAGACAGTATCAGACCGCAGGCTTTGGACTAGACCCACAATTGTCCAACCGAAAATGGTATTAATAGCAGTTGGTTGTAAAAATTTACCTAGAATGATGTGTAACGGGCATTTTTGTAGTTGAACATTTTACGCTTTTTCTCAGTTAGTAAATACATTGTTTTTGGATCGCTGTTTGTATAAAGTAAATACTTTCGAATAGTTTTCAGATTTGTATGCAATTTAACTCGCGTGTATTAATTTTAAAAGTAGTTTAATTGAAGATTGATTTTCATTAATAAATAAATTGCAAGGAACGAGTTTTAAATAGGATTATTCGTAAATTACTTTCCAACTTATCGAAAATGATAAACAGCTCGTGATTAGTTATTAGATATGATGGTGCATTCACTTATTGGATGTTCCTTATGTTATTAACGAAGTCGATAAGAGGTTATGGTAACAACTATTTTATATAAACAGATTAGAGTGGAGAGTGTAGTTCTGATTACATTGGAAGGAAATATGCTTTATAGGTAACGTGTTTGATTGGCCACAAGTGCGGTTGTAAGGTGATTGACGGACGGTTTTAGCGATGCGCGTTGCTCTACTAATTGTTTTTTTGTTGCTTTTCTGTTGGAAATAAAAGTAGTAGAACTGGTTGTACTCGACCTGCACGTGCGTTTTACGGGACATTGATTTAGTGATGCGCGTTGCTCTACTAATTGTTTTTTTTGTTGCTTTTCTGTTGGAAATAAAAGTAGTAGAACTTGTCGTGCGTTTTACGGAACATTGACTTAGTGATACGCGTTGCTTTATTGATTGTGTTTTTTTAGTTGATTTGTCTTTTTATATTTGAACTGTGTGTGCGATCTAGTTTTCGTGGCCCTATTTTTATCAGAGTAGTGCATACCTTGGATTATCCAAATACCGTTTTAAGCTTGAGTGTTTCTAACAAAACAATGATGATACAGTTGTGATACTGTAGTTTCTGCATTTTCTAACCCCAAAGAATCTAAAATAGATCATTGTTTGCGCAAATTTCGTTATTCAAAAGCATTAGATTTTTCTTTGTTACCATAGGTAGCAAATAGAACACCTCACGTTACTGTTAGTTTAATGCATTACATCGTGCCTTGAAGGCCCGTGATTCTAAATTTTTATTACCATTTTCTTTTTATTTGTTTTACAAAATATTTCGAAATTATTGTCTCAGGAAATAGAATGAACAAGAAATTTATCAATGCTACATAGTTCCATCAGCATGATAATGTCTGCTGCTAACACTAGTGAAATACGTAGGTGTGATTAGTGTAAAGTGTAAGAAATTCCATCAACACCCTCACAGTCAAGGGTGAAGTGCTTCGTTAGTGCAGGACATCGTGAGTCCCACACTTCAATTGCAAGGAAGCGTTACTGAAGGACTTTTTGTAAGTTAAACTATTTCCTACTTGTTATTACTTTAAATATCTATCCATTGTTTTGTCATGTCTTCGTCATTCTGATACCTTTTACAATAGACTTGCCTGCTATTAAGAAAAAAAAAGAAAGAAAAAAAAATCAATGCTACTGAATTACTCATATCAATTGTGTCTTACCTATTTATCTTTTGTTAAAAATTTTATCTGATTTATGTTTAATTGGGGTGTGAGGAAACGTTTCCGCTACTCCCCAATATTACCTCACTTTGTGATAAAAATTTTTGTAATGCTTTTATCGTGATTATATTATATAGTTTATCTAAACAGTTTTATTTACATTCTACAAAGTACTGAATAACTTAGACTTTTCATTGCTGCTATGCTTTTCTTTTTTTCAGGTTTGCTTAACTAATTTTCTTGCAGATATTGTCACTAACTCCTTACCGCCGCATACATTATATGTCAGTCTGCTTTCTACAACCCCCCCTACTCTCCGATTGAGCCCGGGCATTTCTTTGATTTTGTTTGTGTTACGCACGACTACGAGCCAACGTAGCATAAATTTGACGCCCAACGTGGCTGCTACGAATAACGTAACAGATGCTATCTTTAATAATAAAGGGCTATACGTCAGCTCCTAGGAGCATGTCAATTTGACCGGGTTTATTCCATGTTGGATCTACAAGGTGTAGACCTTTAAAATGTGCAAAATTGTTTGCAATTTCAGTGCTAGGTAAATTCCCGGAAATCGTGGATAAAATAAAGGTTGTGATTTCTAAAGTCATTGTCAAGTATGGAACGTATAGTACAACTTTTGGCAGCTGCATTCGTTTGACCAAGACCATAAATGGGGACTTGGGAACGACGTATTGGTAACATTAAGTTACTTGCACATTCGTGACGTATAAAACTAGCTTGCAAACCAGGGTCAAGAAGAACTCTGATTGCCTTAAACCGACCAGCTCCGTCTCGAACTTCAACGAGAGCAGTAGAAAGTAAAACAATAACTCCCTCACGAATATCTACTGTTGACGATATGGCCTGAGTTGGAACCGATGTAGAGGATTGTGATTTAGTACATTCAGTAGGCTGCGCTTGAGCTTCAAAATGAAGTATGCTGTGGTGAAACCTTCCACAAGTACGACAAGTAGATTTTGATTTACATTGCTTGAACGCATGAGGACGAAAGCAATTTACATAAAGTTTTAATCTCTATATAGTATTCAGGCGGTCGGTCGGCACCTTGGCTAAAGGAGACGAACAGTGATAAATAGAATGATTACCCTTGCAGTCTGGACAAGATTGCGCAACGGGATCACCTTGTTCAGAAGTGTGCGAATTAAGGTTCGGGCCTTGGGAGCTGCCTTTTTAAAACCAGTTCTAAAACTTCTTAACAAATTTATTTATTAATACAGAATTGACTTATGGAATTTTGACAAATTAATTAAATAATACTTTAAATCGAAATTGTACTAGTTAATTGTACTATGATGAATAGTTTAGCAAACTGCAATGCTAAAGCGGATCACTGGACTGACTGTCGTCAACTGGGGCTCCCGGGCTTTTTATAATATTCCTACCCCCTCACATGGCTGTGGGAACTTACAGATCTCATGTCTGCTTATTCTTAATACTATTCATAATTACATTGTTGTAATCTTAATTTCTAAGTAATCACGGTACCTGACCGTCTGTGACCTGACATCTGCAGTGTCACTATCGTCTGCGATACAAAGTAGCGCATCCGTTCTCAAGAACGTTATAAAACTTTACAAATTGTCCTTGTATTTACTTTGTTGCACTTCACTTAACATTTCATTACACTTTCTAATAATTTCCTAATTATTCTATTTCAATAAATATACATCAATTGGGGGATACATAACTTACGCATCGTTAGAAATATTAGATTTATCAAACGACACTAAATGAGAACTAACATTTGGTTTATAGGAAACCCTGCAGGTGTGTACTTAGCTGTAGTAGTCTGTATTGTATTCGTGTATGCAAGTACTGGACTCTGAGGAAACGTTTTCTAACGCAGTGCATTGTTGTAATAAAAATTTCTTTAAAGTATCGAATTTTGGTGTTTTCTTAGGGTCGGATTGTAACTCGAACCTTTTGCGAGTGCTAGGATCAAGCCTTTCAAGCAATAAATCGACCAGAACAAAATTCCACTCGTCAATAGGATATCCTAAATTTTTAAGAACGGCAAGGTTTTCAGAAAAAGAATCCACAAGTGACCTAAGTAGCTTGGGATTTTCGGATTTTAAAGACGGCGAAGATTTAATAGCTCTCCAATGAAGCGTTGCTAATAATCTGGTGTTGCTGTACATATCCTTGAGGGTTTCATACGCAATTTTATAATTTTGAGAACATATTGGTATGGTTTTCAGTAATTGTAACAGCTCATTTTGAATTGAGGTTAACAAATAATTGAATCTTTCAATATCTGACAAAGAAGAATTATTATGCACCAAGCAATCAAAAAGATCTATGTAAGGGAACAGAAATCACCCTTGAAAGTTCCCAAACTTAAAGGTTGAAGTTTAGCATTGATGTTAGGGGTAGTGACAATGTCCGGTTTTTGTTCTTCAAGAACCGGTGGTTGTAGCGTGTCTAATATAAATAAGCAATTAACGTAAGTTGCATCTACCTCCTTCCTAATATTTTGATATAATTGTTCTTCCACTTCAGAAGAATTTGAAAGAACACATTAAAATCTTCATAAACTTGTGACAATGGTTTACATTGAATTTTAAATAAAGTTATACATTCTGGGTGAGTTTCTAATGCACTACCCAAACAGAAATTTCGTTGATACGATCTTTATAAAGATTCATTTGAGTAAGTTCCGCCTTTCTGAGGGCATTATAATTGCATTGAATAAAAAACTACAAAACGCAAACGTGTCAGCAGAAATTTAGACACTATAAACACTCGCAATAATAACTGCGCGTAGAAAAGGGACAGACAAAGATTAGATAAATGCTCGAAATTACTAGTCAAGCTCAAGGTTAACTTGAGGTCATAGCGTGTGTTTAACAGAATTTAGGACTATTACCGGTCGTTCTATTATGTTGCTATAGTAAGGGAGGGGGGGGGGTAAAGTAACGGTATTTTATTCTGTAGCGCGTTGGAGCCTGTTAAAAATCGCAATAATGAAATAGGATGAAAATTACTCACATGTTGTACAATGATAGCTCGAACGCGTATATTTGATTGAAATCTAATTTTAATTTTATTAATATCTACGAAGCACATTAAACACTATGCTTGACGTAAAATTCGTGATAATTCCCGCACAAAACTTGACCCATAAAGAATACACGTTTGTTTTGTTAAAACGGGAAATTTTGGGAATTTTTAAAATAAAAGAAGGATGTATTTATCATAGGATTAATCCAGATCCGGCTCGAAGACCAAATGGTGCGGATTATCAGATCTTTTTATTTTGGATTAAGTTTAATTACTTGAAGGATCACCTCGATACTTCGTGGTTTCGAGGAATATTATTGTGATACGTAAAATGCAGTATAAATATTCACAATAATATAGGAAATGATAAAGGATAAATACCTTGTTTAATGTGATTGATGGCACTTGCAGCTAATGTTGATGTTCAGAGAAATAAACGTCTATTTTGCGCGCACTTATTAACTCGGCGACTTCAAGTACAAGTTTCCTCATGGAGTAGATGGTGCACACCTTCGATTCGCACGGCACTGTTGCCAACTCGCGCAAAATGTACTTAAAAATACGGATAAAGTCTATGCACCTTGCATTCGCGTATAAGCGTATAATGCACAGTTTTGTTTGACGGAACATATGCCTTTTTTATGCCACATTTAGATATATGTTACATTATTTAGCAACGCCCAAAATTGTTCTGTCATATATCCAAAATCGATTTGTCAAATGTCCAAATTGTTTCTACTGAGAGTAAAGTACCTATATTAGGTTCCGGATCGCAGAAATAAAGTTTTTAATATATTGATATGTTATTTCCGTTATTAAAATGTTAAACAAAATTATCTTATCTGGGGTTGATGACAAACGATTTGTTATCCTCGGATCTATTAATGCGTATGCATGGTGGCATAAAATATTAACTAAATATTTCTAACGTGATTGAAAAAAAGTTTTGCGCGATTCTTAATTACAATTGGCTTAATAATAATTTCAATTTCAATTATTCGAATGCCAAAAATTTAAACCAAGAATGACGACAATGACCACAAATTAAACCTGAAAATGAAAATCTAATAGTTACTATTTCCTATAGTGCGCTAGGAAACGAAGAAAGTAGAACTAAAATGAAGCGGTGAGTAGAATTTGAAAGTAAGATTGTATAATGAGGTTAACAATTGAGAAAAATGTATAATACATTCGTATATGTTGCAGGCAACTCAGGGTACTTGTATAGGGTTAAATTTTATTACTAACCGTATGCCGTGTCAAAATTATAAGTTGGTACCTACAATTAGTGGCACATGGTTTATTAGATAGCTAGTAAAAATTAACTATGTTCAAGTATACTATATAAGTATGAAGAATGTATACAAATGTAGGCAGCACGTCGAACGCCTGTCATACGTTTAAATAATTATATTTATAATTAGCAATGTATTTTTACTGTATGTAACAAGTTGTTTATAAATTGTTTATAAAATACGTTAAACTCTGTGGTTATAGTATCTAAAATTTTCAAACTTTTAAACAGGTCTAGTGAAGGAAATAAAGAATTATTGTTTGCAAGAAGTGTGACGTCGCCCGCAAATTGCAGAATATGCTAAACTTCTTCTAATAACTATAAGTTTTGTAAGCCCGTCTTTGTGTTAAAGTTGAGAGGCGCGAATCGATCGCTTTTTGGGATTTGCGTCCGAGGGTTTCGGAGTTGGGGACGCGGGCAGGTGGTGGTTAGGTGGAGAATTTTTGCGTGCGTAGGATAGGCCGGTTTTTATGGCGGAAAACCGATAACTTGCGGAGAAATAAGGATTTTCCGGGAAAAGATTAATTTGAAGCGACGTATTCGTTAACGTGTTAAAAAAGCTTGGATCCCTCAAAAAATTCCGATCTAAAAACCGAACAAGCCGTGCGACGAGGTCGGCAACTGTTTCGTTAGCATTGGTACGAGAGAGAGAAAAGATCAAGTTGGTTTCTAAAATTCGTATTCGGGCGTTAAACAATTTCTAATATATGCCAAACAACGCTATTCGTATTCTAAAACCTGAATAATTAACCATTTGCGAGCTACCACTGCAGTTTTATCTTAAAACACTTATTAAAAATTGTATAAGTTATTCGAGAAACGCCAAAATCAGGTAACGATCACTAACGGAAAAGTACGAGCGTGTACTTTCAAAATCTATGGTAACACACTTCCTTTCAAATTTCTGGAATTTTCCATTACAATTCATCCAATATGATTTAGAAGTACCGTTAATTGATTTGAATTATAAAAAAACATCGCTTTTTCATATACGCTGGCTATTTATTTCTAAAATAATTAATTTCTCATTTTGGCGTTTCTTCACGAAGATAGCCGAGCATTTGCAATAGACCGTGATTTGGTCAGAATTTGGTGTATTTCGTGTTTGGTCCGCTAAATTGAAAGTAATTCAGGGTAATTAAAAGTAATTGAAAGTATACTACTAACCAATTTACAAATACTGGCACCTCGATAGCGCGGTGCTATAATGTCTGGCTACCATTCGTAAGTTTAATGGTTCAATTCCCAGTTCCATTTACTTTTTAATTTTTTCGCTCAACTTTATAAACAACACCGGCATTTATTTAATTCAATAATATGCATAAAAAGTACCAGAACATTTTTTCATATGCCTTACGCCGCTCTTTCATTTCAAAATTGTCAGTTACGTTTGCTTAAATATCATTACTGACGCTTATCTATTCCTGGAATTTTCCACATTGTAGAAACAAACGCTGCTTTGTCTTATGCATCAAGCAAGGTTCGGACGTTAAAAGTTCATCGTTCTAAAAACACGAAGCGCTTTAGTATGTGAGAGGTGGAAGATCGCGTTGGTTTCGAAATTCGTATTAGGCTTCTAAGAAATTACTAATATATATGTCAATAAACACAATCCGTATCCTAAAACCTGAAATGTTAACAGATTGAAAGCAGGTGCTGCGGTATTTCCTTAAAACATTTATTAAATTTTGTATAATTAATTCCGGTAACGTCAACAACAGATTAATACACAGACTATAGTCAAATAATAGAATTCAATGTTTTTCTTTTTGTAACATAGAACATTTGCTATACATAGAAATCTGGATTAATTTAATATCTAATTTAGTATCTAATTTAAATAATACCCGCTTTACAGAATACATTAATATGCGCGGTCTATTTTTAAAAAGGGCCCTCTTATTTGGCAGTTGTGGGCATATCGCAGTTCATTTAAGTATTTCGAGTTCTCTACATTGCACACATGATAAATTATTATATTTTCTAATAATGGTCTAACGTACATTGCAGAAATCCAAATGCTTTTCAAACGTGCACAACTATGTCTCATTTTATATGTGAAAATCATTCCAATTTATTGGGATAAATAAATCATACGGAATGCACAATTTAATAGGTTTGCACTGTAACTACAACAGTTTGGGGTCGACTTCAATTTCTATCACTTTTGTTGTTACTTAGGCCGTTTAATAATATAACTATCACGACAGCTTTATTTCCATTATTATTCAAAGGGTGTACATCAAATACATAGCTTTTCTTATGTATAAGTCAAAAATCAAATGCCGCGCATATACCACTTTTCAGAACACACAGTTTCAACATTACACCTCATGTATATTTATAATTACTAAAAGTTTATTTATATTCGTTAACAGGTACATTCGAGGTTAGATTGATTTCATACGCCTTCACAGGAGATACTCAATACCAATGAAAAATATCTAAAACGTACATGTACATTATTTTCATTCGCAATATGTTAAAAGAGATATTTCTAAACATATCACTTTTAATGAAGCTACATTAATCTCATACTTCTTTGTTTAACCATTTGCAGCTTCGACAAACGCAAACGCAAACGCTAAACGTCCGAGCCACTTTCGTGTAGAATCACCGTGATTTTTAAATCGCTTGCCAATTTAACCTGCGATATACTATTCAAGATATTGTTAACATTTCACCTTATGCTTTATCCAACGGTTGCTTGCAGCACTTCTATAACTTACTACTTTTAACTATCATCATATATCGGAAATATAAAATACGCCTGTTTATTAATATTGAAAAAAGAAAATTTATTACCACACGAATTAGCATACACAAGTATCCAAATATATCCTCGGTACATTCATTCCACGTAAATTAAACTAAACCAATCACCTCATTTCGACTACTTTCACATATCAGCCTTATAAAACAAATTAAATATATTATATAATATACATCTCTTATACATCTTACATATAGTACATACACAGAATATATATCATACACAGAATATATTACATACACAGAATATATTACATACACAGAATACATTGCAAAAGTAGACTGAGATCTATTCGTTTGTTTAACATACATTATTTCCTCTATACAGAACGCTCCAGTAATATTAGCTCTATTTAAATATCCGCTTTAAAAGAATACATATACTCAATAACCTTCATTTTATAATACATCAAAAATCAAAAATAAAAAACAATTAGCAAAAATTCGTACGCATTTTCTACTTTAATATTTATAATCGCAAAAATAAATACAGTTGCTTCTTTATTTAGCCACTAACAAAACTTCTACGAACGAAAGAGCTTAACAAAGTTGCCGCTTTAGTTTACAGACTCGAAAATATTTAGAAGAATTTTTAAACATACTCTAACATGCTATTCCGGGAATTGTTTACATTTCAACTTATGCTTCAACACTTTCATTAATTTCTACTTATAAAACTACTGCTGATAACCACCTCAAATATTGTTTATTAATTTTGAAAGAATTAAGGGATTGTTCGAAATGCCCTTCCTTCAAATTATCTATTCTCAAACGGAACGGCAACTATCAACCGGCGTTATTTGTAGGAATTCTCTATTCGTTCAAAATTGTTCTGCTACGTTCTCATTTGTCCTGCATCCTTCTGCATCGTTCTCAATCGTTCTGCATCGTTCTGCATCGTTCTGCATCGTTCTCAATCGTTCTGCATCGTTCTGCATCGTTCTCAATCGTTCTTGATCCGTTCGACTCCTAGAAGTGATTTCGACAAAGTCCACTAGAGCGAAGTGGTCTTCCTCCGATCAATTCTCCGAAGTGATTTTGCCAAAGTCTACTGGGGCGAGGTGGTCTTCATCCGAACGACACTTCGAAGTGATTTCGACAGTCTACTTGGACGAAGTGGTATGGATCCGATCGACACTTCGTAGTGATTTCGACAAACTCTACTTGGGCGAAATGGTCTTGACCCTATCGATTCTCAGAAGTGATTTCGAAAAAGTCTACTACAGCGAAGTGGTCTTGATCCGATCAATTTCCGAAGTGATTTTGACAAAGTTCACTTGGACGAAGTGGTTTTAATCCGATCGACACTTCGAAGTGATTTTAACAAAGACTACTTGGGTGAAGTGGTCTTGATCCGGTCGACACTTCAAGGTGATTTTTACAAGGTCTACTTGGGCGAAGTGGTCTTGATTCGATCGACACTTCAAGGTGATTTCGGCATAGTCTACTTGGGCGAAGTGGTCTTGATCCGATCAATTTTCGAAGTTATTTTGACAAAGAATACTGAGACGAAGTGGTCTTGATCCGAACGACACTTGGATGTGATTTCGACAAAGTCTACTTGGGCGAAGTGGTCTTGATCCGATCGACACTTCGAGGTGATCTTACAAAGTCAACTTGGGCGAAGTGGTCATGATTCGAACGACACTTCGAAGTGATTTTGACAAAGTCTACTTGGGCGAAGTGGTCTTGATCCGATCGACACTTCGAAGTGATTTCGACGGTCTGCTTTGGCGAAATGGTCTAAATCCGATCGACACTTCGAAGTAATTTCGGCAACGTCTATTTGGGCGAAGTGGTCTTGATCCGATCGACACTTTGGAGTGATTTCGGCAACGTCTATTTGGGCGAAGTGCTCTTGATCCGATCGACACTTCGAGGTGATCTTACAAAGTCAACTTGGGCGAAGTGGTCATGATTCGAACGACACTTCGAAGTGATTTTGACAAAGTCTACTTGGGCGAAGTGGTCTTGATCCGATCGACACTTCGAAGTGATTTCGACAGTCTGCTTTGGCGAAATGGTCTAAATCAGATCGACACTTTGAAGTGATTTCGACAACGTCTACTTGGGCAAAGTGGTCTTGATCCGATCGACACTTCGGAGTGATTTCGGCAACGTCTACTTGGGCAAAGTGGTTTTGATCCATTCGACTCCCCGAAGCGATTTTGACAAAGTCTACTAGGGCGAAGTAGTCTTGATCCGATCGTTCCACGAGATGATTTCGACAAAGTCTACTAGGGCATCTTGATCCTATCGACTCCCTGAAGTGATTTCAACAAAGTCTGCTAGGGCAAAGTGGTCTTGATCCGATCAACTACAAGAGGTGAATTTGACAAAGTCTACTAGAGCGAAATAAATTTTGATCCGATCGACTCCCGGTGTGATTTCGGCAAAGTCTACTTGAGCGAGGTGATCTTGATACGATCGACTCTCCGAAGTGATTTCGACAAAGACTACTAAAGCGAAGTGATCTTGATCCGATCAACTCTCCGAAGTGATTTCGACAGAGTCTACTAAAGTGAAGTGATCTTGATCTGAGGTACTCCCTGAAGTGATTTCGAACAAGTCTACTACAGCGAAATGATCTTGGTCCGATCGACTCCCCGAAGTGATTTCGACAAAGACTACAAGGCGAAGTGATCTTAATCCGATCGACTCTCCGAAGTGATTTCGGCAAAGTCTACTAGAGTGAAGTGATCTTCATCTGATGTACTCACCGAAGTGATTTCGAACAAAAATACTACAGCAAAATGATCTTAGTCCGATCTACTCCCCGAAGTGATTTTGACAAAGTCTACTAGGGCGAAGTGGTCTTGATCCATTCCACTCCCCGAAGCGATTTTGACAAAGTCAACTAGGGCGAAGTAGTCTTGATCCGATCGTTCTACGAGATGATTTCGACAAAGTTTACTAGGGCATCTTGATCCTATCGACTCCCTGAAGTGATTTCAACAAAGTCTGCTAGGGCAAAGTGGTCTTGATTCAATCAACTGCGAGAGGTGAGTCTACTACAAAGTCGACTACAGCGAAATAAATCTTGATCCGATCGACTCCCGGTGTGATTTCGGCAAAGTCAACTTGAGCGAGGTGATCTTGATCCGGTTGACTCCCAGAAGTGATTTCGACAAAGTCTACTAGAGTTAGGTGATCTTGATTCGCTCAACTTCTCAGTCGTTTTAATGAATTCTACTAGGGGAAGTGAAGACGGGGTGTACAGAGGGCGGGGCGCAGAGAGGGCGGGGCGTAGAGAGGTCGGGGCGTAGAGAGGGTGGGACGCAGAGGGCGGGGCGCAGAGAGAACTGGGCGTAGAGAGGGCGGGGCGTAGAGAGGGCGGGGCGTAGAGAGGGCGGGCGTAAAGAGAGTGGTCCACAAAGCGAGTAGAGGCGCTCAAAGTAGTCCCGTAGGGACTACAAACCGCTTCTAGTATTTCTATAAAAATTAAATATTAACAAGTATGAATTTTTTAATTATAGCTGAGAATATACCCCGAGGCATTTGGAATTTATTGTACTGCTTAACTAATAACGTGTTAGTCATTATACGGTAATTATACATTCAAATACATATACCGTTTATGTAATCTAAATAGCTGTGCGGGTTGTTAGATGTACCATGGTTTTCCTGTGAATTCTCACTGGTTCGAATTTCTTTGCAGTTGGTTTTTATTTTTCAATGGATTAGATTTATATAACAATGTTAGAGTGGTACTTAAATTTATTTAACTCATCGTATGTAAGCTTTAAGAAATCGTTACGTTGGCACATAACAACTTGATTCATTGTTCAATGTTGGTGTAACTACAAAGGTGTGACATTGAGGCAGTTTAAAATTTTAAACTCCCTACGATTCAATATGGCAACGTAAAGGTTATTATTAGTTTCCTTAAAGTTCTTCTCGATAAAATAATTCGTATTACAAATTTGCCCAACACTAAAAATCTTATGATTTTCACAAATAAAATTTTAATAATCTCTAAAAACCACATATCCAACTTTGTTACGCCAAGTCAAATAAAGTCGCGGGATAGCTGTGTATCCACCGGTTCTAAAACATGCCTCAGGTTGTTTGTGCCGTTAGACACCGCTAGCTGCAAAGGAAAACCCATCACTTGTATTTCAACTACCAAGACGCTAAGATGTTGTTTCTTAGTGCTTTGGCGGCAAGTCTTCGAATATCAGTATTCATGGCACACCTGAATAATTAACCTAACCAATCTTAATCAATGGTTCGTATAATTCCTATACAGAAATTTTAATTAAATTTTATTACCTTGTAGCACAACTACCTTTAGATATGGATCAACAAAATTTAATGCAATAATGAGAATTATTTGTTAATTACAATATATGATGTTACCTTGAAGTTTAACAAAAGAATCCTGAACTGATAGAATTATGTGTTAAATAATAGACGCAGCAGCACGCTTTATCCAAGATGTTACTAGCTACCTATGCAGAATATTGACCTTGTCTAACTCACGCAAGAACACGTTTTCGATGTCGTTGGAATCCACCATGCAAGTTAGAGGCACCGTTTAAATTACGATCTGATGGTAGGCTTTCTATGTCATGGGAAGGTCTAGATGCGTTGCCAGAAATCTTGGTTGGCACTGAATTTAAATAATTATAACATTAAATGATTGTATGAATTTAAGGGTGAATCGTAGGAAACAGATCTGATCCTCCGATAATTAATTATGTTTTTTTTATAAAATGCAAATTCAATTTTTAAATTAATATTAAGCGATTTAAAAAGTAACTTTCATTTGTTTTTGTAAAGATAAAATTTTCATTAGAAATAGATACATTGAGTTGACTTAATATTATTAATACTGATATATTTGGAAAAAAAGGAGATTAGATCATGTAGTTCTGGGCATGAAAGTTGACCTAGGATTAGAAAACGTTTTTGAGATACCAACTTAATTATTATAAGAACCATCCATCTTGCTATCGCAAATGTTAAAAAAACATCATTTAGTTGAAATTAAATTAATCGAAATCACATATAGATGCATAAAGATGCAAAGTCGTGTTTTATGTTGTTGAAGCAAGCATTAATTTTTGCTCCCTTACTGTCTCAACCAGATTATTCACTACCATTTACGATCGAATGTAACGCAAGTGACACAGGTTTAGGTGCTGTTTTAATACAAACTGTAGATGAAATAGAACATGTAATTTCTTATGCAAGCAAATCCCTCACTAGAACCAAAAGAAATTATTCAGTCACTGCAAGAGAATGTTTAGCTGTTATTTTCGCAATTGACAAGTTTTGACCTTGGATAGAAGTTACACGTTTCACCGTGGTACCTGACCATTACTCATTGTTATGGCTTACTAAAATACAGAATCCCACAGGCAAATTGGCACGATGGACAGTACGTCTTAGACAGCACTCTTTTGAACTAGTACACCGCAAAGGCAAATTTAATGTAATCCCTGATTGTCTTAGCCGTTCTAATAACATGATAGATTCAACTGTTGATATAATAGATATAAAAGTTGAAAATTAGATAAATGGTACACATCTTCAAGATCAAAAATATTTGCTTCGCCTTTAGAATTCCCCCAGTGGAAGGTAGAAAACAGTTTAGTGTTTGGCACTGAATTTAATTAATTATAACATTAATTGATTTTATGATCTTAAGGGTGAATTGTAGGAAACAGATCTGATCCCTCCGATAAATGATTATGTTTTTCTTTATGAAATGCAAATTAAATTTTTAAGTTAATATTGGCTGATTTAAAAAGTAACTTTCTTTTGATTTTGTAAAGGTAAAATACATTGAGTTGACTTAATATTATTAATGCTGATATATTTATAAAAAAAAAGGAGATTAGATCATTCAGTTCCGGTCATGAAAGTTGACCTAGGATTAAAAAACTGGTTTAAAATACCAACTCAACTATTATAAGAACCATTCATCTTGCTATCACAAATGTTGTTAAAAGAAACATCATTTAACTCAAATTAAATTAATCGAAATCACAAATAGAGTTACACATTTATGGTGATGAGATTTAAAAATGCTGACAGTAACTCCATTTATTATGTGTGATTGTATTCTCTTGCAAGTGTGAGGTTAAGCGTATAAAATTAAAATCGTTCCCTTAAGACACGTTTATACACTAGAAAGTTTTTACTTTTAACCTGTAGTGTTGTCTAGTAAAGTAAAATTTAACAAAGTAGTGGCGCCATACTATGTCCGTAAAGTAAGAACCCTCCTGAAAGTCTCTACAAGTAACCGCAGGAGTAAGAGTTCCAAGTTAGTCCGTGGTAATCGTCCATACATTACAGTATTATTATTTGGAAAAAAGATTTGTGGATTGTTAGATTCAGGATGTACCACGACAGTGTTAGGTTCATTGGCACTACCGTTGTTGAAAAAGTTAAATATAAAGATTTTTCGTTCAGAACGTTGGTTCCGCTGATTTACCAATTCAAATTGGCAAGCATTGTCACATGCTCAACGCCCTGATTCTTCCTTCTCTTCCACATTATTTCATCTTTGGAAGCGATTTTACAAAGCTTTTTGGGTTAGTCACTGATTTTAAAAACGATGAGTGGCACATTTATGACGATTTGGCTAACGATATTTCGAGTGTTTGTATACGATTAAGTCCTTTAGATCAATCAGACCATTTATTTAGCACCTAAGATTTAACAAGCAAACAAAGGCATCTTGTACAACAAGCCATAAAGGCGTTGCTGAAGTCTGTCATGAAGATCGGTTAGGTCGCACTGACAAAATGCAGATGGATATAGATGCAAGTGATGCAATTCCCATCTGCCAAACGTCTTCTGCAATGTCACCCCACATGAGCAAAATATTAAATAAAGGACTAGATGACATGCTACGACTAGGTGTTGTATAGAAGCTTGTCAAAGCCCATGGTCTTCGCCAGACTGTTAGTGAAAAAGAAAAACAGCAACGAATATAGATTTTGTTTTGATGGTCGCGCGCTAAACGAGGTCACTAAACTTGACAGTTATCCGTTGTCGAATGTCCATAAGATTCTATACATGCTAAGAGGTGCAAAATATATTTCTTGTTTAGAACTACGGAAATCATTTTGGCAAATTCCACTGACAAAATAAACTCAAGATAAGACTGCGTTCAGCATCATGGCCGATATCAATATAAATTTGTTGTTGTTCCGTTTGGACTTAGAAATTCCTCTTATACATTACAACGTCTTGTAGACACAATTTTTGGTCCCCGTTTTGAACCTTCCGTATTTTGTTGTCTCGATGATATGATTTTATGTTCCCCGACACTTGAAAAACATCTAAAGCTTCTTCATAAAGTTAAAAAGCGTTTAAAAATGCAAACTTAACCATAAATTTGAAAAAATGCTAATTCTTTAAGAAATCATTGAAAGTCTTAGGTTATATCGTAGGTTCTAATTCTCTTCAAAGTGACCCCGAAAAGGTTTCGTCTATGTTAAACTTTTCCCGTCCTACAACTACCACCGAAGTTAAAAGGTTTATAGGCATGTGTAGTTGGTATCGACGTTTTATTAAGGACTTTTCAGCTTTAGTATCTCCCATTAATGATTTGCTAAAGAAAAGAAAGGTCAGTCTGTTTTTTGAATAAAGATGGTAAGTCGTCTTTTATATTGTAGAAGCAAGCATTAGTGTCTGCTTCCTTACTGTCCCAACCAGATTATTTACTACTATTTACGATCGAATGTGACGCAAGTGATACAGGTTTAGGTGCTGTTTTAATACAAACTGTAGATGAAATATAACATGTAATCTCTTATGCAAGCAAATCCCTTACTAGAACCAAAAGAAATTATTCAGTCACGAAAAGAAAATGTTTAGCTGTTATTTTCGCAATTGAAAAGTTTCGACGTTGGATAGAAGAGGTACACGTTTCACTATGGTCACTGACCATTACTCATTGTTATGGCTTACTAAAATACAGAATCCCACAGGCAAATTGACAAGATGGGCAGTACGTCTTAGACAGCATTTTTTTGAACTAGTACACCGCAAAGGCAAATTTAATGTATTCCCCGATTGTCTTAGCCGTTCTAATAACATGATAGATCCAACTGTTGATATAATAGATATAAAAGTTGAAAAATTACATAAATGGTATACATCTTAAGATCAAAAATATTAGCTTTGCCTTCAGAATACCCCTAGTGGAAGGTAGAAAACAGTTTAGTTTATAAATTCTTCCTGTCTAAATTATCATTAACGTCGAATGTTGTTGAATAGAAAAAACTTGTTCCAAAATCACAAAGTGAAGAAATTATTCGTTCATTTCATGACTCCCCAGTAGCAGCTCATTTTGGAATCTTTACAACTATGAATCGAATTCAAGAATATTTTTACTGGCCAAAAATGCATAGCGATATAGTGAAATTCTGTAGAAAGTGTTTGGTCTGTGGTGCTCAGAAAGCATCCAACGCTAATCCGTTAGAATCAATGGAAAGCAAAAAGCCGTCAATTTTCCATTTCAAGTAATAGCTTTAGATGTCATGGGTCCCTTCCCCAGATCGAAATTAGGTCATAAATTTTTATTAGTGGTTGGAGATTGGTTCTCTAAGTTTATGTTGTTATATCCGTTGTTATATCCGTTGCGAAAGGAGTTTACGCTTGTTTGTGCATTGATATGCTTTGTTAAAATTCTGTTGATACGATAGGCATGATATGTCTCTATATGAATTATTCTAGTAGAAGACTAATAGTAGAGGTGCGTGAAAAGATCTAATGAGAGTCATCTTAATATTGAATAGTGTAGTCACATTATAAATTAGAGTTCGTTTAATAGGTTTTATGCCTCAATATAGACAAAAAGTTGTCTAAGTTCTGTTAATTATATTAGTTAAATATGAAAATTCGTGTGTCCGAAGTATGCACCGCATGTTTGTTATAAATTTTGACTCTTATGGTGTTTGAGAAACTTGTATATTTTTATAGCAGTGGCTATGATAAGTAGTAGGTATTGGAGAGTTTCAAACCTTAGCAGTTAGTGTAATTTTAGTATCATGTAAATAGAAATACCTTCATATTATAGCAATTTATAGTGAATGGGATATATTTTGGAGTACTAGACCCCTCGAATATGAATTCGCCCGATCTAGATTTTAACGCTTGTGACCTTTCCGTTTGTTCCCAAATTTCCTTTTGGCGTTTGGTACGCGTAAGTTACTCACCCACTCCAAAAGTCCTATCCCTTGACAAATATGTCACAATCAATTGTAGATTAAGTAATGGTGAATTAGTTTTTGTATTTATCATTTTAAAATTTAGGAATACTCTAAAACTATGTGTAGGTTTACAAAAAAACTTTTCGGTCTTTAATATCCTCAAGTTTTTTCTTTTGGTGAAAGGTTGTGAAGCAGTTTAATTTTCTAAATTCCCTACGAATCAATATTGCAACTTGTAGGTCATTATTAGTTTCCTTAAAGTTCTTCTCGACAAAATATTTCGTATTACAGATTTGCCCCACACTAAAAATCTTAAGAGTTGCATAAATAAAATTTTAATCTCTAAAAACCAGAAATCTAAATTTGTTACGCCAAGTCAAATAAAGTCGCGGGAAAGCTGTGTATCCACCGGTTCTAAAACACGCCTCAGGTTGTTTGTTCCGTTAGACACCGCCAGCTGCAAAGGAAAACCTATCACTTGTATTTCAACCACCAAGACGCTAGGATGTTGTTCCTTGGTGCTTTGGTGGCAAGTCTTCGAATAGTAGTATTTATGGCATACCTGAATAATTAACCAAACCAATCTTAATCAATGGTTCCACAATTCCTATACAGAAATTTTAATTAAATTTTATTATCTTGTAGCGCAATTACTTTTATATATTGATCAACAAAATTTAATGCAATAATGAGAAGTATTTGTTAATTACAATATATGATGTCACTTTGAAGTTCAGTAAAAGAATCCTAAACTGATAGGATTATATATTAAATAATAGACGCAGCAGCACGCTTTATCCAATATGTTACTATCTACCTATGCAGAATATTGACCCTGTTTAACCTATGCAAGGACACGTTTTTGATGTCGTTGGAATCTACCAAGCAAGTTAGAGGCACCGTCTAGGTTACGACCTGATGGTAGGTTTTCTGTCATGGGAAGGTCATAATGCGTCGCCAGGAATAATAAACGGTAAGTTGTTCTAAAAACATTTCTTTTAAACATCGAACTGATGCGTTATCGTGTGAAATTTTTATTTAATTTTTATGATTTAAAAAGTCAGTTATAAGATAAATTATTTCGTATAAGTTGAAATCAATTTTAGAAATCTTGCTATCTAAAATACGATTAAGTATTTGACTGAAATTAAATAATTATAACATTAAATTATTTTATGATTTTAAGGGTGAATCGTAGGAAACAGATCTGATCCTTCCGATAATTAATTATGTTTTTTTTATGATGCAATGCAAATTTAATTTTTAAATTAATATTGGCTGATTTAAAAAATCATTTGTTTTTGTAAAGGTAAAATTTTCATTGGAAATAGATACATTGAGTTAACTTAATATTATTAATGCTGATATATATATATATATATATATATATATATTGCTGTGATAAGGGGTTGTTTAAGGGTGTACTTTATAGTAAAGGTCATTTAGGAATGAGTAATTATCATAGGCAGCAGAAAACTGCACTTATTTAGTGAAAAATTGAAAAATGGGCATAGTTTAGAAATAGTAAGCAGTCAACACCCTGTATATAAAGTAGAAATAGTTTTAAGCGACGCAGATAAACCTAGGAAGACGCATAGTTGGCGTAGGAATGAGTAATACATTCATTAAGTAAATAGTAAATGTTAAATACCCTGTAGATAAAGTTTAGTTAATTTAAGTAAAGCAAGTAATGATATTTTTCAGTGGAAGCACGCGTATATTTATAAATAAACGATAAAGTGTAATTAGACACGCATTCAAAAAGAGTTCCAGACGATTAGATTAATACGGAGATAGAAATAGAGCTTCAGGTAGCTAATATGAATGCGTACAAATATCTAACCATTTTTGATAAGAGAGCAGATTAAAAATTGCGTGAATCGCATGTAAATATGAAAATTTAAAGTCGAGTTGCATCAGTTGTTTATGGAAAGGCAATTAGAACTATCAAAACACAGCATGTTGATAACGAAAGACAGCTGCAACCATGTTATGATTATGGGGAATCGTGGAGCATTACATCAGAAACGGCTTTAAATGTAATTATTTGATTGGTCAGAAATAAGCGACGAGTTCTAGACCATACCCACGGATGGAGTGGGAAATAAAGAATATATTAGCAAGCACCGTGATAACGAAGTTAGTTTTGAACTCAACAAAGGCCGAAGTGCGCTGTGATGAAATAAAATAATACGTAAATTTTAAAAGTGAGAGATAAAAATAAGTGCCATGATGAAAACTATAATTGCCGATTAAAAACGTAAGTACATTTTTAAGAAATTTATTTTTAAACTAAAACATAAAAATAATAGGGCTTCTATGTACGGGGGAAATAATCTGATGTCCGGGGGAAACAATTCTGATGTCCGGGAAAACAAATTACAATCTGAAGTACGGGGGTGAAACAAAATACAATTCTGATGTATGAGGAAGAAAAATACAATTTTGATGTTCGGGGAAAAGAAGAGTAATACACTTTTGAAGTACGGGGAAAATAGATTTGACGAAATTGATTGATCAGAAGAAATAAGTTAGATTTGAAACGACAATAAATTGGGGGTGCATAAATGAATAGTCTTAGTCTATAGTGTAATGGCTATAATTTAAATGAATTGGGGAAGATAATTTTTATTGGAAGCGTCGACGTGAAGAAATAAACCAGGTCAGATTTTTTTAGTTATAAGACATTTTGTTTTCCTATATATTTTTATTTTTATTGAATTTGCTTGATATAATATGCTTGTGAAAAGTCAACAAAAGGAAGTTGCATACAATGAGTAATATGATAACAGGTTTAGAATATTCTACACTTCGTTGATAAAGGTAAAAGGTTTTTTTTTGGTGACTTTGGGTTTTGAGTAAATAGTAAATGATTGTTAATAAATGAGCTAATTGAAAAGTGTATTTCAAATAATTTCAAAAGCTGTACATAACATATTGGTTTCATTATATAAAATAGAAATTAACTGAATTTTATAATTTCAAATAAATGCTAGCCGAGGTCATATTTAGTTCAAGGAGGAGCTACGAGTATAAATAGGAAATTGATAACACGCAAGGCGGTAACGTATCGAATTTTGCTATTGGTAGACAAGGTTCAAGATAAAGTCCAGTTAAGTTGATAGCAATATTAATAAGACAGCCGGAGGAGGAGATAATTACAATCTTGTTTATTTATAGTAGATATTAAAATGGTTGTCCAAATAATGGTCGTACAATAATGTAGAGTACATAGAAAATTAATAAGGCGCACAACGACAGGGATCGAGAATTACAGTTCATAGCAAATAAATATAACAGCCCAACGTAGGGGCATGATAATTCTTCCAATAGCATAGCAAATAAATATGGTCGCCCAAAGTAGGGGCACGATAATTTAGAGAGTATTATAGCAATATATATATATATATATATATATATATATATATATATATATAAAGGAGGAGATTAGATCATGCAGTTCTGGTCATGAAAGTTGACCTAAGATTAGAAAACTGGTTTGAGATACCAACTCAATTATTATAAGAACCATCCATCTTGTTATCACAAATGTTGTTAAAAAAACATCATTTAGTTGAAACTAAATTAATCGAAATCACAAACAGAATTACACATTTATGGTGATGAGATTTAAAAATGCTGACAGTAACTCCATTTATTATGTGCGATTGTATTCTCTTGCAAGTGTGAGGTTAAGCGTGTAAAATTAAAATTGTTCCCTTAAGACACGTTTATACACCAGAAGGTTTCTACTTTTACCCTGTAGTGTGGTCTAGTAAAGTAAAATTTAACAAAGTAGTGGCGCCATACTATGTAGAATAAGAATTCCCCTGAAAGTCTATTTAAGTAACCGCGGGAGTCAAGAGTCCCAAGTTAGTCCGAAGGATTCCAAAGGTCACATCAACTACGGATAAACCTACAACTTTGTCAAGACCTTTGTGAATGCATCGGGAGCTGATCGCAAGGTATCACTCACCCGAGTCGAGTGTTCTGACTTGCTTTTTTTGTTCGTTTCCGATTGCTCTATAGATAGTCGAACACGTCTAAAAAGTTCCCACAACATCAGCAGCGTGTTAAAAGAGCAAGTTAATAAAATGCCCTCAGGCGTGTGAGACAGACAAGCTGGTGTCCACACACGTATAGTTCATATAGAAGAAATTATATGTAAAATCACATAAGGGTCATGTTTTGTCTTACACATGCATTTTGTTATAAGGGTCTTTTATCTACTCCTATTTAGTTATAATACCATTATTCATATACTTTTGAACAAGTAATAGTGTTCATAATTAAACACCGTGAGTTATGAGCGTGAGTTATAATAACTCACGCTTCCAGCTTATATTTCTATTTAATTACCTACCAAAAATATCAAAGTAGCCATGCTCATTGACATTTACGTAATGTCAAACAAATTTGTACTATAAATTTTTAAAAATAATCTTGATTACATGTGTTTATTAAAACTTGTTACTGTGCTTATAGTCGTAGATAAAGTATAGTATTCAACATACGGTAATGGCAATAACTCACTTGATGAATTACGGCACTCGCCTTCGGCTCGTGCCGCAAACTTCATCTGCGTGAGTTATTGCCTACATCACCGTATGTTGAATAATATACTATTATCCTACCGTGTCGGTATATTCGTACTACTGATGAATCCTAAAATTAAAACAGAATTCAAAAACGAAGTAATATTTTATTACGCATAGAAATCATTTTGAACAGTACACATAAAAATTCGCTCTTAGTAGTAAACATAATAAAAAAAAACATTGCATTTATTAATTTGTTATACATAATAATAGTATCCCCATAATAATAACTACATTAAGTACAGTTTATCTACAATCTCTACAGGTACAATTGGGAATTTTACAATTTGCACTTGACAAGTCTTATCCTAATTATATTAAGCACTTTTCATCTTTAGGGGGTTCAGCTTCTTCAATTAGTAACCCACTTTTGAATATAGGGGTTATGTATTATTTTATAAATAACCTAAAATTGGAACATCACACTTATTAATACATTCATATGAATAATCATTATATAATCCACCATATAATTGCGACATTTACTTACATTACTATTATTAAATAAATAATATACAAAATAAATTAGCAATAATTATATACAAAGGAATTGTATCATAGAACAATATATAAAAATATGGATAATTTATAAGTGGTAGAAACATTTCTTTAAATAATCTATTCGTTGTTTAGCTCGTGCTTAAAATCATTTTATGTTAAATTTAATCCATCGTTTAGCAAAACTATTTTGCTTACAAGAATAGTGAACTCAGTTTCACATTTTTTATTATGACTCTGAAATTCACCGGTCAAAACAAAATTTCGCTGTCAAAAGTTGCTACAATTCGTGTTATGATGATCTACTTTACAACAATATTTTAGGATGTTAAAATTTAGTCGCTTAATTCATTAATTTCCTTCATTTTTGCATCTAAGAAACATGATTGTATCAGAATTAGTGAAATATTATATTCACTAGGTTTCCCTTTTCACAATATAAATGTGAAACCGTATCATAGGTTAATATAGCAACCTTGGTCATATGTAAACATAGTTTCAAAGTTTATGTAAGTGATTTTCAGGATGAACCGTTAGAGATATAAATTCTTCAAAATTTAAAAATTGAAAATAAAACAAAATAAATATTTTAAAGGCTTTTTACTACAAAAGCTAATTATGTTAGAAGTTATTAGAAAGTGTAATGGACTTGTTCCTAGACGAATCATATTTCGCTGATGTGCATGTGAATAGTTTTATCCAACGGACATGTTTAAATGAGATGTACGAACTTTAGTCTGTAGTTGGAATTCAATGTAATAATACGCATTTTCATTATTTGTATTAGAAGTATAATTATAAATTGTTTTTAAAAACCGTTTTTCAAACTACCGAAGCAGTCAGATAGGATGTTCCGAGAAGATTTTACCAAAAAACTTTCGTCAGTTTCAACTGTTTACGGGATATCGAATTGCATTTTATAGAAGCATTTCCAGGGAACACTAATTGTTGGAGAGCCATTTTAGAAATCGAATAAGCCATCCACAGTGGACCAACATTTCAGTGCCCAATTTATTGTCTACACCGCGTAGCAGTCCCACAAATTCCTCAAACAAAGATTATACAAAGCGAAGGATGTAAGGAGTAATTGCAATCTGCATGTAAGTACGTCTTGAAATTCTAATCTGTTGATTTGTGCATAAAATCTTTTATGTCAATGAAATCGTTGATTGAAAACGTAAGAAACCTCCAACTATCAGACTCTAATACAGAAATAATAATGGAACAATTTAAAGTAGAGTATTTAAAGTGCGTGCCAGATTTTGATGGCAACCCAAACGATTTAAACGAATTTATTTGTCTGCAGAAAGGATAATAAACTCATTCGTTGACCCCACAAAACTAAACACCTTTCAAAACTTATTCATATTTAAATCTTTATTAATTAAATTAACAGGTCAAGCCAAGGTCGCTGTTAATATACAACAGGTCACCACTTGGGCAGAATTGAAAAATACCCTTCTCAGATATTTTAGTGATCAAAAAGATGATATTTGTTTAGTTCGCGATTTGGTGTTACTAAAGCAAGGAAATGATAAACCTTTGGTATTTTACGAAAAATGTATTCAAATTTTAAATTTGCTGTGATTTTTGTAATTTTGTAATTGCAAACGAACGAAATGAAAACGTAAAAGCAGCGAAACGTGAATTTTTTACTAAGCTAGCGTTAAAGTCGTTTCTCTGTGGTTTAAAGGAACCTTTGGGTAGTAGTATTAGAGCTATGAGGTCGGACACCCTTCAAAGGGCCTTGCAATTTATTATGGAAGAAGATAACGTTAGATACTTTCAAAAGGACCAAGTACCGCATAACACGGGTAAACCTTGGGTAAATAATAATAAGTACGGGCAACCACCACCTAATTCTGATAAAATTAGATTCCCCTCGCAGCCGCTAAATATCAAACCTCGTTCAAATTTTACACCACCAAAATTTCCTACAAATGTTCAGACATTTGGAAGGTCACATAATCAAACTTATCAGGGTCAAGCGTTCAGAGAAGTTTTTAAACCGAACCCAAATTTTAAACCCGATAATCCGGCAACCCCTATGTCTACTTCGACTAGGCAAACTTTTCAAAAACCCTTTCAAAATGTACCTAAACGATTTACATCGGAAGAATTATACAATCAAGAATCTGAGGAAAGTGAACCGGTAAGCGAGACTTTGCGTTATCAGGATACTGCCAATTCCAATTTAGAAGAATTTGAAATTGGCGATGACGCTTGTAATCAAAATCCAAATTTTTAGGGGGTTCCGATGCGGAACGAGATTACGTAATTGATTTCAATAATCATGAAAGGCGAGTAAGTAAACTTCCTAATTTATACCTTCCCGAACAGAAATTATTCCTTTTAGTTAATTCCGGAGCCACCTCCTGCTTTATAAATCCCGAAATAGTAACTAAATATTGGCCAGGAAACTTAAAATATGACCCAATTACAATTTCAAATTGATTCAATAAATCCAGACAAAATTATTCTGTATTAATTCCCAGTTCAAAAATTTTTAATAACCCTTCGAAGATGCTTAAATTTCACTTATAAAAGTTTCATAGAATTTTTAAAGGACTAATAGGTATGGATAATTTAAAGGAATTAAAGGCCAAGGTAGATTTGGAAAACAACCTTTTATTTACACCTCAAGCAAAAATTCCGTTTTACTTTCAGGAATTGGTTAGCGCTATAAATCTATAAAAGTCGAACCCTTAATGGAGAAACAAATTCAATTGAAAGTGTCTGTAAAAAACGCTGACCCTCTATAAAAACAGAACATACAAAAATACCGGAATGTTTAACAATAGCAAAAATGCTTTAGCGTTTACAACAATTAAGAATTTTTCGGATTCTCCTGTAGCCATAAATGTATACGAACCAATCACTGTCCTTTCTTACCAAGCGAATCTTGAATGCTCGTGCGAATTAAATCATTATGACGTCGTTACAAAAAATTTTGATACCTCTCTCATCAGGATGGATCATATGAAATCGGAAGAGAGACATGCTGTTTTAAAACTGTGTAATAAATATTCCAAGACTTTTCATATCGATGGACAAAACCTTACATTTACAAATAAAATTAAGCATTCATACGAACCACGGATGAAACTCCAGTCTATTCTAAAACCAATCGATACCCCTTTGTTCACAAACAAGAGGTAAAACGTCAAATTGACAAAATGTTAAAAGCCAAAATTATAGAACCTTTTACTTCTTCGTGGTCCAGTACTATTTGGGTAGTGCCAAAGAAACAGGACACTTCGGGTAAACAGAAATGGCGCATAGTAGTTGACCCGTCGCCTTAATAAAAAGACAGTCGACGATAGGTATCCTTTACCAAATGTCAATGATTTACTGGACAAGTTGGGTCGATGCCAATACTTTTCGACACTCGATTTGGCCAGTAGCTTCCATCAAGTGGAAATGCATCCAAAAGATGTCAAAAAACTGCGTTCAATACAGAAAATGGACATTTTCAATTCCTTAGGATGCATATAGGATTAAAATTCCCCCTCTACTCTACAACGTGTAATGGACCAGGTTTATCGGATAACTGTGGAGCCTATATGGACGATATCATTATTTGGAGTGTTTCCCTTCAGGAGCACCTCTCTAATTTAGCAATTGTGTTTAAAAGATTAAAGGAATCTAATTTTAAAATCCAATTAGATAAATGTGAAATATTGAGAAAAGAAATCGCGTTCCTAGGGCACGTGGTCACGCCTGCCAGCATAAGAAAATTAGGGATATTGAAGACTTTCCTTTACCTTCGACTACTAAACAAATAAAGGGATTTTTAAGTTTATTAGGGTACTATCATAAATTTATAAAAATTTTTGCTAACTTGACTAAACTCATGACGAAATGCCTTAAAAAGAGTGCTAAAATTGAACATACCCCCGATTTTATGGAATGTTTTGAATTGTGTAAAAATGTATTAATCAATGAACCGATACTTCAATTTCTTGATTTTGAACGCCCGTTTAATATAACGACCGACGCAAGTAATGTAGCTATAGGTGCAGTATTATCACAAGGGCCGATAAGTAAAGATCTTCCATTCTTCTTAATCTTATTTGGGAATTAAACCACTCATAGTTTTTAAAATCATCTTTATTTACGTTTCGATACATGACCTAGATCGTTGTCAAAATATTAAAAACTTCAAGGAACCTGCTAACGATGAAATTTCAGATAGCAAGTCTATACTTGTAAACCTTGATGAACAAGAACACTTTAATGATTCCGAGGAAATGATGCATCACTCAAACAATGACGAAAACCTGATCCTGGAAGTACCGGTTTCAGAAAAACCACTAAATTATGGCATTAATCAAATAGTAGTGACAATTGTAAATTTTTCACCTTGTTTGCCAAAAATTTTATATTATCGTGATCGACAAAAAATGCATATTCAACTATCAAAAAATAATTTTGACACTGACTTAATCGATTTTATCAAACAATTTATTGTCCCCCAAGAAACGTATTATATCTATTTTAAGGATAAAGACGCGTATACGAAATTCTGTGAAGTACTAAGACGAAATTTTAATTGGCAATCTTACAAATTCATAAAATGTAACAAAATTTTAGAAGACATTGAATATAATCGGATCGAAGAAATTATAAACGCATACCTTCCCTCATAAACGAATCACCGTGGTATAAATGAAACCCACGACCCCACGAGAGAATAACATCTAAATATTATTGGCCAAATATGAAAACTTCTATCCAAAACTTTATAAACCGTTGTAATATATGCCAGGCAACTAAATATGACCGCCATCCCTTAAAAATCCATTAAAAATCCCTTAAAAATCCCTTATAATATAACCCCCACAGCAACCAGACCTTTTGAAATGATTTATATTGATACATTTTTGGTGACAAAAACCAGATTACTTATAATCATTGATACGTTTTTAAAATATGCGCAGGCATACCAAATTAATGATATTTATTCAATCGAGGTTATGCAAGGCTTAATTAAGTTCTTTTGTCATCATGGAATTCTTTCCACAATAATGTGTCATTTAGGTACTGAGTTTAAAAATAATGTTTCACAAGAGTTGTTAAAATTGCATAAGATAGATGTACACTTTACCTCATCAGGAAACCCAAGTTCAGACGGTATTAACGAACGGTTGCACTCCACCCTACTCGAACACCTAAGTATCTTAAATAAAACGCACCCTTCCGACATGAAAACCCAAATGCTATATGCCATATTAGGATACAATAATTCAATCCATTCTGTGACTATATTAAAACCAGTAGAGGTAACCAATGGTCATATATCAGACGACGACCCCTTAAATATAGATTTAGATGCTAAAATCATATCCACGTATGTAGACTCCCATAAATAAAAAACTAAATTGCTCTACGAATCCATAAACGAAAAACTAATTCGAAATAAAGACAAAGTGGCATCTAAACTAAACGAGCGGAATAAATAAGAATGACCCCGCATTATAAGTAGGAAAAGCAGTAAGATTAAAAACCCCTGTAAATATTACTAAAAGAGATAAACTCAGAGATCGATTCGCTGCCGAAACAAAAATTAGCCAACTTGATGCGGTGACTAAAGCGTTAAAAATCGAAAATCGACCAAACATTAGATATCATATTAGGGGCCTGCAAAAGCCCCGTCAAACAAACCCCAGTTGTTCAAACTTTATAGATTCTGATTTGGAATAATGTTTCAGGATCACGCACGTAAGTGCCCAAGTAATCCTACGCAGTTTACTAACCAATCCAGGACTACTTCCTGTAAACTTAGGTACTGCAAAAATTCAAGAATACACCCACAAATTGATACACTATTTCGATTTGGAACCTCTACTTCATGAAATGCATCGTTTGAATTCTCAAAGACAGTATGTCCTTAACGTCATCTACACAAATCGTGTGCACTCTATAGAATTAAATAATTATATTAAAATTCTCAATGCCGCGCAAACCATGGTAGAATCAAAAATGTACGAGATAGTCGCACGCCGAAAGAGATAAAAGAGAGGTCTAATTAATGGAGTTGGCTCGATTTTCAAAAGCATTACTGGCAATCTGGATGCCGATAACGGCGTTCGTTATGACAACATTATTTCCAGTCTACAGCGTAATCAGAACAAATTAGCGAATCAGATCCGAAATCAGAATTCCATATCTGCAAAAATAATCAAAAGGTTTAATAAAACTATGCAAGGCATAAGTCACAACGAGGCTTCTTTGAAGGCCCGCATTATGCTTAGCGAGAGAGAAAACGAGGTAGTTGAAAAGGTTTTAGTAACATCAAACGTTGTAAATCAAATAATTAAACTTTATCAAATAATTTATAGTTTACTACAAGACATCGAAAATTCTACAATCTTTGCGAAATTAAATGTGCTCCATCCGAGCATTATAAAAACCGAAGAATTGTTTGTTATTTTAACAAAACTAGAAGGATTGCTTTCCTCGGGGCAATTACCTTTTAAGATCGAATACGGTAATATTTTACCTTATGAACTATTAATAAAAATTCAATATTATATCCGCAATTATAGAATTGTATTTGTTTTAAATTTACCAATCAATCATTCTCAAGATTTTAATCTTTATAATTTATACTCGATTCCAGTTTAGTATGATAATTCTAAATTTTACACTATTTTACTTAAGACAAAATACATTGCTATTTCTGATGAGTTTTATGCACAAACAAATGAAAAATGTTTGGAGATTTCGGATAATGCTTACTATTGCAAACAACTACCCCTGATCCCAAGGGTAGCAACTACAACAGTTGTGAAATCAATTTAATGTATAATCAAACAACCATCGGATGCCAATCTAAAGAAGTGACCGTCACCTCGCCACAATTATTCAATATTGGAGAAACTAATAAATGGATATTTATAAGTCCTGATCGCCAGAAAATCCACGTCGAGTGTAAAACACAAAACGAAGTTAAAGATCTAATGGGTACACACTTGATTATAATTCCAAGCGATTGCCAAATTACGGTCAACAAGAAAATCGTATATTATAACGAAAATGAAAAGACCCATACAATGACGTTTTTTGAGATTGATATTGCAAAATTAGCTGTTCATAATGAGACGTTCGCTCCTCTTCAGTTGGAAAATGTTAATTTGGATGAACTCAGGGAATGAACAGGAAATATCTCTACAGTAACTTTCAACTGGAATCCCAACCTGAGCTAAATTACCACAATTACGTTATTTATTGTATTATTGCTATCGCCCTTGGAATTGTTCTCTTCCTATATTTTAAAAAATTGTGTATACGAAGAATGTTAAAGAATAACCCAGCAAGGAAACCAGAAGATATTCCCATGAGTCACATTTCGTCGCAGCCTGCAATTTGAAACTCGTACGGGAGGAATTATGTTAGAAGTTGTTAGAATAGTGTAATGGACTTGTTGCTAGGCAAATCATATTTCGCTGATGTGCATGTGAATAGATTTCTCCTACGGACGTGTTTAAATGAGGTGTACGAACTTGAGTCTGTAGTTGGAATTCAATGTAATAACACGCATTTTCATTATTTGTATTAGAAGTATAATTATAAATTATTTTTAACAACCGTTTTCAACCTACCGAACCATAATTAGCTGTTATTTAAGTTAATAAAGGAAAGTTGCCTGAATTGGACCACTTCCTAATTTAGACTAGTGTCTCAATGCAGATGGAATAGCGAAAGTGCTGCTATGCTGGTGTGAAAGGGTAACTATGTATTATATACCTAATGAATAGACCTACTTCATTCAGCTGTGCTTGATACTCGAATGAGGGAACTTCTTTGATTTTTAATTTTCTAAAATAATATTTTTGACGTCTTTACTTAAGTGACTGCTCATATATAGAAGCGGTAAGCAATTTTTGAATAACGCTTTGGTATTGCTGAGTTTCCTAATAGTAGTTTTTTGTAAAATTAATTTAAATACCTCTTATGAGATTCTTGATAATGTGAATATTTTATAAAATGGTATAGGTCTTTAAATTGTTGCGATCATAGTTGCCCTTGTAGAACTGGACCAATTTAGGAACCTTTTTATTTATTTTGGTTTCATCTTGAAAAACTACTAGAAAATTAATAATAATATATAATTATATATAATTAATAATATATATTTTTTGTTTATTACAAAATATTCATTTATCAGCAATAGATATTATGAATTTGTTGTCCATTTACTTAAAAAATTTGTTTTCAGAAAATAATGCCTGATACTAATAGCAAGTATGGTTTGCGGACTAATGAAGATTTGAGATTGGCTATAAATGCAATTGAACAAGATACAGTTGGGGTCAATGAAGCAGCTCGTAGGTATTCTGTACCACGAATTACCCTAAAGTGCTACCTAAAACATACGAATAAAGGCCCTCTCCTTACTAAACCTCTCGACAGACGTTCTGTTTTCACTGAAGAGATGGTAAAAGAAATAGTAGCCCATATTCTTATGTTTGAAGAAAGGCTATTTGGCGTTTGATCTCGCAAAGGCGAATTGGTGTATTCAACATTGCTTTAATGTTGAAAAGGGTATAGCAGGAAAAATGGTTTTATAGATATATGACAAAAAATCCTAAATTATCACTTAGACATTCAGAAGCTACATCTCTTGCCAGAACGAAAGATTTTAATAAAGCTTCTAAAAGTGGACAAGTATAAAATAACTTGCATAACAATTTATAATGTGGATGGAAGTGAATACACCACAGATCAAAAGAAACACAAAAAGTTATTGGTCTTAAAGGCAATCATCAAATTGGTTCGGCAAGTAGTAGTGAACGAGGAGTCAACACCACCATTGTATATTGTGTAAACGCTGCAGGTGCTTATATTCCACCCATGTTCATCTTTAAAAGAAAAGGGTTTGAAGCAAAATTAGTAAAAGGTGCTCCTGTGGGAAGTGAAGGAGTGATTTCAGATACATGCTATATTACAACAGAACTTGTTACTCAATAGCTTCAATTTTTTTAAAACAAATGTCGTATGTTCAAAGGAAGATACGTTATTGCTACTTTTAGTTGCGCGCGCATTCCACCCGTAGTAAAAATCTTGATACACTTTTTTGAGCGAGAAAATGGAATCAATATGCTTCAGTTACCTAGTCATACGACGTACCGTATGCAGCTCCTTGATGTTAGGTTTTTCGTTCTCTTGGAATTTACTAAGTACAATCATAAGAAAAATTTTTACGTTAGAACATAGGAAAACGGATTACACGATACGATGTTGTTGCATTACTTGCTGAAGCATACGGCAAGGCAGCTACCATTGGAACTGCTGAAAATGCTTTCAAAGCTTCTGGCATTTGGCCTGTCGACCTTCACGTGTTTTAAGAACATTATTTTACTGCTTCAGAAGCATTACAGGAAAATCAGATGGTAAGTAACATCATCATTACTCCAAAAATTCAAAAATATTTTCTGAATCTTTGCATAAAATTTCTCCACTGTCCCAAGTATTATTGGTACCTCAAAACAAAGGTTCAGTAGTTCTTACCAGCACACCTTATAAAGAGAACTTGGAGCAACAGCAAATAAAAGCCAAAGAGAAGACCAAAAAAAAAATTAAAAAGAAATTTGTTTGCTAGTGATGTGGAAAAACCGGTCAGAGAGAAAAGAACTGTGGAGTTGCATAAAAATTCCGAGAGTTACTGGTAGGCAGAAGCATCGTGCAAATTCTAACCTCCAGAAACCAGAAGATTTTTAACGTGCAACAATTTATGTTCCTTTCTTGGAAGTGGTTATTTCCGAACTGGAACGCAGGTTTACAAAAAACAGCGATATGTTTAAGGGATTTCAAGCGCTATTTTCCCTCGACAAATGAAGAAGCCCTGTCCAATCAAGACAAAAATGATTTGTTAGTTCTTCTGGAATCTTACGCTAGTGAACTCAGCGCAACACCTTCTGACGTGATCGCCGAGTTCAAACTGTACAAACGATGCCAAGATAATAAACATCTTCCGTACATATCTGCAATGGATGCTTTGCCTCTGTGCAATCAGAATATTTCCTAACATATTTATTATGCTGAAAATCATGGCAACAATACCTGTATCCACAGCGACGGCTGAAAGGTAATTTTCTACTTTAACATTTGTGCTTGCAGACACGACAGGAATTTTTTGGGTAGAATCATTTAAGAAAGCGAGAGCAAACTCTGAAGAAGCTAGCTGCAAGTCACTAATTCAAAGTATGGGTTATGATGGTGGTGGAGGCATAGTTTGGGGTGAGAGTGAATAAGTAGGGCGAGCAGAAGGAGGAGTAGAAAAAGATGTAAAACTAGGGACGGAAGAAATTTTGTTCGAAGCTATATTTTCCGAAGAAGGGTATGTGGGGATAGTAGTAGCAGGATGACCTGAATTAGGTACAGAAGAAAACGTAGAGTGAGAAGCGAAGAAATTAGGCAACTAGAAGTGAGGACAGAATTTGAAGGAGTATTCGAAGACCTATTAGTAGTAGGATGACAGTTAGGACAGTTGTGGCGACTAACTCCCTTATACTCGCAACCATAACAATGGATTACCTTAGGACGAGTACAACGTGACGAAAGATGACCAGGTTTGTCGCAATTAAAGCATACGACCTGGCGAGTAGAAGTAGAACTAAGAGGAAGAACAGTAGAACGTACGGAAGAAGTATCGGATCTAACCGTAGGCGTAGGAGAAACCTTAACTACTCGGTCATGTGAAGTAAAAGTATTTTCCTTAATAGTAGCACACTTATAAGCAAAATCCAGGGGTAGGAATTCTGAGTTTAATAAAATAACAACGTCTTCCCAACATTTGAAAGAACGCTGATGTGCGCAGAACAGAAGTAAAACATTTCCGGTAAGAATAAACCAAACCAAAAAGTTGCCGAACAGAAATATTATGCGAAACACTGAATTCCTTAATACGAAACAAGAATTCCGGTAGAGAACCTTTACCTGAAAAAGAGACCTTCAATTTAGCGAGTGGGTACCCTTTAGTAGGGGTCATAGTATTGGCAGCAGTAGGAATATCCAATTCTTCCTCGGAATCAAAAGAAAGATAAGGAACTTCTTCGGTAACGGTGGTAGCTACATTAGGAGTTTGAGAACTGGAAGAAGGCTGTTGAATAAAATTATCCCCAGTAAAATCGTCAGAAGATGTCCAAGTTCAGTAAGCGCGCGTTTAATCGCCCCTTGATCCTCTGTAAACGTAATTGTATAAGGGCTAGTAGTAAAAGACTGATTCATTTCCACTTGAATCGCGTTGCAGACGGCTTTACGCAACCCCTCGACTTTAATGTCAGAATCAAATCGTCGAGAAGATAACTCATATTGGAGTGCGGGTTTTAATTTACATCTAACCCCCACGTAACCATTGTGACAAAAGAAATACACACTGTATATCAGAGCAACACAAAAGTACCAACAACAACCGAATAAACTATAAAATATCAGAAGTGAATTGCCACAGAACGATTTTATCCAATACGGAAGTAACAAACGGATTAAATTTAAAAAAAAAGTACTAAACGTAAGAGAATTAAGTTAATACAATCAGAAATAGGGTGCCAGAGCTTTCTAAGGGTCTACAATTATTGGCGAAAACACAAGTCCAATAATCTGAAATTAACCAACCACTGATGAGCGATGAAGAAGAAAAGCAAAACTAAATTTTAAGAAAATTAAACCCACCTACGAAATAAAGGAATGAAATCAATACAAGTTCGAGAATAAGGGAAGAAAACATAAGTAGTATCAGGCTAGAAAAACGGATGGCGTAGTAACTTGGGCCGCAAACAAACAATCAGGCCAAAAGCAAAACAAAAATTGGGCCAGAAATTAAGCGGAACCAACTCGGAACCAAAAATTAACTAAAACAAAATCAGAGCCCCACGCCAAGGTGTCAAAATTTATGCTACGTACCTAGACGTAGCCGGAAAAAATGTAGAAATACCAGGCTAACTACCAAACGCGGAGAGTGGGGGGATTCACCTAAATACAAAAAACACATCGCCCACGATTATCTATTAACAATAAGAATAAATAAAGGATTCTGTACAAACAAGCAAAAGAAATAAATTAAGTGTTACTACTTTAAAGCAAACGATTATGTTATACGAACAATTTAGTATGTACTTTAGATACGAAGTGTGCATCTTATATTTTACACAAAATAAAATTAATCAGTAATGAAAATAAACATGCGAGAGCTTTTGTCAAACATTCTTTTAAATTGTACCTAATACCTTTTGTAAAATACATTAATCAGTAAAATTGTGGGAACTTTTGTCAAACATTTTTAACAATGGCACATCACACATGTAGAGCGATAATATCGATTCGCAACAACAAGCAATAGTCCTACAGTGTCACTTTCTTATTACGTAACTACACCAAACGCTGATAAGGAATATTTCCTTGATATACACAAAAGAAAACAAGGTGTATACCTGCATGTGTCGGGATACTTAGCTTGCAGGCCCTCGGGAGTGAATCAGCACCGCATCGCCACGGTCATCGGGATCCATTTACCCTGTTACCATAACAGTACCAGCGATCTACAAGCAACGGCACTTGATCTGTGGCAAAGAACAGTTGGGCCTACATAAGAAAAGAACCAGAAAAAAGCTAAAAAGAGAATCTGATTAGAATGGGTAAGCGCGGGAAAATTTACCGAATACATGCAAGATACCTCTTACTTGTCGAACAATAAAACGTGCATCGTTGTAGAAAATATTTCAACGCACAAGCTGCGAATCAGATTAAAAATTTGGTTCAAATAACACGAATTCGAACTGCAAATCCTCGCGTTGTCAAAGCGCGATTAAAACTGGAAAACACGGTTTTATCGGATAGTTCAATACACTATTTAGACGAAGGTTTAGATGGAACACACATAAGAAGCAATTATACGCGGTCGAAATGTATAACAAGTTGACGGATACCTAAAACAGGATATAAACTATTTAATTATCAAATAAATTTTCGTTTTAGCATGAATAGATTTGAAAGAAATGTTATGACTGCGCGTACTATTGTAACGGGGTAAAATTACGAGATGGGGTTTTGAATAGAAACAGAAGCTAGGTGAACGAAAAACGAATTACCACAAAAAAGGGCGTATTTAAATCTATCGTCGAAAATGAACGTATTACAAGTGATATCATTGACACATTTGCAATGAAAAAAGACAGAAGATTTGACTTAGTGTTTACAAATTAGGTAATTTTTTTTGCAATTTAAATATCGTAGCATTTCTACTATTTTTTAACCTGCGGGTTGCCACCGTTCTCTGGATATCTTATGTAAGTTTTGGTAGGTGATTTTTAAAACAAAGATCGTCATAGAGCTTTTAGTTCCTAATATATGATTCTTTTAGTTTTGTCGATTATTGTTTATTCTGTGCAGTTTCTTTGTCACGCATCAGTTTTATAGAACATGTATTAGATTTAGATCTATAACCTACACAGAGTTTTCTTATATACTAAGCAAAGCGCTATGAAAGTTATGAGAAGTTTATAATACCATATGAAATATTTGCATGGTATCGTTTAGAGGAACCGCCATATTTCTACAAACAAATTAAAAATTTAGAAAACGCCGAAGTCCAAACACAACCTAGGAACGGCAGAAAAAAATTTATAAAAATCAGTTGCAAATACTATTTTAAGAATTTCATGGGACTTTAAAAGGCGAAATTATTTTGGCTTTTACTTCTTTTCAACACATCTAATACCCATTGTCTTATCCTAATTTTAGGGCACCATTTAATAATGGCTATTGTACATACACATCTTAAGAATTATTTTAGTTCCCTTCGAATAAGTTAACAAAAAAACGATTTTAAGCACCTACAAACTAAGTTCTTTTTTATATTAAGTATTGTACTCATTTGTTCTGAGATAAATCGTTGTCATGTTACCAAAACATCTAAATCTGTTAGTACAAATGTCTCTACCCAACTTGATAACCTTAATCAAGCTGTTTATATTACAAAAAGCATGCTGATTATAAATATTGCACTTATGCAGCTATGGTATACTACAAGAAGGAACAGGAGGAACATTGAGGAAATTTGATTGTTCTTATGTAAATACATCCAACATTTGATTCGCATACATTATTAAACAAGTAGCATTAAAGAATCAAGCGTAAGTACTTTTGATGACCAATGTTACCGAAATGTGTGTGAAGGTGGAATGGACATTAAATAATTTCCAAAAAATAAATATTTAAAGTGTTTATGCTTCGTTTGCGCCAAAAATTATGCGTTCGTCCTCAAATTATACATGATTTAAAGTGGAAAATACCAACTTTGTATGAAGTTGGAATGGGCAATATGAAGAGTTGAGAATTTGTGAATTTTATTTATTTCCTTTATATGTATTCCGTTTGTATGTGTAATGTCAGCGTTTCTGACTACAATTTCCTCAAGTTGTACGTGGTTTATGTGACTAATCTAGCTTTTCGGAAAACTGGAACGAACATCAAGAAAAATTGAAAATTTGTTAACTTTGCTTTATTTCCGTAAATTGTGCACTATTTCTACTGGGCAGTGACAAAAATTCCGCGTTTATGTTTAAAACTTGCATACGTTGTACTTGACTTAAAATGATCAATACAACTTACTTTACTGGAAATAACGATTTTAAAAAATTTTTAACTTTCTTTATTTCCACTGTTTGTGCTGGCAATGCCAAATATTTTGAGTTTAAACTCATAAATTGCGCATTATGTGTGATTTAAAGTAATTAATCTAACTTCACAGAACACCACCATAATCAGATCTTCAGTCCTGGAACTGGTTAAACGCGTTCCATCATTGTTTCCTATTCTGAACTAACCTACACATTCCCCTGAAATTTGCACAGTCTGCATCTATCACTATATGATCTGGATCTAGATCTACCTCCTTTTTCCTATCTCTGCTTGTAACATATCCCATACTATTCCCCAAAAATGTCTTAGAACGTATTCTGTCCTGCTATTTCTCCTATTTTTTTCCACTGATATCTTTATTCCCCTACTATTTTCATAACCTATTTGTTATTAACTTTGTCTGTCCATGCTATGGTCCTCATACATCTGAAGCACAACATTCCAAAAGGCTGCTACCATTTTTCTGTCTGCTTTTCACTGCCCCTATTTCATAGACATACTGTGCTGTGCTCGACACATATGCTTTCAACACTTTTCTTCTTTTTTCTATGTTTGTTGTCTTTCATCATAGGCGCTGTTCTTTTTTGCTAGATGCAGTCCCCTTCTATTGTTTTACAATTACATACCCTATTTCTTCGACATTCAGAACAGAACACCATGAAATATTAATTTTTTTTTACTTCTTTAATTCCTTCAGTTTTGCTCTTTTTGTGTACGCTGACATATTGTGACATAATTATTAGAGAATGTAGTAAAATTCACAATGATAAGCGAGTGGAAATACTCGATTTTATAAAAACTACCAATAACACTTATCTTCTTGTGCAACATTCGCATTTTGAAACTATCAACAAAGTAAAGTGAGCGTCACCGCATATAATTTTGAGTTTTACAACTTTATGATAATATTACTATTAAAATACACAACTTTTTAATAAAATCGCTACCCATGTTTATGGTTACAGACGTTGAAGTTCAAAGGCTGTAGTAGTTGTAGATGAATTTCCATTTAAATCAGTGTTTCTTAATCTGTGAGCGCGACCTCTTCAAAAACGTAAAACAAGGAAGAAGGGAGACGCAAAAATGTAAAGAGATTGAAGCAAAAATCACAGAAAACTATTTATTGAAACAATAATAGTGAGGCAATTCGAAAACATCAATACATTATTGTAGTGGATCGAGAATAAGTAGTGGGCATGGGAAAGATAACGGTAATTTCGCCTCAATTTTGTTATTATAATTAATTTTGACTTTTTGAGAATAAAAAATGTGCAACACGACTTACGTTTTATTCTAGCACTAGTTGAGTACATTACAAAATGGCGACGAGAAAAACTGTATTTGGGTTTTAATGGCAATAGTGAGAAATACCCCGTGTATTTAGAAGCAACAATCTTTTTTGTGAAAATGAGTAACAGTGCTATTGTAAGCGGTAGCTATTGTTGCGAGTTACTATTAGGCAACCCGTCAAAAACACAAGCGCCGTAGGCACTGTATATTCTCCAGGGACCGAGAATTCTTCTAGCAATTACTGAGGAATGAGTCATCCTTTTTAATTCAGAGTATATATAAGACCGTTGATAAATGTAAGAAGTTAGTCTAAATTACATCGTGTAAAGTTAAATAGTTGGGCTTTTGGAAGTCCAAGAGTATACATAAATGTTATATTATGTGTCTAATATACATGCAGGTTGTAGAATACATAAATAGACAAAAGTGTAATAGATAAATAGTTGTGTTAGTGTTGTTAATGGACCTATGGTTAAGAAGTTAGTTTAAGAAGATATTAGTGCCTGTAAATTCATTAGTGTGATAGTGCTTCATTGTTAATTGGACTGAAAACATCTATAAATAAGGCATATACTGTTAATTAGACCTGTGAACAGTGAGTAATAAAAACTCTTGTCATTACTGGTTATAAATTAGTGAAACGCGGTAGTAGTAGCCGCTACACTGGTGTCAGGCCTTTGTGAGGTATATAGTGATTAATTTAAAAGGAATAACACACAAGTCTATAGACATTTAAGTGCTTTGTATATGCCTGTAACAAAATGCCAAAGTAAGATAGACGCAGAAACTTTAATGAATTTCTTTGAGGATTTTAAATCCGGTATGGAAGAAAAGTTACGCGAAAATACTGCAAAAATGCAGGAGAAGTAAAGTGAAAATGCTGCGAAAATAAATAAAAAGCTTAGTGAAAATGCTGAGAAAATGGAGGAGAGGTCGGCTAAACTGGAAGTGACACTAAATGAAAACGTAGTGAGGTCAGTTGAACTGGAATCAAACCTTACAGAAAGGTTAAGTGAAAATGCTAAGAAAATGGAAAAAAGGTTTAGTGAAAATGCTGAGAAAATGGAAAGGTTAAGTGAAAATGCTGCCAAAATGGAAGAAAAGTTGAATGAAAGTACAGCCACGTTAGAACAAAGATTAATGGAAAGCTCCATTGCATTGAAAGAAGATTTCACCGAACAGGTAAAAACAGTTGAGCAAAAGTTGGACAGTAAATTGGTAAAAATGGAAGAAGATGTGATGAAGCTGCAAGAACAAGTGATTTCACTAACAACGCGGCCACTTGAATTAGTAAACCAAGTAGTTAATCAGAACATCCCAGAAATAAGAAGCATGGAAGGAAGCGATTCAATGCCGACAAAATTTAAAGTAAAACCACCCACATTCAATGGTAAAACACCTTGGCCCACATATTTGAAACAATTTGAAGCTGCTGCAATAGCCAACGGTTGGTGCAACAAAGAGAAGGCTATCTTTCTAATAGTAGCCCTCCGTCTTACAAACGATTCCCGATCACCAGCAGAATGATTACGACCTCTTAACATCGAAGCTTGAGATGAGATATGGGGATGCTCACCTTCAACAGGTTTACCACGCATAGGTTAAGAACCGCTCGCAAAAGACAAGTGAAAGCCTGCAAGAATTCGAAGCTGACATCGCCAGATTAGTTAGATTTGCATACCCAACGGCACCAGATAGCTTCCTTGAACAACTGGCTGTTCAAACATTTGTGGATGGCGTTAAAGATGACGAAATACAGCAAGCGCTAAGATTAGCACGGCCAAAAATGTTAGATGACGCACTGGCTCATGCGCTTGAATTTGATGCAGCTAAGTAGACATCACACAGGATGAGTCACAAAGTTCGGTCTGCCTTAGAGGAATCTGGTCAAGCGCAGAACAGCATAGATGAAAGAGTCAACCGTGTGGCGTAACGGCTGGATAGACAACGACCGTTCATTTACATTTCCAATGCTCCACCCGAAGGTACTACATTGGCCAGGAGGCGAGTTTTTTGTTGCCTGGAAATTTAGAATTTTGCCGAACCCTTGCCGTTCCAGGCAAGGTAGAGATCTTTAACGTGCGTGACAACACTCACACACGGGACCTCCATTTAACCTCTCATCCGAACGAGGGCGTAATATTTGTGAAAAATGCTCACCTGTCATTTTTCAAGCAGTCGGCCGTGTCGGAATTTGAACCCAGGACCTAGGGATCCGTAGTCTTACGCTTACTACATTGATCCACGGCGACGCCTATAGACAACGACCGCGGAGATGGCGTCTGCGATGCTGGAGCTGCGGTGAAGTTGGTCATATACAGAGATGTTGCACTCAACCAGCAAAACAACCGGTTGAGCAACAGGAAAACTAGAGCAAGTCGACGTAAGGGGGCGAACGTCGACAGCACAACGTAGTGCCCCGGAGATTATCATTCGTGCTGCATCGTTGAAGGGAAGCCTGGACAGCATTTATATCGATGGTGGAATTAATGGTAGGGTTGTCCGATTACTCGTGGATACAGGAGCAACAAGGACTATTGTGAGACCAGATTTGGTTGGTTGTGGAAAAGTGCTACTTGCTTCGGTGTGTCTTCAAACGGCAAGTGGTGAGAAAATTTGTACTCACGGAGAGACTGCCGTTACGCTGGCAATTAGGGACAAACTAATTAATCATTGGGTGTTGGTAGCTGAAATTACAGAAGATCTTGGGAATGGATTTCATGAGAGAATATGGGTTTTATGTGAACATGAAAGAAAATATGCTACGGATAGATGATGATGAGATTCCATTTCAAGGGACGATTAACCAGACGATGCAAGTGCGAATGATTTGTGATATGAAAATACCCGAGAAGGCGGAAATGATAGAAATGGGACGCCCGGATGGTACGCTCCGGGAAGCACAAGTATGCATGATGGAAGCAACTGAATCGGGAATGGGTCAGGAGGGATTACTGATTGGAAGAACGCTGGTAAAGTTTCGAAATATGATACCAGTAAGGGTGCTAAACATTAATCCGCATACGGTGACCCTGAAGAAAGACATGATTGTGGGAAGTTGCATTCCAGTATACCATATTTAACGTTGTGTGGACGACACGGAAGATAAACCAGCCAACGGTTGCTCACAGAAATTGCTGGATATGTTAATACCTTCGTGTCAATGATTAAACGGCGACCAACTGGGCAAGGTAAGAGAACTGGTCGGACGATATGGAGGTGTATTTGCACGGGATGATAGTGAGAAAAGAAGGACGAATGTTGTGCAACATAAGATCAATACTGGAGATGCGCAACCGATAAGACAACAGCCCAGGCCGCTTCCTTTGGCAAAATGTAAGGAAGCCGAGCAAATTATCGCCGATATGGAAGAACAGGGAGTGATTGAACCTTCGAATAGTCCATGGGCATCCCCGGTAGTGCTTGTCAAAAAAAAGGATGGGTCGACAAGGTTTTGTGTAGACTACCGGCGGTTTAACAATGTGACAAAGAAAGACAGCTGTCCTTTGCCCAGAATTGATGACACCTTGGATACTCTATCTGGATCTAAATGGTTTTCGACTTTGGACTTGAAAAGCGGATACTGGCAGGTAGGCTTGGAGCCAAACGATAAAGAAAAAACTGCGTTTACAATTGGAACTGGATTATGGCAGTTCAATGTCATGCCATTTGGATTATGCAATGCCCCTGCTACTTTTGAACGATTGATGGAGTCGATACTCCGTGGACTGTCTTAGAAAACATGTCTGGTGTACCTAAACGACGTGATAGTCTTAGTCCGGTTTTTGAAGAACATCTTAAGAACCTAGAGGAGATATTTCAAAGATTACGCGGGGCAAACCTAACATTGAGCCCCAAGAAGTGTCACCTATTTGGAAAAGAGGTGAAATACCTAGGGCATGTCGTTTTGGAGACCGGAATAAAAACTGACCCTGACAAGATAAAAACGGTACAAGAGTTTCCTACACCAGCAGATATACACCAACTACGCAGTTTTCTAGGATTGTACACATATTACAGACATTTTATACTTGGGTTTGCGAACATTGCCAAACCGTTAACGAAATTAACCGAAGATGGACAAGAATATAATTGGAATGACGACTGCCACAGTGCATTTGAACAACTGAAACGGCTACTAGTTACAGCACCGATTTTGAGTTATCCACGGATGGAGGGAAATTTGTGTTGGATACCGATGCCAGTAACATAGCTATAGGAAGCGTTCCTTCTCAAGTGCTGGACGGACAAGAAAAAGTTATTGGGCATTTCAGCAAAGTCTTGTCGCGGCCAGAAAGGAACTATTGTGTGACAAGAAGGGAACTGTTGGCCGTCGTCAAATTTGTAGAGCACTTTTATAAGTACTGATACGACCGTAAATTCCTGTTGAGAACAGACCCCGCTGCACTAAAATGGTTACTGCAGTTTCGAAATTCGGAAGGCAAGTTGCAAGGTGGATAGAGCGGCTGCAGGAATATGACTGACACAGAACATCGTGTAGGAACTAGCCATCGGAATGCAGACGCTCTATCAAAGAGACCTTGTCCGATAGACTACAATCATTGCTCCAAGATGGAAGAGAAAATAAGTGTCATCCATAGAATGACGGTAACCGATGATACTTGGCAACCCGAAAGAATACGAGAGGACCAGGAGAATGACGTCGAATTGGGACGTATTATTCAGTGGAAAAGTAGAGGACAACGACCAGCTTGGGAAGAAATTAGTATTCAAGTAGGAGCCTGAAGGCATACGCACAGTGGGACTCCTTGGTGATTGAAAATAGAATTTTGAAACGACGCCTGAAATGTGAAGATGGTACTGAGAGAATCCAAGTGATAGTGCCGAGAAGCAGAGTGCCGGAAGTGTTGCAGCACTTGCACGATGGTATCTCCGGAGGGCACTTTGGCGTGAAAAGAACTCTCGAAAGAGCAAGAGAAAGATTCTATTGGGTGAACTGCAAAGATGATGTGAAGGAGTGGTGCCGGAAATGTGAGTCGTGTGCTTCTGAAAATGGCCCGGTCACAAAACGGAAAGCCCCAATGAGACAGTATAACGTGGGGAATCCCTTTGAGAGGATAACCATTGATATAGCTGGTCCGTTTCCTGAATCAGAGAAAGGAAATAAATACATCTTGGTTGCAATGGATTATTTTACCAAATGGCCGAAGGCATATGCTATACTTAACAAAGAAGCCGAGACGGTTGCAGATGTACTAGTGAGGGAGTTGTTTTGTCGCTATAGAGTTCCGTTTGAATTACACTCCGATCAAGGTCGGAACTTCGAATCAGCGTTGTTTCAAAACGTCTGCAAGTATCTTGGAATCAGGAAGACTAGAACCACGCCACTTCATACTCAATCAGATGGGATGGTTGATAGAATGAACAGAACGTTAGGAAAGTACCTAGCCAAAGTTGTCTCTGAACATCAACGAGACTGGGATCAATATTTATATTTGTTCCTACTGGCGTACCGATCTTCGGTACATGATAGCACAGATTACTCTACCGTTTGCGTGAATTGCGGCTACCATGTGATTTTCAGTTTAGATTTAAACCTGGAAAAAGATTGCAGGTGAAAATTATGTTAGTAAGCTTCGTGAAAGATCAAATAGCATTCACGAAAACGTCCGAAAGAATATCCAGACAGCAAGCGATCAAATGAAATCACAATATGACACGAGAACACAAGAAGGTGGTTATCAACCTGGAGATTTAGTGTGGTTGTATAATCTACAAAGAAAACGTGGGTTGTCGCCAAAATTACAAAGACAATGGGAAGACCCGTACGAAGTGTTAAAAAGATTTAATGATGTAGTGTACCGGATCAGAAGATCACCCCGTGGTAAACCGAAAGTGGTACACTTTGACCGTTTAACATCCTACGCTGGCAACAACCAGGAAGGCTTGAATAATGAGAATGGTGTTCGACAAGTTATTAAGCATGAGCCAAATGTAGATTTTGAGAGCTTTATGGCGGCGTATGGTGGTTCCGCTAAGGCGAGATTTGGCGTTGTTGTTGAAAAACAGCAAGATCTGTTTAGAGCACCAGAAGAGTATTCCCTTGCACATTGCGTAGCTCAAGATTTTGAAATGTCAATGGGAATAGCTGTTGTTTTTAAAAAAAGGTTTTAATGTGTGGATGAATTAGTACAACAGCAGCCAACTGTAGGAAAATTGATTCTTCAAAATAAAAATCGTTATGTTTACTATCTGGTCACCAAAAATTCTGTATGGCAGAGACCTAGTTATGGAAATCTGTGGAAAGCTTTGCTAAATCTTAAAGCTCAGATGATGGAAAATGGAGTAACGAGACTAGCGGTGCCCAAGCTAGGCTGTGGACTGGATCGCTTAGATTGAAGAATAGTCCAAAATATGCTAGAAGTAGTTTTCCAGGGAACCAACGTCCAGGTCTGTTTGTTGTTATCAATCGGTTGCCTACCAAAACCAAGAAAGGAGTATTGAGTGTTATTTCCAACGACGCGGTGAATGCACCAGAGGAGATAGCTGCCGATACCGTCATCAGTCATCGAATTGGTGTCAAAATGTATTTACAGTTACGAAACGTAACGGTTTTAAAGAGGGGGCAGTGTTGCGAGCTACTATTAGGCAACCTCGTCAAAAACACAAGCGCCGTAGGCACTGTATATTCTCCAGGGACCGAGAATTCTTCTAGCAATTACTGGGGAATGAGTCATCCTTTTTAATTCAGAGTATATATAAGACCGTTGATAAATGTAAGAAGTTAGTCTAAATTATATCGTGTAAAGTTAAATAGTTGGGCTTTTGGAAGTCCAAGAGTATACATAAATGTTATATTATGTGTCTAATATACATGCAGCTTGTAGAATACATAAATAGACAAAAGTGTATTAGATAAATAGTTGTGTTAGTGTTGTTAATGGACCTATGGTTAAGAAGTTAGTTTAAGAAGATATTAGTGCTTGTAGATTCATTAGTGTGATAGTGCTTCATTGTTAATTGGACTGAAAACATCTATAAATAAGGCATATACTGTCAATTAGGCTGGTGGACAGTGAGTAATAAAGACTCTGCTATTACTTGTTTTAAATTAGTGAAACGCGGTAGTAGTAGCCCGCTACACTATTGTACTATTAAAGCGTTCCAATAAGGGGACGACTGGGAAGTGTTTTCCGAAAGATTGCACCAGTATTTTCAAGCCAATGCAATTGAAGAAGAGCAGAAGGTTGCGCTGCTATTAACGAAGGTGGATGAAGGTGTTTATAGAACCTTAAAAAATTTATATTTTCCAATGCTTCCAAAAGTAGAAACGTACGCGGAACTGATAGAAATACTGAATGGTTAGTATACAGTACGCGTGAGCATTTTTGGCGAGAGGATTCGGTTCTACAATTTAAAGCAAAATAGCGAGAGTATTAGCGAATGGGTTGTTAAAGTGAAACAGATGGCAGCATCGTGTATTTATGGAAATTCACTAGACGAAAGAGTGAAAGATAAATTTGTTACTGGGCTTAATTCAGGTTTAATTTTACATAGGTTATGTGAAGAGTCTCAAACGAAGTCGCTGACGGAACTTTACGAAATAGCAGCCAGCAAAGGGTCAACTTTAAAGGAGACCAGAAAGGTTATGGATGTAAATAGTGTAAATAAAGTTCGCCAAGTTTTAAATGGACAATGCCGTTAAGATAACCTCACCACAAAAACAGCCAATTCGAGTTAGGAAAGAAGCGGTTTGTCTTGCCTGCAATTTTTTATTTATTTATTTATTTATTTGTTCCAACGTTTCAGTAGTTTGCTACCTGAAATTTAAGCAGACCTGATTTTCCCACAGAAAGTAACTGTCAGAAAGGCGTGTGTGTGTGTGTGCACGCGCTTGAGGGCATGTGTTATGTGTGTGTGTGTGTGTGTGTTTGTGTGTGTGTGTGGGCTTGTGTGTGTGAGAGAGAGGGTTGTGTGCATGTGTGTTATGTGTGTGATGTTGATGTCCGTGTTACGTTCCCCCTCTAGGACCAGGACCATCGGCAGCTGGATATCCCAGTCGTCAAGGAAGAACGCTCAACGGACATTGTCTTGCAGTCCGGACCATCGGCAGCCAAAAATCCAGATGTTGCCTGCAATAAAGGAGGTCATAGTTTTTCAAACTGCAAGTATAAAAGACACATGTAGAAAATGCAAAAAGAAGGGTCACATTGCACACGCTTGCCGGGGAGCTATAAATTGTGTAGAAGAAGTTTCAGCAGATGTTAAGTACGTTGACATGTTCAATTTAATTGATTGTTTCAGAGTAAACCCTATTTGTGTAGACGTAAAACTGGACAAACAGCCATTGATGATGGAGGTCGATACGGGTGCAGGTCTGAGCTGTATGCTATTTAATATTTTTAGTAAGTTTTTCAAGAACGTGCCATTGCTAGATACCAATATTAAATTAAAAACGCATACTGGGTCTTTTATTAAACCGAAGGGTAAGATTAATTTAAAAGTAGAAGTTCAATTAGTAATTGCAGATTGTGAGCTGTTGGTTGTTGACAAAGGGTGTAGGCTAATTATGAGAAGAGACATGTTGGAGCAATTCCACATAAATTTGTCGGAAATTCTAACAAAGTCTAATATTAATCGAATAGAAGGGGATTTGGAATTAGAGAAGGCGTTGAAAGGGATCCAGGACTTATTCAAAAATGAATTGGATCGCTATAATAGTTCCAAAGTCTCTCTAGCGATGGTCGCAAGGGTAAAACGCATTTTTTGTAAACCCAGGTCAATTTCGTATGCATACAAAGAAGCAGCAAACAAGGAAATTTCTCGACTTCTGGACTTAGGTCTAATTGAGAAGGTTGATAATTCACAATGGGGAACTGCGTTGGTCATTGCTTTAAAGGACGACGGTAAAAGTATCCGTTTGTGCACTAATTATAAAGCTACAATAAATAAATATTTGTTGCATGTGAACCATCCTTTTCCCAGAATTGAAGCGGTTTTTGCAGCACTACAAGGTGGCGTAAGCTTCAGTAAGCTGGACTTAGGAGATGCCTACAACTAGTTAGAGGTTGAGAAGGAAACAAGTGAAATACTCACGTGGAGTACAGAAATGGGAATTTTTAAACAGAAACGATTACCTTTTGGGACCAAACCGACTTGTACAATATTTCAGTCAATAATCGAAAAACGTTAGCGGGTATCCCAGGGATGGTGGTATTTATTGACCATATCGTGGTAAGAGGGCGAACGAAAGAGGAGCATTTGTCCAATCTACGGAAAACCCTCGAAAGGTTGAGGAAGTTTGGATTTAGGTTGAACAAGAACATATGTGTTTTCTTCGAGAAAAGTATTAAGTACTTAGGGCACGTTATTTCGACAGACGGTTTGGAAAAAGATGCGGATAAATTTTCAGGCATTTGAAATTCCACAGACCACAAAGTATTAAGGACGTGAAAGCGTTTTGTGGGATGAAAAATTATTATCACAGGTTTACGCCCAGAATATCGGTGAAATTGTAACCACTCTATGAACTGTCAAAAAAATAAAATTTTTGTTTGGTCCAAGGCGCTTGAAGAAGCTTTTAAGCAAGCAAAGACTGATTTAGTGTCGGAAGAGTTTTACCTCATTACGACCCGGACAAACCGGTGCAGTTAGCATGTGATGCATCGTTTTACGGTATGGGTGCCTGTTTATCGCAAGTGGAGCCGGATGGTTCGGAAAGACCCGTTGGTTGTATCTCAAGGGTGTTGAGTAAAGCGGAGTAAAATTATTAAGTAACACAAAAAACCGCTAAGTGGGTATTGGGCGGTTCAAAAATTCTATCACTTTTTGGTGGATAGACATTTTCAAATAGTTTCTGATCACAAAGCATTGTTAGCGTTATATGGGAAAACAAGGGTTTGCCACCAATGGCATCGGGTCGAATACGGCGATGGTCTTTGTTTTTGTCCTATTTTGATTATACCTTTAAGTATACCAAGGGGGCGGACAACGTGCAGAAAGACGCGTTATCGCGATTACCCGCGGATATAAAGTCACAAAGTAGTAAAAATTCGGATTGAGCCTTTCTGCATTTTCTAGAGAACCTGAACGTTGTGGACATTGAAAGGGTTAGATCGGAGACTCAGAAAGATGTGATTCTGGAGAAGATATTTAATTTAATCGTTATGGTTTCGATACAGGTGACGTGGTTGACGATGCCTTGAAACCTTATTTTGTTAGAAAAATGTATTATCCGTAGATAGAGGCGGAATAATGTGGGGGTACCGGGTAGTTATACCATCAAAAACTACGGCAACAGATGTTAAAAGAATTGCACGCTAACCACGAAGGCATTGTAAAAATGAAATCGCTAACCAGGTCATATATCTGGTGGCCTTATTTAGACAGCGATATCGAAAGGGTGGCTAAAAGGTGCGAAATTTGTATTAAGTAGAGGCCGGAGTCGCACAAATCAGGTGCCAGTTCCTGGCGAAACATTGCAGGACTGTTCGAGAGGGTGCGTACAGACTTTTTAAGATTTTCCTACGGTCGAACGGTGCTTGTGCCGATTGATTCTTTTAGCAAGTGGCCTAAGGCGTTTATAATGAAGAGATGCGTATGCTATAGAGACTGTGGAAAAATGTCGGGAATGTTTCGTATTTCAAATCTTTTGGTATCTGACAATAGGACACGGTTTGCGTTATCATTAATTACAGAATTTTTTATCGAAAAAAGCCATCCAATTTATGACTTCGCCGGTGTGGCACCCTTCGCTGAAAATTCAGTGAAGAGTTTTAAGCACATCCTTTTAAAGACTATAAATGATTCGGCGAATGAAAGGGCGAGTTTTAACACTTTGATGAGCCGATTTTTATTTAGCTATAGAAACATTGACCATTGTACTACGAGAGCACCACCCTCAAGTTTAGTATTTAAGTTTAAACTAAAAACGCGGCTGGACCTTTTAAGGCGTGTAGTGGTGTGTCAAAGTTTTAAGTGCGAGACAGAGGTGGTACCAAAGTTTAAATTGGGGGAAATCATGCATTGCCGAGACTATAGAAGTCCCAAGGAAAGGTCGTAGGCAAAAGCTACAATCGAGGAAGTTTTAGGCAGCGTAGTGTATCTATGAAAACTTTGTGGTGCGGAACTAATTTGGAAGCGTCACCAACACCAAATTTTAAAATATTCCCACGAAGCGTCGGACGAGAACGTCGAATTTAGCGGTAAGGACTCTACTAATGAGTCATCTACTAGTGCGGCGGGTAATTTGAACAAGGTAGAAGAACCCGGAACGTGGGTGAAAGAGACTCGTTGGGGTTACCGGCGGTGGCAGCAGAAGTAGACATTGTAGATAGAGGCACCCGGAAAGAGTTGGCTGGTTTACCAATGGCCAGTGAACCGGTAGGGGAAGCAACCCAATCAGGAGGGATTTCAAACACACGCCGGAGTGTAAATGAAACAGTGTCCGGATCGGTTAGGCCACGTCGGAACATTAAGCCTCTGGATAGGTTGAATTTATGAGCAGGGTATTGTAGTGTATCGAGAATAAGTAGTGGGCATGGGAAGGATAACGGTAATTTCGCCTCGATCTTGTTATTATAATTAATTTTGACTTTTTGAGAATAAAGAATGTACAACACGACTTACGTTTTATTCTAACACTAGTTGAGTTTACATTACAATTATAAAAAAACAAAACACAAAATCAGAGCAGTAGGTGCATACCTAGCCAAATGCAAGTAAATTAAAACTAAAAATGAAAAATAAATACCACAATTAATCAAATTAGTGGCTCTTTTCAGTCTGTTTCGTAGCAGATAGCCTTTCGTAAGATGGCAATGTTGGAAATGACCACTCTCGGTTCTTTTTCTATATTAAACTGGGACTTGTATTTGGTGCAGCCGTCACAGAAAAACCAGTTTCGCAAATACAAGTTGTTAGAAAAGTTTTGCCTTCAGTGTAATAAATTTAGTAATCACGCGAGACCAAAATTCAAATAGAGGTTTATTAGCAAACTAACTTCGAATTTGATCAATTCTCGTGAAATCTAAATGTTGTTTTTCTTTAATAATAAATAATATAATAATAATAATATAAATAATAAATATCAAATACCTTTAGGTTTGTTTACAGTGACAATTTAAATCCGTTCTGAACGGAGCTGCACCTTGAGGAAACTTTAGAGTATTAGAATGGCTTGCATGTTTAGTGAACTAAAGAGCCGAACTATAGTTTCAACGAAATTATTAGGGTCTTTAGTGAGGAACCATACTAAGATGGGCTCGAAAAAGGGCAGCAGCTCTTTCGGTACTTAGAGTGACAAAGACCAAAGAGATCGGTAAGCATTTTAAGACAACAAAAAGCCACCACATTACCTCCCAAATACACAGCGTATTTCAATTGTTATTTAAGGTAAATGGCATCCTCATGGGTAAAAGATTCAGGAGTTAAAATAGCTCCCATTTGCACCTCCGGGAAGGGATTACTTAGGAGGATATAATCGAATAGCTTAAAAGAAGAGCCAGGAACATTTTGCCAGTCAATGCGAAAAGTGTCGAAAGTATGAAGCAAGCAGGTAAGCTAGAAAACTTGGGAATTGAAATGGATAAGTCAACATTACACATTGTAGGGATTAGCGAAGTTCGATAGCCAGAGGCGGGGATTTTTGGAGTGGAGCCTTTAGGGTGATTCATACAGGATCAGAGGAATGAAATTTGGGTATAGGGATAGTCATGCGGAAGAAGATAGGACACTAGAAAAATACTTACAAAAGAACGAATGAGTTCTCATGGTTAGATTAGAATCTGGTAGGCTGGTAGAACTTTTTTGTGACAAAAACAATTTAACCATCCCGAAAACATTATTTTAACATCATGCTAGATGTCGATACACGTGCAAGATGCCAGTAAACAGGAAGATATCAACCACACTGTAATTATGAAGGCAGCGGTTAAATTAAGAAATTCGAGAAAAAAGGAACGGAAAAAGGCACTTTGAGAAACTAAAACATAAAGATATCTACAAAAAATTTTAGGAAAAGTCAAACAAATTGCTGAAAAACATCGGGAAAATTTCTGATACTAAGGAAGTAGAAAGGGAATGGAAAAAAAATTAAATCCGGCTTAGACACGGCGACCAGAGATATTCTGGGGTGTAAACAAAAAAAAAATTGGTTGCAAAGGATACTCTGAATTTAATAGAAGAAATGCGAAAATACAAAAACAAAGATACAAAGTTGTACAATGGAAAATCATTCACACATGCAGGAAAGTTAAAGAACAATAGATTAATGAAAAGTGCAGAGAGGTACAAACTAAGATGGAAATAGGAAAGACATACAAATTAATTAGAATGAATTTTAGGGATATAAAACCGTATAGCAAAAACTTAAGAAAGCAAAAGACGACCTCATTTAGAAAAAATAGAAAAAGTGGTTAGATACCAAGAATATTTAGGGAATTTATGAGCAGACCAGGAACTAGAAGCACTAGAACAGGAATCTCACATTGAGATTGATAATTTGGAATATCATATACTTCGAGATGAATTTGAATTAGAATTAAAGGGTTTGAAAAATAGTAAGGCTCCGGGTATAGATAATGTGCAAGCAGAAACTCTAAAAGCCGCTGGACAAGCAGTAACACAAGGTCTCTTCCAACTTGTAAGCTATACGAAAGACACTATTTATGTATTGAGAACTGGCAACAATGGTATTGCCAGGTGAAATCTGAAATTGCCATCGTAAAGTTTGACATTTTTGAGGTTATGGGTACTCAGAACGTTTTGACGTGCGAGTACTATTTGTGTTTTTTGAAGTGTTTAAAATTTAATCTCAACCAAAATATGAAATTAACTCGCGAAAATTTTCGAGCTATGATTTATTATGACTTTCAACGCAGTCTAACTCATGAACAATGCATCAATCAACTCAATTCAACTTTTAGCGATGAAGCACCATCCACAGCCACTGTATATCGCTGGTACACTGAATTCAAACGTGGACGTAGTTCACTCATGGACGAAGTTAAGGAAGGTTGTTCAAAATCGGTCGTTGTGCCGAAAAATATCGATGCTGTGCGAAAACTAAATGAAGAAGATCTTCATGCGACACATCAAGAAACCGAGAAATATTTAAGCATTAGTATGACCAGCATACATAAGAGTTTGCACGAACGTTTGTGTGTTTGGAAGCTGTGTGTGCGTTAGATTTTACATAATGTTGACAGATGCTCAAAAAATGATCGTGTCGATTGGTGCCGTAAAATGATTTCAAAATACACCTGTGGTGCATCCCAAGTGGTATACAACATCGTCACAGGTGGATTTATGCGTATGAGCCAGAAAGAAAAAGCCAGCCGGCAGTTTGGGTGTTTCAATGTGAAACAAAGCTAACAAAAGTTGTTCGTTCTCGGAGCGTTAAGAAGCAAATGGTGACGTTTTTCTTCACTGTGGCTCTCGATAATCAAAAGACCGTTAATTCAACGCGGTATACGAACTTTTGTTTGTCTGAAGTTTTCGGTAAATTGAGAGAAACCAACCCAACTCATTTTGCATCATGACAAAGCGAGCTCACACAAATCACATGCAACAAACGAGTATTTGGACACACAAAAGATCGAATTAATGAGTCATCCGCCTTACAGCTCCGACTTGGCACCCAATGACTTTTTCTTGTTTCCAGTAATTAAAGCTAAATTGCGTGGACAACGATTTTTATCGCCCGAAGAAGCGGTTGAGGCCTTCAAAACGTATGTTTTAGAGCTACCATCTTCTGACTGGACAAAGTGCTTGGAAGGGTGGTTCAATCGCATGCAAAAGTGTGTAGATCTTAAAGGCGATTATTTTGAAAAGCAATAAAAGTAATTTTCATCAAATTCATTTGTTTATTCTTTCTATTCTCAATACATAAAGTGTCCTAGTATATATGAAACAGCCGACATGCGCAAAGATTTCAAACGTAACATCATAGTCCACTATACCAAAAATGAGACGTGCGTATAGATGCGAAAATTTTCGAACAATAAGTTTTACAGCACACTTGTCAAAAATATTATGCAGAATTGTACAAAGATGGATGGAAATATGGGCAGAAGAAATAATAGAGGAAAATCAATTAGGGTTTAGGCGAAAGAGGGGAACACGGGAGGCTACTTTAGCTCTGAGGGTGGTAATGGAGAAAACAATAAAAAAAAAAGAAAGCGTGTATATAGGGTTTGTAGATCTGGAAAAAGCATTCGACATTGTAAAGTGGAAAAAATGTTCGAAATACTCAAGAGATTGAAATGAGTTTTAGGGATAGCACATGGCTTATACAAAGAGCAAATAGCTGTAATAGAATTAGAGCAAGAATATAGCGAAGTAAATATTAGGAAAGGGAAGGGACAGTGATGTGCCCTATCACCGTAATTTTTAACTTGTACATTGAAGAGGCAATGAATACTGTCAAGTGTTGGAAGATATTTGGAATTAATATGCAGCGACAAAAGATAGATATGCTAAGATTTGAAGATGATATTGTAGTATTAGCATCTAGCAAGGAAGAGTTAGAAGCAGCTCTTAATGAAATGGAAACGGTTCTAACAGAGGAATACGGTATGAAAAACAACAACAATAAAACTAAAGTACTAGTATGTAAAGGAAGAGAAAATAAATCTAAAATCAAAAAACAAAATAAAAGTAGAACTTATAAGAAGTAAAGGACTCCTTCTACCTAGGAAATCAAATAACGCAACATGGGAAAAATGCAAAACATAAAATAAAGATTAGCACAAGGCCAAGTTGCATTTAACAAGAAAAAGCAACTACTATGTTCAAAGATAACAAACATAGAAACAAGGATAAATTGCCGAAAGGATATGAGTGGAGCACAGTAACGGCTGTAAAACTTGGCCAGTAAAAGAAGCGATCAGGAAAAAATAGAAGCCTTTGAAATGTAGTGCTACAGACGTATGATGAAGATATCATGAACAGACAAAGTTAAGAACAAAGAGGTTCTAGAAATGATATGGGAAAGAAGAAATAAGTGGAAAACAAGACAAAATATGAGAGATAGTATGATAAGACACAACTAAGGCATGAAGAAATAGGGCGGAATATAATAGACGCAGAGCTAGGAAAAAAGAGAAATATAAGTAGACCTAGATCAGAGTATTACACGCAGATAGTGAAAGATGTATTTCAGGAAAATGTGTAGGAAACAACGGAGGTACGCGTCTAACCAGTTCCATGACCGAAGATCTAAATAGTTTGTGGTCACTAATATAGCCCCCCTCCCCCCAATAAATTTTTAATATTTTTTGTAGGTTTTATACACCATCATTTATCGTCTGGATTTAAAAAACTAACAATAATACAAAAAATTAATTTGTACGTTAAAGGATTAAAAACTATTCAATATATAGTATAATTCAGCTGGTGTTGCTCTATTTTGTATCAGTCTGCAAAAAAAGCAGTTATTCAACTGCTGATACTCAATTGTAAATTCCAACTCACGCAACTAAATGGCAAATTTAGATGGTATCTGTGATCTTATCAAGCTAATTATGCCCTCGTTCGGATGAGAGGTGAAATGGAGGTCTCGTGTGTATGTTATCGCGCACGTTAAAGATCACTACCTTGTTTGGAACGACAAAGGTTCGGCAAAATTCTAAATTTCCAGACAACAAAAACTCGCCTCCTAGCCAATGTAGTACCTTCGGGTGGAGCATTGGAAATGTAAATGCACGGTCTTATCAAGCTGAATTTAGAATAGTTTATTACTGAACTTGGATAAAAGTTGTTGCTGTATATCATCAATTCCTTCCTAGCGACAGAACATTTGAAAGAGGAATACAATGAAGCTGCTTGGAAAAATTCTCTCAATCTAGATTGAGGAATAACTTGTTCTGATAGTTACAATGGAAATGGTAGAAATAGTACTGGAAAATAAAAAAAGAAGCCAAAGCTTTCTTATTCACAAATAAGCTTTTATAAAACAGCTTTTTATCATGCATACGTTTTTAATTTATCAACAAATTATTCGTTATTTTTTTAGTGTATTCGCTATGTTTTCAAACGACGTAACTCGCTATGTTTCACGCTGTCTACCACTAAAATTGAAAAATTCCTCAGAATATTTTCATATTTTTGTTTCTAAACTAACTTTTTCTGGGCACTTGATGTACTACCATTATCCAATGCCACTTTGTCTTCAGGTTATATTATTATTTGTCTATGGTTCGACATTTTGAAATGTTAAACTTTTATACCATGCAACACGGTAATTCTCGTAATATCACTGGATACCGCGATTCGAATGATTGAATATCGATGTAGTTTTCTACGCGTGACGGTTAGTGGTATTTTAAACTTATCACGACGTAGCAATGCCAGAGCAAGATAGATTCAAAATATATTCAATCGTTGTACTTTAAAAGTATACTAGTAAAACGATTAAACGGGTAGGAGAAATAGGAAGAGAAGAATGGGAGGTTTACAATTAATTTAGAAAAGTAAGTCCCAAACACTAAAAAATCGAGAAATAGTGATTTTACGTCGTTTAATATTAAGTTTTTCCTTTGTTAGTATTGGACAATTTTGTTATACCTCATTTAGGTACTCAACGATTTTATTTTAATAATTACTTTAGTGGTATTCTTTTTGTAGGTAATGACGCATCATATAAATGCGGCTTTGAGTTCTCAGCCCTGATCGGAAAATTAATTGTAAATATTATTATGTATTTTGCGCTTCGAAATAGACGTACCTCATTGGTTCGGTCAGTGAGAACCCGCTATGCTTAAAGAGTGATGACTAACTAACGACAGTTGGAGAATGAACGGCGGCCATGATATACTGATTACACTGGTACCGTATCTGAAGAACGAGTGATAAGTAGTGCGTTATAATGCAGTGAGTCTTCCTGTCTGTAATTCCTCTACCTTTTCTTTTACGTAAAATATGTGCTCCTTGTTTTAATGTTGTAGGTTATCAACACACTCCACTGCTGTCTGGTGAAGAAAAACCGCGGAAACTTAAACGTTCAAGTGTACGTAGTTAAGCGAAGAATACATAGTATATATCACGCAGTAATAGCCATATTACAAGCATTCAGTGATTGGCTCTAACTAAACTTAATTATCTACAATAATAAAGGTAAGCTTGATTTTTTCATTGAGTAAATTATTGGTTTTGTATTGTAAAAATTTCTGCAATATTATTACGCTTTCTGTACGAGTACGCGAGGAACCATTGCATCTTTTATCTATCTAATTTACCAGTAACACGTCTTTGTTTGGATTTTATGACATAATGAATTTTCAAACATTTTGAAACATTTTCCCATTTTACTAATCAACCGTACGATATATCAAGGCGTTAGAATGCTATTTTAATGAAGTAAATTAGGTTGCACAACTAACTTCAATGATTAATAATCTTCTACTTCAACACTAGAAAATTACATGGAAATGTATGTCTTCGCGGCGAATTATAATACTGAAAGTAGTTTGAACCATTTTGAACACAGACGCTGAGTTATTAACCCTACACGACGTAAACAAATAAAAAGTCAAAATAATAAAGAAGGTGTAAGAAAATTTTAGTTCTACATGATGTTTATTCGAACTTTTTGCAAAACTGGATTGACCATTTTATGTCACGTACAACTTGCGTAATGTTTGGGCACAAACGGCGAAATTTTGTACTGCCCGACACAAACAGCACAAACGAAGAAAGTAAAAAAGTTTCAAGGTATTTAATTCTTCATTCCAGCGTCTTTTGAAGTTAGATTGGCTACTCCAAATTCTTGAAGAAAAATTAGTAATTTTTGGCACTTATTTGGAACTATTAGAAAATTATATGTTGTTTATTCTAGCTTCGTACGATGTTGCCAATTGCTTTACTATACAATATGGAACGGTAGGCCTTAGGTTACTGCAAGACAAAAATATGTAGATCTCAATTTCTACACATCAATATATTCCCAATACATGAAGAACAAAGTTGGATTTGCTTAAGTAGTACTGTAAACCTCAATGTTGCTGCTATTCCTACCTTTACTATAAACCAAAAAAAGTTGTGGAATGTATTGTACGATAATATAAGAGATCATTTTGCTTCACAAATGAAATAATTTTTGCATTTTAAAGTTTATAGTAATGCAAAATTTAATATAAAATGGAATTTTTCTAAGCAATTATTTATAAAGATGACTAACAGTCGATGGATTGTACTAGAATTTTAAATATGGGATGTAGTTTTAGCAATATTAATTTGAATTTTAGTGGTACCACATGCAATTTGTTTAGCATGATACCCTATGTGAATGAAACGCATGGTTTTATAAAAATTAGAACTTTATATTTAATTAAAAAAATACTTTCAGTGGTTTTCCAGTTCTTAATCTTAATTGTATAGTTTTAATAAGACAAAGGGTTACTGCTACAGTAACATTGTCGCAGAACTTTATAGATGAAAGGGATTTAAGTATTAAACGAATAATGAAATGATTGACAGCTACAAGGGTGTACTTAAAGAGCTATCAATAAAATTCTCAGTAGATAAATGCTATTAATTCTGTTTGCCGCACTTAAAATTTGTACGCTAATAATTTTGGTATTTGAACTGATTTATATATTACTATTACTATGGTCTACAGACTATTAATAATCTGATTTAATATAAGTATCTAAACTTTGTATTGCATAATTTTTATTATGTCGAGTTTAGCTATGAAATGAATCGTTGAAATCTGTTAGCTATTTTTATAGATATCTTGACAAATTTACTGTAGGTAATCACCGTCGTAATAAATACTTGTAAGCGATTTTAGCTTCTAACGACGAGCTACATTCTTCGAAATTAGTTAAGTTTCCTGTACATAAAGTAAAATTAACACCTGTGTTATTTAAACAATAATAATCCACGATTTAGAAAATCAGTTTCATATTCAGTGTTTTAATGGCAAGCTTAATATTAAGATGTTTCTATAAAAACACATACATATATACTGATGTGATAATGGGGTCAAAAGAAGTAATTCAGCTCCACCATTCTGTGAGAAAAAACCGACCCAAAGTGGATTGCGCTTATACAGACTGAAAAACTACTATCATCCACTTTAAAAGCACTAAATAACTTCAATGTCAAGCTATTTTCTTTAAAATATATCGTTTAAAACACTAATTCTTCTGCTAGGAAGGAACAACATAAAAACGCAATAAAGAAGAACGAAAAGACCTCATCCCTAGCTCAGCACTACAGGTCACAACATTGACTTCCAGAATACTAGAACGCTAGTTAAGATTGAACACTGCACTTCGAGAAGAATCCGAGCAGCCATTGAAATAGGGAAGTACTCATGATTAGATTAGAATCTAAACCGGTAAATACAGCAATAATACAAGTATACATGTCCACCTCTAGCCACAGTGAGCAAGAGGTAGAAGCGATCTACAAAGATATCGAAGACATATTAAGACACGAAAATTTAATAATTACAGGGGTTTTTAATGCAGTGGTAGGTGAGGATAAAGGAGGAGCGGTAGTAGGCTTATTTGGTTTAGGCACGAGAAACGACGGGGGAAATAAGTTGGTAGAATTTTGTGACAAGAACCATCAAACTAGAATTGTACAAAGATGAAGGAAAAAACGCACTGAAGAAATGTTAGGAGTAGATCCATGTGGGTTTAGGCGAAACAGGGTTACATAGGAGGGTATTCTAGCTCTGAGGGTGATAATGGAAAAAACAATAGAAAAAGGGGAAAGCGTGTATATAAGTTTTGTAGATCTGAAAAAAGCATTCGACAATGTAAAATGGAAAAAAATCTTCGAAATACTCAAAAAGATTGGAATGAGCTTTAGGGATAGACGGATAATACATAGGTTATACAAAGAGCAAACAGCAGTAATAGAATTAGAGCAGGAACGTAGGGAAGTAAATATTAGGAAAGGGGTGAGACAGGAATGTGCCCTATCCCCATTAATTTTTAACTTGTACATTGAAGAGGCAATGAATACTGTCAAATGCAGGAAGACATTTGGAATTATTATGTAGGAACAAGAGATTGATATGCTTATATTTGCAGATGGTATATAGGTATTAACATTTAGCAAGGAAGAGTTAGAAGCTACTCTTTATGAAATGGAAACCGCTCTAACAGAGAGATACGGTATGAAAATTAACAAAAATAAAACTAAAGTACTAGTATGCAAAGGAGGGAAAAATAAATCAAAAACAAGGATTCAAAGGTAACGAGGTCTTACAAGAGATTCGGGATTTCTACTCCTTAGGAAGCCAAATAACGCAAGATGAAAAGAGCGCAAAAGATATAAAACAAAAATTAGCACAAGGGCGTGCTACATTTTACAATAAAAACAAATACCGTGTTCGAATACAACAAACATAGTAACAAGGAAAAGATTGCTTAAAACATATGTGTGGAGCCCAGCACTGTACGGCTGTGAAACTTAGACAGTAGGAGAAGCGGACAGGAAAAAGACAGATGTCTTTGAAGTATGGCGTTAGAGACGTATGATGAAGATATCGGACAGACAAAGTTAAGAACAAAGAGGTACTAAAGATGATAAGGGAAGAAAGAAATATGTGGAAAATATTAAAAAATAGGAGAGATAGCATGATAGGCCACATACTAAGAGGCACGATGGAATAGTGCGGAGTATATTAGAAGCAGAGATAGGAAAGAAAAAGAGGTAGAGGTAGACCTAGGTTAGACTACTGCAGATAGATAGTGGAAATACTAGACCTAACCGAGCCTTTTGAGATTATAGAGCAGACGAGCAGAATACGCTCAAAGGGGCCTAATACATACCTTAAAAGAAAAGTTATCAAAGCTCACTGGGACGGAACGGATACGGGTATGTGGCAGACACTACAGATGGTCAAACATGAGACGACAAGCGATGAATTGGTTGCAATACACCAGGTCAGTGACATAGACATCACGATGATGAGGAAGATGATCGAATGCATCTTTCATAACATTAATACTAGAGTCTTAATCTATACTCCCCCCAAAAGAGGTGCAAGAGGAATACAACACAAACGAGATACCTACGCATTGATGGTGCACAATCTAGGGAAGGAAATAAAGACCATGTTAACGGCGGTGAAAGAAAAACTAAAGGGCACCGAAGCGGCTAACGCAATTATGAGCATAACCAGCAATAAAGAGGGCAGGTTGCTAATTACTACACAAAAAAACCACAGGGCACTCGAAGAAATACAACGTGTGGCGAGGGCATCATCCACAGCAGCACAAACTCGGATGATTGGGTGTAATGCTGGAACAGAAGTACTGCATATTAGGGGAATTGACCCAACCACAGATAGAAGGGAGATTATAGAGGCAATTAAAGACAAGGCAGCTGATATAGGAGAGAAAGACTACGAACCCGGAGAAATGAGAGATGATGCCCGGGGCACGAGGGCTGTAACACTGAAGGTCAATAGAAAATATTGTGAGACACTAGCCTCCGAACATATGAGGATAGGCCTGGTACTCTGTTCTGTGGAGAAGAGAATCGACATTAGTAGATGCTACAAATGCTGGGGACTAAATCACTTGGCGATGGACTGCCAAGGCCCCGACAGATCAAATAAGTGCAGAAGATGCACGCAGGACGGGCACAGAGAAAGTGAATGCATGAATAAGGAGCGGTGCGTACTATGTGACAAGGAAGGGCACAAAACAGGAAGTGAGAGGTGCGAAGCATTCCGGAAAATCCTGTCTAGGGCTAGAAATAGAAATTGTAGGGGGACCGAGGACAATGTAAACAATCCTATCTAATGATTACTGTAAATAAACAAACAAACACACAGCAAGTAACTGGACTTAACATCCTCCAGATAAACGTTAACAGAAGTTTACACTCACACGACATGGCCACAGTGACAGCAGCCCAACAAGAATGCGACGTAATTGTGATAGCAGAACCAAACAAGTCAATAAAGTCCACCAATAAAATGTATGCGAATGCCAGTCGATCTGCAATGATTGTCATAACAAACCGCAGTTTGAAAGTGACAAAAATGCATTCCGGCGACTGTTTCGTGGGCATCGAATATGAGTGGGGAAGCATTTTCTCGGTCTACATAAGCCCAAACTGTAGCATAACACAATTTGAAACGGATTTAAACGACCTGGACGCAGCGATAAGAACTGTACCTGCAGAGTGCATAGTTACCGGGGATTTTAACGCCAAGAATAGCTTCAGGGGGGGCAACAAAAACGGACGAAAGAGGCAAACTACTCCTGGAGTGGGCAAGCGCACTAGATTTAGAAATAATGAATGATGGCCTCGAACCGACGCTGGTCAGACACAACGGAGAATCGTATATCGATGTCACTATGATATCTAAAGGAATTGCTGCGCGCAAATGTAAATGGCAGGTCCTAGGCGCAGAGAGCGGCAGTGACCACAATTTTATATTAGTGAATATAGGAGACCAGTCAGGAAACAAGCCGCAATGGGTCAGGGGGAATGCTGACCCAGTAAAACTGATAAACCAGTTTAAAGTCATGTGCAAAAATGAAGACTGGGGGAACGTTACCACCAAACATGTTACAGATCGTATCAGGCAGGCATATAAAAAATCAACTCTGTGGATTAGAACAGGACCTAAATATAACGTACCATACTGGTGGTGCGAGGAGGTAAGACCCTTGATTGAAGAAGTCAAACGTCTTCGACGAAAGTATTTGAGGGCACGCAGAGGCGCAGGTGACAGTGAGCCATGCCTGCAGGAATACAAGGCAAACAAGATGAAGCTCAAATATACTATAATGGATTTAAAAAAGGCTAAATGGCAAGAACTATGTATAAAGCTTAACACGGATGTGTTCGGCGACGCCTATAAAATAGTCCGAAGGCAGCTAAACATCACTGGTCCAAGGATAGATGTGACAGCTGAGAGGAGGTTGGAAATATTCCAAGAACTCTTCGAGGAAGACACAAATGGCTCCGTGCGGGTGGATGTTTACAATTCTGGGAATACTATCCCTCAGCCCTTCACGCTGGAGGAGGTTCGGATCGCCTGCTCCACGATCAGGACAAACCGTGCCCCAGGACCTGATGGACTAACCCCAGAAGTAATCAAACTGTTGGTTACCGAGGAACCAGAACGGTTTAGGAGTTTCTTCAATAAATGTCTGGCTAAAACAAAATTCCCCACTGAGTAGAAATGCGCGAAACTAATTCTTATTGAAAAACCCAGACAGGAAAACGCGCAGGGGATGAAGAAACATAGGCCGATATGCCTGATAGACACACTCGGGAAATTATATGAGAATTTGATCAACAGCCGACTACTAAACGAAATAGAAAGAGCGGGGGGTTTTCACAAGAACCAATTTGGCTTTAAAAAAGGGTCCAGAGCTATAAATGCAGTAGACACGGTGCTTGACATTGTTGAACAGAACAAGAGGGTGGGGAGAAGATGGTGTGGACTAATCTTGGTAGATGTTAGAAATGCCTTTAACATGGCATCCTGGGAAATCATCTTAGGAAAGATGGCACAGAAGGGGGTGCCAAGCTATTTAATTGCCCTCATTGGATCGTACCTCAGTATGAGGTCAATTATAGTTGACAAGAATGTCCGCAGGCAGGTAGCAGCAGGAGTTCCACAGGGTTCGGTTCTAGGGCCAACCCTGTGCAACATTTTGTATGACGACATCATGGAAATTGATGTGCCGCGTCACGTTGAACTAGTCTGTTATGCGGATGATTTGGCGTTGGTTGTTCCTGCCAGGGATGGGAGGGAATTGGAACGTATGGCAGATGATAGCTTGCACGCGATTCGAATATGGCTTACTAGAAATAAGCTGGAGATGGCTGCGGAAAAAACAAAAGCAGTAATATTCAACCTCAGCCCTAAAACTAAAGACATAAGGTTCCATATAGACGATATGTATATTAAACCTGAGAAAACTGTCCAATATCTCGGAGTCACTATCGATTATGGACAAACATTCTCTGGGCACGTCTATAAGACCGTAGAAAAAGCAAAAAACCTGATGAAGGCTCTTAGAACAATTCTTCCCAATGTGGGTGGACCACGCCACAGCAAGAGAAAGGTCCTACATACTGCTATCCAATCGATCTTGTTGTATGGGGCAGAGATCTGGGTGAATGCCCTAGGAATTAACAGATGTAAAATGGAGCTCATCAGATGCCAAAGGATCGGGGCGATTAGGGTGTGCTGCGCATATCACACCGTCTCTACGGATGCAGCCCTAGTTATTGCAGGTCTACCCCCAATAGAACATCTGATCCACGAAAGAGCAACAATCTATAGGACCCACAAAGAGAATAGAGAAAGAAATATAGATGAAATCAAAGAAGAGGCAAGAAAGACGCTATATATGAACTGGCAACAGGACTGGGAAAGGTCTATGAAGGGCCGCTGGACGGCGAGACTAATTCCCGACATTGAGAAATGGAATAACAGGAAATATGGAGATGTGGGCTACCACCTGACACAGGCTCTCAGCGGAGATGGATGTTTTGCATCGTACCTACATAAAATTAAAGAGAACAACCCCAAATTGCTGGTATGGTGATGCAGACATAGACGACGCTAGCCACACACTCTTTGAGTGTGTACGATTTCAAGCACAAAAATTAAGATTGGAAGTAGAACTGGGAACGTCTATTAAGGAGAATAACCTGACCGAAATTATGAGGAGAAGTGTAGAAAACTGGGAACGAGTATCCAGATACATAACAAAGATAATGACGATTAAAGAAAAGGACGAAAGAAGACAAGAAACGGGACAAGAATAATAGACTATGCAAACCCTCACAAGTACTCCGAAGCTATGCCTAGTGGCGGTCTCGGAGTGCTCTGTCACTAGCGAGAAGATAGGAATGGTTTTAGTTGGTCAGGGCGATCTCCTGCTGGGGGCCCAGGAGGTAGACTTTGGCCTATATCCTGGTCTGACCCTAGCTGGATTTAACCCAAATCCAACACTACCTGTCGCACTAGAATATCCTCGCGGCAGGTGTCTTCCCCACGATAAAGAACTCGAACATCTTTTTTGGTGGAAGGGCAAATTATCATGGGGGCTACTGAAGATTTCCAACCCTCTATAAATAAAAAAAAAAGATAGATAGTGGAAGATGCAGGCTGTGGGAATTTCAGGGAAATGTGTAGACTAGCTCAGAACAGAAATCAATGGAGGTACGCATCCAACCAGTTTTAAGATCGAAAACCTAGTGTCGAAAAAAATAATTGTACTTAAACCTGATAATTATTATTAGCAACTACAGGTTTTGTTTTTGCAATATTTTCAGCTAATGTTAATTGTGCGACAGCATTTACTGGAAAACTATTAATTCGGCAAATGTCTAAGTGTTGGGGATTATGGCAGCCACAAGCTGCTTAACCCTCTTCACCTAATACTGAATATCTTTAAAATAGGACATATAATTAGAAAACAACAGAAGAGAACCGAGTTGTATCTAGGCTGTGGAAATATTCAGGAAACTGCGTAGGCTAGCTCAAAATAGAAATAAGTGGAGGTACGCGTCCAACCAGCTTCAATACGATAAACCTTGTACAGAAGAATATATTGGAAAACCATTAATTCGGTAAATGATCAAGTGTTGGGATCTTGGTTACCGCAGGCTACTTAACCCCTTTCATATACCACTGAATATTGGGAAAATAGGGTGTATATATATATTGCTGTGATAAGGGGTTGTTTGGGGTGTATTGAGTAGCAAGGGTCGTGTAGTAACCATAAATTCCAATAGGAATCAGAAAACTGCATTTATTTAGCAGAAAATTAAGTAATTCGTATATTATGTAAATAGCAAACATTTAACACCCTGTATATAGACCATAATTGGCTTTAAACGATGCAAGGAAGCATTATCTTACAACAAGAGAATGCGTATTTAGCAGAAAAATAGGTTATTCATACATTATGTAAATAGCAAGTATTTAACACTCTGTATATAGACCGTTATTGATTTTAAGTAATGCCAGTGAGCATACCTTTCAACAATAGAACGCGTATTCAAAGAAATGTAATTAAACACGCATTAGAAGTGTTCTAATGAGTTATAAAACATATACGATGATAAGAGATAAAACCTAACAAAGCTTTATGCAATTACGCAGAAACAAGAATCGTTTTGATAAGAAAACAAAGTTTTCAAAGACGCATAAAAATTCATAAACGAGGGCAGAATTAAAATTGCATCATTTGTTTTGTTCAATTATTGAAAGGGCGATATCTACACAAAACAACGTATGATCAAAATAACAAACAATAAGGTATCAAATAAACCATTACACGAAAAACCGAATAAATTACATTAGAAGCAACTTTGAAATGCAGGCAATATTGGAGACCTGGTTGGTTGAGATATCTGCGGGACTGCTTAGAAACCCAGCCCACATGTAAGTGGTAAGAGGCTATATTAACACAGAGCAATGATAAAACGGGTCAGTTCACAACTCATGCAGAGCGAAGCTGCGTCACTGCTAACTAGAAAGTCATGCGTAATTTAATATTTAATAAAATATCAAGTGTATGTTACAGTGATCGTAGTGCAACGATTACGAAGACTTCTTTTGCCGTTTAACGTGAGTAGAATTTAGGATAATTTATTTAAACTAAATATTAATAATAATAGGGCTTCGAATTGGTGGTACATTTCTGGATAATTCAAATCTATGATATAACATTCCAATCTGTGATATAACATTCGAATGTATGGTACATTTCTAAATTTTTCAAGTTGCAGTATTTCAAATCTGGGTCAATATAATATTTCAAATCAGCGTACAATTTTTAGTTGCGAGATTCAAGGCACATAAAATGAAGAAGAACGAAGTGATTTTTGGAAAACGAGGGGTAACTGTACTCAAACATTAGTTCAGCTAAGCAGAGCAGTGGTATACGAATGAAAAGGGTGTGTTGATCCACAACAACATATCGCAGGTTAGATCTATTTAATTTTAAGAAATTTTTCTATTTAAATTTCAATACTGAATTTATTCAATTTATATAAAATTTGTAATGAAGTCAACAACAAACATTGCATACGTTAAACTTACATAATATATTATAAAGGGGTCTAAAACGTTTAAGGTTTCTTTGGTAAAAAGGTAGTTTTTGGTGACTTTAGATTGAATTCAAAGAATATAAATTTTGGGATAAATAATACATATGATATTGATTGATTGAAGGATGTATTTAAATATTTTCCAAAAATTATAAATAATATTTCTTTTCATTATATGAAACTAATTGAGTTCGTTTTATCAATTCAAACAAATAGGTAATCATAAAGGGGTGGAGAAGAGAAAAATTGATCATCGTAACGTTGTGCACTCTGTGTAGATTAGAAAGACTAGCCGTTGCATAATAATAAAATTAGTAAAATTAAATTTGATTTGAGAACACAGAGCGGTGGCGTTAAGTAAAAACGTCATTACACCGAGTACGGCGTTATCATATCAATATATATTTGTAAAACAATAGAAAAAGAACCGAACTGTATCTATCAAGAAAGAGCAATGGTTATGTTCGAAAATAACAAACATAGAAACAAGGAGAAAACTGTTGAAAGCAAATGTGGAAAACAAAAGAAAGGAGTAATAAAAGGGCAGGATATGTTCTAAAGCATTTTTGGGAAATAGTGCGGAATATATTACAAGCAGAGATAGGAAAAAAGTGGTAAATGTAGGCCTAGATAAGACTAATGCACGCAAATAATAAACTATGCAGACTGCAAATTTCAGGGAAATTTGTAGGTTAGCCCAGAATAGAAAACAATAAGGGTACACGTCTAGCAAGTTTCAGGACTGAAGATCTAATGATGATGATTAGTAATTGGTTTAAATTTTCTCTTGTTTTGTTTCTTTATAGTAACACTTGTCCAGCCTGATGTTAGGAAATTAAGATTTTGTATTCTTATAATATTTATTTAAAGTTAATAAAGGGCAAGGGTAGGTTGAATTTTATTTGGGAATTTCTATAAACTAGGTAAAAATGGACACATTTGTGAAAAGATATTCAGTCACCCCAGTGATCAAGTCATTTTTGGAAGAGGTTCCCTATTTTATAATTTTCTTAACTTTATCAAAATAATCAGTGTTTTTAAGGTTTTGTAGAACGTGGTAAAGTATAATGTAATAAATTTAGGAAACCAAAACCAAATGAATTTGGAATATCCGTCTTACGTGTAGGGATAGTGTTGAAAGTAATGGCTGTGACTAGACTGTTTGGCATCTTTTAATTATGATAATAGAAAAAGGATTTCCAGGTAAGTGGTTATTGTAATGTAGTTTATGTATTTCAGTCATTTCAAATGCTTATTTTTATTTTTTCCTTTGGAACGTACTCCGATACCATTGTAGTTAGCCGGTGCACCCTTATCGATTGTTACAGGGTCTCCGCCCTTTCAGGGCAAATCTAAATTTATAAATTACCGTTTATTATACCTGTAACACTGTTTTGAAAAATTGGAAACTAGAAAAATTTGTGAGTTAATATTAGTGATTGATTTAAATTTTCTATTCTTGTTGTAACACCTGACAAGTCGATGTTAGAAAATTAAGATTTTTTACAAAAGCTGGAATTCTTATAATATTTATTTAATGTTAATAGATGTTAAGGGCAGGTTTAATTTTATTTGGAAATTTTTATGAACTAGATAGAAATAGATATATTTGTGAAAAGATACCCAGTCACCCCAGTGATTAAGTCATATTTTGTAGACGTAATCTATTTTATAATTTTCCTAGCTTGACCAAAATTTAATCAGTGTTTTTAGGGTGTTGTAGGACAAGGTAAAGTATAATGTAGTAAATTTAGAAAACCAAAATCAAAGGAGATCTCTTCGGAATAACCGTTTTTCGTATAGCGATAATGTTGAAAGTGATTGCAGTGACTAGACGATTTGGCGCCTCCTAGTTAGGACAATAGAGAAAGACTTTAGGTAAGTAGTTATTGTAACGTAGCTTCTGTATTTCAGTCATTTCAAATGCATATTTTTACCTTTGTCCTTTGGAACGTACTCCTGTACCATTGTACTTAGTCGGTGCCCCTTTAAAAATTGATATGAAGTCTCCGCCCTTTCAGGGCAAATCTAAATTTATAACTTACCGCTCGTTTTACCCGTAGCCATATTTTGAAAAATAATACAACCACTTTTGTTGATAAATAATTGTTTTTTGATTTCAAATCACGCAATATAAAAGACAACTTCGGTAATAATTTTTTATGTGTTTGAATCTATAACTGCATTTATCATTTAGTCTATTGTATGTAAAAGATGCTCTGCCTACATTTTATAGTTTTTGTAGAGTGTTCTAGTGTTTTTGAGATTATAATTAGGGGTGGGCGATACGGGATTTTGCGTATCGAATATCGATACATATTCTATATCGAATATCGACATATATCGATACGTATCGATACGTATCGATATGTATCGATGCGTATCGGTGCGTATCGATACATATCGATTCGTATCGATGCGTATCGATACGTATCGATGCGTATCGATACGTATCGATGCGTATCGATGCGTATCAATACGTATCGATACGTATCGATTCGTATCGATGCATATCGATACGATACTACGTAGCGGTACGTATAGATATATATAGCGATTCGTATCGGAACGTTTAGATGTGCAGATTAAGTATACATATTGAGACGTAGCAAGTCGCGTATGTACGAGCTTTTAACGCATCGAATCGTCAAAAGTCTAAGAGTCTAAGAGAGCTTGTTTATATTCATCTCGGTATATATAGCAAAAGCCTGTCTATCGGTCTGTTCCCCAAAACGGGTAATTCTAAAGAATTTCTCATGCCATATTCCCAGTCTGCCGCTCGCACGTCGATTTTTACGAATTTTCACTCGCCCCATTCAAATCTCAGAAAATTTCCACACGGCACGCAAGCATGTCCGAGAAAACTAATTGATTTTGTACAGAAATTGTTGTTCTACCTCTGATATTTGCATCCTATTTTAACCAATCGTGACCCCGTGACGTTGCTTAAATCCCGCCTTTACAATATGTGTCTTTGCTTGACGCATTTTCTCTTTCCTTCTCTACCGTGTTCTTATTGGTGCAACTTGATATACTTTATTATCGATTATTTTAGTCCACATGGAGTGTGAAATAACCAGCTTTAGCAATTCTCGTAACTATTATGCGACGTTTTTCCCAAGATTCTTTGAAACATTAATTATCTGCAAAATTTACGCCGAATGTGATATTTAAACTACGCAGGTGTTCAAAATAATATTAATTCTCAGAGCTTTATTCCGTGGTATTTTAATCTTGGGTTTTACAAGTTTCTATAGGTATTATATGTTATTAACGGTTTAATTAACTCCAATTAAAATTGATTTCTATCCTTTTATTTTTAGCGAATACAACTTAAATATTAATTATTATACGTACACTTTGTTTTACTACCGGTTACTTAAAATAGGGTTAATTAATATAAACTTTGTACGTAATTTCTCTTTGTTTAGGAATAATTACATTACACGCAGAGCTTTTCACTACTGCTTCGTCTTATAAATAATTTAAATTTCTTATTTTTACTGAAACAACCGAGTTTATTTATGCTTCATGGTTTTAATAACGCGTATTATTTAATGAAATTCCTTATACACGGTGATTAAAATTATTTGATGTGATTATTTAATTTTCTACCCTGGTCTAAATATGAGTAATATATTTGTAAAACAATAGAAAAAGAACCGAACTGTATCTATCAAGAAAGAGCAATGGTTATGTTCGAAAATAACAAACATAGAAACAAGGAGAAAACTGTTGAAAGCAAATGTGGAAAACAAAAGAAAGGAGTAATAAAAGGGCAGGATATGTTCTAAAGCATTTTTGGGAAATAGTGCGGAATATATTACAAGCAGAGATAGGAAAAAAGTGGTAAATGTAGGCCTAGATAAGACTAATGCACGCAAATAATAAAATATGCAGACTGCAAATTTCAGGGAAATGTGTAGGTTAGCCCAGAATAGAAAACAATAAGGGTACACGTCTAACAAGTCTCAGGACTGAAGATCTAATGATGATGATTAGTAATTGGTTTAAATTTTTTCTTGTTTTGTTTCTTTATAGTAACACTTGTCCAGCCTGATGTTAGGAAATTAAGATTTTGTATTCTTATAATATTTATTTAAAGTTAATAAAGGGCAAGGGTCGGTTGAATTTTATTTGGGAATTTCTATAAACTAGGTAAAAATGGACACATTTGTGAAAAGATTTTTAGTCACCCCAGTGATCAAGTCATTTTTGGAAGAGGTTCCCTATTTTATAATTTTCTTAACTTGATCAAAATTTAATCAGTGTTTTTAAGGTTTTGTAGAACGTGGTAAAGTATAATGTAATAAATTTAGGAAACCAAAACCAAAGGAATTTGGAATATCCGTCTTACGTGTAGGGATAGTGTTGAAAGTAATGGCTGTGACTAGACTGTTTGGCACCTTTTAATTATGATAATAGAAAAAGCCTTTCCAGGTAAGTGGTTATTGTAATGTAGTTTATTTATTTCAGTCATTTCAAATGCTTATTTTTATTTTTTCCTTTGGAACGTACTCCGATACCATTGTAGTTAGCCGGTGCACCCTTATTCATTGTTACAGGGTCTCCGCCCTTTCAGGGCAAATCTAAATTTATAAATTACCGTTTATTATACCTGTAACACTGTTTTGAAAAATTGGAAACTAGAAAAATTTGTGAGTTAATATTAGTGATTGATTTAAATTTTCTATTCTTGTTGTAACACCTGACAAGTCGATGTTAGAAAATTAAGATTTTTTTACAAAAGCTGGAATTCTTATAATATTTATTTAATGTTAATAGATGTTAAGGTCAGGTTTAATTTTATTTGGAAATTTTTATGAACTAGATAAAAATAGATATATTTGTGAAAAGATACCCAGTCATCCCAGTGATTAAGTCATATTTTGTAGACGTGATCTATTTTATAATTTTCCTAGCTTGACCAAAATTTAATCGGTGTTTTTAGGGTGTTGTAGGACAAGGTAAAGTATAATGTAGTAAATTTAGAAACCAAAATCAAAGGAGATCTCTTCGGAATAACCGTTTTTCGTATAGCGATAATGTTGAAAGTGATTGCAGTGACTAGACGATTTGGCGCCTCCTAGTTAGGACAATAGAAAAAGACTTTTTAGGTAAGTAGTTATTGTAACGTAGCTTCTGTATTTCAGTCATTTCAAATGCATATTTTTACCTTTGTCCTTTGGAACGTACTCCTGTACCATTGTACTTAGTCGGTGCTCCCTTAAAAATTGTTACGAAGTTTCCGCCCTTTTAGGGCAAATCTAAATTTATAAATTACCGCTCATTTTACCCCTATCAATATTTTGAAAAATAATACAGCCACTTTTGTTGATAAATAATTGTTTTTTGATTTCAAATCACGCAATATAAAAGACAACTTCGGTAATAATTTTTTATGTGTTTGAATCTATAACTGCATTTATCATTTGTGTCATTTAGTCTATTGTATGTAAAAGATGCTCTGCTTACATTTTATAGTTTTTGTAGAGTGTTTTAGTGTTTTTGAGATTATAATTAGGCGAGTTTATTTATAAACTGTTTCCATAACAATTGTTTTAATATGCTGATCTTGAGCAATATTTTTCCTATTTACTTCATACAATACTAGATTGGTTACAGAAACAACAATAGCTAAAATTGTTACGTGCCAATTGATTAAACGTATTAGTTTATTTTGATTGCGAAGTTTCGCGCCATAATTTCAAAAGACTCGGGGCATTTCGATACGTCACATGGTTTGCGAGATCGGACGGGGAGGGTTGGACGAATACTTCCGCCGTTGTAAAGCAAAATGGGGACATGTTCCGGTGTTTCTAAAACGTCTTGCCTGAAACTATCGAGTGGAGTGACGCTTGAGTATCGTATCGTGCTTATCTTATCTATGTAGATTCCTTTGCCTAATTGTCTTTGTTGTTGCCTTATACCTGGTATTCCGTCATTCCATACATAGGTAGGTAATCTGCAACCTAGACGAACTACTGCACGACCCAGAATCATTTACAAGCCCCATCTTTAATATCCAGGACGAAGCTGAGTTTAATGTCGAATAGAAGGGGTATCATTTAATACCGCAAAATCTTTATCGGCCGATACTTGAATAAAGCCAACTTTAACCCAGAGAATATTCATGTGAGTAATTGCATTAGAATATATGCCTTAAATTTATATCAATTTCCGATATCGAATATAATCATTGGTGACGTCATTGGTGGATAGGCGCCCAAAATCTGTATAAGATTAGCGACAATACCGATGGTGTCTAGTAAACCCGTTGCGGTGTTGTAATTATCGAACTTTAAACTGTAAGAATTTGGGTTTAAATGTTTTCAATTTAAATAGAATTCTTTTATAAACTGTTCAAAAATTGTTTATCGTGGCTATCTTGAAAATTAGTTTATTATCGATAAAATTAAACATAACAAAAGAATGGTTACAGAAAAACTTTAATTAACAAATTTTGATTTTCGTGGCTCACTTGAAAAATTCAGTTTATTATCGATAAAATTAAACATAACAAAAGAATGGAGTTCCAAGCTGAATATACCTTTTTAATTTACAAAGATGCAAAACACAGTATTTCTCATATTCTAAGTATATGTTATTATTTAAAAGATTATTTACATTCGATAGTGATTAATCATTAGCGAACTTATCCTATACGAAATTTAAGGAATACTTTGTTGTATCCGTGTGTATGAGATTTTTGTTTACAGAAAATTTTGTTTTGCAGTATTGTTGTTAGTCATCAATGTGGTCCTCTTACCAGAATTGCTTTGTTTACTACAATGAATACAGCTTGTCAACTTTATCTTTTGTATTTAAAATTCTAGTTTCAGTTTTATTCCAAGAGGTAGTACGATATATGCGTGCATCTAAGCACTTTTAAATAATAAAAAAAGAAGAGTTAAAAAACAAAATGATCTCTTGAATAATTTGTACAAAACGCTATGCCACTGCACACTAAACACAATTTGATAGGAACTTAAAACATTTAAAAATTAAAATCTTCTAGTTATGTCAAAAAATACTCCCTGAACTAGCATTTGTATTCACAACCTCTTGGTGATGTGGATGTAAATTATTTGCATTGCGTCACAATTTTGTTGTCCGGTTGCTAGACTAGAAATTGGCCGTACTTGTAGCATTGCACCATGATTACTGTTCATTATTTTAGCACTGTGTTCTTGTGCTTTTGCCCTTAAACACATTATAGAATTATTTCTAAACATTTCTGGATCATCGTAATGTGTAAGGGTGTCTTTATCGTTGTTACTATTACCAGTTGAGTTTGTTTGAACTTGATGCTGAATCGATGAAGCACTTGTATCGCTAGCTTCAGTACGCATTGAAGTTGACTCTTCGTGGTCGCTGCTGTTGCTGTTGCAACTTTCTTGTTCTTTGAGATGTTGAGCTGCCTCTATTGATTTTCGGTGCATACCTGCAACAATATGTTTAATAACAATAAAGCGTAACAGTATCGTTTTATAACAATCACCTAAGTTCTAAATAATTAATCAATTGAAAGTGTTCAATCCTTATAAATCAATAATATTGTAACTGTAATTAAAAAATATATGAAACATTCTGGAAAGGACGCTTTTTCGGTTACGCGTATATCTGTATAGCGATAAGAAAGGATGATTCACAGATTTGGTAGTATAATAAGGTTGTTTTCAAAAGGTTTGATGATTTCTCCCCATTTTTCCTGAATAAAGGATACATGGTGATTTATAATAGGTGTAACAAACGTTGTCATCTTGTTTGGGAAGTAATTTTAAGCAAAAAATGTTATATGAACATTGGTCATAATCCAATTACTTAAAAAGCTAGAACAATTTTAAGAAATAAACAGGGATGCCTTGGGATTCCAAAACAAACAAGGGCACTGCGATGGTAACGGTCATCAAGCGTTAAGAAAGTATCACCGAAGATTTCCTGATAGACGTTAACTTTCTTATAGGGTTTTGCCCGTACTTTTCAGCGACTGAAAGAAACTGGTTCACTTGTTGTTCCGCGTCATAATCGAGGTAATAATGCAAGAATATGTATTGTCCACGACGAAGAAAGTGTAATTGATGCAGTGTTGAAAAATGCCACAGTAAGCAGTAGACGAATTGTAACGCAATTTGACCTTTCTTAAAACTTTGTTTGACGAACACTAAATCCCGAACAGTTGCACCTCTACCACATTCATCGCGTACAGACTTACAACCCGAAGATTACGGTCGTCGCGTAGAGCTTTGTACATGGTTGTTAGAAAAAATAACCGAAGATCACTTATTTTTAACTGGAATATTATGGCCAGATGACGCTCAATTTACTAGAAATAGTATTAATAATACTCATAATTACCATTTGTGGAATCTTCAAAATCCATACGCTATTAAACAATCACGATTTCAACATCGCGTTAGTGTTAATACTTGAGTTGGTATCTTTAAGGAAGAACTGCTTAAATTAGAAGATTTATCAAACTGGCAAAATGCAGGACACTATCTAAATTTCCTTAATGAAATTTTATTTGAGAAGATGGAACATACTGTGTTGCTTGATCGTCAACAACTGTGGTTTCACCATGATGGCGCGCCAGCTCACTGCGGAAGACACGTCATTCATGGTTGCACGCACATTTTCCTAAACATTGGATTGGTCGTGGGGTTTTGTTGCTTGGCCATCGAGATCCCCCGACTTTAATTCTTTGAATTTTTTTCATTGGGGCCATATAAAACAACTAGTTTACAATGTTGAAGAAAATACACGTGAACAATTACTTGACCAACTAACACTTAAATCTCATGAAATTCATCAAGATCAAGCAACAATAGTACGTGTTTACGACTCACTGATTTGCAGATGTCACGCCTGCAATCGAGCTCAGGGTGGACATTTAAAACATTTATTGTAAACAATCAATATATTTTTTAAATTAACCATTTGTTTCTTCTAGATTAATTGTTCTCTAATAAGTATTGTTAATTCAATAAAATTTAAAGCTGTTCTCATTCCCTAAGAAATTGTTTGTTTAAAATTACTTACCAAACAAAATGGCGAAGTTTGTAACACCTATTACAAATCACCCTGTATAAGAGCGAACCACGTTGAGACAGTTTAGTTTTAGTTTGAACTCGGTCCTAATAAACATTTGATGTTCATAAATTACTACAATGTTAAATTACCATGTATGATATAAATGTGTTAGATAAACTTATTATCAGTAAGATTTAGAATATTAAATTAGTGCTTACAAATAGTGATTGAACTAGTGCTAATGTAAATAAAGTTCTGTAGATATTTGTGATTGTAAAGAATAATTATTAGACTTGTATTTATTAGAATTAAAGATCAAAGGACAATTAGAGATTTTGTTATAATATTTATGCGTTTTTGGGTTATAAAGCGTACCAGGTCACCACAATTATAATAAATTGAAAAGTTGTTTAATGTTTTGGAGAGTTAATAATGTACGAAGGCATATTTAACTAGGTGTATTTAGATATCAAAATTAAATCGTGTTACAGAATTAACATCTTTGTCGTTTAATATAATTTTTTGAAAGGTTAAAATTATGCATTACAATAGAAGATAGTGTTGATATAATACCAGGTAACTATTTTATTGTTAGTAAATTTCAAATCGATTTTATAATGTTTTATAGTGCAATGCAAGAACAAATTGGATTTGATATGCACAAGATGTTAGGTAAGATATATATATTATCAAGCAAAGCTTTCCATTGTAGTCAGAATTTAAAATAACACTAATGTGTAACGCTAGTGCGCTATTTAAGCAAACATTAGTTAATAGAAAAAAATTTATTAATAGCAGTTAGTTAAAAAAGCTTTAATGTGAAAATACTCTGAAAAATGTATGGTAGTTTGGGTAGTTTACATTTTATAATATTAAATTAAAATACAGAAATAAACAGGGAAGCACCTAATAGATTATATATAATCAGCAATGGAAATGGAGATTTTACACTCATCTAATCAAATAAGAAAAATTACCAATAAAAACCGGAAAATCACCGTTCACAAAAATATTTGTATAAATTTACATAGGGTTCAAAGTACCACAAAATTAAAAACCTCATAAATTAATGCGAATGACCAGCTTTCGGTATTAACTATAAAGCGTGGGAATAATGATCGTTCATACAGATGAATGACATTGAACTTGACCATAAGACAGTTGTAGACGCACAAAGTATTAGAACGGGTTTTTAAAAGGTGGCGGATTGAAATATGGGGATAATTTCTAAAAAGTTGGTGAGTGAAGCGAAGAAGGAAATGCTAGTTCAGTGACAGGAAACATGTGTAGGTCGTGAGTCCTCAAAGACCGATGTCGAATTGTCAGAAAGATCAAATACGCGTGTTAAGCATGGAATTTAAATCGAGTCGGTGGTGCATCAATAGGGCGATAAGTGGATAAATGCTAGAAATTAAATAGCTGAAATGTTGGACCTAATGTGCCGATGAAGTAAACGGGCGAAACATTAAAGTTAACCTGCAAATCCTTAGATTTTTAAACTGTGAGTACTGTTTGAGCTCTTCTTGTCTTTTTGTTTATGCTTGTAAATATAAATTGTATTTGGTTTATAAAACGATGGAATTAGTTTGTTTACATTTAAGCACAATATTTTTGGAAAGACAGTTTGAAACTTTGTTACATGCTGTCCCTGCATGTAAATACATTTCACTCGTACTTAATTAAATCTCATATTCCTTACTGTATTCAAGGTCATTTGCAAAATGTCATTATCAATTTCGACTGAAAGGATTGCTTATTCATTATCCTGTAGGTTTTAACAGTGTATGTAATTATAACTTAAAGTATTGCAATCTATTTTATTTTTGACATTGCGTTTAAATGTGGTATTTCGATTATCAACATTTGTTTTCAGAAATATTGCATGTAGTAATTTTATTATTGATTTGTAGTTCGATGTGGGTTTTCTAATGTTAGAGGATTCGTGTTTCGGTTGTCTAACGGTTACTTTTGGTGATGCAAATAGTGTAGGGCACACCATTTCAAATTTTAAAAAGAAAAAAATCCATCTTAAGATTTTGTCACGGTAGGAATTTCTAATAAAATTTAAACATTTACTTCAAGTGCATTATTACTATTTTGGTGGAACGTATTGAAGCTATAGAAATTATTGAAGAATCCTAATAAATACGCCTGGAACTTTTACAATTTCTTTTACAGGCAATAATGCTGACATATTCTACTTTCAAACAGGATAATTTTAATTATTCAAATCAACAGTATGACGTGCCATGTGATCCCGAAGATTTCAACTTCAAAAGTTGTTATGGTCCAACTGTGAATTATCAGAACCCTCACGATCATGCTGTGATAAGCTTGAAATCAAAACGTGATGCAAAGCTGTAAGGCTTGCTGTTTCTTTTCAGCATCGTTTTGTCGACTTTGCTTATAAAAATTGAATATGAATTCTTTTCTGTAACTTTTTAAGGTTACTCATCGTACAACGGGAGATGTTACGGTGTAGAAATTGAACTTACATCGTTGAAACGGTCGTAATTTGCTAATGCGAGAACTGTTATTGGTTGGGTATGAATTATGAAATAAAATTGTCAATGTGTAACGTTATTACCTGATCTTTTTTATATGTTACAGCTGCTGCAAAATGCATTTCGGTCAGTAGATGGGATTTTCTCCTTTATTGCTATTCTTTATTATTACATTATTTTTTTATATATTTATTTATTAGGAGTTACTTTTTAAGGAGTGCTTTTCACATTAAGTATGTATACTTATGTAGATAATTGTCTGTGAATGGTATTTTGAACATGAACGATTAAAAAATGAGACTGAGAACAATCCATAATATATTTTTTAAATTCTTGTATTAGGTTAAAAATTAATTTGAGGTAGCTGAGGGTATTCATTATTATTGCGTAGATTTTACCTGGAAACAAATCACTGTATAATTTTTTTGGTTGTTTTGTTTAATTTTGTTTTATGTAGATATTAGCTTTGAGAGTAAAAATTAGTTTGAGATAGTTAAGGAATGTATTATTGATTTTTGCGCAGATTTCGTATTGTGTAAATCCTATGGGATAGATTTTGGATAGATTTTGTTTTTATGCGAGTTGGTTTTCCTTTATCTTGTAACTTTTTTTTAAATTAAAAGTGTATAAATAAACTTCTTTTCTTGAGGATTTTTTTTTCTATCTTTGTGACCCACCTCACTCTACGACTTTTAGCTTGCACGGCCTTCTTTGGATTCCTGTTTTTTGTTGCGGTATCAAGTGCGGGTGTTTTTCTTTGCTTACTTTACTTCTCTTTCTTGTCTGCACGGATTACCGTAACATAAATTTGGCATACCCAACGTGGTACCTCGATTTTTGAAACCGTTTTTTCTACTTAACGTTTGCTTTAGTTTCTGAAGTTTAACTTTTGGCCTTGATTTCTAAAACTTCTTTTTTTACTTAACGTGTGGCTCTTTTCGCCTCGATAAAAATTTTCGTTCCGTTCTTTTTATTGTTTCTGTAGGATTTGATTTACGCGGAATTACTAGAATTGCGTTTTCACTGGCAATTTAAGTTTTTATTAAAAAAAATTGGCGTCCTGTACGAACAGCCACGTCGGCCCTATTTAAAACACCACTTTAAATAAAAAAAATCAAAAAAAAAAACCGCTAGACCGATCCTACAAGTAATGTACATGTTATTATTAAAATCCGCGATCGCTATATTTACACGTGACGCTAACTTAAGGAAACTGTTGACATCATGCTTGATTCACGTTTAACTGTAATATTATACAATGACATAACCCCTTCTAAACGCGAACGTGTAGGAAAAGAAGACAAACGCTAGACAGTGGACAGAGAAATACTAATTTAATTATTCGCGAGCCATCAACAAGAAGAGATACACTAATGTAGTCAAGTTCGTCGCATATTCTCCGAGAGCTATCAAATAACAATCGGGCGTTAATCGGGCGATTTTCTATCAAAGCTAAAAAATTTATGAATTATGGTTAAACTTCTAAACTCTATTTACGGATGCAATGTTATTTTTACTATTGTTTTTTTACAAAACATGTGTACTTTTAACAGATAGAAAAATTACATATATTGGACCAGAGGCAGATTACTATTGAGCTCGCTGAGTTCTGCAGAATAACTTTCATGAAATGCTGTGTACAACGATTGTAGTAGATAACAAAGTTCTAAAATCACTAAATTTATTTCGATTACGTGTAATCATAGTTTTGATATTCAATATTTAATTTAAAAGTCTTTAAAGGAGGAAAATTACAAAAATTAATTTTGTTTGATTTTTTAATTTTGTTGATGTGTTTTATTATTTAAATTATTTGGAAACGAAAATAAGTTTGCTTTTAACATAGCTGAGGCTACACATTATCTACTTCAAAATTTGTTACATAGAAAATTGCCCGTTTCGAATGGACCTGCACCTTCACGAAGTTCTAGATTACTAGAACAGTTGGAACGGCTTGCGTGTTCTAATGAGCTAAAGAGCCGAACCAAAAGTTTTATTTAATTAGTGAGGTTTTTGGTGAGGAACCAGACTAAAACAGGTCCACGAAAGAGCAGCTCTTTCGATACTTAGAGTGGTAGAGACCATATGGGTCGGTATAGCATTTTAAGACACACTACCCCGATGTGGAAGGCAACGGGAAACCACCACATTACCTTCCATGTACACAGCGTACTTAAATTGTAATAAACATAATGGCATTCTCTGGGGTAAAAGATTCCGGAGTTAAAATACTCCGCTATTCAGATCTCCTGGAGGGGACTACTCCAGAGGATGCGATCGGAAAGTTTAAAATAAGAGTCGGGAACATTTTGCGAGTTGAAGCGTGAAATGATAGAAGTATGAAGCAAGTATAAGGTTATCATAAAGTAAGGGATATATTTTAAATTATGATAACTTTTTAACAAATTAAGTTAATAACAAGAAATAAATGAAATCTAATTGCTTATGAAATGGGATTTAGTATGCCCAAAACAGGTTACGGCAATTGCTCAATATGACCTCCATTTTGTTGTTGTAAGATCACCATCCTTACCTCCAAATTGTACACAGCATTTCGTAACATTTCTGGTTGAATTGTACCAATTTGCTCCGTAATACTGTCTTTTCATTCTTGTAGCGTAGTTGGTCGTCTTCTAAACACTAAACTTTTTAAATAACCCCACAGCCAGTAATCCGCTGGGTTTAGATCAGGTGATCTTGGTGGCCATGAATTTACGAAATGTCTGCTTAACACGCGATCTTGAAAAACGTGCAGGTTAACAATTCTTTGACTGGTCGAAAAATGTGCGGGGGTGCTCCATCCTGCATAAAAATTATGTTTTCAATTCCGTAGTGCTCGTTTTGCAGCTGTGGAATAACATAATTTTGTAACATTTGCAAGTATCGTTCACCATTTACAGTTACAGATACGGCTTGTCCATTCTGCATTTCCTCGTAGAAATACGGACCAATAATAAAATCAGCTGTAAAACCGCACCAAACGGTGACTTTCTTGTCATGAAGACCTTTTGAACGATTTGTTGCGGATTTTCTGCAGACCAGATTCTACAGTTTTGAGTATTGACTCCACCATTCAGAGTAAATGTGCCTCATCTGTCCATAAAATACGGGATAACCATTCGGGTTCAATTTCCATCTGAGCCATTACTCGCAAAGAAAAATCGTACCTAGTAGCCAAATCTGCGTCCTTCAATTCAAACAGCATTTTCAGTTTATATGGATACATGTTTAGAATTTTGCGTAAAATTTTCCAAACCGTGGTATACGGCATTTGCAATCGCTTGGATATCGCATTTGCACTGCTGATTGCAAGTGAATTGCTTCTGGCTATGTCTTGATTTTCATGAAGAACCTCTGCAACTTGGACATCACTAATTATTGGTCTTCCTGATCTTGGTAAGTCAGTTACAGACCCTGTTCTTTCAAATTTTTGTATCAAATTGCGGTACGCTTTCATTTGACAGGGTCCCGCTCTAAAACCCATTCTCGTGCGAAATCTTCGTAATCCAGCGGTGTAATTTCTGCCGGATTCATAATAGCACTGAACTAAACCAATTCTTGTTTGTAAATCCATGTTATTACAGTTGCGTCGTTTAAACTCAACGTTTACTTGAGTTTTAATTTCAAAATAAAACTTCAAATTGAATAATTTCGTTTTGACACTGGTGTCAACAATTGTTATGACAACGCTTTTGTTTCTCATAGATACGGTAAAATCCCATTCATTAAGCAACTAGATTTCGTTTATTTTATGTTACTAACTTAATTTATTAAAAAGTTGTAATGATTTAAAATATATCCCTTACTTTATGATAACCTGGTAGATAAGCTAGAGAACTCAAAAATTGAAATTGATAAGTTAGCACTAGACGTAGAGTTCAACGAAGTTCGGTGGTCAGAGGTGGGGGATTTTTGGAGTGGATACTTCAAGGTGATTCATACAGGATCAGAGGAAAGAAATTCAGGTGTGGGGATAGTTATGCGAAAAAAGATAGGACACTATGTAGAAAATTACTTACAAAAGAACGAAACACTATTCATGGTTAGATTAGGATCTAAACTGGTAAATACAGTAATAATACAAGTATACATCCCACCTCTAGCTACACTGACGAAGAGGTAGAAGCGATTTACAAAGATAAAGAAGACTTTCTAAGATACACGTAAAATGATATGAAAATTTAATAATTACGGGGGATTTTAATGCAGTGGTCAGGGAGGTTAAGGAAGGACCGGTAGTAGGTTTATTTGGTTAAGGTACGAGAAACGACAACGGAAATAGGTTGGTAAAATTTTGCGACAAAAACAATTTAATCGTCACAAACACATTATTTCAACATGATGGTAGAACACGTACACGTGGAAGATGCTAGAAAATATAGGAAGATATCAATTAGATTACATTATTGTTAGACAACGATTTAGGAATCAAGTAAAAGACTGTAGAAGCTACCCAGAAGCAGATATAGACACTGATCACAACATCGTAATTATGAGGGCCGCTCTTAAATTCAAAAATGTGAAGAAAAGAAACGGAAAAAGACACTGAGTTTGAGAAACTAAAAGTTAAAGATATCCACCAACGATTTGAAAAAAGTCAAATGAATTGCTCAAAGATATTGGGAAAATTTCTACTACTAAGGAAGTAGAAACAGAACGGAATAATAATAAATCCAGCTTAGACATGACGGCCAGAGGTATACTAGAGTATACACAAAAAGAAAATGCGATACCATGCATAACAAAGGATATCCTGAATTTAATAGAAGTAAGACGAAAATACAAAAATCGATCAGACGTAACAGGAAAATAGAGATACAAAGCCATAGTTAAGAAATACGCGTGGGTGAATGATTGTAAACCACTGGGGTCGTTTCTTCAACTGCATAGAAACCACGAATTAAGTAACGACTGTATGTGTATTAAGGTTGTGTTTAGTTCCCCATAGATCAGAATTTGGTTCTCAATAACGAGCAGGAGATATGTTTTTACCGATTCTACCATACTCTCTCAGAATGCGCCAAAGTGTGGTACAAAAGAAGGATTAAATGACCATTTAATCTCTTCTTGTTCAACTGCAATACGCACAAGATTGATAAGAATACGATAAGCTCCAATAACATTAGTTTCGCAGTCACTAAATATAGAAAAGCAGCGACCACTTTGAGCAATGAATCGGCGCAAGGCAGCAAGCAAGGTATCAGTTGATAAATTCAACACAAGTTCAAGGTGAAATGTTTTTGTGGAAAAACATACAAATAAGTATACGTATGCTTTCAAGCGCTTTGCCTTTCAAGAATGATTTGATTCTATAGTAAATGGGCCAAGTATGGTCCACACCGACACAACCAAACGGTTTTAGTTGATTTACTTTAAGTTGAGACAGGTCACTCATGGGTATTTCTAATGGTTTAGGGTTCTCTAAAGCATCGATTACAAGTGAATAAATAAGACTAATTATCTTTGTTGAAAGTACATTTCAGAATTGTTGTTGCGCAGAAGTATGTGTAGTATTTGTTCCAGGATGGTAGTGTCTGTCATGATATGATTTATTATTAATTCGGTAGAACGATGTCTTTTGGGTAATAATGCAAAATTTTTTCAGAATACAAAGGTGTCGAATGTCCTAACATCTTTCTTATACGTAGAACACCCTAAGAATCAATGGAAGGTGATAATTTTCTAAACGATTTTTGAAGTTTATTTTTGCTTTTAATTAAATCCATATCTTTTTAAATGAAACTGACCCAATGTATTATGAAATACCTCTTTAGTTGGAGATTCTTTGATTCGACTTTTTGAAAGAGTGACGAATCGTTAATAATAAGCAATGATGCGTTGAATTTTCTTAAAGAAGAAAAGCTCATTAGAAGTTTACATATTAGTTCATAACGAGTGCAATTCTCTTACTTTTGAAATTTATGAATAATATGGTCGACTTTCAAACTGGTTTGGTTGCCAATTTTCAGCAGATAAGGCAAGCTACTGTAGATCCACTTACCAAAGAAAACATGATAAAAACTCGCCTGGAAGCAAATCGCGTGATCCCGGATCAGGGACGTTAAGTTTGAAATTAACGTACCACCAAGAAGTAGGCAAAATTATTTCTTGTATGTTAGTAATCTTGTTGGCAATAACGGTCTTCCATTTATAGAATTGTGACCCCCCACCCACGCTAAAACGACCATAAAATCACTCCAGGTGAAAACGTTTTAAATAATAAAACTGTTGCTATGGGTAGCAAGAATAAAATGTGCAAGGTCTCCTAATAACACTGCAGTACATAGTTCTAACCTCGGTAAAAAAAGGTATTTGATAGACGCTATTTTCGTTTTCGAAAATACTAATTTACAGGAAACCCCTCCAGTAGAAGAGTAAAATCTGAAATATATAACATAAACGTAAGCCACCTTGCTAGTGTCACAAAACGCATCAAACTGACAGAAAAGTGCCTTGTCATTAGTTAAAGACCCTCGTATTTTTAGAGAAGATAAGAATAGTAATCCCGTTGAATTTGTTGCTACTAAGAACAAACTTCATCAGGTGGTTCACTGTCTTAATCTAAACCTAATAGCCATAAGTGCTGTATTAATTCTTTGCGAAAAGTGTAACTGGGCCTAAAAATCTAAGTGGATCACAAATTTTAGCTATATCAAATAAAATACCATGTTTTGTGCAAGAAGATCCAACATTTGATGGAGAATGTAAAGATGTCGCCAGCGGCCTGCTATTGAAGGTTCAAGACCTTCACACGAACTTCTATACAGAAATTCTGATTTTGCAATAGTTAATACACACAAGGAATGTTTGTAAACGCTGATGCATAAGTCAAATCCCATTTGCAAAGTTCAAATCCATCATAGAATTGTAAAAGAAATATAAGTTGATGACACAAAGTAAGAAGACCCTCAACGGTATCCGATCCACGCGCATTATCAATTGTCTATGAAGCAAAGGGATATTATGACATTCTTTCGCTAGCCATTTCTTGAAGGGATCGAATAAGCAGATAAGAAAAAGATGACACGCCATAGTAATCATATTTTGCTGAAATGTGTCAGAAAGATCATTTGACGAAAACCTCCACAGAATTAGCTAATACTTCTTATGTGTTTCACAAATACTTCTTTGTCTGAACATTTGTCTCACATCACAAGTGAAAACAAACAGATGTAGCGTAACCGCATTAGAACCGAATTGGTTTCATTTTGAAGCTGAGGTCCTACTGGTTTAATATCATTTAATGATACTTTGTTTGACGATTTGGCAGATGCATCAAATACAACACGTAATTTAGAATTCCTATTTTCTCTTTTGACTACTGGATGATGTGGAATAAAATAGCACTAATTTGAAATTGGTAGAGAATTTAACAGTCATGTACGTCATCGCTTTGTAAATATTCTCGCATAAATTCCGAATATGACTTGTGCAATTCAGGCTATCCATCAAGCGAAGTTAAACGTTTTGAAGCTACTCCTCGCGAACTTCCGCGCCTTAAGCGGCAAATTGATGGTAAAACAGCCGTTAATGTCACGTGTGCACTTTTTTTTATGTATTTCATTGGTCATTTCTTAGTCCTTTGTAATTATACGTGTCGAAGGAGCTTTACGATTTTCCAAAATTATTTTAAACTTTTATCAATAGAATTCTCCGCAGAAATAATGGCTGATAATTGTTAAGCTTGTGGAACTGGGCCTATGGGTGTTCAACCAAATATACCAATGACTGCAAATGGTTGTTGATGTCCACCATAAATCAAACCTTCCCTAACAGTAGAATGGTATGTATCGGCTCCCAAAGAGGAGCTGAAATATGCCAAATACGATCGACTTGTTACAATCCCGTTAAATATATTAAAGTGCTACGTAATTTGGCGTTAGGTCAACTAGAACAATGTTTGATGGTATAAATGACTCCACGTCTATTTGAACGTTGGAGTCATAACAAGAGCGTATTGTGTGACAAGTTACTTCACGATTTGGAGCAGATTCCGTTTGTGCTAGACCAAAAATAGGTACTTGACAATATTGATGAGGCAAAAAGAGTTTGCGTACATAACTGTCACGCATAAAATTAATGTTTCGTCTAACTTATAAACTCTTAAATTGCCAGAAAAGTTTTACCTTCGGGAATAAACCTCCTTCAAATTGATATAGAATGTCAATACATTATGCGGCTTGACTGACGTCATTCTTGATAAGCTGCATCCTCTGGAGAACGAATACTAATATAAGAATGACGTTTCTTAAAACCCCTAATCCATTCCAAACCTGCCATTTTATTTTTTATCCAGTTTTTGGGAATTTGTATTATATTTCGTAACGCCATTTCGTAGACTAATTTTCTGCATTCTATTACTGTTAATTCATAACCCATTTTTAGCATGATGAAAATATATTCCACCAATTCTTCTTTTTTTAGTCTTTATAAAAAATTGGTCTAGAATTGTATTTAGGTGTAAGCCTAATTTGTTCAATGGGATTCCGTTTTTATTTTCTTGCATAGCGGAAAAGTGTACCATAAGGAACATATGTCCTTCAGAAACTTTTCTAGACTTAAGTCACTATTATACAGGCGTATACCATTCTCTATCAGCTCTGCGGTGGTTAAACCAAAAGCAGTTTTTTGTGTACGATTTCTTGACATCTGTAGCAAACATACAAATGTAAGGCAATTTACGAGGCACTGTAAAACATATGTGAGATAGACTAAAATATGCTGGCTCTCATTAAAATAGTTATGTTTCACTGTATCCCATGTATAACCTCAAACATAGAAAATCGTTGTAACTAAACATGAAATAAGTAAAAACATTACAAAGGCTACTTACATTATAAATTATCAGGTCTTTCTGCCACAACTATAATTACCAATAATATATCGCCGTTCGTCAGATGTATAACGACGAATTGCCTGCTGATCGCCACCTCTGTGTGCCTTTAAAATTATTTAAATTTAACACAATTAATTTTATGCCCCGACTAGCTCAGTGATACCCCGCGCAAAGTGAACGACGATATGATAACAGAGAATTTTGTACCCACTCCCGTCTATCACTCCATATACCTGAATAATGCAAGCCAAATTTATCAAAATAAATATTCTTATCAAATTTGTTTATTACGAAGATCATAACCCTTTTTACACCTTTTGATGTCAATTGAAGCCAGCAAAAAATTGTAATTTACCATGTATGTTTCATTGAACGTTCAAAGAACTATTTCCCTTTTTTAAAAAGTACCTTTGCGTACCAATCAAAATTTTGTTGACCTTTTGCACAAATATTTAAAAATCATTCAAGTTCTACGTTCATCAAATATTTAAAATAATCAATGTAATGTACTATGAATTGTGAAGATAATTCGCACCATATACTCCTGCTGTTTCTTATTAGAGCTTCCTGATCTAAATCGGTTGTTTGTTCAGTAGTTAACCCTCAGCTTGGCGTGCTCCCCAACACCTGCACTTCGGTTCGATTTAGTCTCGATTTTAGTTTTCCATACTTAGAGTTGATTTAATCTCCATTTAGTTGAACATCATTATGTAGTTTCCCTTACTTAGAGTCGATTTATAATTGTTTCCTTACTTAGACGATTTTAATTTTCCATACTTAGTAGACTCGATTTAATCTCGATTTAGTTGAACGTGGTAAGTTAGAGTCGATTTAGCTTCAATTTTAGGTTCCTTTCTTAGAGTCGATATATAGTTGTTTCCTTACTTAGAGTCGATCTAATCTCGATTTAGTTGAACGTCACTACTTAGAGTCGATTTAGCTTCGATTTTACTTTCCTTACTTAAAAGTCGATTTAATCTCGATTTAGTTGAACGTGATTACTTAAAGTAGATTTAGCTTAGATTTTAATTTCCTTACTTAGAGTCGATTTATAGTTGTTTCCTTACTTAGATGATTTTAATTTTCCATCCTTGAAGTCGATTTATAGTTGTGTCCTTACTTAGAGTCCATTTTAATTTCCCATACTTAGAGTCGATTTAATCTCGATTTAGTTGAACGTGACAGCTTAGAGTCGATTTAGCTTCGATTTTAGTTTCCTTACTTAAAGTCGATATATATTTGTTTCCGTACTTAGAGTCGGTATAATCTCGATTTAGTTGAACGTCATTACTTAGAATCGATTTAGTTTCGATTTTAGTTTCCTTACTTAGAGTCGATTTATAGTTGTTTCCTTACTTAGAGTCCATTTAATCTCGATTTAGTTGAACATCATTACTTAGAGTCGATTTAGCTTCAATTTTAGTTTCCTTACTTATAGTCGATTTATAGTTGTTTCCATACTTAGGTGATTATAATTTCCCATACTCAGAGTCGATTTATAGTTGCTTCCTTACTTAGACGATTTTAATTTCCCATACTTACAGCCCTAAATAAATTGTAAAAATTTTGTTTATATTAATTAAACCTAGACTTACGATTTATATTAACGGCAGAGTTTTACACTCGCATTTCAACGCGCACTTTTATTATGTACTTCACTTATGATCCTTAAGTTCTATTACTTGTCACTTTGACTAAATTGAAATTCACATAATAATTTGGTTTCAACTATTACAGTTCGCGCGTCGAATAAGGAATGCTCTTGCTTATCGGCTCCGGTCGGTTTCATATACAAATTCGTTCCACGTGCTCGTATTAGTTGACCGTTTGCTATCTTGTTATTAGACCACGGCAAAGGCGTTGCAATTATGTGCTTATCTTCAACCTGTTGGGTTTAATTCTGTATACATACTTTACACGTTTAAATGTTCACGTACATCTAGCTTTGTACTGGAGTTTGCTAACAACTGGTATATCATATATGCTTGAAACTGCACGTAATCGTAATTTTTAATGTCCATATTTTGTTTACCTATATTGGGTTTTATTAAATGTGCCAATTCCTACCTTTCAGATGGTACGTACGCTTTCGCCTCAATTTTTTATACTTTATAAAATATGAGTAGTGATGTAAGGCCGGTCTGACTTCAAAACGTGTACACACGTATGTTACATTGAAAGTAATATAAGGCCGGTCTGACTTCAAAACGTGTCCATACGTATGTTACATTAAAAGTAATATAAGGCCGGTCTGGTTTCAAAACGTGTCCACACGTATGCTACGTTGAAAAAATGTAGGTGCGTGCAAAAAATGTGGAGCTGTTTTGAATTCAGTTCTCTAGCGAGAAGTTATAAAGTAGATCAGATTCAAAATATCCCATCTAAGTCAATTGTTTAAAGAATGCTGAATTTAATTAAAGTGAATTCTGATTTATGTTTTTACTTTTGTTTAGAGGCTGCAAATACACATAGGCCGATTTAACTTTAAAACGTGTCCACACGTATGCTACGTTCAAAAAATTTAGTTGCATGCAAAAAATGTGGAGCTGTTTTGAATTCGGTGAATTTATGGATTCAGAAACGCTTATATACATTGAAAATTACCAAAGGCATCACTTATTTCATCCTCTGCAGTGGACAATAAAAGTATTATACAGAGTTTCCACCATAGAACTCCGGTGGTTTTGAGGTTAAATATTTTTATTAAACCAAAATTTTAGTGTAATATGCTATAAACAAATTTAAAGATAATATTCTCAAAATTTTATTACAATTTAGTAAATTCCAATAAGTGATACTAATTTTAAATAAATTCCAATAAGAGCGTTGACCTTAGAATAGCGTAAAAAGTTTAACTCAATGGTGTGCCTATCGCAATAATTGGCAGACATGAATTCAGTGTGCCTATCACTACAGTTATCGTTTAGTTCTCAATTAGTGCAGTGAAATGGCGACGCCACAACAAAAAGCTCAATGTGTCATTTGACTCGTAGCAACTCGTTAGGTCGTCACGGTACAGAGGAACTTTCGACGCATTTACGGTGGTGCTGCGCCCACGGATAAAACCATTGGCAATGGCTAAGTGCGTTCAAAGAAACTGAAAGTGAGTGCAAACAAAAGTCACCTGGTAGGCCGCGACTGCCAGAAGAGGACGTTGACAGAATGCGAACTTCATGCCTACGAAGCTCTAAAAAATCTTTTACACGATGCGGTTTCGAGTTGGGGATACTGAGATCAACTGTTCATAAAATAGTTCACAAAAGGTTTCGTTTAACTGCTTAAAAATTATAACTTTTACATGAAATTAAACCAACAGATAAGGACAAGAGATTACAGTTTTCTATTAATATGCTAAACAAAATTGACAAAAATAGCAAATTTTTAAAAATATAATTTTTACCGATGAGGGAACTTATCATATAAACGGTACGGTGAATCAAAACAATTGCAGAATTTGGGGTTCACAGTTGTCTCAGAGTTTAGTGAGTATCGTCGTGACTCATCCAACGTTATCGTTTGGTGCGGCCTTATGCGTAACAGAGTTATAGGTTTCTTCATTTTTGATAACTGATAACTGGTGATGTCTATTATAATGGAAGAGTATGCTTTTACTAGGTTGGATGATATTGAGGTGGGGAGGGTTTTGTTCACTTTCAGCAAGCTGGCGTACCGCCTTACTTTAGTTTGCGTGTGCGACTCAATACTCGATTTGGCAACAGATGAATTGCAAGAGAAGGGCCTACTCATTGACCTCCAAGAAGCTCAGATTTGACTCTCTGGGACTTTTTCCTCTAGAGATATGTAATGAACCTCGTGTATATTTGGACAAAATTCGAGATCTGACCCATCTCAGTCAACGGATACTCGCTTGCGTAGCAACCACCCTAGAACATGCTGGCCAGTACCTGGTAAGAGGTAGAATTTCGTTTGGATGTGTGTCGTACCACTATTGAGGTGCATGTTGAAATTTACAAAATTGTAATAAAATTTTGAGAATATCATCTTTATTTCATGTATAGATTTTGACTTAATAAAAATATTTAACTTCTAAACCCCGGAGTTCTTTTGTGTAGAACTACCACTAGTAGTAGAGGCTGAGAGAACTTTAATAACTGCTGCTCCGTGCTCATATGGGCATTATGCGTGATGCTTTAAATTACACTGATCAATAGAGTTTTTTGTTTTTAATCAAACTGGACAACCTGTACTCAACTATTCATCCTTAATTCAAATCTGACGTGTAGTTGTTGCGAAATAAACATTTGAAATTTTCACTTGATAATATAATTACTATAATTATGCAAGTAACGTAACTTACATTTTAGTGAAATAGTGTTTAAAATTTTGATTTTCTGTACTATTTAGGTAAATATTCTTACATATTGAAAATTAAAACATTAAAAATGCCTCATGTAGGCTATATATCAATAATTTAATAACATTCAAAAATTATATTTACCATTTGAATGTGAATCTTCTCTAAAACTATTAAGTAGCTCATCATCTTGTGGTTGGGGTGAATGTAGAAAAGTAGTGGGTATTGACTGCGATTGTTTTTTCACAGCTGGAAATGTAATATCATATAAATTAGTAGAATTTGCTTTCCAGCATTCTATTGCCACTGATTAAATTGATGGTAATTTTACCAGTGGAAATACAATGCCGATTTACATTCATTTTAAAACAATCTTAGTATCAATACCCACTACAACTGAAACAATTCAAATTGTTCTACATAAAGGACTCAGGTAAATAAAAGTGTGTGTCTTAGGTATTCGTCCACGTGTCTGGATATATATATATATATATATATATATATATATATATATATATATATATATATATCATATGTAAGATACGATAGACATAGTTTAAATATTTTAGTTTCCATTTAGTGTTCAATCCTATTTAATACTTATGATTAAAGTCAGAAACCTGACCGAAACGTCAAGTAATTAATTGAATTAAAATTTTGACATCTAATTTAATTGTGACCAAAAATATCCCAAGACAAATAAAAACCTAATATATATATATATATATATATATATATATATATATATATATTGTGTGTGTGTGTGTTTCCTCGTATTAAGAATCGAGCCTCACGAATTGGGCGTCAAGAATTGCTGTGATTCTCTTGTCCGTTGTCTTTCTTCTGATAATCGCCTCTTGACTCTTTCCGCCTCGGCGGCTCACTTAGATAAAATTTTCATCCTCATTCATAAAAAAAAACACATTCCTACCACAAACATCAACGATAACTCTATTTACACCAATATTCACAATACATTAAAATTTCAAAATTAAATTTCAGCATAAATTGCAGCATCATAAAATTTCAAGTTCAAATTTGTCATCATTTTAGTTTGCATCCAGAATTGGAGTCTTTGTAGGATGCATGCTAATTAAATAAACAATATTTGCAGACCTGAGTCTGAATAAAAGGGAGCATCTCCCACCCCTTTACGTTAGTTTAACAGGTTAGTCTAATTGAGCTCAAAGACAGACCAAAATTTTCATCATAATCAAAAACATAAACCTGATAAATACTCCTTTCTACTTATACAAGAAAATTTTACCTTAAAATTAAAAATTTGTTGTTTATACAAATTTACTACTGTCCATTTTTTATGAAACAAATTATAAAGGTATTCAACACACACCAAAACATCTAAGATCGAACAAAATGCATAATTTACCTGAAGGTTAATGCACTCATGGCTGCAATGTACATCGGACTTGCTCATCCCACCATTCCAGCTGGTTTATGTTTACGTCTTCGGATTTCGGGCCGCCTTTAAAATTTTTCTACACCACCATTCGTCTAAACGGTTTCAGGGTTTCTCAGGAACTCATCTAGATATATCGAAATCTTGTTTTGTGGATCCAATCACGTTTACGAATAACATTTGATTACTAACACTCCCGACAAATAGCAATGAAATTCATAATTCTTTCAGGCTATACCAAAAACTGCATACTTCTATTTATTTATTTATCGTTATTAATTTGGATAATTGGTACAGTAATACCCGCAAATATAACTAGACTTTGTTACCTTTATTTATCTTCTCAAGTGTACTAATAACTTTTATTGTAGCACGTAATCACCACGTATTCTACTTAAAGTATCGAATAATCAAAAAATAAAGAGCAAAACTGTTTGAAATATCGAATAAAATCAAAAAATAAAGAGCAAAACTGTTTGAAGTATTGAATAAAATCAAAAATATAAGAGCAAAACTGTTTGAAGTATCGAATAAAATCAAAAATATAAGAGAGCCAAACTCCTATTAGCACGGGTTTATATAATGGCTCGCTTGCAAGTCGAATTTGTCCCGCGACGGACGATTTTAAGAAATTCGCATTCTATTTTCCCTTCCGATGGCTCGGCACAATGATTCTACTGAAATTTGCACTCGTCCAAGTTGAAAATCTAGGAAATTTCCACACGGCTCGCAACACGTCCGAAAACAACTAATTAATTTTACACACCAACTGATATGCTTTCCCCTCTCATGTTTGCATCTTATTTCAACCTTAATCGCCAATCTAGTCTGTTCGTTCTATCTAAAACCTGTGCGCTTGTTTTACATTTTCCCCCTCATTTAACTGCTAATGCATTCCATCTCGCTTGTCTTTATACCACAAACTCGCTTTCTTACTTGCACTCATATAGCTTGAAGCTTATCGACTAACATATACATCGTTATTGTTGCAAGTGTTCTGAGTTCTAATACGCCGAAGGCTCTTACTTGACTTTCCCATGTCTTTTATAATTTCTCGATAGTTTGAATACTTGGAACGATTAAATTAAATACAAATTGAACATTTTCAACTCTGCTTCTTTTTATAGAAAGCGTCCAGTAAATAATCTCAACCCCTTATTTTTAATGAAACGAATAAATTTTTATGCTCCACGGTTTTAATATCGCATATTATCTAATGACATTCTACATTACTTCCTTCTAAACATTGATTATGATTATATGCAAAAACCCTACATTCTAATTGAATGATTTAAATCTACACAGTAGGCCTTTAATTAAGCGTACTATTTTACACTGCTCTGATATACACAGTGTTTAACATTATCTAAACAATATAAACCCTATGTTTAGAAGTAAATGACGAATTTATCCAATATGCCTTTAAATGAAGCGTATTATTACCCAAAGCTTTCTTATACACGGTGATTAAAATTATTTGATGTCGTTTATTAATTTTTCTACCCTGGTCTAACTCTGAGTAGTACTCTGTAGTACTCCTCCACGCTTGAGCAGCCGGATGTAATAAACGTCCAGTTTCCTGCTGAACGCCACCTCTCTGTGTTTTTCTAATATACTAATTTGAATTATGCCACGGCTACCCCAATTTAATTCACACAGAGTGCACAACGTTACGATGATCAAATTAATTTACCCCTTTAATTCTTTCCTGTTTGGAATGATAAAACGAAGTCAATCAATATTCGTATAATAAAAAAAATAATATCTACACTTCACAATTTTATAATCTCTTCAATAAACCCTTCAATCAATTAATATTATTTGGATCATTTATCCCAAAAATTATATTTCTTTAATTTAATTTAAGGTAACCAAAAACGACATCTTTTACCAAAAAAATCTGGAACGTTCAAGACCCTTTTTATCCTCGTTACGTAAATTTCAACATATCAAATATTTTTGTTGACTCCTTACAAATTCGAGAAAAAAAATATATTCAGTGTTAAAATTTAAATTTGAAAAGATTCCTCATACTAGTTAGCCCTGACCTGTGATATCCTGATTTGCTGTTGCGTGTTGCGGATCAACACCCCCTTATTATCTTCAATCGAAAAATAATGCTCTGCTTTGTACTACTTCAGGTGCTTTGAACTAATAGTTTTGTTACTCCTTATTTCCAAAATTCACCTAGTGCTTTACTTTATATTTTTCTGGATACGCCTTAGACCTCTCCACTTAATTACAAACTGGATTTCTGAATACCACTCAGAAGTTCTAAATACCAGACTTAGATCCTTCTTAATATCACACTTAAAATTCGTAAGTTTCTTAGATACACTTTAGAATTAAACTTGAATTTCTTGGATACACCTTAGAAGCCCTACATTATTATAAACATTTAATTTAAATTAATTAACAAATTTCTACTCACGTTTTCTGCAAAAAACAGCAAAAGCTTTTTCATATATCTTCAACGTAATTTGTCATCAACTATTATTACACAACACTACTTTTCACAATAATATAATTTAAAATTTATTTATTTGACGCGTAAATATTCGAGTCATAGTGTTACAAGGTCGATGTGCTTCAAATTGAGACTGCCCTTTCTTACCAAGTCTGGGCGTTATATAGCTTTTGCTATCTACATTTGGATTGGTTTGTCCAAACAGCCATATAAAGTGTTGTAACCAACCATGTTTGTTTTGGACATTCCTAGTAGTTTTCAAGCTGATTTCTGACAAAACTATTCTGAAGTTACATATCATGCTGGTATTTGCTATTGTTTTACGATCTTTGACCGCCTGTATTGTTATTATTGTTGGACTTTAATTTAGCTTATGTCTGTTGTTTTGTGTAGATAAAGCTTTTGGAGAATTGAACAAAATAACTGATGTAATATGAGTGATGTAAATCCACATGTTTTTGTCTATGTCCAGTATTCAAAACCTATTCTTGAATTGCGTTTCTCATCAAAGCGCTTTATTATTCCTTCTTTATTACAAGCGTAATTTCATACGGATTTACTAGGTTTTATCTTCTCGACGTAGTTTAATTACATGTATAATTATTTCTCTGCCGAATACGTGTTCTCTTATTGAAAGATATGCTTACTGGTATTGATTAAAGTTAATTGCGGTTCTTATACAGGGTGTTAAATGTTTGCTATTTACATAATGTTTGAATTATTTATTTTCCTGCTAAATAAATACAGTTTTCTGATTCCTATTGCTATTTACAGTTACTACGCGACCTTTACGACTTCATACACCCCTAAACAACTCTTTATCACAGCTATATATATATATATATATATATATATATATATAGGCATTGCACCTTGATCATAAAATTCAAATAGTAAATTAGTTGTTTTTAAGAGTTAGTTGTTAAATGAAACCAGTTTTATGTTTTTAAATGCTATTGACCGATTTTGTTTCTATGGATCATTTTTAAAGTAGGTTTTAAGACAGGGCTCTACATCTTTTTGCATACCAGTATAATCCAAGGGAGTAAATTCTTATAACAATATTTTAAACTTAATCTAATAAGTTATTTGAAACATAAACAAATGAAATGCATAAATATGTTAAAATTGTTTGATTACTTATTAATAATAAATTAATTTACAATATGCAAATTTAATATTGTATATTAGTATATAAGTATAGTAAGAATATTGTTAAGAAGAGAACGGTCGTAAAACGTTGAACCAACGTCCTCGAACGCCGAGTTAACGACTGCATTTTGTATTTATCCACTGGTGAAATTGATTAAACAATAAATGCGTTTAACTCTTTCTACCCAAGACTACATTCACGATGGAATGAAAAAACAATAGAATAGTGTCCTTTTTAGATCTACGAATTGAGCATGGCAACGCTCGAAAAACATCAACCAACTTGTATAATAGAAAAACAAGTAGTGGCAGCTCTCAAACTATATTTTTTTTGTACGTAAGCAATAAAAAATAAACGTAATAAACAACTTAGTTTGTTATAAGTTGAAGGTAACCGTACATGTTTCAGTTAATTACTTGCCCGAACAGAGAGTGCAACATATTACATAGAATTTACAAATAGAATAATATAAGTTACGGTTCAAGTTAACAATATAAATTAATTATTATTAACTCTGCTTACCTTCTAGTTTAATGCATACTGGCAAGTCGGGTACCAAATTTTATTGTTTATCTGTTATTCTCCGTGGATGCGGTTTGCCGGTCTAACTTAAATTTTCTCTGACGACCTGGTATGCTGGTTTCTTCCTTTTCTAAAACCTTAAACAGGGAACAAGACAAAGATACGATATCGGGATAGGTAAGAAATCGCGGGTTCACTTCATTACAGCCTATATTACACCTCCTGCACACGCTGTTCAAGATAAGTGAGCACGCCAGAAATACTGTTATAGTCGCGCTTTCTACCACTTAAAAATTCACCACCTTTTGTTCGTACACGTCCTGATTTGTCAGAAAACATAATATCCATTCTATTATCCACGAGAACCGTTGTTTCCATAAAATCACATGGTGTATGCTATTACCAAGTAACCCTAAACGTATTTCACACAAGCCTATTTTCCTAACTCTGTAATACAAATATGTGTACGAACCTAAATTTATTATACAAAAATTACCTAAATTTAGTTATTAATTAAAATAATTTGTGGAGCGCTTTTTAACGCGTATCAATTTGAAATGGTAATCCAAGTATCGCACAATAAACATATTCTTAGAAATAATAAGATAGTAAAAACATTACTAAAAATAGTGCTGATCAAAAACAACGTTACATTTCAACAAGATCACATACCCCTGTAGGATCCATAAAATATTTAACAACGTATACAATGAAAACAGTATTGAGTTAAAGAAAATAACAATGAAAGTTAATTACGCATACACGCCATCTGAAAAATTAAGTATGTTAAAAACCCATATTATACATGTCGCATCTAAATCTACCAAACCCATTAAAAAAATTTTCCACTAACCTGAAGCATAAAATAATTAATGATAAAAATAAAATTGTACGGAATGTTCTGGAAGTAGCATTGAAAATACCATACTATTAATAAACGTTTATATGAGGAGCATAAATAAAATTCAAAATAATAATAATAATAATGATAATAATAATAACTACAATCATTAATACACACTACCAAAATTTTTAGTGATTCAATAAATATGAATTTCAGATTAGATAAATGTGCAACTTCGCAATTAATAAAAGGAAAAATTACATACACCGGAGAAAAATTATTTGACATTAAAAAAATAGCACCCGAAGAAACATATACCTATTTAGGTTTTCAACAACGACGTGGAATAAATCATACAAAAATAAAACAAGAGTTAAAATTAAAATATAAAGGACATTTAATTAAATTACTTAATACGCAATTAAACGCCAAAAACTTAATTAATGCCATTAACTCATATGATGTTGCGTCAATTTGTTATTCATTTGGAATAATTAAATGGAGTAACACCGATTTGGAAGAAATAGATCGTCTAACTAGAACAACATTAACCAAATTTAGATGTCTACATCCAAACTCCTCTATCCAACGACTATATTTACCCCGAAAAGAAGGAGGTACAGGACTTTTGAATATTACTAAACTATGCAATAGACAGATACAAAACATGCGCAAATATTTCATAGAAGTTGAAGATTTAATTTAAAAAAAAATAGTTAATTTAGATAATGGTTATACACCCTTAAATTTAAATAATACCGACTACAATTATGATACCATAACAATTAAAGATTGCGTCGACAGCTGGAAACAAAAAACATTGCATGGTAGATATGCTTGTCAACTACTTGCAGAAGATACAGATAAATTATTATCAATATCTTTCCTTACAAAAGGTCACCTGCATCTCGAAACCGAAGGCTTCTTTTTGGCCATTCAGGACAAAATTATGAGAACCCGCAATTACGAACGTTACATCTTAAAAAATAATGTCGTGGATAAATGCCGTTTGTGTCAAAATCAAGGTGAAACAATAGAACATATCACTACCGGCTGCACAAAACTCGCTAATACAGTTTATCTTGAAAAACATAATGACGTATGCAGGATTATTCATCAATATTTGGAATTAAAAAATAAATTACCAGTAAAGCAAACGCCCTACTATAGATATATTACAGAATCAGTACTAGAAAATCAAAATGTTGTTTTGTATTGGGATAGATTGGTATATACGGACAAAGCTGTAATGCACAATAAACCGGATATACTACTTATAGAAAAAATTTAAAAAATAGCATACCTTATAGACTTTTCCATTCCAATTTCAAATAACCTTCTTCAAACCGAAACCAACAAAATTAATAAATATAATGCACTTGCTTTCGAAATAAAAACAACTGAAATTGACTATTGTAAACATCATACCTATCATTGTATCTGTGGATGGTCTAGTTAGCAAAAATTTCAGAAAATATTTAGAATGTATTGGGATTCCTTTGGGACTTGCAACATTAATTATTAAAGCTGTGATACTCCATACCTGCAGGATTGTACGCAATACCTTAGCTATAAGATAAATTGAAATGTTTCCTTATAGTATAATAACCGATACTATACCATATGTATATACTATTGTATAATTTATCGAGATTATTAATAAATAATAATAATAATAATAATAATAATAATAATAATAATAATAATAATAATAATAATAATAATAATAATAATAATGAGTGGTTTAATTCCCAAAGAAGATTAACCTGAATACACATGCTGTCTGAGAATTTCAGGGAACTATGTAGGCTAGCTCAGAATATAAATAAGTGCAGGTACGTGTCCAACCAGTTTTGAGACGGAAAACCTAATGGCTGCGAAATACCTGCAATTAATGTTGACTGTGCGAAAACATAAATTGGAAAATATATTAAATCGCCAAATGGTTAAGTGTTGGGAGAACTTGGCAGCCACAGACTGCTTACCTCTCTTCACAACCATTGAATGTCGGAGAAATAGGACATATAACTGTAAAACAATAGAAAGTGATCGAACTGCATCTAACAAGAAAGAACATCGCCTATGAGGAAAGACAACAAACAGAATAAGAAGAAAATTGTTGAAAGCATATGTGTGGAGCACAGCACAGTATGCCTATGAAATACGGGAAGTCTGAAACGCAGACAGAAAAACGGTAGCAGCCTTTTGAAATGATGTGCTTCAGATGTATGAGGACGATAGCATGGACAGACAAAGATAATAACAAATAAGTTACAGAAATAGTAGGGGAACAAGGATATCTGGGGAAAAAGAGAAATAGTAGGGCGGAATACGTTCTAAGGCATTTTTGGGGAATAGTATGTGATATATTACAAGCAGAGATAGGAAAAAAGAGGTAGATGTAGACCTAGATCAGACAGTTATAGATGCAAACTGTGCATATTTCAGGGAAATCTGTAGGTTAGTTCAGAATAGGGAACAATGATGGTACGCGTCTAACCAGTTCTAGGACTGAAGACCTAATGATGATGAATAATAATAATAAGTAAGCCCTGCTTATACGACGACGTATGTCAAATAGCTCTGACTAAAAATTTAATATGTATATACTCAGAGATACATATAACATACGTAATATATTTGATTGACTTGTTGTTGCATCATTATAGTGTTCAATTGATAAAATCCGAAGGATAAACACACATATAAAAATGGCTAATAATGTATCATTTGACAGCACATTTGATGACATTTACAGCGAAAATGGAAATAATGACATCAATAAATGGAAAACACCTTTAATTATACCCGATAGATAACCGTTTAAATAATTTTATCAATAAAAACAATTGGGAATTATGTAGCAATGATTTAGAAGAAGCAGGACCTTCTAATATAAATGTTCAAATAGGACATACTGCAACAAAAAAAGTAAACACCGTAGCGGAAAACAACCCCCAACCGAGAACTACAAATGTTGTTAGCAAACAAATGGCTTCAAGCATTGGTGTTAGCAATAAAAGTGGTAAACGTATTAAATGGACAAGAGAAATGAATATTGACATAATACGTTCATTTTATTACGTTAATAAATGTGAGGACACACCGCTTCAGGGTTGGAGATTTTTAATACACAATGATTTTTCAAAAAAATATCCTGAACTAAATTTATCAATACAAAATCTAGTCGATAGAAGAAACGTAATAATTAAAAATAAATACCTAAGCGAACTAGAAATTCAAGAAATCAAAAGAGAAATAGGCAACGTATTTTATAATGAAAACATCGAAGAATGCGTAACTGACGTAACAACACCTAACCAAAATTAAAATAGTAATGTAGCATTGACAGACAACTCTATCACCGATTTGATATTAAGTAATTTAAAATTTTATAAAGGATCAAACCCCAACAATCGACCAAGATTACCAAAATTGAAATACAAAAGTGAAACAGAAAAAACATTATCAAGCGTAAATGAAGCCTTGGAAAAAATCTTGAAAACTTTTGAACTTGACTTGACACCTCTACATGAATTACTATACTATGCTATTTTAACATGTTTACAGATAAATGGACAATCGTCAATTAATGAAACAGCTAAATGGAATAGTTACATAAGTGAACCATCTTGGAAAATTAGGTTGACAAAAAACATTAATACCTTAAGAAGCAAAATGGATATCATTAGTGAATTCTTGAAAGACAATCCAAGTTTTAAAGTTCAAAACAAAATTAATAATATAATTTTAGGTGCAAAATTACAATACTCATCAAAAAACTTAAAGGAACAACTTATCGATTATAGCGATTTTTTAAATCAGAAAGTTAAGTTAAAAGGAGCACGATTACGGCGATACAATTTAACAACTAAAAGGAATCGACAAAATTTCTTATTCGTAACATCTCCATCAAAATTTTTTAGAACACTTGAAAATCCAAATAACGTGAGCAGTACCAAAGGACAAATAGAAAAAACGTATTTATAGATTTTTGGAAAAACTTATGGCAAAATGATGCTGAATCAGACCTGACATCCCCTACAGTAACCGCAATTAAACACTCTTTCGAAAAAATAGAACCAATGGACGATAATATAAACATTAAGGAACAAGATCTTTTTGATACACTAAAAAACGTTTCTAATTGGAAAGCTACAGGTCCTGACGGAATTCATAACTTTTGGCTAAAGAAATTCGATAAAATTCATAAATATTTAACAATTTGTTTCAACAACATTCTAAAAGGCAGTGAAACAGTACCAAAATTTATAGCCACAGGAAAACTATATTAATCCACAAAAAGGGCGATATAAAATTTGCTGAAAATTACAGACCCATTGCATGTTTAAATGTAATCTATAAATTATTAACATCAATTATAAGTGATAAAATCTATACTCATTGCTTTGAAAACAAGATCATTGCAAACGAACAAAAAGGTTGTATTAAACAAGCAATTGGGTGTAAAGAACAGTTAACAATTGATTCAATTATTATGAATCACGCAAAATCAAAAAAACCAAATTTACACGTTGGTTTTATTGACTTCAGAAAGGCATACGATTCTGTACCTCATAACTGGTTACTGAAAATTCTAGAAATATATAAGGTCTCGCCAAAAATAATCGGACTTCTACATAACCTTATGAACACGTGGAATACTAAATTAACTTTAAATAATGAATGCATAGCAGACGTACAAATTAAACGTGGAATATTTCAAGGAGACTCATTTAGCCCTTTATGGTTTTGTCTAGCTATAAATCCTCTATCAGATTTTCTAAAATATATTGGTGGAGGATTTAGAATGAATTATAAACAAAATGAATTTAGGTTAACACATTTACTTTTTATAGACGATATAAAACTTTATGCAGAAACTAAAAAGATGATACCTACATTCAATAATAAAAACCACAAAATTATTTAGTGATACTGTAAAAATGACTTTTGGGATAAATAAATGTTCTACATTTAGCATTATAAAAGGTAAAATTACAGAGGAAGACCAAAATATTAAGGGAATCCCATCATTATCGGGCAAACAGTTTTACACATACCTTGGTTTTAAACAAAATAGAACTATAAATCATAAGGAAATGAAAGACATTTACACTTTAAAAATTATAAAAAAAGGTTTACAAAATTACTTAATACAAAACTTTCTGCAAAAAATATGTTTTTAGCAATAAATTCCTGGGCTGTTGACTACTTGACTTATTCTTTTGGCATTTTGAAATGGAGCGAAACTGACTTAAATAATTTAGATAGACTAACAAGACACTTACTAACAAAATTTCGATGTTTACATCCAAATTCATCAGTAGACAGACTATACATTCCAAGAAAATTCGGAGGTAGAGGATTGCTTAATATTCGCGATTTATGCAGAAAACAAGAAAACATTCTTCAACAATATTTTCATGGTTTAAATAATAATGGAATATTCACAATTTTAAAATATGATCAAAATTATACACCGCTGAAACTTGAAACATTCTTTGAAACCCTATTACCACCATAAATAACCGATGTGAAAATTGGAAAACAAAATTCTTCACGGAAAATACCCACAATCACTAGAAGTTGAAAATATAAATAAAGTGGATTCCTTAAATTGGATCAATTTTGGATACTTGTATCCAGAAACAGAGGGGTTTTTCTCTGCTATACAAGACGGTGTTATCAGAACTAGAAATTATGAAAAGCACATATTACAAAGCAATGTAACCGACAAATGCCGCAAATGTGACAAAATTGGTGAAACAATAGAACATATTGTTGCTAGTTGTTCTGAACTAGCTCCTACTGCGTATTTAAGTCGACATAACCAATTTGCCAAAATCATACATCAACGACTCGCTGTTAAATATAAATTAATAACAAACCCCCCTCCTTATTATAAATATCAACCTAAATCCGTCTTAGAAAATGAAAATGTATTATTATATTGGGATCGACAAATACTAACAGACCGATCTATACCGTACAATAAACCGGACATATTTCTAATTGACAAAATTAATAGTAAAGGATTTCTTATCGATATTGCTGTTCCTTTAAGTCATAACCTGATAAAAACTGAAAAACACAAAATTGAAAAGTATAACGATTTGGCTATAGAAATTAAACGTATTTGGCATTTACAATCAGTAAAAACAATACCTTTGGTGATATCAACTAATGGAGTCCTCACCAAAAATATAAGAAAAAACCTAAAAATACTTAGATTATCTGAAAAGTTATACTGTATTTGTGCAAAAGCAGTGATATTACAAACATGTCATTTAGTACGTATGTTCCTAAGTTAATAAGCGTATCTGAAATGAAAACTCATTAATTACTTACCAAAGTTATGTAAATTATTATGTTTATGTAGTTTTGAGAGAAATAAAGAACAATAATAATAATAATAATAATAATAATAATAATAATAATAATAATAATAATAATAATAATAATAATAATAATAATAATAATAATAGCCTTAACTCCACTTTCTTCACTATTAAATTCAAGTAGCGCTGGATACAGACTAAATTACAAACACAACTTTCAAAAAATTACACACTTACTTTTCATTGACGATCTAAAGCTATACGCTGAAACACATACACAACTACATTCTCTGATTGCTACCACTAAATTATACAGTAAAGCAATTAATATGTCTTTTAGTTTAGAAAAATCAGCAATCATGAGCCTAGTCAAAGGAATTGTAAAAAATCAAAATCCACCCATAGAAAATCTAAAACCAATGTCTAATACCGACTATTATAAATGTTTAGGCTTTATGCAAAACAAAAACCTAAATCATACTAATTTAAAACTCATATATAAAGAGAATTACCAAACAAGACTAACCAAGTTATTAAATTCAAAACTAAATTCCAAGAATCTTTTTATTGCAATCAATACGTGGGCAGTTTCATATTTAAATTACACATTTGGAATATTAAAATGGAGTGAGAGTGATTTAAATGAACTAGATCGTCTAACCCGAAGAACTTTAATTAAATTTAGATACTTACATCCTAATTCAGCAGTACAAAGACTCTACCTACCTCGTAAAGACGGAGGAAGGGGTTTAAATAATATCCGCGATCTTTGTAGAAAACAAGAAAACAATTTAAAGTCTCATTTTCAAAACTCCAATAATAAATTAATAAAATTAATTAGTACTTATGACCAAAATTACACTCCTTTGAATCTAAACTCTATCAACTATCATCAAATATCAAGTTCAAGTGAAAATATACAAAATTGGAAAGAAAAGTATCTCCATGGAAAATACCCAAATGCTCTAGAAAACAATCAAATTGATAAAAGAATGTCTGTAAATTGGGCAAATTTAGGTTATTTATATCCTGAAACAGAAGGCTTCTTAATAGCAATTCAAGATGGCGTAATAAGAACAAAAAATTACGCAAAACACGTTTTAAAAGAAGCCAACGTAGTTGACAAATGCCGCAAGTGTTCAAAAGTAGGGGAAACCATTGAACACATTTTAGCAGGCTATTCCCCATTAGCCGAAACAGCATATTTAGGAAGACATAATCAGATTGCTAAAATTATTCATATACAATTAGGTGTGAAATCCAAACTACTAGTGAATCCGGAGCCTTACTACAAATACAAACCCAGTCCAGTTTTAGAATCAACAGATGCTCTCATTTATTGGGATAGACCTATTTTAACTGATCATACAATAGCATATAACAAACCAGATATTCTTTTTATCGATAAAATAAATAAAACAGGATTTGTCATTGACATAGCAATACCCCTTACACATAATTTGGAAAAGACAGAATCTCATAAAATTCAAAAATATACTGATTTACGAATTGAAGTTATACAATTGTGGAAACTAAAAAATCTATACATCATACCACTTGTTATTTCAGTTGATGGTATAACTTCAGTTCATTTTCGAAAGAATTTGGAAAACTACAATTACCTGTAAAACTACACTCAATATGTCAAAAAGCAACCATACTCCAATCATGTCATATTGTGAGGAAGTTTTTAAATTAGCGGGTAGAGCTAAATAGCTCCTCCGCTAATTTTAGTTACCAAAACGAAATAAACGTTTTTGAGCAAAAGAAACAAATAATAATAATAATAATAATAATAATAATAATAATAATAATAATAATAATAATAATAATAATAATAATAATAATAATAATAATAATAATAATAATAATAATAATAATAATAATAATAATAATAATAATAATAATAATAATTTTCAATTTCAATTTCAATTTCAATTTATTTACAAGTTTGTTCTCTTTTCACCATAAGCTAACTCCATGAGTTGCTTGACATGGTGTTAAAACTATGTATATACATTCGTTATAATCTAGAATATTTCAAAAAGTATATAAAATAATTAATTAATAATACATAATATATTTGTTATATGAACTTAATATCACCTAGTAAACGAATGGTCTTCTTTTATTATACAGTATGATTTTAGAACTTTCTGCGTATAGTCCTTGTTCTGACTCAACTCTCTCTCTCTATTACAATTTTCCACATTCAGTTCTCCTGCATTTCTTTGTTATTTATTATCCAATTCGCATACAAATTTACAATTGCTTTTTTTTATAATTTTTAGTAGAAACATTTCAGGATTTTAATTTTGTGTAACTTGACAAGCTTCATATGCTTCGTTAAATTTGTTTATAATGCTATTGTACAATGTATTAGAATTTTTATGTTCGCTTAGCTGTTGAACGTTTATATCGGATAATTTAACTTTAATTTGACGTTCGTTCAAAATTTTTTTCCTGTTTGTACATGTTGTTCTATTAACTTCTGTTTGAAAAGTTAGTTGGGCTGCGGTCATGTAGTGATCTGATATTTTCGACTGTATTACAGCAGAATTTATGTGTTTGTACTTTCCTCGTACATAAATATGATCAATACAAGAGGCTACCAATTTCCACACCAAACAATTCTTGACGTGTATAGTCCAAAATGCATTTATATAAACCGCTTGATGTTAATAAAATTTGATATTCCGTTTCCGCGATATATAAGTTTTTACCAAGTAAATCTATGTTAATATCTCCCCCAAAAATGATATAGCTAAAATCATTACATTCTTGCAACTGTTTTTGAAGTTCTTCCACAAAATCGTTAACACTATTATTTGGAGGTCTATAAACTGTAATCAAATTTATATATTTTCCTTGAAATTGTAATGACCCCTGCACATTTTCGTATGATAGTGATTGGTATATCGTTTCAGTAAATTCTAAACTCTTTTTAATATATACTAATATCCCACCACCTCTACGAGCCTCTCTTAATTTATAAAACATTTTATATCCATTAATTTGAAAATTTGACACCATATTTTCCTCAATAGATACTTCTACTAAACTTAAAACATGAAATTTGATGTTAGATATATACAACAGCCATTCATCAAAATGACATCTAATACCATTAATATTTGGGTATCTCAAAATTAGCGAGTTCAGCTTATATCCGGAAGTTACTCCTCATAATCGGTAACACTACTAACTGTACAAAAATTTATGTTATCAGTAAAGTCTTTTTCTTTTAACCTAGCCATTATATCAATATTTATGAATGAATCTTTTGTAGGTTTTTTTCGGTATGAATACGTACTACACTCGACGACTCACTTGATTGCTTTGTTAGTATTTTACCGCCACGTACCCACACGAATTTGTAATTGAATTCTCTGGCTTTTTGTTTAGTTTGCCACAACAAAGATTTATTGTAAGCTGTTAAATTTTCATACAAGAATATCTTACGCTCGTTCTTGTTATTAAATAAATCATCATTTTTCATCGTTTCCTTTCTCTTACTAATAATTCGGTCTCTAATTGCCTGTGAGGAACATTTAACTATTACTGGTGGAACAACATCTAATCGCCTCTTAGGTAAACGATGTACTACTTGTATATCATCCATGCTTACACTCACCTCTAAACGTCTTACTAATTTTTCTACAACCGCTTTTAATTTACCTTCCTTTTCCTCTGGCATAATATCCAATCCATGAATTTCAAGATTAACATTCCTACTACTCTGTTCCAGATTATTTATCTTTACTTCCAGCTCCAACAGTTTGGCATAATAATAATAATAATAATAATTCAATCCAATTCAATTCAATTCAAAATCCTTTATTTATGGTAATATTCTCTCTCTCACCATAAGCTAATCTACAAGATTGCTTGTCATGGTGCTTGTAATTTCGATATCTTCTATTATATAATAAATTAAATTTAAACATATTTCCATAGGTAACAAAGATTTCCCAATAAAAATAAGAAGAAAACATAAATAATTTCATCTACATTATGAGTAAGGAAAGAAAATATATATATATATATATATATATATATGTATATATATATATATATATATATATATATATATATACTGTCTTGTCATGAAGGTCAGATATCAGCTCTGTCAGTAAAAGAAAATGGGCTATATCTATCCATAAATTAAGGGATGACCATCCAGGTTTAGTTTTCACCTGAGCCAACACTTGTAAAAAAATATACTTAACAAAAAACCCCTTTAATTTAAATAACAAATGCAATTTAGTAGGATACATTTTAAAGATTTTGCGGAAAATTTTACAAAGCACGATTTTAGGCATCTGCAATCGTTTTGATATCGCATCGCACCCGTGACTCGGAGCGGTTATTGATTATGTTCTGATTTTCATGAAGAACTTCTATAACTTATACATTATTTATCATTGGTTTTCCTGATCTCAAAAGCCCATTTACAGATTGTGCTTGTTGTTTAAATTTGCTAATCAAATTATTGGACGTCTAAATTTGACCGAGTTCTGGTCTCAATTTTATCCCAACATTGTAATTTCTACTTCATTCATAATAACATTTTACCAAACTAATTCGAGTTTTCAGATCCATGTTTAAAATTGTTTGACTTAAAATTTTCATGAGTACTAGTTTTAGAACAATTCACTAAAATGTGGTGATTTTGTTTGACACTTGTACTATTGGTTGCCATGATAATGCTTTTCGTTTTCATAGATACAGTAAAATTCAATTATTTAAACAACTTAATTCTATTTACTTTTTGTTATAAGCTTATTTTCCTAAAATAAACGTTAACAGATCAGCTGGATAAAAAGTGAACTATATTACGATCTAAGCTTTGAACTTTTATAAAGGATACTACAAACTCAAAACGTAATCATGGTGATCAAACAATTTAAAAATTTACTCAAGTGAGATCGAATATACATCGACATAACTGACATAGAAAAAACCTTTAAAATCTAAACAAATAAATGCGTAAAGATCAAAATTTCTAAAACAAAAAAGTACTGCAACTAGGGATGGACTCGGGCTCGGGCTCTCGGCCCGGCCCGTCCCGGGCCCGGACCGATTTCGGGCTCGAATCCGGGCCGGCAGTTGACTACTTTATTCGGTCCGAGCCCGGGCCGGGCCTATCTTTTTTCGGGCCGGGCCGGGCCAAACGACTCGGGCTGGCCCGAACTTTTCGGGCCGAAAAAACGCACGAGTAGATATTCCATCGTCCCTTCACTTCTATCTCACATTGAGTAAGTAAACGTTCTTAATTATATTTTCACGTAGTGTCTTCATGAACCCATTAATAATCAGTTTTTCGTCTTGTTTAGTGTAAAGAAGACGTGATATTATAACTCACTTCTTATACCGAATATTTTTTTCTAGTCCTATTTAATGTTCCTCATGTTGTACTTTAGGCAAGTTAAAAATGCCCAGAAACATCAAACTAGGTGATTTATTCATAATTCAAAAGTTTGCACGATTTATATTATGTATATGTATATACTTCAAATTTCAATCATGCGGCGAACGTCGATATTATCAATCGCGTGTATAATTTATGTCTACCGCCTAAAACATTAGAGAGTTATTGCAACGTTCATTTTACCAATTTTTTAATAAAGTTTTCTCTTATTTGACATTTACACATGCACAATTACACCTTTAATGTTTGTACTTTATTAAAAAACAGGACACCTTTATTTAATTTAAATACAGGCAGGGAATGCTTTTATTTAAGGCGCCTTAATTTTGACATAGTCCAAATGCCTAACGTACAAACTTACATTTAATTGTCTGCTTTTTGTATAAATATAGCGAAATAAATGGGTTCTTGTAGTGTTGTTTCTGTAATTAACTTTAGAAATACAATGTCCAAGTTTATAACACGAAAAAGATATAAAACGTCACCGCTCTAAATACGAGGATGCTGTTTTGTAATGCTTTTCCTAGAAGTAAGCTGTAAAAATCCTTTTGAAAACAGATATGCTATATGCTTGGGAAGAAGTAAAAACATTGTTTTGAAGTAAACTCGAAAAGTATTCCGTGAAAACACTGACAACACATACAAATGTTATCGTATCAGTGGGAAATGAAAGACTCAAATAATAAAAAGAGATTTATCTTTGTGTGAATACAATTTCTTTGATTTTTTCCAATATAGTTAAACATGTATTATAGGTCACCTTATCACAACAGAGATTAATTCTTTATTCATTTTTAAAACATAACCTATAAATAGAGAATACTAAAAATATAGGTCAGAATAAAGAGTAAAGGAAAAAACACTTGCATTAACACTCCTTTAGATTGGATGCAAACTTTTAAAAAAGGTTACTTTATTTGAAGATTCTTTTAATAAAGTCTGCTTGGAATGAGTTTGCAATAACTCTCTAATTTCAAGTAGGTAATTTTAGTAAATATTTTTGAAGTAGGAACGACAAAATAAAGCGGACGCAAATTTATTATAAAGGTTATAAGGTACGTTAAGCGTACAATTTCATAAACATTGAAAATTGCTAAACATTTTGTACCTTTTGTTACCTATTTATAGGATTTTTTAAAGAATTGTTACGTTTATTTTCAGCATAAATTAATTATCCTATTTTTCTCCCTTACTAATTCAATACCCGCTCGAATAAATTCTGTTTCTACTGTTAAATCCTTCAACATAATTAATAATAAACACGCTCTCGAATAAATTCCTCAACTTAAATCTAGTTGCTTTAAAACGACAAGTTTATGCAACAACTAAATAGTTATATCGTGTTTCAGGTACCCGTTATCTTGGTATACATTACGACCGCCTATAATGGTTTTTTCTATTGTTTGAATGTAAAGACTTGTTGAAATAAGGTCGCTCACTATCCGATGATGAAACACGGGTTTTTCAATTTTAATCGCGCTTCGATAAGCGAGAATTTGCAGTTCGAATTCGTGTTATTTGAACCATTGTTAAATTTGCTTCTGCAGCTTGTGCGTCGATATATTTTCTACATTATTTGTCACCTTATTTCAAAAGCAATGCACGTCTGTTTATTTTCTGTTCGACAACTAGGTGTCTTGCGTGGATTGCTTTTTAGCTGGAGGTCAAATGGATTTTTCCTTTCTGTAGACCAACTGCTTTTGTCTTTAGATCGTTGCTGTAGTTACAATGGTAGAATAAATGGATCCTGAATACCGCGACGTTTCTGTGTTGACTCACCCCCGACGGTTTTCAAGCTAAGTATCCGGACACCTACAGGTATGCAACTCTTTTTCGTTTGTGTGTGTCAATAGGATATTCCGTATTAACGTTTGGTGTAGTTATGTGACAAGAAACGTCACATTGTAGAACTATTGTTCGTTGCTGCTAATCGATATTATCGCTCTACATGTGTGATGTACATGTGTTAAAAATATTGCACAGACACACGCTTATTCCTTTGTACTGATTGGTTTATTTTACAAACGGTACTATGTACGATTTAAAAGATGTCTGACAAAAGCTCCCACACGTTAATTCTTTCTTACTAATTACTTATTTTACAAAAAGTATTAGGTGAAACTTTAAAAACGCTTTACAAAAGCTCTCACAGGTTTATTTTCTACTGATTAATTTTATTTTGTGTAAATACGAAATGCGCACTTCGTATCTAATGTACTAAATTGCTCATATCACCTAACTGTTTGCTTTGAAATAGTAACGCTTAATTTATTGCTCTTGCTTGTTTGTACAGAATCCATTATTTATTCATATTTGTTAATAGATAATCGTGGGCGACGTGTTTTTTGTTTCTTTTTGGGATGTAGGCGAATCCCCCTTCCCTCACAGACTCTGCGCGTTTAATAGTTAGCCTGGTATTTACTTTTCTTCCGGCTACGTTTAGGTACGTAGCAGAATCAAAAATCGAATGTTTTACTACGGTATGTTCCACAAGTATCTTGATTGTAATTCAAAATCATTATACTCTTAAATTAAATAAAAGAGTGATAGTTACTTGTTGAACACAACAGAAAAAAATATCTTCTCATTTGCTGTATGAAAGTAGGGCCGGCCCGAAATTTAAGACTGGCCAGTCTGAATTTTCATTTCGGGTCGGGCCTCGGGCCGGGCCGGTTACCTTTCTGCGTCGGGCCAGGCCGGGCTTATTAAAAGCCCGGCCCGGCCCGGCCCGAGTCCATCCCTAACTGCAACTCTCTTGTTCACAATATCTACCACAGATGTTATAAAATAATTCCTTTCAACTTTCACTATTCTATATGTTTGTTGATTGCAAGCAATAATCTCCTTGATAATTCGATTAATGTTAAGACAATTCCTGTATGTGTGTGGAAACAGTCCTGCTTTCATTTTAAATATTTAAATCTTTATGCATTATGCCGGTTCCGAATGGACAAGCACCTTGACGAAGATCTAGATTACTGAAACGGCTCGAGTGTTCCAATGAGCAAAACAGTTAAACCAAAGGTTTTACCAAATTGGTGGGGTCTTTGGTGAGGAATCCGACTAAGACAGGTCCCCAAAAGAGGGCAGCAGCTCCAACGGTACTTAGAGTGGGGAGACCATAGGGGTCGGTATGGCATTCTATGGCACATTACTGCGACGTGGAAGGCAACGGGGAACCACCACATTACCTCCCAAGTACACAACGTACTTATATTGTAAATAACATGATGGCATTCTCTGGGGTAAAAGATTCCAGAATTAAAATAGTCATCAATTGGGATCTCCGGGAGGGACTACTCCGGAGGATGCGATCAGAAAGTTCAGAATAAGAGTCGGGAACATTTTGCAAGTCGGAGCGTGGAATGTTAGAAGTATGAAGCAAGCAGGTAAGCTAGAGTACTTGAAAATTGAAATGGATAGGTTAGTACTAGACATAAAACTAAGAGACTAAGATATCCACGAAAGCTTTGAAATAGTCACATGAATTGCTGAAAGATATCGGGAAAGTAAATAAAAAACCACGGATAAAAAAGGATATCCTGAATTTAATAGAAAAAAGACGAACATACAAAAATAAATCAGACGAAACAGGAAAACAGAGATACTAAGCCATAAAATGGGAAATTATTCGCAAATGCAGGAAAGCTAAATAACATTGTATTGATGATAAATGCAAAGAGGTACAAACTAAGATGGAAATAGGAAAGACAGACGAAGCATACAAACTAATTAGAATGAATTTTAGGGATTAAAAACCATATAATTTTTAAATTATTTGATGTCCATAATAAAGTTTTTACTATATAGTATCTTTGATAAAGATTTTAAATAAGTCGAAAACTTAGATTGTAGTAGAGTTCAGCTTATTAATCAGTTGACCTGAACAAAATCTGTACATATTAATATTTTGTAATACACAAGGTCAACATACCACAAACTTTAGTGACTTTATAGCTATTTTGATAATTTTCATGGCATTGAATCGCCTCAATAGTATGTGGAAATACAAAAAATCACATAAACCATTTAATTGCTCTTATTTAACAACTTAGCATTTTTCAAGAACAAAAACAATATATATATATATATATATATATATATATATATATATTTACATATATTGATGCAATAGAAGCTCACATAGAGGTCATTGAGTACCATATCTTGTACATACACCACCCGAGGACCCGAAAAAATTAAAGAGTGATATAATAAGCTTTGCATGAAAATATAATAATATCTTTAACGGGCATAGGACGTAAGTAAAGTTCGTAAAAGTTCTGCACTAAAAAGTACGAAATACCATTTAAGAACGCGCTCTATAAAGAAAATTTTTTATTAAAAACCAGTTCAACTTCATTTTATACCTTCATTTCATAACAGGTTTAGGGGCTTATTTCCATTAATAGCATTTCTAAGGCAAAGAAATCGTGTATTTTGAATTAAAAAGCTTAATTTTTCTAGATTTTTTAATTTCTAAATTCATTCATTTGTTAGCAAAACTTCCAATACATCAAGTTAAACCGCAATCGTGACAAGCAACTAAAACGAATAACATGAATGAACATTTAAATTAGTGGGCGTCTAAGCGTTACAAGACCCATAAATCGGATAAGATAATGCGAAACCAAGCTCACCGATGAGCTATTCTTGCATTCATTCAGTAAACAATTCCAATTACGGAACTATAGTAGGATATTTACGATATAACAAATCAAGTATGACAGACAATTTAGATAACATTATGTATCAATTAACTATATTTTCTAGGTAATTGCATCAACTTATGAATCAACTCAAGCAGAAATTTATCAAGCTTTCTACAGGTTAATCACATAAAAACCTTGATATTATATAAACCAGTAAATAATATAGAACGAGATCAATTGCCGATTGTCCTGGTGTCGGTCAATTACGAATTGTCTTTTTATCAATGAATGAAGTTCGCATTAGTGGTACTAGACGTATAAAATAGTTGTATTTAAAAGTTATAAAGTAATAATCGACGTTCCAAGTTAATTTTATTTAAATACGAAAAACTTAGATTATAAGTAAAGGCATGAAGTAAATTCCTGTATGATAAATTTAAATATATGGAAGAACACAAAATGAATTTTCAAATACATTTATTGCTAAATTACTTTAAAAATGGAATGACATAGAAATTTAATCAACGATTTGGTCATGAATCCCAGCATAATATAGTGGTGAACGCAAGTGTATCATTGTGTTAAAATTCTTTGAAGGACAATTTATTTGCTCTATTTACGTGTGATATTACGTAAGTGTTTGACGTGAAGATTTTTCTTGTAAATGGACAACTTAAGATTTTTTATTTGAGTCGAATTCCGATTTGATTTGACCATTATAAAGGATTTTTTAGATGAATACAACAATATAACAATAGTGAGTTATATAAACTTCTTAAGTTAGGTGTTTTTCGTGAAAGCACTAGTCGATGGAGTAATTCTATATTACTGGTCAATATAACGACAACAAATATAGATTCGTCGTCGATTTTCGAAAACTGAATAATGTCACTGAGAAAGATACATACCCTATCCCTTATGTTTCCTCAATCTTGGATAACCTACAAGATGCCAAATATATTTCCATTTTAGATATCAAATCCGCATATTATCAAATTCTCTTGGAAGAAAATCCTTGTCAATATATAGAATTAGAATCTTATGTATTTTATTATTTCGACGATATCAATATAAGTACAGATTCGTTTGAAAAACATATTGAAATTTTGTAAGGTTTTTTAAACGTTTATTAAAAGCTATCTCATACCTTAAGTAAAGATAAATGTTACTTCTGTGAGAAGGAATTGAAATATTCGGGCTATATTGTTAATGAAACTGGTCTTTTGGTAGATCCTGATAAAGTTCATGCGACTTTAGATATTCCAAGAAATTCATAGAATAATTAGCATGACATCATGGTATAGACGTTTCATAAATCAATATGGTACTATTACTGCCCTTTTTCATTGCGAATGGACCAGCACCTTGAAGAAGTTCTAGATTACGATAACGGGTAGAATGCTTGCGCGTTCCAGTGATCTAAAGAGCCAAACTACAGGACCAACCAAAGTAGTAGGGTCTTTAGTGAGGAACCAGACTAAAACAGGTCACCGAAAGAGAGCAGCGGCTCTTTCGACCCTTAGATTGGCAAATACCATAGGGGGCGATATGTCACTCTAAGTCACACTACCGCGATGTGGGATGCAACGGGAAACCACCACATAACCTATCAAGTACACAGGGTACTTAAATTATATTCAAGATTATGGCATCCTCCGGAGTACAACATTCCGTAGTTAAAATAGTCCCCCATTCGCATCTCTGGGAAGGGACTACTTCGGGGGATGTGATCTGAAAGAGTCGTGAATATTCTGCCAGTCGGTGCATGGAATGTCAAAAGTATGAAGCAAGTAGGTAAGCTAGAGAACTTGAAAATTGAAATGGATAGGTTAGCATCAGACATAGTATTGATCAGCCAGAGGGGGGGATTTTTGTAGTGGAGACTTCAGGGTAGTTCATACAAGAACAAAAACAGAAAATTCGGGTGTGGGGATACTTATGAATAAAAAGATAGGACACGTCTCCAAAAGAAGGCAGCTGCTTCTTAAGTACTTAGAATGGCAGAGACTATAGGGGCCGGTATTATATTCTCAACAGAGGCAGGGGATTTTTGGAATGGAGACTTTAGGGAAATTCATACAGGATCAGAGGAAGGAAATACGGGTGTGAGGATTGTTATGCGAAAAAAGATAGGACACCGTGTAGAACACTACTTACAAAAGAACGAAAGAGTACTCATGGTTAGATTAAAATCTAAACCGGTAAATACAGTAAAAATACAAGTATACATACCCACCTCTACCTACAGTGAAGAAGAGGTAGAGAAGATCTACAAAGATATCGAAGACATACTAAGATACGTAAAAGGGCATGAAAATTTCACAATTACGAGGGATTTTAATGCAGTGGTAGGGGAGGGTAGAGAAAGAGCAGTGGTAGGTTTATTTTGTTTAGCGACGAGAAATGACAGGGGAAATAGGCTGGTAGAATTTTGCGACAAGAACAATTTAACCATCACAAACACATTATATCTACATCATGCTAGAAGACGATACAAGTGGAAGATGCCAGGAGATATATGAAGATATCAAATAGATTACATTCTTGTTAGACAACGGTTTAGGAATCAAGTAAAGGACTGTAGAAGCTACCCAGAAGCAGATATAGATACTGACCACAACATCGTAATTATGAAGGCCGCACTTAAATTTAAGAATGTGAAGAAAGGAAAACAGGGATACAAAGCCATAAAATGGGAAATTATTCGCAAATGCAGAAAAGCTAAAGAACAATGGATTAATGAAAAGTGCTAAGAGGTACAAACTAAGATAGAAATAGGAAAAACAGACGAAGCATACAAATTAATTAGAATGAACTTTAGGGATATATAACCGTATAGCAAAAATATAAGGGATGCGGGAGGAAACGTCATTATAGAAAAGTGGGTAGATGGCAAGAATATATAGGGAATTTATATGCAGGAGAAGAACTAACTGCATTAGAACAGGAATCAGACATTGAAAAATGATGACTTGGGATATCCTATACTTAGAGATAAGTTTGATTTAGCATTAAAGGGTCTGAAAAATGGTAAGGCGCCGGGTACAGATAAGGTGCAAGCAGAAACTTTAAAAGCCGCTAGACAAGCAGTAACAGAACGTCTCTTCCAACCTGTAAGCTATATGTATGAGACAGGCAAGATATCGAAAGATTTCAAACGTAATATCATAGTGACTATACTAAAAAAAGAAAGGCGCAGATAGATGTGAAAATTTTTGAACGATAAGTTTGACAGCAGACGTATCAAAAATATTAACTAGAATTGTACAAAGACGAATGGAAATACAAGCTGAAGAAATACTAGGGGAAGACCAATTTGGGTTTAGGCGAAACAGGGGAACACATCAGGCTATTTTAGCTCGGAGAGTGATAATGGAGAAAACAATAGAAAAAGGAGAAAGCGTGTACATAGGATATGTAGAGTTGGAAAAAGCATTCGACAATGTAAAATGAGAAATAATGTTCAGAATACTCAAAAAAATTGAAATGAGTTATAGGGATAGACGAATAGTACACAGCTTATACAAAGAGCAAACAGCAGTAATAGAATTAGAGCAGGAACGTAGAGAAGTAAACATTAGGAAAGGGGTGATACAGGGATGTGCTCTATCCTCATTAATTTTAACTTTTAAACTGAAGAGGCAATGACTACTGTCAAATGCAGGAAGACATTTGGAATGCAGGGACAAAAAATTGATATGCTTAGATTTGCAGATGATATAGCGGTATTAGTATTTAGCAGGGAAGAATTAGCAGCTGCCCTTAATGAAATGGAAACGGTTTTAACAGAGATACGGTATGAAAATTAACAACAATAGAATTAAAGTACTAGTATGCAAAAGAGGGGAAAATAAGTCAAAAACAAGAATACAAATAGGTAACAAGAACTTACAAGAGGTTAAGGATTTCTGCTACTTAGGAAGCCAAATAACGCAAGATGCGAAAAGCACGAAAGATATAAAACAAAGATTAGCACATGGTCGTGCTACATTTAATAAGAAAAAGCAACTACTGTGTTCAAAGACAACAAACATAGAAACAAGGAAAAGATTGCTTAACACATGTGTGGAGCACAGCACTGTACGGCTGTGAAGCCTGTGCAGTAGGAGAAGCGCACAAGAAAAAGGTAGCTGCTACAGACGTATGATGAAGATACCTTGGACAGACAAAGTTAAAAACGAAGAGGTACTAAAAATAATAGGGGAAGAAAAAAATATGTGGAGAACGGTAAAAAAATAAGAGAGATAGGATGATAGGCCACACACTACGGCATGAGGAAATAGTGCGGAATATATTAGAAGCAGAGATAAGAAAAAGAGAAGAAGAGGTAGACTTAGGTTAGACTATTGCACACAGATAGTGAAAGTTGTAGGCTGTAGGAATTTCAGAGAAATGTGTAGGCTAGCTCAGAATAGAAATCAATGGAGGTACCCATCCAACCAGTCCCAAGATGGATAAATTAATGACGAAAAAAGCAACTGTACTTAAACATGATGATTATTATAAGCAACTACAAGTATTGGTTGGGCAATATTCTCGAATAATGTTAATTGTGTGAAAAAATTTACTGGAAAACTTAATTCGGCAAATATTTAAGTGTTGGGGGATCTTGGCAGTCACAGGCTGATTAACCCCCTTCACTGAATCTCGGTGAAATAGGGCATAAAATTAGAAAACAATAGAAGGGGAACCGAGCTGTATACAGGCTGTGTGAGAATTTTAGGGAACTGAGTAGGCTAGCTTAGAATGTAAATAAGTGCAAGTACGTATCCAACCAGTTTTGAGACGGAAAACTTAATAGCGGAAAAATAAGCACAGAAAAATCTGATGATTATTATAAACAACTATAGGTGTTGGTTGTGAAATACTAATGTTAACTGTGCGAAAAGATATATTGGAAAAATATTAAATCGGTAAATGTACAAGTGCTTGGGGAACTTGGCAGTTATAGGCTGTTTATCCCCCTTCACAACCTTACATGTGATTTTCCAATGCTCCACCCGAAGGTACTATATTGGCCAGGAAACGAGTTTTTTTTTATCTGGAAATTTTGAATTTTGCCAAACCCTTTCTGTTTCAAGCAAGGTAGAGATCTTTAACGTGCGTGACAACACTTACACACGGGACCTCCATTTTACCTCTCATCCGAACGAGGGCGTATTTTTGTGAACAATACTCACCTAACATTTTTCAAGCGGACCGTGTCGGGAATCGAACCCGTGACCTTGGGCGTAGTAGTTACACGCCCCCCCCCCCCTTACAATGTCGAAGAAATAGGGTATATAATTGTAAAACAATAGAAGGGAATCAAACTGCATCTAACAAGAAAGAACAGCGCCTATGAGGAAAGACAACAAACATAGAACAAGAAGAAGATTGTTGAAAGCATATGTGTGGAGCACAGCACAATATGCCTATGAAATACGGGCAGTAAATAAAGTAGACAGAAAAACGGTAGCAGGCTTTTGGAATGCTGTGCTTCAGATGTATGAGACAAGGTTAATAACAAATAGGTTATAGAATTAGTAGGGGAACAAGAATATTTGTGGAAAAAAATAGGAGAAATAGAAGGGCAGAATACGTTCTAAGGCATTTTTGGGGAATAGTATGGGATATATTACAAGCAGAGATACGAAAAGGAAGTAGATGTAGACCTAGAACAGATAGGGACATATGCAGACGGTGCAAATTTCATGGAAATGTGTAGGTTAGTACAGAATAAGAAACAATGATGGTACGCGTCTAACCAGTTCCAGGATTGAAGACCGAATGATGATGATGATGATAAAAATTGTTAGTTAAAATTCTTTAATTTTTTTCCCGTCATTTCACTGATGTAAAGTCGATAATTTAACGAAAATCTGTAGGTGATAATGATTTTACCGAAATGTACAATTATAAAATGGTTAACATACCTTTCAAAAAGAAACAGTTTTTACTATTGTTCTCAAAACTTGCTTTTCATAACATGGGGTTTCTCAAAAAAGCAATTCTTGTGTTAAAATTATATAAGCAATAGCAATAATTAATTACCTAAAAGCCAAGGGGCAACAGACTCGTTTTCTTTTGCACTTTTGAGTATTGTCTCTGGTAGTGGAAGCGAATGCCTCACCATTGCACCGTAAAGTCCGTATTCGGCCATAATTGTACTTCTGCCCCAACATTTTTCTGTCTTTCTCCACTTAGCTCTTCTATTTTGAAACCAAACCTTAAACAATCACATAAATTAATGTTGAGTAGGACATAGAAATATATAAGGCAATTATTAACTAAGGATCAAGATCTTACTTCATAAACTTCAGAAAATTCTAAAAAATTCGAGCAAGAATCGATTTATTTGTATAAGAATATATTGGTAAAATATACTACATAAAGGTACTTATTACGTTTGACGCATGGACGAGTAGTTATTAAAAAGTTTCATCCATTAAAGTATTGTATCTTGTGTAAATACTCTGAAAGAAGTTAAATTCGAAGTAAATAAATAAACGATTAATTTACGTTTAAATGCATGTCAATTTGCGTGTATAAATATTTTAAAAGGAAATTTTCATTTAATAACAAAAGGACGTGCTTTACATTGAAAAGCTTATTAATTTAAGTTTAAACCATTAAATCAGATAGCATTCACGCATAAAAAGTATGGTTAATGATTCAGTTCTAAAATAGATTAGAACGCTGATAACATACATAGCAAAACAATGGCGAACGTTCTCGAATTTGCGGGAGACGCATAGAAATGAATTACGCCAAAGGGGTTTAGCTTATTTAAATCCAAAACCGGACAGTCATCAGATAAATGTTAATTGAAATGCCGACGTGGGGGTGTTGTTGATCTAATTGTATGATACGTCATGTAATTAAATTGGTACACAAAATATGCAGTATTTGACAGTAATAATATATGAAATATATTAACATGGAAGAAAGATGATTTAAAACGAATAAAAACTATCGTAGGAGAGACTTTACTTAAAGATATGGAAATTAAATGGAGGATTAATAAACTTATGGTTTTTGAAATGTGTCTATTTGTATGAAAAGTGAACTTTCTTTTATAGCAATCTAACAGAAGATGAAGCATTGACTGATATTAATTTATAAGAATTGGTACTTTGAATACTGGTGGAATTAATAACGAGAAGATATTTACGGTAAAAATTTAAATAAATTGCTATTGAGTGATTTGTGAAGGACTCAAATGCATGGTAGTTAAGTTTCGTAATAAGAGTTCTGTCTGCAATTCATTTTAATTTAAAGATTTTCTTTTAAACGTTTTTTTGGCAAACTCCGCACAGAATTTGTCATTAAAAAGTTATTGTAAAACCTGCTGAGTTCAGCTACGTTCTAACACAGTTTATTAAGGGGAAATTATGTTAAATTAGATGATTTCTAAAAGTAATCGGTGTCCACATGAATTATAAGGAAGGTTTAATTAAGATATTGTTATTGAGTGATAAACCAATGTTTAAGATGTGTTTAAAGAGACTAAAGGGGAGAATGACATAGAATGCGTGTTGCAAATATTAATTATACGGAAAGTTTAATTAAGAAGTTATTAATGAGCGATTATCACATGTTTAAGATTTGCTTGTTACAGAATGACTTAGAGCATGTCTTGTGAGAAAGCTATTTCGAATTATGGTATTTGTCTTTAAAAATTGTTTATAGGAGCAATGGTAAAGATAAAAAAAACTTATTTTAATTGTGCATTTCAAACCATTATAATAGTATACAAACAATAGTAGATGATATTTAGTTTATTAAATTAAATTACAATTCTAATTACAGGTGTGTAATAATATTTTCTTAACATTTAATAAGAATATTTCAATAAAATACATTCTTCTAGTGTCACTATGGTGACATATTATAGCATAGTAACAACATCGTTAGGTTAGGTTCTATAGATCTCTTCATCGATGTTTGAATTATAATAATTTACACACAATTGTCATTTGACAAAGCTTGTCACTTTCGTTCTAATTTTGTTCGGGTGAAGGTCGAGTGGGTTTATCTATTGATAACCATGGCCAAATGGGTCTGGTCTAGGGGAAGAAAAAAGTTGTTGGTGTAAGAAAATCATTGTTGGCATAGGGCACTTACAGAGTGTTGTTAATAAAAGAGAGATATAAATGTACTTGTAGGCGACAAGTGGTGCATTTTGATAGTCAAAGTGCTGATAAAGCTTCTTTAAGCATGCATTTTTCGAATGTTTTGTAAATTTCAAGTAACATGGAATTTCGAAGTAGCGTGCAATTAGTGTAAGGCGTAAATTAGAGGTTAAGCTGATTTTATTTCTAGAAATAAAATTCAACTTTGATGCTGTGTCAAATTTGATTTTGAGGTTAGATGTCTGGTGTACATTTAGAAGGCTTAGGTTAATTCTAGAGATTGTTAGAACGAACTTCTTGATGCATCCCTGATCTTGGTTGATTCAACTTACACTATTTGGTAAGAACGTTCCACATTTTTCCTTTGTTCTTCTGTATTTTGAACTACGATAACAGTTTAAAAGTTTTGTGGGTGATAAATTCTATGTTAGTAAAGGTCCATGTATCTCCCTCGTTAAGTAGAGTCTTTAATAATCATAACTTAAATTTTCTTATACTGTAAATTAAATACAAACAATAATTTTTATGTTAAAGTATAAATAACTTGTTATTTGTGCCATATGGCGTGATAACAAAAGTTTGTGTGTACAATTTGTACTATGTACTCATGATATAATTTGAAAGCTAGGATTAATTTTGAATGTAGTTTAAAGTGATGACATTTTCAAATCATTTGTAATAATTTCAAATGTAAAGTCGCTCGCAGTACTGCCCATGACATGAAAAATAATTATTTTATGTAGATTAATTCACAAAATATTTTAATATTTAATTTTCTGAATCATTAATTCTTACTTGGTTCAAGAAACATCACGATTGATAATTTTCTAGAGACTATAGCTCCACAATTTGCTGTAAATACTTTGTTATAATTTTGAAAGAAACTAAAGAGAAGATAAATTTATATTTAACCTAAAGTTTTGTTTTACTGAACTTTAAAGAAAGGTGGGCAAACTTATATTGAAAATATGAAAATTAACACCAGGTTCATAGTTGTGTCATTTTGTGATTATTGTTAATAAGTGTCTACAAGCTGAGCTAGTCGAGGCATATTCATCGGGTCATTTGTTAATCCAGAAGAGGACAATTGGCAAGGTGTTTTGGTAGGGTTTTGGGGAATCAAATTTTAGTTGTGTATATATGTCTAAAAAAGCCAGTATCATAGCAATATATATATATATATATATATATATATATATATATATATATATTAGTTAATTACAAAAGATAAGTTGATAAATACTATCGTATTATAGTGAATAAGATGAAATAATAATTTAGACTTTTATGCAAAGCCCAAATGATCTAATAAAGTTATTGTTTTGCTAAAGGTTATAGAACTATTAGCTCGATTTATATAGGTAAATATGCTTTTATTATTTATATAAATATATGTGTGCATATATTGACGTGATATTGAGGGCACGAGAGATCATTTAACCCCAAATTCTATAAAAAATTACCACCCAAAGAGAAGGAAACAGAATAAATTAAATATTTTATTGTTCCACCCTGTATAAATATAAGCGTATTTCATTATTACTAAAATTCAAATCCATTCATGTCATTACCGTAAAAAAACAATTGCGAGCTCTAATTATTTGTGTAATAAATTCCTCGTGTGTAGGTATAAAAACAAAGCGCAGTTTTGTGTGTAGACAAACCTGCAGACTAAAAAAGAGTTGCATGCACTTTTTTAAAATACTGACTTTATTAGAATGCAAATTAATTGTCAAGAATGCCATGATTACCAATTACGAGCATCTTCATAAAACCAATTGCGATTAATTTAAATGATTACTGAAAACGACGTTTCATTCTAAAACATAAATACAAATATGCATTATAACAAAACACATTTTCTGTGTATTTGCTCTATTTATCGTAAAAACACAAAAGCAATTGCATCTGCAAAGCATATGGAATGCATTTGTGAGCCTTTATTATGAAATGAAATTCATATTAAGAGTTTCAAATAAACCACTAATTCTAGAATTTATGAGTACTTGAAAAGAGATTACGTCAGTTACTAAGAAATACTATTAAAAGCCAATTATTTCGCTTAAATCAATAAGCGTCCCGTTTCAAAGAAACACGTGGCAATTAAAAACCCAAAAAAGATAGATAAGCAAGTTGAATAGTTTTCCATATTACAATAAGAGAGAAAGCGACAGCGAACATTAACTGCGTGAGTTAGAAGAGGATACACGACGCTTTTGCAATGAATATGAAACATAGCTTGACACTAATTGGATCGTTGAAACCGCAAAATTCTTGTAAATTTTTACATCAGCGTGTACTAGTGCTTCCAAATGAACCGGGAGAGATTTCGAATTGAGATAATTTTTGTATATAAACGGAAGTAATCGACACTCGTGATCGTTTATTTTACGAAATCTACCATGTAAGTTTGAGTAAAGAGACTATTTCCTAAGCCAAACAATAAGTAACATGATTTAATTCAGTTTTCGAAATTGACCATATGCAAGCACAGTTGCATTCTTTAAATTATTTACGACATGAAACTTATGCATTCGAACATTTTGAAATCTATTTCTAATTCTAGTTTTAAACGTAACTATTTGATGAAGTATAAAAGAATTGATTACAATAATATGGGTAATTTTGGTTGAAGATCACTACTGCCGAGTTTAATCCATACAAAAATAAAGATGTACCTTGGAAACTAATTGAGATTTATTATGAGTTTATTATGATTTGTATAAGAACTAATTGACATCGCAAATATAAAATTTTGATTCTTTGTTTGTTAATTGATAAGAATATTTGAATATTTTGTAATTTAAGTTAGAATAATTTTTGAATTTTATTAATTGTGAAGCGGATAGTTTGCAGAAAATTTTGAGGTCAAAGTTCGAAGCATTTTGACCTTAATAAATTATCTGTGCAGCATCATTAACCAATTATACTGACGAACCGGGTAGTAGAAAATAAGTAAATTATCCACAAGAGAAGAGATTTGAGTTCTGTAATTTTAACAAAGATTAAATAAGGATTCTTTTAGGAATAATTTATATATAAACCTAAGCTATAAACTGTTCTATATTCTTTTGTATGAAAAAAAAGTGCTTAAGATTGCTGTTTCATTCCATTTTATAAATTCTACAGTATAAATTCCGTTGAGCCAGACAACAAAAATCCAAGGAAGGTAAGATAGTAATTTCAAATTTACTAGCTGCATTTTCATAAGTGCAGTTCGCTGTACCTAAGTCACAACACTAATTAGTGTCGCTCCTACTCACAGAGGTTATCGCAGCAACAGCAGTATACTATAGTATGTATGTATGTATGTATGTATTATATATATATATATATATATATATATATATATAAAAAAGAAAGAGGGACTAAGTTCGTTTTAGTTGTGAAGCGTGATATAGCAGGAATCAATATCTGTTGAGGCTAGTTTTTTGGCGAATGCACCGACTGTTGGACGGTTAGGAGCGTTTTTCTCAGTATTTTCTGTGTGCGTGCGTTAAACTTGATGGAGGGTGGAAAACCGTTGATGTTTTATGTGGAATTTTGTGGCGGTTATGCTCGGAGTTTCAAGAAGGGAGCTGATGGTTGGCCGTAGAGGTAGGGTGAAGCTCTCTTACTTCTTCGCTCGCCATCGAGGTTAACTAATGTAGGCAATCTTACCTAGTGATTTTATAACAAGTATTGTTAATTGTAATTAAGCAAGTTGGTGTGTCTTGGTAATGAATTGGCATAAGTGAAAATTTTAAAGTAAATACAGAGTTAAGAGCGAAGCTTTTATTAAGCATGTAAGTACAAACTACTGCTATTTTGGTTGTTGGAGCGTATAAAGGCGTTCTTAAACAGAATTTTAATGGTGAATGCATCAAGTATTGATTTGTTGATCTAAAATGGAATGGTAATGGAAGATTTTGGAGGTATGGATGCACTTTCTAACGAAAATTAGGAGAGATTTGTATAGTAGCGTGCCGAGAGGAAAGGTGTTTCAACTTGGAGAGCGGTTTCAGAACCTAGAATCATTATAGACGGCAACTTCTGTTAAAACAGAGGCTGTTTACATCGATTTAAAAACTTGATTGAATTTGGTTCAAGTCGTTTACACAGTTTGCTGAATTGGTTATTGGACGTGACATGATTTTCCAATAAACGATCGTGGCTTCGAATCTCCTTTTAGTGGTTTACGTTTCTTGGTGATTACAATTCTGTGACGTCAATGGCTTGTTGAAAGAGCAAGTTAATAAAAATGCATTGAGGGCTAACATCCGATAACGTGCGATAGAGTTAATAAAAGCTATACCTACTGTCTCGATTAAACATATAAATACGTGCCAAAAATTTAGTATTAAAGAACTATACCCATTTCCATAAACGTTAAATGTTGGCAAATATACCATATAAGGAGAATATTGAGTTATATGCAACATATCGTATGTCTAATTCAAAAAATAATGATAGATGTTATATGAAGAGTTTAAAAGATTATTCCGTCAAATAATTGTGTAACATAGCTTACTCTAAGATTAAAAAATATGTATGTGCTAATGTTGTGAAAGGATTTGCCTGTATACTTGCAGTGACAGCAAGAAAACGATTTGCAATAGGTTTAATTAAAAAATATATGTGCTAATATTTTGTAAGAATTTTCCTGTGGAAAGGATTGACAACATTAGTGGCTACGTGGTTGAGTAACAAGAGAAACAAAGAATGACAACTAATTGCAAAGTGTGCATGTGAGTCCATCTCTTCTACACTTATGTAAAGATTAATATTGAGAAAATTACATGTAAACTTTAAATATTGCTTTAGGCATTTGATTTTCTTGTTATAATACTGCGTGAACGTGTTTACTTATTCTTATGATGGGCGCTAATTACGTATGCATTATTTGTGTATTTGAATGTGAACTAAATAGCTGAGTAGGTTATTAAATGTGACATGATTTTTTCAATGAACGATCGTGAGTTTTGATCTCCTTTTTGCCGTTTTTTTTCCTGATGGATTACAAGTATAGTATGTCAATAACGTGTTAAAAGAGCAAGTTAATAGAAATACATTCAGGGGTAGATAGACAGCTGCGATAGCTAGCTCTCGTTCATTCACGTATACTATAGAGACAATCACCACGTATTTATTATGAGAGCCAACCGCTTTATTTTCGCATTGATTTAAATGAGAGTCAATTTGTGCTGCAGTTTCGGCTGTTCTGTACTACTGTGTTTTTCAAGTCTTCTTACGGCTACTGATCCTCAGGTATTGGAATATCCAGTGTAAAATAGTGAATTTGACAAATTGTTAAAACATCCAAAATGGCAATATGTTTATGGGACAAGATGTTTTTAATGTTCAAAATTGATGTAACAAATATTTGAAATGGAAAAGCAAAAAAATTCAAAATGGAAAATATAGCAATTTGTATAATGTCCAATATTCCAGAATGAAATGGCAAATGTGGCAAATTGTCCAATGCTCTAGAGATTTTTTTCAAATTCGGACTATTTGCAGTGGCGGCTCGTGGTGATTTTATTTGAGGGGCTCTAACTGCTTATGGTATGAATATAATACAAGATAACATAAGCAACATTCACCTTCAATGGTTTGGTGTATTCAGCCTAGTCACTCACACAGACCCATTAATTTTTATATACTTGTTTATAGGTTTATGTACAAAAAGTCACACACTGTACTCTAATTGTCACGTAATAATAATTTTACTGCTTGTATACGAAATCAAGCCTTCTGTCTTTCTGAACAATAAAATGGTCTATAACTTTTTCGTCAAAATTTTTGATGGTAGGTATTAAGTTTTTGTTGACTGACATCATTGCTAAGGCATTAAGACGTTCTTCGGTCATTGTGTTTCTTAGATAAGTTTTAATCCTATTAAGAGTTGAAAAACATCTTTCAGATTCGGCAGTGGACATTGGGGTTGTGACTATAATTTTTAATAATTTTATTGTTTCGCCAAATGTTTTGTTTAACCCATTTTGGGTCAATCAGGAAAGCATGTTTAGGCCGCCTAAAATATTTTTAAATTTGGAAAATTGGAAATGCGATGTTGGAAATTTTTTTGAGTAAGTATCAAAATTACTTACGTCTACTAAAAATGCGGCATCTAAATGAGTTCGGTATGAGAGCCTGTCCTTCATCTGAACAACTATTGTATCGCACACTTCTTTAGCAATCAAATTCCGATTTTCCACGTTACTAATTTTTCTTCGTTTAGTATCATTACAGATTATATATTTTCTATCTCATTAGTTGAATTTCTAGCTGATGCTATTATCCTTTCAGTCTTCCATTTTTCACTTCAGTGCAACACTGTCTGTATCTCTAGCTTGAAACTGATTAAATAATATGTTAACATGTGGAAAAATTTTATGAAATAAATTGAGAAAAAACACAAAATCAGGATCTTCCAGAATTCTACGCAAACCATATGCTTCTCTGCAGGTAATAGTTTTATTGCATTTTTCTTCTAATTCCTGAAAGCATTCGATTAGTTTTTCTGTATTCTCATATACGACGTTCATAATACGAATATTATGATTTCAACGTGTGGCAGCAACAGTGGGCAATTTTTGCTTCACTATTTCTTTTAGTATATCACACCTGTGAGTAGAATAAGAAAAAAAGTTGGAATTACGGATAAATTAGAAAAAATTTTTTTAACTGTAGCATTTTGACTAGTTGCTTTCTGCATAATTAAATTTAATTGATGGGCATAACAGTGAACAAAATGGGCATTTTTATATTTAAGTTTTATTTTTGACTGAACTCCACTAGGAGAACCACTCATAACATTTGTACCGTCATAAGTTTGAGCGATTAGTTTAGATGGCAAGTTTAATATTAATTTATCTAATTCCTGCTCAATACACTCCGTTAAACCGTTAGCTGTTTTATCTATTACTCGTAGAAATGTCCAAAATCTCTCATAAATATTTCCACTGTAGAAATATCTAACTATAATTACCATTTGGCATTGATTTTAAATGTCAGTCGTCTCATCACACTGAATTGCCAAAAATTCACTACCTTTAATTTAATCTTGAATTTCTTGACGTCACACTGCAAGCATGCTTTCTAAAATCTCGTTTTGCATAGTTTTTAGATGTGCCTTTAAATACACTCGATTTGTGTAAATGTTCTTTTAAAATTACATCCAATTCCGAAGTAAAATCAATTAATTCTAACAAAATTCCACGGTTTTCGGAATCTTCTTTTTCATTGTGTCCTCTCAATGCCAATTCCAACTTTCCCAAAAATTTAATACAATTGATAATTTTTTAAAAAATGTATCTATTTTTAGTCACCTGTTCATTATGCTTCATAATGTTCTGCGTATATGCGGAATCTAACTCAACCGCAATGTTCACGGAACCTAGCATAGCCAAATCCGTGCAAGACCTTATATGGTACTTGCTAATTTCATGCTTTTTTATTTTATCGTTTATATGCTTCAGATCTCTAAAACCTTTTTCCAACCATGTTTTGTCCATTCCGTCACGATAAAATAAATGGCAAGGAAAACAAAATAGAACATTCGATTCAGAGCATCCGGAAATCCACTGACATTTTTTATAAATTTTTTTTGAAAAATGCCTTGTGAAACTACGATTTCCAACCTTATCTACCTGTTTCAGATTTAAATCCGGTGTCGGACGGCCTAGGTTCTTAGTTTTCACCTTTTCTGTTAATGAAAGAGTTTTAAATTTAATTTCGACAATATTACGAATATTATTTTCAGTCATCTTAAATAATTCAAAATAATAATCAAAATTATACACTACAACTACACTCACAAAACAAGACACGGTCTTTACTTTCAACGAAAACAAGTGAAATAATCTCTACGCTCACGCAAACTAGTACCGGACAACAACAAACACGTCTTGAAATACCAACAGATACTGCGGCTAAGGGCTCTAATGATGAGAGCCCTGTTAAAGCTATCTGAAGCTGTTATTTGCGTTTGACGGAATTTGTCGTCGTTCGATTTCTTATAAGATTTACATTGAAGACGGACTCAATAGAATGGAGCCTTCCCTTACACCGATGTACTAAAGAGAATCAAGGAGTTCTGTTAACGTGAAGAGAGCACTGTCAAAATGTCTAGGACAGGTATTTATTTATTATTGCTTAAATGTCGGATGTAAAATGAATATAGTGAGAAACGTAATTGTTTTAAATAATTTTAAAATATTAATATCAGTGTTACATTTGATCGTTTGAACCACAAATCTTAAAAGAATTATATGCATTCTGGTGTTAATTTTCATTAAAACGGTTAGATGTGGTTGCTTACGAAAGGACGACGGCGGGATATGTTTACTATTTATATCTGTTTCCGGCATCATACATCATTGTAAACTGTAAACGTAGCATTTACAATTTATTTACTGAAACCACTTAAAAATGCCGGGCTGAAAGCATTTATGCATTCGATCTCTAGTTTTGAGTAATCATGTTACGATGAATTAATTTATGCCGATAGAGTAGCCGCGGCTGACTATTTGGTAACTAAATTCCTGTTGCAAAATCTATATTCTGTAGCTTTATAGAATCTTCAGTCGATGTAATTCAATTGTAATATGTTTTACGTAATAAAATTTCATTTCAGATTGTGTCGTACCAAAATTGGAAAATTACTCCCTACTAACAGCTTGGTATAGCATTCGAATGGTAAATACAACATGTTAATGAAATAAATGTCAATAACAGATTATTTGCGAGAAGGAAGGGGTGTGTATAGTATAGATACAGTAAATCTATGGAAGAGTGGAGTATAGAAGTGACGTGATAAAAGCAGGGCGCTTTGAAATGTGTAATTCTGAGCACAATGGAACCGATTAGCTCCTGCCGAGTCCCGCTACAGAATTAATTAACAAATTAAATTAGAAATTAACTTGTTCAATAGAGAGCGGCTGCAACTTGATTCGTGTAGACAACTACTATTTAAAGTAGATTTAAACACGAACTCAAGTACGGCTCAAACCAACCCTATTTAACAGCACAGGAACTGCATTAAAACTTGGTTTTGAGCTTTACGGAAAGTTAATTTTCGAATTAAACCAGACTGGTTATCATATTTTAGCTGTTGCGAGATTTCTGAATCAAATTGCGCGTAGAAAGATTAGTGTAAACATAACGTCGCTTAAGTAGGGGATGATTGAGGGTAATGGTTTAAAATTGCAACAGGAACGCTTTGGTATCTGTAATCAAAATAAAAACAGAAGCGCTTTTAGTATTGCTCACATTAGCGCGGCGAAAATTTTTTGTACGACGTGTTGCCTAACACAACGGCGCTGAGCCAATTTGCAGGTTCAACATATCACGTTTCAACGAAATAAAACCTTACAAGTTTTACTAATGGGAAAGTGCACTTGTACACACAAGTAGCTGTTACTAATTGACACTTAGCACTTAGAACAGCATGTTGTTGGCTCGCAAATATTGCGTTACAACACGAGTTAGCTGCTAACAATATGTAAACTTATACATCTTACTCGTGCTAATAATTGATGTATTTTGTAAAAGAAAACAAAATTTAATGCCGTGTAAGAATGAGTAACAGCGTCGTAATAAAATGCTAATGTCACACCAATTTTTCGCCCCATTATCATGTAAAATAATGTGCATTACCAAGACGCCGCCGAAATAAGACATAGTTTTATGTAGCTGAATGTGTTTGCCAACTGTATATAAATAGGGCATTAATTTTAATTCGTTTTTATTGGCGTAAACTAGACATTTTATGTTATTTCAAGTGGTTGTTTTTCCTTGCTACAAAATGTTACTCGTGAATGAGCTTGTAGATTATCATAACGATGGTTGCTACATAAATATGGAAATCGACTTCAACAACATGTACTGAAGAGAAGAATAGCTTAACGAGGTAACTTTTTATTTGTCGAAGGATGTAGTTGTCATTCTAAGTATAGCCAAGTGTAATATTTTCAAGCTGCCAACCCTAATTTAACAAGGTTTTTGTAAAGAAAAAACTGCTTAATAAATACCACCATTATACTTTTATCGATCAAAGTAGAAGAGAGTAAGGTATTGTTATATTATGCCAATATTTTAATTGATAGTCACAAGTTAAACTCTTTCTACCACAAATCAACACTGTTTGGCCTGATGCCTGTCTGCATACCCATGCATCTGTGGACATGTCTACATCTAGGAAATACCTGTAAAGAATTTGATTTTAATTCGAACGGTTTTATAGCCAGAGCCGGTTCCAAGCGGTAAGTAGGGAGTGTCCGACGAGATGCTTGAAAAAGTTCGTCCGGCTTAGAGCGCCTTGATACCCTATATTAAAGTACACGTGCTGAACATAGAACAAAGGCCTAGAAAATCGGAATCTCCAACTCATTTTTTGTGCTACCCTATAAGTAGCAAATCTATTAGATGCCCATTCCACTAACCTTCTTTCAACATACCTTGCATTGGGGAAGAAAACATATAAATACGATTGCGAACCCAGCAGAATTTAGTGTGCTACTTAATCTCGGAGGGGAACGAGCCCCGGCCACCAACGAAACCCGGCCACCAACGAAACCCGTAGAGTTTCGTGGCCGACATTTGAGGCCCGTCTAGTAATGTCGGTCGAAGGGAAGTCTAATGACATCTCGATCACTGGCGTGCTAGAGGCGCAAGTGGACCGTTTCGTGGAGTGCATACGGACCTCGGTCAGTAGAGCCACTTCCATAAGACCGGTAGAGGAGAAGAGGGACATCCTTCCTCTGCACATCCGTGACCTCATCCGGGAGAAGAACCGCGCCAGGCGTCAGTGGCAAGGAACCTGGGATCCTGCGGAACGACTTCGGTATAATCGATTGGTCGCCGAAATGCGATTAGCGATTCGGCGGCACTGAAACGAGGCCTGTGAAGGCAGACTGGAGGACCTCCGAGCCGAAGACAATTTTCCGTGGAGGATGTCGAAAGTACTGAGGAACAAGACGTCCCCAATGCCTCCTATCCATGGTGAAACAGGCTTAGCCTATTCAGTATCTGAAAAGGCAGAAGTCTTCGCAGACAGCATGGAACGTCAGTTCAAACCGAACTATGCTGACGCAGATTTTCGGCATATCGAAAAGGTTCACCGCGACGTCTGACGAAGGCTAAGGGATGACGACCTTCAGAAAATCGACGCCATCACAGTTGGAGAAGTGAAGAACCTCATCAAGGCCTTAAGGGTCAGAAAGGTTCCTGGATCGGACGGAATCTCCAATCGGGCTCTGAAAGCGCTATCGGAAAACGCCCTTCGGGTGTTAACTGGAATCATCAATGCCATGTTGAGACTACGCCACTTCCTATCCACGTGGAAAACGGCGGACGTCGTAGTGCTCAGGAAATAGGGAAATCTGCGACATTCCCACAGAACTACCGGCCAATTAGCTTGCAGTCGGCGGTTGGGAGGATAGCAGAAGCCGTTTTCTTAAGGAGACTTCAGGCAGCGATGCAGGAACACTACGTGACCTAGGACGAGCAGTTTGGGTTCCGTAAGGGGTATTCCACCGTTCACCAGATACTGCTAGTGGTGGAACACATTGCGGAAGACTTCAACTGGCGACAGTCAACAGGCGCAGTGTTCCTGGACAAAGTTTGGCATTATGGCCTACTCTAGTGCTGCAGAGGGGGTTACCACGCGCTCTCGTCCAACTGACGAAATCCTATCCTTACGATAGATGGTTTTGCATTAGTTTTAACGGAGGCAAATAATCAGGGCTGGGGGGTTCCTAAGGCTCTTTCCTTTCGCCAGCACTCTTCGAAATCTTTGTGAGCGACCTACCGAAAACCGCGGACACTAGGATGGTAGTATATGCCGACGACACAGTCATTCTAGCCAGGTCCCATGCTCCGCACCTCATCATGCAGACACTGCAAACGGCGATAAACGCTCTTGAGGAGTGGCTAATACTCTGGCGAGTCAAGGTCAATCAGAAAAGAACACGACAGAACACGCCAAAGTAGGCTAAACGCTTCAAAGAAGCTTAGGCTTTACAAGGCGATAACCAGACCCACGTTTGCATACGCATCAGCGGCGTGGGGCAACGCAGCGTAAACGCACATGCGTAAGCTCTAGGTGATCCAGAACAAGGCCCTAAGGGGAGTTTTCGGAGCTCCCTGGTTCATTCTAAACGTTCAGCTTCACACAGAGGCAAATCTGCAAATCGTTAAGGAATGGCTCAGGTCGAATGCAAAGAGGTTTTACGGATCTCTAACCAGCTCATACGAGCCTTGGGAACCTATAAATATGTCCTATGGCAACGAGATAGACACCCCAGTGCGATGCTCTGGCAATGATCTTTGCTGCGATTCCATCAGACGCCCGAAAGGAATAACCTGCGCGTAACGCCATGTTTTTTTTACAATTCGCGACGGCGGTGGAGGTTCTAGTCCAGGTGCGCTAGTCACGGGATCCCTATAAAGTCTAGAACAAGGGATCTTGAGTCCGACACCTAAGTGGATTTTTAGTAAAAACCAAATTGATGTTTTGCTACACAAAACAATGAAGTTCACAAAGTTGTCGAGTGAGAATGTGACAAAGGCAATGAAGTTAAAGTTTGTATTTGGCGCTACAAGATGTGATGAATTGTTGAAGGAAAATATTCCATTATCGTCATTAAGGACACTGCGGCGACGATTACAAAATATTCAATTCAATTGTGGTATTTTGGATAAGGTGTTGAATTTTTATCATTAAAACTGAGTAGTAGGATTGGATAGTCCGAGGACAGTGTCACCATCGCGGTCGCAAATCGCTTTTAAATAAAAGTTCTCATTAAAAAAACCCATTACCATTCATCATCATTAGGTCTTCAGTCCTCGAACTGGTTAGACGCGTACCCTCACTGTTTCCTATTCTGAACTAATCTACACATTTCCCTAAAATTTGCACAGTCTGTATCTATCACTATCTGATCTAGGTCTACATATACTTCCTTTTTCCTATCTCTGCTTGTAATATCTCCCATACTATTCCTCAAAAATGCCTTGAAACGTATTCTGTCTTTCTATTTCTCCTATTTTTTTTCCACAGATATTTTTATTCCCTACCATTTCTATAACCTATTTGTTATTAACATCGTCTGTCCTTGCTATCATCCTCATACATTTGAAGCACAACATTCCAAAAGACTGCTACCGTTTTTCTGCCTGCTTTCCCTACTGCCCGTATTTCATAGGCATACTGAGCTGTGCTCCAGACATATGCTTTCAACAATTTTCTTCTTGTGTCTATGTTTGTTGTCATTGATCATAGGCACTGCTGTTCTTTTTTGTTAGATGCAGTTCGATCCCCTTCTATTGTTTTAGAATTATAGAGCCTATTTCTTTGACATTCGGTGGTTGTGAAGAGGGGGTAAGCAGCCTGTGGCTTCCAAGTTCCTCCAGCACTTGAACATTGCGGATTTAATATTTTTTCCAATATATTTTTTCGCACAGTCGACATTAGTAGCAGATATTTCACAACCAACATCTGTTGTTGTTTATAATAATAATCAGATATATCTGCGCTTATTTTTTCGTCATTAGGTTTTCCGTCTCAAAACTGGTTGGACATGTACCTCCGCTTATTTATATTCTGAGCTATCCTACATAGTTCCCTGAAATTCCCACACAGACTATATACAGCTCGGTTCCCTTCTGTTGTTTTCTAATTATATGCACTATTTCACCGAGATTCAGTGGTATGTGAAGGGGGTTAAATAGTCTGTGGCTGCCAAAATCTCCCAACACTTAGACATTTGCCGAATTAATAGTTTTCCAGTAAATCCTTTCACAGAATTAACATTATTCGAGAATATTTCACAACCGATACCTGTAGTTGCTTATAATAATCATCATGTTTAAGTACAGTTATTTCTATTCTTAGCTAGCCTACACACTTCCCTGAAATTCCTACAGCCTACATCTTTCACTATCTGTGTACAATAGTCTAACCTAGGTCTACTTCTACTTCTTTTTTTTTCTATCTCTGCTTCTAATATTTTCCGCACTATTTCCTCTTGCGGTAGTATGTGGCCTATCATCCTATCTCTTCTTTTTTTTTACCGTTTTCCACATATTTCTTTCTTCCCCTACCATTTTTGGTATCTCTTCATTCTTAACTTTGTCTGTCTATGATATCTTTATCATACGTTTGTAGCACCACACTTTAAAGTCTTCTACCTTTTTCCTGTCCGCTTCTCCTACTGTCCAGGCTTCACAACCGTACAGTGCTGTGCTCCACTAATACGTTTTAAGCAATCTTTTCCTTGTTTCTATGTTTATTGTCTTTTAACACAGTAGTTGCTTTTTCTTGTTAAATTTAGCATGACCTTGTGCAATTTTTGTTTTATATCTTTTACGCTTTTCCCATATTGCGTAATTTGGCTTCCTAGGTAGCAGAAATCCTTAACCTCTTGTAAGTTCTTGTCACTTATTTGTATTCTTGTTTTTGATTTATTTTTCCCTCCTTTGAATACTAGTACTTTAGTATTATTTTTGTTAATTTTCATACCATATCTCATTGTTAGAACCGTTTCCATTTCATTAAGAGCAGCTTCTAACTCTTCCGTGTTAGATGCTAATACCGCTATATCATCGACAAGTCTAAGCATAGTAATTCCAAATGTCTTAATGCACTTGACAGTATTCATCACCTCTTCAATATATAAGTTAAAAATTAATGGGGATAGGGCACATCCCTGTCTCACTCCTTTCTTAATGTTCATTTCTTTACGTTTCTGCTCTAATTCTATTACTGCTGTTTGCTCTTTGTATAAGCTATGTACTGCTCGTCTATCCCTATAATTCATTCCAATCTTTTGAGTATTCAGAACATTTTTTTCCCATTTTACATTGTCGAATGCTTTTTTCAGATCTACAAATCCTATATACAGTCTTTTCCCTTTTTCTATTGTTTTTTCCATTATCACTCTCAGAGCTAAAATAGTCTCCCGTGTTCCCCTGTTTCACCTAAACCCAAATTGATCTTCTCCTAGTATTTCTTCAGCTCGTTTTTCTATTCGTCCTTGTATAATTCTAGTTAATATATTTGACACGCGTGTTGTCAAACTTATTGTTCGAAAATTTTCACATTTATCCGCACCTTTCTTTTTTGGTATGGTTACTATGATGTTACGTATGAAATCTTTGTGTATCTCGTCTGTGTCATACATATAGCTTACAAGTTGGAAGAGACGTTCTGTTAGTGCTTGTTCAGAGGCTTTTAGAATTTCTGCTTGCACCTTATCTGTACCCGGCGCCTTAACATTTTTCCTCTCCTGCATATACATACGTTTCTTTTGGCGTCCTTTATATTTTTGCTATACGGTTTTATATGCCTAAAATTAATTCTAATTAGTTTGAATGCTTCATCTGTTTTTCCTACTTCCATCTTAGTTTGTACTTTTTTGCACTTTTCATCAATCCATTGTTCTTTAGCTTTCCTGCGAATAATTTCCCATTTTATGGCTTTGTATCTCTGTTTCCTATTTCGTTTCATTTATTTTTGTATTTTCGTCTTCTTCTATTAAATTCGGGATATCCTTTGTTATCCATGGTTTCTTATTTTCTTTTTGTGTATACCCCAGAATACCTCTGGCCGCAATGTCTAGGCTGGATTTAATGTTATTCCATTCTGTTTCTACTTCTTTAGTATCAGATATTTTCCCGATATGTTTCATCAATTCATTTGATTTTTCGAATCTCTCTTGAATATCTTTATCTTTTAGTTTCTCAAAGTCAAAGTGCTTCTTTCCGTTTTATTTTTTCAAATTTTTAAATTTAAGTGCGGCCTTCATAATTACGATGTTGTGATCAGTGTCTATATCTGCTTCTGAGTAGCTTCTACAGTCTTTGACTTGATTTCTAAACCGCTGTCTAACAAGAATGTAATCTATTTGATATCTTCCTACATCTCGTGGCATCTTCCACGTATATCGTCTTCTAGCATGATGTTGAAATAACGTGTTTGTGATGATTAAATTGTTCTTGTCACAAAATTCTATCAGCTTATTTCAGCTGTCGTTTTTTGTGCCTAAACCAAATAATCCTACTACCGCTCCTTCCCTACCCTCGCCTAACATTGCATTAAAATCCCCCGTAATTATTAAAATTTCATGTCCTTTTACGTATCTTAATATATCTTCGATATCTTTGTAGATCGCTTCTACCTCTTCGTTCTTCTTCTACTCCTGCGTGAATTACCCTGAAGTCTCCACTCCAAAAATCACCCACCTCTGGCCACCAAATTTCGCTGATCCCTACTACTATGTCTAGTGCTAACCTATTCATTTCAAGTTTTAGGTTCTTTAGCTTACGTACTTGCTTTATACTTCTAACATTTCACGCTCCTACTCGCAAAATGTTTCCGACTCTTATTCTGAACTTTCCGATCGCATCCTCAGATGCAGTCCCCTCCAGGAGATCCGAATGGGGGACTATTTTAACTCCGGAATCTTTTACCCCAGAGAATGCCATCATGTTTATTTCAATTGAAGTACGCTATGTACTTGGGAAGTAATGTAGTGGTTTTCCGTTGCCTTCCACATCGCGGTAGTGTGTCTTAGACTGCCATACCGACCCCTATGGTCTCTGCCAATAAGTACCGAAAGAGCCGCTGCCCTCTTTCGGGGACCTGTCTTAGTCTGGTTCCTCACTAACGACCCTACTACTTTGGTTGGACCTGTAGTTTGGCTCTTTAGCTCATTAGAACACGCAACCCATTTCACCTGTTCTAGTAATCTAGGACTTCGGCAAGGTGCAGGTGCATTCGAAATGAAGAATACACATATTAAAATATAAATATCTAAATAAAGCATTAAAGCACAAAACAGTGCATAGAATAGCAAAATTATAACTTAAATTATCAGGTGCATTCGTACAACCATTGCGTAGATTAGAGTCATCACACTAAAACGTGCTCGTTTAAAATTAACAGCAAAATTTACTGTTTGCTACAAATCAATGTTTATGAGAGTTTGAGAGTACAGCCACCAGAATATTTATAAATACCTCTAACATAAATTTCTCCAGAATCCGAAGATCTAGTCGTCTGCCTACATAAATTAATTCTTACTGCTAAGGGAGTTGGATATGCTAATCGATTCGAGGGATTATAAACACGGTTTTTTAATCTCGGAATGCTGTCGGAGGGGAGGGGGATGGGTTGTTGCGCGCGGTTGCACTCTACTACATCAATTAGGATATCCGATTTATTTAGTATAATTATTTATTAACCCCGTTTAAACTTTGGTTTAATGCCCGGTATTTTGTTCCGCATGTTTTGGGTGAGAACAGTGATTAATTTAGGATAAGATTCATCGCATGTTTTGTATTTTGTTTTTTTTTGCTTTTTATTTTTGTTTTCTGATTTTTTTTTAGTTTTTTAAGTTTATAATGCGCAAATTTTATGCCAAGTCAACCAACTCCACCTAAGTCTACCTCCTATTCCAAATTTCAGATGATCCTCCATCAGTTTACACCCGGTTTTCGGCGTCCAATCTCGCAATCTCTCTCGCATATTCTATTCCTTCAAGACTACCCAGAAGGTTTTTTGGTTAACTACTTCCTGAACTTCCTTCAAGTTCTTAGGCCATTCTAGCCTCTCAACAGCTAGTTTCCTGTCTCCCGATCCTCTATTAGACGTCCCAATCGGGCAGTCAAAAGGTACGCGCTAGGCGCTTTCTGCACCTTGGGCGGTCGTTCTCGCTTAAACCGAATCGTTGCACGTGGACTTTCAACTCCCCCATTACTGGTTACACCATATTGTGGTTTATCATCACTTCTATGTTGACGCGTGTATCTACACTCGGTATTAACTTGCGGGTCAACCTGCCTGTGGCATCGTTGCTCCATTTCTTTTCCCACTGTCGACTTGATCATTCTCGCTTCTTTCTCTTTATTAGCGACCTTGGTGCAAATGAATAAAACACACGGAATTCCCCTGTTGTGACCGCCTTGGCCGGCTCATCTGCCCTGTCGTTTTCTTGATTGCCGTCATGTGACCTGGCCCAATAAAACTGCAAACCCCGATTCTCGAGTGCCGTATACGCTATCTTCCCGGCGTCCCTTTGTAGATCCGGCAAGGTGTTCATATTGTCAGAGCAGTGAGCGGTGATTTACTATCGTTGATTATAGAGTACTCATTTCTACCTGCGTAGATGATGAGATATTCTACACCTTCCCTTATAGCTAACAACTCGCACGAAAGAGATGGTACCCCAATCCTTAAGTTTAGTTTGCAATCGCAACGCTTGCCTCTCCTTTATGTACACAACAAATGCCGCTCCCGACTGCCCATCAATTTCTTTCGCTATTTATCCATACAAATCCTAGCACCCTCCGTGCTTTTATTGCCTTCGAAAAACTCTATCTCCTTGACATCATCCGGTTGCCTTAATTCCGAAATAACGATCTTGCTCTCAACCGCCAAAGTGTCAAACCCAAGACTTTCGACGACTTCCCGCCCTTACCCTGTACGTAAGAAACTCTGATCTTTAATTTCCCTGACGACGGATTCGATTGAGAGAATCCTACTAATCACCAAGATCGCCTACGTGGTAGTGGTCCGCTACGCCCTCGCCACCTTGACCGTTCATTTACATTTCCAATGCTCCACCTGTAGGTACTACATTGGCCAGGAGGCGAGTTTTTTGTTGCCTGGAAATTTAGAATTTTGCCGAACCCTTGCCGTTCCAGGCAAGGTAGGGATCTTTAACGTGCGTGACAACACTCACACACGGGACCTCCATTTAACCTCTCATCCGAACGAGGGCGTAATTTTTGTGAAAAATGCTCACCTGGCATTTTTCAAGCAGTCGGCCGTGTCGGGATCTGAACCCGGGTCGCCACCTTGACCGCTGATATGCGCTGAATACTCGTTAATTGCCGGACTTCCCTAATCTTGCACCACTCCATAAAAACAGACGCCGCATACAACAACGACGGTTCGATTGCTTCTGCGTAGATCGTCCTTAAGGATTCGCCTCTGTTTATCTATGGTAACAGCGAGTCAGACTGTCAAGTATAAGATTTGGGTGTTATCACAAAATAAAATAAGTATTTAAAGATGTAAAATCTAAATATGTAAGATGTAAGTACAATTATAATATATTAAAATGAAATTCCACATCAAATGACGTTTGAAGTTCCAAATACACGGCATATATTATTGATATTCTTGGAATATGTAGGTTTACATATACATTTTTCATGGCGACATGTACATTCATGGCACATAACATTAATATACTGTTACATTCCAAATTTGGCAATGTACATTGTTAAATATGTATATAAATTCCCGCAAATAATTTTAAATAAACTGGTCAATTTCCGTTGTCCCCGAGTCGCGCCTGCGCGGAGGGAATGGACAAGTGCGCGCGGTGTGATACGACGCCATTAGACTACGAGATCTGAAGCTAATCACATCTACCGGTGTCGTGTGTCTGTCTTTTCTCTTTTTTAGGATGTAGGTTCCTTTCTACCTTATCTTCGTGTTCCTTATAACTGGTTGTTTCTTCTTGTCCCACCTACCAACGATCATTAGAGAATGGACGGATAAATCTGGCTCAGCAAATGGCGTGATGGATCCACAACGAGATGACCCTGGGATATAATTGCAAGGCGCGATTTAAGTAAGTACATTGCTATTAGTTATAGTGTAAAAGTAAATCTGATCATTGTATCACTTTTAACCGTGTTTTGTATTTGATACAGTTTGCCGCGTTAACATGTTATATTAACGATTGCGCAATAATATGAAACGCGGGAACGTATCTATACTCCTCGTGCAAAATGCAAAACTTTGGCAATTGCTTTAAAATTATTAAAACCGACTTAAATGCACATTCAATTTCTAATTGTACAACAACATACAAAGATCGAGAAGTAGTTTATTATTATTGAAAATCGGTTTGAATATGTGAATACGATAAACTAATTATTCGCGTACTTTGTTCGTTTGTTTTCACAACGGTGCATTTATACACGATGCAAGATGATTCGACCAATGCTTTTACTTAAACGATTCTTTCAAAAAATTTTGTTTATTTAAAACACTTGCATAGTAACATATAATCGTGTATTGAGTGTGAGTTAGTTGCTTGCTTTTGGAGCAAGTGATTGATGAATACTGAAAAGTCAACATTGACTTGGGTGAGTATGGCATATTTTAGTTTTTGTTTACTATTCATGAAATATTAGCTACGTAGCAAATATGGTATGCAACGAAATGTGATAAATGTATTGTAGCGCCGTATACTCCACCGCTGACCAGAATAATTATATTGGAATATAAGCAAGGCGTTTGTACACAAAAGATGATTGATATGTCCCGATGAGTTTTCATCTTTCAGATGGTTTTGATTGACAGCTACAAGAATTTTGTATTTAAGAGTTATTTATAGGTATATTAGTTAAAAATTACAGCCAACTAAGATAGGAATTTATACAGGAAACCACAAAATCTGCGGAAAATCTGGAAGCCAAATTATCAGTGGGTTTACAGAAACGCGAAGCAAAGTTTTTAGAAACATTGCTAAAAAAACTCGCGTAAAATAGAAAAATAAGTACTGAGAACAGAAGAAGAGATTAATTTCATAAGAGTGCAAGCACCGAAGTCCTCATTGTCGGTGATACAACAGCACGCCATAGAATTTAAGAATGTTGAGGAGTACGAACTGACGTCAAGGTTCAGAGTAAAACCTCCCACTTATGATGTAAAGTCACCTTAGTAGATATATTTCAAGCAATTCGAGATGCCACGAGAGCTAATGTCTCGGACGATGGTGAAAGGGGCAAACGCGTTAATTGTCGCGTTACGAGATGAGACCTTGAATATTCTGCAGACAATACCAGACCACGACCAAAGAAGCTATGGACTTAACATCTAAGCTGGAAATGAAATATAGCCACTCATACCTGCAACAAATGTACCACACTCAAGGGAAGAACCGTTACCAAAAAGTTAAGAAAAATTTGCAAGAGTTTGAAGCAGATATTGCACTTGGTAAAAGATTGGCCTACGCAGCAGCACCGAATAGCTTACTAAAACAACTGGCAATATTTTTTTTTGACGGGATACGTGACGGAAAATTAAAGTAAGCATCACGGTGAGCTCGAATAAGAACCCTAGATGATGCACTATTTCATGCTTTAGAATTTCAAAGGGCAAAGTAAGCTTCGCATCGTAGTAATGACCAAGTAAGATGCTCCGTAGAGGAGCAGGGCCAAGATGGCATAGATGAGGTGATTCTAGGTACTTCGTGAACATCAAACAAAGAAGGAATCCAGATGCTGGAATTGTGGTGAACGTGGGCATATACAATCCAAATATAACAACCTAAGACTACCTTAAGCTATCCTTGGTCGGAAGGCTGTTTCATTTTGGACATAGACGCAAGCAACGTCGTCATCGGAAGTGTACTATCCCAGATGTAAAACGAACAAAAGAGTTATTCGTTACTATACGAAGGTACTCTCGATACTAAAACGAAATTATTGAGTTGCAAGACGGAAAATGTTGGCCGTGGTAAAATCTGTAGAAAATTTAACCTGAGAACCGACCACATCGCCCTGAAGTGACTATTGCAGTTTAGAAACTCCGGAAAGGAACTCGCCAGATGGACAGAAAGTTTGCAGAAGTACGATTTTGACACAGAACACAGGGCTCGTACAAGCCATCGCAACGTGGATGCGTTTTCGAGACGGCCTTGCCTCGAATATTGTAGCCATTGCTCACGGTTAGAAACAAAGTGTTATCTACTTGCTCGTACTACCGTGATTAATGACGATTGGCGGCCATTAGAGACGCCAAACGAAACAGGAGAATGACAAAGACCTAGGTGTCCATCTGGAGTGAAAAGCCAGAGGAAAATGTCTATCCTAACAGGAAAATAGCCGGTTGAGTAGCACCATAAGGTGATACTGGGCATATTGGGATTCCCTGAAGGTGGAGAATGGGATCTTGGTGCAATCCTTGGAGAATAGAGTTAGATACGTGAGTACGGTTCAGATTATGGTGTCTAAAAGCCGAGTATCGTAGGTTTTACGACATCTGCATAATGAGACCTCGGAAGAAACCACGGTGTTAAGAACCCAGAAGATTTTGCTGAATAAACTGCAAGAACGATGTAAATGTCAGCTGTGTGCATCATTAGGAAACCGTAAGGTTCCAATGAGGCAATATAACGTAAAGAGTCCCTTTGAGCGAGTGGGAATCGATATTGCCGGCTCATTTACTGAAACCAACTCCCGGAATAAGTACATCTTGGTAGCCTTGGACTATTTTATGAATGGACCTAAGCGTATGGTATGCCAATCCAAGAAGCTGCAATCGACGTGCTGGTTAAGATACTGTTCTGCCATTTTGGAGCTCTTATGGAGTTGCACGCTGATCAAGGCAGAAATTTTGAGTCTTCTTTATTCCAAGAAGTTATGCCGGTTGCTGGGGATGGGAAAGACCAGAACAACACTCGAAATTGGATGGTATAGTAGAGCGCATGAACCGCACCTTGGGTAAGTACCTTTCCGAGGTGGTCTCCCACATCAAAGAAACTGGGACCAATATTTACATTTATTTTTGTTGGTCTATCGGTGTTTGTTTCATGAAATCAATGTACAGACACCTGCATGTGCTATGCTAGAACGCGAGATATGTCTATCTTGTGATCTTGAATTTGGGTGTAAGCACGGCGATGATATCGTGGGCGACAGTTACTTTGAAACACTTGAGCGCAATATACATGACATCCACGGTGACGGTAGGAAAAATATCCAGATCGCAACCGATCGGATGAATACCAGATATGACAAAAAACGCGGGAGTCTCGTTTTCAGGAATGCGACCGAGTCTGGCTATACAATTCCAGACGGAAGCACGGACTGTTGTCAAAGTTACAGAGACATTGAGAGTGACCATATGAACTTGTAAAAAAGATGAATGACGTGGTATATCCCAAACGGAAAAACAATAGTAGCAGGTTAACCGGTTAGCACCCTACGATAGTGATGACGCCGGTAATGCCGAAGAACGTTTGGAAAGATCATATAGCCAAAGGACCAATACTGTGGCATCTACTATCTAGACTAAGCAACAGCCTTCTGATAAATCAAATTACCACGATTTGTGGAAGATGTTGATAGACCTCAAGCACTAGATTTTTAAACAAGAAGTTGACCATATCCAAGATAGGTTGTGTTCGATGAATTGGACTGGAGAGTGATGCGAAATATATACTCTAGAGGTACTGTTCCAGAAAAGCGGGATTCAGATCTTGGTGTGAGGTTATAATCAAAACGGTACGGTACCTGCTATGAAAAGTGTGGAATGCTATTTCTATCAACATGGAAACTGAAGAAATGGTTTTGATAGTCCTTACCGCCACACGTACTTCCAACGTCTGAGTCACAGAGTTTTCTGGAACAGAACAGCTTTAAGAAAAGGGCTATGTAGCGTCGTATGGTTTACCTGGGATCAGAATAAATACATGGGAATGTAAGCCAGGCATTTGTACACAAAAAAGAATTGATAAGTGCCTGCGGCACAAAATCTCTAAATGGTTTTGATTGACAGATACAAGAGTTTTGCATTTAAGAGCTATTTAGTTTACAATAGGTATATTCGAAATGTTATTTGCATAATTTCTGATGTTCTAGAATAGTCTAGAGGTTTTTAATATGTATATAAATTGCCGTTATAAATAGTGGAGTTCAGTTCTAGTTGAAGCTTTGATTACTATATGTTCTAGTTTAAAGCTTTGATCTATAAGTAGAAAGTTAGGAAATGTACAATTATTATTAAAAAATGTCCACATTGAACCATTAAAAATTTCAAAAAAGAAAAAGGACGATCTCCTTTTTTGTTTTGTGAGAGTGCAATACCAAAAAAAATTACCCATTTTTAAAAATTTCTTTAGCCGTATAGTTGATTCTATCTTTGTAGTTATTTTCATTAAAACTTATTTAACATAAAACTGTTTTTAAAATTAGAAAATAAAAAGAAATATTGAAATATCGCACTCAAGTAAGTTTTTATGATCTTGTAACACAACCTCCTTTGATGCAATACTACCCTAACTCAAAATATGCCCTACATTTCATCACTTCATTCAAGATTATTATTATAATATAAAAGTAAAATTTCAAATGTTCATCACATTAAAGTAAATACTTTCAAGAATGTAAAAATTAAAAAAAACTTTCGTAAGAACAAAGTTACAATAAACTGTTACAACCGCAAAAACTTTAAACGCGCTTTTTTTAAAATCATTAATTTTGGGTTGTGGTAGTGCTGCATTGAGGGTGCGATATGACTAGTAAATTAACGCCTTATTGAAAAATTATAAAACTTATAACATTTTGTATGAATAAAGCGGCTTAAACATGCAACTGAATTTATCAAAATCGATTGGATATTTTTGAAGAAATGAGCTTTGAAAGTCAGGAGTAAGAACTTTTTACTCTGGTAGTAGATACATTAAACATTTATATTAGTCACATTAATCAGGCTACGAGCCCTTTTTGAATTGGAAAGGACCTAATAAAATGTTATACATATAATACAAGATAATGAATATTAAAATACATATTTCATAACAAGTTAGTCATTGATCTTTTCTAACAACTTAAAAGGGATGTATATGTGTTATTATAACGCTATATTCGCACATTACGCTATAAGAGTACAATAGAAAGTCGCGTGTCGCGCACGTTCTTAACACGTGCATTTCCAAAAGAAACAGTGTAAAACGCGTTAAAATACAGGGTGATCTGTTAAACTAACGAACCATTGAAAACGCGTGTTCAAACAACGTCCAATTATTTTGTGGTCTCATTAAACAATAAATCCCAAACGAACGCGCGTGCGCTAAAATCAGAATCTTCTCTGATAAAATAATCTACTATTTGACGGTAGAGTAGTCACGAATTTTCTTGCTCTAGTAAACATAAGCTTTGAAAATTAGTAAATGAGTAACTGCCTATTAGATCGTCAATGACTCAAAAGCCCTTTAGTAGGTAGTAACTTAATCGTAATTCTAAGATTCCAATTTAATGGATTTGTCAACACAATTTTCTTAAGAATTCAAGGTAGTATTTTTGACAACTGTTTGTGGAAATGATTGGAACATCTGTATGCTGTATCATAAGGAATAAGCAAAACTGCGTTTTCTAGAAATAATTGCTTTTATTCGATAAATTGTGTGGCGTACTTTCTAACATGCACTAGAGTGTCAACTACATTTAATAGCTTCTAAGATGCACGCACACTCAGCTACTATAAACATAAAACATATGATGTTAAAAATATCATATCATAAAACCCTTATTGCTACAAGTTATTCCTAAAATTATTATTATTATTATTATTAGCTACGTATTTGGAGTACCATCAGTAGTAAAAAATAACCCACCCGAGAACGTTGTTCAGTAACCTTTCTGAGAACATCCTCCTCGTTACCTAGACTGAAATGAACTTTTTTAACAAACTGACTAATCTTGTTTTAAACATTTAGTGATATTCTCCACTAGAAAGGGTATTACTATCTTACCTAGTATTGCATAAACGTTTTTGTTTTGTAAACCCTGTGTAACTTCTTTTGTTTTGGATAAACCCCCGCCTTTCTAATCATCGTTATATCTTCAGTGCTGGAACTGGTTAGACACGTACTTTCATTGTTTCCCATTCTGAACTAACCTACACATTTCCTTTGAAATTCCCACAGCCTGCATAATTCACTACCTGCTCTAGGTCTACCGCTATCTCTCCTTTTTCTTATTTCTGCTTGTAATATATTCCGCACTATGCCCTAAATGCATTAGAATGTATCCTGTCCTTCTATTTCAACTACTACTTTTTTGTTTGCGACAGATGTTCTTCCTCCGCTACTATTTCTAGAACCTGTTTGTTATTAACTTTGTTTGTCCATGCCATCATCCCCATGCATCTGAAGCACCACATTCCAAATAGCTTCTACTTTTTTCCTGTCTGCTTCTTCTACTGCCCTTATTTGATGGCGGAACAGTGCTGTGCTCCACATATATGCCTTCAACAATTCTTTTCTCGTTCCTATGTTTATTGTCCTCGAACATAGCAGCTGCTCTTTCTTATTAGATACAGCTCTGTCTCCTGGTATTGTTTTATATATATATATATATATATATATATACACACACACACACACACACACACACACACACACACACACACACACACACTATATATATATATATATATATATATATATATATATATATATATTGCCGTGGTTCTCTGGTAAAAGCCTCGCCAGAGTAAAAAAAAACATTCGAGCCCCAACGTTGGGCCGTCATAAATTGCCGTGGAACTTTGCTCTAGCTCAGCCCTTTCTCAAAAAAACATTCGAGGATTTTATTTATTTTTCAAAAATCGTCATAAATTTCACACTATAGAAAAACTTCAAAAAAAAAATTTCTTACCCAGATTCCTCTCTTCATCACCTTAATTCTTCAACCGCTTCCCTGGATAGCTCAGTTGAGCCTCCTATTGGATACCTAGATTCACTATCTTACTCTTTATCGTTCACGCACACTCTCAATAAAACCACAAAATAATACAACAATCATACAATATTTATTTACCACTATTTACAAATAAAACTTGAAGATTATTTACATTTCGGAGCTCAAGTTACACCTCAATAAATTCTATTTTTGTAAAGTCCAGAATTTTAACTAGAAATATTAAACACATTAAATGTACCCGGAGTAAATGGGCCTGAATAAAACCTTATTTTCGTTCTTTATTTATAATTAATTTTAATTAGGACACTCTGGAGTATGGTGAGCTCATGATAACCCAGTTTTTTTTATGATTAATGTATGCTTCTTACTTAGCATACGCGTACTGCAAACAAAAAAACCCATGTACTCGTAACAATAAAAATTTAAATTCCTGATGGAATGTTAATAAGCTTTATATACACCTTTAGATTTATATTTAAATACTATAATAAAAGTTAGTTATGCGTATTATTTTTAATACGTAAAATAATGCAAAATACCTTCATAGTTCACTCTCACACATCACAAGAATTTTCATAGTTTATCAAAAACAACAAATTCTAAAGCGTTACCTGGAATTTCTTGAAGATCCCTCCTCCGTTGACGAAACGTTTAAGTTGTTTCGCTCTCGGGTTCGTGGTTCTGCTCTGCTGGCCGCTTCTAGCAGATTTGTAGATGAACAACATCTAAGTTGTGCTGCATGCTCTGCCTTCACGATGCATCCAAATCCAAATCCAAATTTATTACACTTCTTTCATAATTGCGTACTTTAGTTTAATTTAATTTAATTTACGTTACTTCACGAACTTGTTTAAAATAAATGTTGCACCTCAATAAAATTTAGACTCGCACAATCCGCGTATCAAATTATGAGACCGACACGGTACTATTTAAATTAAACATTTTTATATACTTACAAGCTCGTGGTAAATTTCTGTTCGTAGTCTGAAGCGATGAAAGTACTAAGAGAACGAAGTTGAAAGAGAGCGATGCTAATTCTTTTAGAGTATTTATATAATTCTAATGCCACCTCTCCGCCACTCTTTATGCGAAATCCTTCATTTAAAATAATACTTCTTAAAATTTTGATTCAACCGTTTTCGAAATCTTCAAAATTTAAGTCGTCGTCATTATATTTTCCGAAAAGCCCGCATTCAAATTTTCCCGTGTTTGTCTGTTATACTACTAACTATATAGACCAATAAGATATTCAATGACGTCTTGAAACCCCGCCTGTATTAACGCTATTCCTCTCTTATGCATATTCTATGTTTCCTTCTAACCTTGTTTGAGTGGTAGAGATCGATATTACTGTCCGCGTTTCAAACTAACCCATGTGGACTGAATACGTGCGTTTTGAAGTGAACTGTTATTATGCCTGTCTCTTTCCAAAGCATTTCATTGATCGTCTATCCCTTCTGCGTTTTAAGGAAACTTTTAGTTAACATTTACGCAAACCGTCCGACCGTTTACCCGATATACTTTGAATACTGTTTTTTATCTACACCAATAAGGGGAACCTGACATTTCCAAAACCTGCAGATATTCAATTAACAAACGTTTTCAACACAACATTTTTAGGAGTTGTCTTTTCAAGGTATTTTATATTCAACGGCTTTTTATGTGTTAGCAAAGCGTTTCACCTTGGTATTATCGATTTTTCAAGCACTTATGCGTATTAGACGTAATAACCCTTTCAACTAAATCAATTAAATTAATTAATAATTTGCATTGGCTTCCCTAATTTATTTTCTTTACGAACCTAACTAAATTATAATCACTACTTGTAAAATTATGGTAATACTTGTTACTTTAAATTCACTAAATGATATAAATTTCGCACGTAAATTCTGGTTGTTTCCTCTATACAGGGTGTTTGAAATTGCCTTGTTTATAGTTAAATTTAACCCTTTAAAACCACTACAATATATATATATATATATATATATATATATATATTGCCGTGGAACTTGGAAACCAGCTTTTCCATCGAGCCCCAGCGTTGGACCGTCATAAAATTGCAGTGGAACTCTTTTAAATGTCGTGCCTACTCCTAGGCTAACATAAAGATTTCAAAAAAAATTAAAAAAATTCTTTTTACCCTTTATTTTGGACGCCTTCGAATTTCTCTGCTCACCCTGGCTAGCTCAGCAATCAGTCTCTTTTTGAATACCTATATTTTACGTACATACCTCTCTCACACTCACACGCCATCAAATGAAATTACCAAAATAGTACAACAACCATACAACCTTTTATTTACACATATTAACAGAAAAAATATTTACACTTCAGTACAAACGGTTTGGAACAATTATTACCAGCTCAATTATCAAATGCTTTAAAGTCCTTAATTTTTAAATTATTTTAAACAAATTCGAGTAGATATTAGTAGATGGGCTCCACATGTTACCCTAGTTTGACTGCATACTGGTCTATTGTGAGTTCATTATAACCCAGTTTTTGTAAATGCTTTTTTAAACCTTGCATTATTGAAAACAAATTTACAGACCCGCTTACTCTTTACAACCACAATTTATAGCCTAAATAAATTTTTATATATCATAAATAAACCCTTTTTCAATACTTAAAATTATTAAATTGTCCTGCACATGTACCTTTTTAAACAAGTTTTAAAAACAATAAATACTCCACCAATAAGTAAAACACACAACACAAAAATATGCACAAATGTTTAGATAAAAACAGAAATTTCAAATTTATTACCTGGAGACACCTTCACTTCTCGTCACCGCTAGAGATGGTTACCAGAAAACCTCGTCGATGTGTCCATCTACTATGCTGAGGCCAGGATCCACAGATCACCATCATCTAATATCTCCACTACCACTCCTGTTCTTCGCAAGATAATAGCTTCGTCTCAACAGTAACATTTCATACCAGATATTTCACGCATACAAATTGCTTTCAGTTCTGCTTACCCCAAATATCATTCATCCATTTAATACTATGTTGTAGTAACGGCACCTTTTATTTAAATAAGCACCAACTCGTGCAATCACTTTTATAACTTGCGGTCCGCTATTACAGCTTTTATAATTTCTAATAGGATGTTTAATGCAACTGTACTGAACACACAAAAATTTATAAATTTATAGCTTTTACTAATATGTTGTAGATTTGAACCTGTATTCAGATCTCGATGGAAGGAAAGAAAGCTTTAATATATTCGTTCGTGTATTTATATTATTTTCCAACCCTCCTAGTGGAACCCGTTTTCAGTGAAAAGCTTGTTTTCGCAACGGCTTTTTAAAATTTTGAACATAACAAACTATAATTTCTGAAAAATTTCTCCCGTCCGTCGTGCTGTTTACATAGAATATCGATTCTTACCTTACCGTATGCGCACTTCTCGAAAACTGTTGGCTATCAACCAATGATATAATTTCCTGTCGTCACACCGCTCCACCTATCAGCTATCCATCTCTGTTCTACGCATATCTGTTGTCTCCTTTCAAACCCCCCTTAAGTTACAGAAAATCGATATTGTAGTCGTCCTTCACAAATACACGTGTATATCCTACGTGAAATCTATCCAACGCTTCATTTATACATCTTTCTGTCTGTTTTATATTATCGATCGTTCATTCCACTCACTCCTTAAGACATTTGTTATTGTAGCAGCTCATCCAAATCAACCGTTTCAAACAATTTCTATGAATTCTATCTTAACGTTTATTCAAGTTCCCTGAACGTAACATTTAACCAACAGGTGTTTCTTCGAAACAATCGATCGTTTGAAATAACAATTCTCGGTTTCTGCGCTTCGTAGTATTTGTATAAACGTTGGCTTTTAAAATGAACAACATTTGCGTTTGAAATTATTGATTTTCTAATGCATGCACGCTCTCTTTTAATATATTAAAGCTTTCTTTTCTTCCATCGAGATCTGAATACAGGTTCAAATCTACAACATATTAGTAAAAGCTATAAATTTATAAATTTTTGTGTGTTCAGTACAGTTGCATTAAACATCCTATTAGAAATTATAAAAGCTGTAATAGCGGACCGCAAGTTATAAAAGTGATTGCACGAGTTGGTGCTCATATATATATATATATATATATATATATATATATTGTTGTGGATTCAAAGGGTTAAATCAGTGGGAAACAATAAAATTTCAACAAGCCGGTATATAGAAAAGAACAAATTATTTATGTGCAAAATTAATTTAAGTCATTTAGGGAAAACGGACAAGTATTGACGTATTTTAATAATTAATAATTGGAATGTTAAAATTATATAAAGAAAAAACAGTTTTAAAGCAAATAGAAGTTCAAGGATACGCATAATTAATTTTAATTTATTTTAATCCAACACGTATAAGCATAAGGGAACGTGCTTGCGTAATAAAATCAATAATCCCAAGGCAATTGTAGTCGTTGTAAAAGCAAACGTCAGATTCGGAGAAATATAAATTCTAGGAATTGTTATGTTAAAAGGTTACGTTCGACGAAGTCGAGGGCATGTTACGATAGGATTTCATAGAAATATTCTTAACCGTCAGTTTGGTATAAACAACAAGGCTAACAAACATCTTAAAGAGCGAGGAAAATGCACAATCGGTTATATAGAACAGATAGAGACAGATATAAAAGCGTTGGGATTGAAAATGCACGTACCATATACAAGTGGAGTGGAGATTGGATGTCATCAATATAGATTTTCTGTAACGCAAGTGGGGTTTTGAACGAGACAGCAAACATGTATCAAACAAGGTTAAACAGAACTTGGTGGAGTTTATGACGGCAGGTAATTTTGTCATTGGTTGAAAGTGGACAGTGTTCCGAACGTAGACACACGCAAAGGTGAAAGCGAATCGGGGTGATACAACACGTAGCACGCTACAAAATTTTACAAATTTCGAGACGATTATATTTAAAATTTTTAGAATAGATTTGAAAATAAGCTTTTCGCTTGAAGTGCGTCCACTAAGGGGGTATTGAAAGCATATAAATACTCTTATCTTCTCTTCGCTTCTATTTTAATGCACTTCGATAAAGTACTGAATGCCGACCACCATACCAGTATTTGATTATATTATTTGATTATATTACTGTAAATATAAAAATTGAAAGTGTAAAACAGTAGTAGCGGCCATCTAATTATTGCCGTGAAGTACGTGTAGTGCACGTTACATTAATAAAGGTTCGGCTACTACTATACAAAGCACGAAAATCAATAAATGAAAGCATGATATATGCAGAGAAAGCATCACAAATAATCAAGTTTGTATGCATGATGACTTTGTTGGGCATATTTATGGTTGTAAAAACGTATTGAAAAAGATACATGTACTGGACAATTTATTGAGATTAAATAATGAAAAGGGGTGTATTTAAAACATCCTAAATTTTATTCAGGATATAAATTGAATTGTAAAGGGTAAACGGGTCTGTTAATTTTGTTTTAATTTATGCGAGGTGTAAAAGGCATATACAAACTAAACTGGGTTATTATGAGCTCACCATACTCCAGTGTGCAGTCAATTTAGGGTAACATATGGGTCCCATCTACTCATATCTCATTGAATTTGTTTGAAAATAATTAGAAAAATCAAGAACTTTAAAACATACCATATTTTGAGTTCTATAATTAGTATATCAAACTGTTTTAACACATGTGAATATAATTTATCTGTTAATAGCTGTAAATAAAAGGTTGTATAATTGTTGTATTATTTGGTGATTCTATTGAATGGTGTGCGAGTGTGAAAGAAGTATGGTTGTAAATTTAGGTATTCGAGAAGAGGCACAGCTAAGCTAGCCATGGAAGCTGAAAGAGTTTGAAGGCGAAATAAAAGAGTAAGAAATTTTTTTTGGAAATTTTTGCATTTTTTTGAAAATTATATGTTGACTCTGGAGGGGCACGAATTTTGATAGTGAATCTAGAGACTGTCCCGACTACCACGGCAATATATATATATATATATATATATTTATAGTTTATAAACAAAAATTATCTCTTTTCTAGAATGTATGAGTTCCGTATTGAACCTAGTACACCGTAACGATGCAAGATTTCAAAGAATTTCTCATTAGCGTCGACTTATGTGCTTTAGTGCCTCGTATACGTTCAAATCTCCGCGTTTGTTTCTCCTTATCTAATACATACGGTTATTGTCGCGTTGCATTCTATTATGTAGAATGCGAAAGATAATAAATTATTCTAATTAATTTTTATGGGTTTTTAATATTCCTTAAAATAAACGTTTTGTTTATTAATGAGTTTATACTATATTACCATTTTAATGGAAAGGCTTCCTTCCTCGCCCGCTTTTGAAGTAACTAGTCTGTTTTGTATGACAGATTCTACTTCCCCATTGGAAGGTATGGTCGTTTTAAATTCTGGGAAGTCGAAGCTGTCCCCGCCGCTCAACCTTTCTCGCCTGAAGAAACTCTTGTTGAAAAACCTTTTATTGATACGTTTCGCTGTAATGAACAACGTCGATATGTCGCCGTTTAAAGATCAAGAACCATTTTTTCCAGGTGGTCGTGATCTTGCCTTACAACGATTTGTTTCTTTAGAAAATCGTCTACTTAAGCAACATCGTGTTTAGGAACAGTAGGTTTCGTTTATTATTGAGTATCTGAATTCTCAACATATGCAATCTGTTGTTAGTGGGTCTCATTCGAATTTTTCTTATTACATCCCGCATCATTGCGTTGTGAAACCCGAAAGCATAAGTACGAAATTACGAGTTGTTTTCAATGCTTCCGCTAAAACTCTATCTCAATCGTCCTTAAACGATCACTTGTTTGTTGGGCCGAAGCTGCAACCAGATATTACCGCAATTTTGTTACAATTTCGTTTACATTCTCATGTTGTCACCTCCGATATTCGTCAGATGAACAGACAAATTTTTGTAAATCCTGCTCAGTGTGACTATCAACGAATTATTTGGCGTTTCTCCTCTGAGGAACCCATTCAGGATTTTAAATTAAATACCGTTACGCATGGAATCAACTGTGTTTCCTTTCTTGCTATACGCACGCTTCAGCAGTTGGCCGTAGACGAAGGGAATTCTTATCCGTTAGCCGCTTTCGCTCTTCGCCACCATACTTACATTGATGACATCGCTACTGGCGGAGATTCTATTGAATCAACCCTCGATATACGTAACTAACTAATTGCTCTTTTAAAACTTGGTAGTTTCTTCAAGTAACCATCCCGAATTATTAAAAGATCTTCCCGTTACGCAACAATTCGCGCGATCACGCACGTTTGTGGATTCTCACACTCAACCCCCTAAAAGTTCTAGGTATTCAATGGAACCTCAACTCATAGTTTTTGTTTTCTTGTTCAGTCACTAAATACCTCCTGTACCAAGCGCGACCTACTTTCTAACTTAGCTCGTATTTTCGACCCCCATGGGACTTTTATCCCCACCCCACTTTCCTGGTAAAACACATAATTCAACGTTTATGGTCGTTAAAATTAGAATGGAATTCACCCCCTCTACCCGACTTCTTCCGTGTGTGGGAAAGATACTTGCATGGGTTACCGCTTCTTTCGGATTTCGCGTTAGCCCGCTTGCTAATCCCGCCACAGTTTACTACGTGCGAAGTTCACTGTTTTGCTGACGCTTCTGAACATGGCTACTGTGCTGTTTTTTATTTTCGCTTTGCTACCTCTTCTATCGTTGAGATTCGCATAGTGTAGACTAAGTCTAAGGTCGCTCCTTTTCGTACAATCTGTTTGCGCTGGTTCGAATTGTTGGCCGCCGCATTGGCATCCTAATTATTAATCTTTGTCTTCATAATCATTGTCTTCAAAACCTTTGATTCGAACCTTATCTTTCATAAAATTTACTGTTGATCCGACTCCATGGTAGTATTTTCGTGGATTCGTTCCCCGCCGCAGCGTTGGAAGACTTTCGTCGTCAATCGTGTTGCTTACATTCAGGAAAATACGTCTCGCGCCACTTGGCATCACATCCCCTTCACCGAAAATCCTGCCGATGTCGGGTCACGTGGTTTACCCCCTACCGACTTGTGCCAATGTTCTTTATGGTGGGCGGCTTCACCAACAATCCGTGTAGGATTGTTGCTTGGATTCTCCGTTTTCGTCATTATCTACGTCACCCGGACCTTTGTCATCTTCGGAATTGCACAATGCTTTGATCCCTTTGCTTGCTATTACTCAAGAATCACATTTTGCTATCGAGCTTGAGGCCATTTAGTCAGGATCCACTTTAAAAACGAGTTTTCGCAAGGTGTCCCCTTTTATTCGTGATGCAATCTTGCGGGTCGGGGTTCCCCTGGCTCACGCACCTTTTTCCTCTGACCGTAAATTTCCCGTTTTTTTACCTAGCAAAAGTTGATTTGCCGACCTTTATGTTATCTACATTTATTTAAAATACTTCCACGCGGGTGCTCAATTGGTCCACTTTTTTGCCAGTCAGGACTTCTGGATTATTTCTGGAAAGCAATCTATCCGTCGAGTTTTGAGTCATTGCCTAACGTGCAGGAAGACCAATTCGGTCACATTGCAACTTCCTATGGGCAACCTGTCTTCATGCCGAGTTACTCAAGTCTTTTTATTTATATGGGTACCAAGGCGCTGCACCTTGAAGTCGTATCCGACTTGTTAACGGATGCATTTCTAACGGCTCTGCGCCGATTTATTGCCAGGCGTGGCCGATGTGATCACCTCTATAGTGATTGTGGCAAAAACTTTGTGGGTGCTCGTAAACAGTTAGTTCATCTCGCCAACCTCATTGCTTCTAAGGACCATATTTCGTGACCATCCTGAACTCACGCCCTCTCACCTCTTTGAGCACTGACTCCAATGATTTGAGCTGTCTTACGCCAGGTCATTTTTTTAACTTTGACCCCTTTAACCGACACCCTGTAACCCACCCTTTTTTACCTTCCGCTCAACCGCCTCTCTCTCTGGCAATTGCTCCAGCGAATTCAAAAAGATTTTTGGTTTCGTTGGTCCCAGAAGTACTTGCACTCGCTACAACAGCGCACCAAGTGGCACACGCCGTGTCCTCAAGTTGAGTTGGGCAACTTAGTGCTGGTTAAGGTCGTTAATGTTCATCCACTTCGTTGGTCTCTCGGCCGTGTTGTGGCCGTGCATTCTGGGACGGACGCTCATGGCGAGCTAAGGAGAGTTATAAATCCCTCAATGTGTATATATATTAAATAATAGAATCTAATAGAACTTATTAGAAATTGTTAAGTAAATCATAAGTCGAGTACAACAATGTAACTCAAGGATAGATATAAAAAGTTATTAACAGTTCATGAGAACAAATGCAATACAATGTATTCCAGACGATAGTGACACTGCAGGTGGCAGGTCACAGACGGTTAAGATACGCAATTACCTAGAAAGTAAGATTGAAACAATGCAACAATGAATAGAATTAAGAATAAAGCAGACATGAGATCTGCAAGTTCCCACAGTCATGTGAGGAGGTAGGGACATTATAAAATTCCCGGGAACCCCAGTTGACAGTAGTCAGTCTGAGTATTGCAGCTTTTGCATTGTTGTTTACCTAGGCTACTCGCCCTAATATTAGTTCAATTAGTTAAATTATTTCGATTTAAAGTTATTTTAACCAGTTGTCAAAATTCCATTGCAACTTCTGTTTAAGATAAAACCAATAAATTGTTACGAAGACTTGGGAACAATTTGTAAAAAACCGCTCCCAAGGCCCGAAACGTAACTGTCGTCCTGTGTCACAGCTTTGCTATTTGCCCTCAATGTAGAGAAAAATTTTTTTGTTTTTTGTAAATTTTTTTTCTTTCGCTTTTTTTCATTCCACCCCCTCTTTTTAATTATTTTCTTTTAAAATGCGTTGCATTTTGGTGGGCGGTATGGTCCGTTTATATTGTATAATTTACTGCTTAATTTATTTTCGAAGTTGGAATTTGTTGATTATTTACCTCCGCCCGGTATATTAAAATGTTATTTTATGTGCCGTAATTACTTCAAACACCGCGCCTATATAAAGTACCGCAATATCGATAAACTATGCTCTTCGCGTGTGCAAGAACATTCTTATCACCTTGGAGAAGACACGAAGCATTTCAATATCGATTTTCGTAGTAGAAGGCCACAAAATTACAGGTACTACGCTTCGCCATATTGAAGAGTCGACTTTCGTTACCCGTATTTGCCGGACGCATTCAACAGAGTTTTTTTGTTTACTTTGTTATCCATTTGAACGGCCGCATGAACACGCTCACTACGCTCGCATACAAGGTAAGTGTTTGAAGTAATTCCTTGTTTGATCATTATCATTAATGTTATTTCGTATATATGTCCACTTCTCTACCATCAACCGCTATCAAAATTGACCGCAAAAAATTACAGTTATTCTCACCCCTAAATTTCTTTCCTCAGATTCTGTATAAATTACCCTAAAGTCTTCACTCCAAAAATTCCCCGCCTCTGATCACCGAACTTCGCTAATTCCTAATCTATTTCCTATCCATTTCGATCTTAGGATTCTCTAGTTTACCCAATTGCTTCATGGTTGTGACATTCCACGCTCAAATCGCAAAGTGTTTCCTGCTCTTCTTTTAAACTTGTAGATCATATCCTCCGAAGTAGTCCTTCCCGGAGATCCGAATGGGGGACTATTTTAACTTCGGAATCGTTTACCCTCCAGAATGCCATCATTTGAAAACATTTTTAGTTCGCGTGTACTTGGGATGCAATGTGCTGGTTTCCCGTTGCCTTCTACATCCCCAATGTAGTACCTTCGGGTGGAGCATTGGGGACGTGGCCGCAAGCATAGCGGCCCTTAATTAAAATTACAATGCTTTCTACATCGCAGTAGTGTGTCTAAAAGTGTCAAACCAAACCCTACGGTCTTTACCACTCTAGTACCGAAAGAGCTGCTGCCCTCTTTCAGGATCACGAGGTTAGACAATGACAACCGCGTCTAAAATTCGGTGGGGTTGGTGGGAGGATTGAAAAATTTTAGATTGACTTGGCGTGAGTAAGGATACGAGTATAGATATAACCAAAACCTGGTATTAAAAAAAAAACTTGATAATTATGTCCAAATGTCCAGCATGCACGAGAAACCCCCACACCATTATTACAATCACTGCCTATCTTCATAAATTTGCGCGGAAAATCGGGAAATCGGGAATAAATAACAACAAATAAACAATAACAAATAAATCAGAAACCCTCATTAAATTAAATCAATAAATAAATAAAGATAATGAAATAGAGTGAAAACCGCGCATCCCCCCAGGACTTGAAAGTGAAGTGATAGTGATAGTGATTGTGATCCCCCCTAAGAACATTTAGTGCATACCCACCAGGACTTTAGCAGTGCACCTCATCTTCCCCTTAGAAGTAAGTTTCAGTTAGATGTAGGCAGACGACCAGATCTTCGGATGCTGGAGAATTTTATTATCGAGGTAAGACTTAAATTGTGGCGGCTGTACTCGCACAAGCATTGATTTACATTAATTAGTAGTTTTTGAAATAATTTAACAAGCACGTTTTGTGTGTAATGGCGGTAGCCGACATAATGCTTGGGCGAGTGCACCTGATAAATAGGGTGATGCTTTTGCTTTTTTGTGCACTGCTATATGCTTAACGCTTATTAGACATTTATTTATATAATTATATTTATTTATATTTTATATTTACACTTTATATTTATTTATTTATTTATTAGCATGCATTGTAGCATTTTGTGGCATATTTGTTTTGTTTGACGTTCTGTCGCCATTTTGGTTGCAGTATATATTTGGGAAGAAACAGTATAGAATTGTGAAGATTGTAATCATTATATAAATCAGTTAGGGAATGATAGGAAAAGCTAGGGATGGATTTAAATTAGTTAGCTAGATTTGGATAATTTTAAGACGATTCTTCAGGTCGCACTGGTAAGCAGAGCCGGCGTCTGCTATCCGGTATTACGGATCCCTCCACCTCTCATTTTTGCTTGTGTCTTGTTGATCGGGTACACTCCAGAGTCAGCGCTAGGGACACCATTATTTACAACCCTGTTTTTAGATTTTGTTTTTAGTCTTTGTTTCAGTTTGTCAGATTTTTAGGTTTGTTAGATTGTTAGATTTGTTAGGTTTGTTAAATTTAAGTTTGTTAGGTTTTTATTTAGAATTTTATTTAGAGTGGATTAATCATGAAGTTAGAATTAATTAGAAGCACGATTATTTTTCGCGTTTAAACCCAATGTAGTACCTCCGGGTGGAGCATTGGGGACGTGGCCGCAAGTATAGCGGCCCTTATTCAAATTATAATGCCCTCTTTCAGGGGCTGGTTCGGTTCGGTTTCTCACTAAAGACCTCGTAAATTTGGTTAAACCTATAGTTTAGCTCTTTAGTTCACCGAAATGCGAAGTCATTCTACGCGCTCTAGTATTTTAGAACTTTTTCAAGGTGCAGGTTCGTTCAGATGGTCGTTTCCTAATACTGCTGAAAATTTTTTTTTTGTATTACAAGGTGTGCTTATTTTTTTATATTATCTATTGTGTTCGTTAATTTAAGGAGTACCTACGTGTGGCGACTGAGGGCAATAGTGTTCAAAGTGGCGGCAAAAATAGTTGATGCCCATAAGCGACAAATAGCTAAATGCGGGACTCATTAAATGTTAGAAAAAAATCACATCATGTTACGTAGTGAGTAGAATATCTTCCGAAGAACTTTTAAACAAGCTAAATATCTTGAATGATATTTTTAAGCGTTGTTAATAATATGCGTGTGAAGTTAGCACCTCATTTTTGAGCACCACAAATTTTATCAATAGTTCTATTTGCACCCCCAATAGTTCTACAGTTCCTGATAGGTTGTATCAATAGTTCCGCCAAATTCGTTAAAAAAAACTGGCAAATTGAGAATATGAGGTGCTAACATCCCGTAGCACAGCAACTTTTCAAAAAAGGCTTTTCATATACAAAAATCTTATAGTTTCAGAAGAGTTCTACAGTTTCAGATACATTTTAAGAATAGTTCTGACTTCTAACTATTTTTTAAAAATTCTTTAAATTTACCGCCAGCACCGCACCGCACACAAGAGTAAAGTATCAGTTTGCCGGCAGTTCCAGACAACTTTTAGGTGTTCTTCTATAGTTCTACAATAGTTCTAACGACTTATGTGGGTTTCGTCCAGAGCTTCGGTCTATAGCTATTATTTATACATTTTTGAAACTTAGAGCCAGCACAGCACACAAGAGTAAAGTATCAGTTTGCGGGCAGTTCCAGCCAACTTTTAGGTGTTCTTCTATAGTTCTACAATAGTTCTAACGACTTTTGTGGGTTTCATCCAGAGCTTCGGTCTATAGCTATTATTTATACATTTTTAAAACTTAGAGCCAGCACAGCACACAAGAGTAAAGTATCAGTTTGCGGGCAGTTCCAGACAACTTTTAGTAGTATATCTTAAGCTAATAGCTGAGCTCTTAAAATCAAAACGTTCCGAGTCTGCCAGAGACGATTCAAACTCAATTGTACTCATCCCGGAGGTCTACTTCGTTGACGCGAGCTCGTGGTACAGCGGAAAGTGTGAGATGCTGCACTACTTCAGTAGCGTTTCTTGTCATACTTGTTCATCTAGGGCGCTTCTTCTATCCAAATGGCAACGGTTACTGTACACACGCGAAGCTTTCTGTATGATATCCATTTCCACAAACCCTCCCTAACAACAAGTACTCAACATTTCTTTCTACACCAGACTGGCGTCGCCAGCGTTTTCTTAGTATTCGTTCCGACTAAACAAAAGAGAGTGATATACAGGTGACATATTAATCGATTTGTGAATGTCTACCTGACAATTCCTACTTTTAGAAACGGCAAAGCATTTCAAATTTTTTAATCAAAACTAATTTCATGTACAAGTGGGTTTATTTAGTATTTTGAACTTCAACGCCCTATCTTAACTTGCACTTAAAAAGAAATGTAGTAAAACCAAAACAAAACAAAATTTCAGTTCATTGTCTGTGCAGAAAACAGTCTCAACATATGTCTAAAACCATACTTTGATCCTATTTTAAAACAAGAAAAAATAAATGGATGAGGGCTTATAGAAAAAAGTATCAGAATGTTGATTAGCAAGTCACAAAGATTTCGATTATTAAGGTCTTCTTCAGAGTTTCTCTACAGGTCTTTACCATAATCGTCACATTTTTTCAATTTTAGTAATAACTACTTCATAAGTGCAGAAAAATTTTAAACTGTAATTGAATTAATTGACATTACCCGAAAATGGCTTAAACAAACCAGATATAAGTATGATTTTTGGGTAAATAGAAACCAGTCGTAAGCTTTACAAAGGAAATTGTATAGACCAAATTGATTTATGAAATTACAATATCAGTTAATAAGGTGAAAATAATAGTTGAAACCCTATAAACGCAGCATGAACTCATAATTTACTCTTGTGTGCGGTGCTGGCGCTGTTTCAAAAATGTGTAAAAAATAGCTATAGAACGAAACTCTGGACGAAATCTACATAAGTCGTTAGAAAAATTGTAGAACTACAGAAGAACACCAAAAAGTTGGCTGGAACTGCCGGCAAACTAATACTTTACTCTAGTGCGAGGTGCTGGCGCTAAGTTTCAAAAACGTGTAAATAATAGCTATAGACAAAAACTCTGGACGAAACGCACATAAGTCGTTAGAACTATTGTAGAACTATAGAAGTACACCAAAAAGTTGATTGGAACTGCCGGCAAACTAATATTTTACTGTTGTGTGCGGTGCGGTGCTGGTGGTAAATTTAGGGAATTGTTTAAAAATAGTTAGAAGTCAGAACTATTCCCAAAATGTATCAGGAACTGTATAACTCTTCTGGAGCGATAAGGTTTTCTACTTGAAAAGCCTTTCTTGAAAAGTTGCAGAGCTAGGGGAGGTTTGCACCTTATATTTTTAATTTGTCATTTTGTAAACAAAATAAATATATATCCTTCGTGAATATCAGATAACAAATTGCACCTTTATATTTCCTAAACCCTTACCTGATATCACAAGGTCGAGAATTTCTTATTAACAATGAAAGCCCAAGGTAAAGTTGGATGGAAAACGGCTTGAGGAAAAGAAAAACTCTTTAGACATAAACGGCTAGTAGAGTGTTAGCTCTGGGTATATCATGAGCTTGGGTCATGGGTTGTCAAATGATCAAAAATAAAAATAATGGGCGCCACCGTATTTTTCAATACAACAACCTACAAAAATTAACTATGCTTGTATTAGGGGAATGCGGAAACCTTATACTAACACCACTAATATAGCCATAAAACCTGAATTTCACTCTTTTAAAACACTTACCAAAATCTCAAACACCAGATGTCATACAGATGTCTCGACTTAACCTGTGAACAAAAAAATGCACAACATGGACACCGTTTGTGTTCTCAAAAATATTTACCAAAAAGAAATAATAGAATTTAAGTTTCAAAAATATACACCCAGGGTATTTGTTATCACTACACACAATTTCTGATCAGGAATGACTTGTAAACTTTACTTGTATTTTAAATAATAAGAGTCATGAAAAAAATAGATTCTATTTGATTAAATTCCTTGATTCGTTTTAATATAATGTTTTTCAACTAATAATTTTTTTCATAGAACAGAAATGTAATAAGGATTTGTATTCAAAAACATAAAGATCTCTAAATGAATCTTTCTTAATAAATTTTATGAAAAGTTTGAGTTCTCTTAATTATTCATATTACATATTCTTCAGTCATAGTAGTACTACATTGACCTAACAATCAAATTTAATTACTCAAGTTCAGATAAAATAGCATGTATCAACCTAAATTTAGTTTCACTTAATAGGTATTAAAAGAATTCCTCATGTTGATTGAAAATCAAAGTACATGACCTCAAAATTATTAAACATATTTTAAATTAGCGTAACATGACATGTGAGGTCTTAATTGTACAGCTGAATATTTTTTATTTGACATTACATGTCACTAACAACTTTTTAGTTTAGTTAACGTTATCTGTTTGAGCAATAATTATGACAAGCAATGAATTTATTACGTAATTCTTTCTTTCTTCAAATGATTTTTTAAATGACTTTAGTGTAAATAAAGTTTCAACCTTATATTTTCTTGTTGCGATTTAAATAATAATGAAAGTGATTAAATGCTAAATAACACTCACGTGTGGAAATACAGCACGACCAAAAGAAATCGAACTATAACCTCAGCTGTCGGAAATTCCATTAATATCTGCGTTCTGCGATGCACAAATAGAAGCCACGTGAATATGTACGAAATTAATGCTGGAATTTTGAGAACTCTTCTGAATAAATCAGTATTTAACGAAACCAATTTCTCCTTAATTAAATCCTATAAAATTTAGTATTCCAAATCCCAAACTAAATTTTCTTAAAATTAACTGCAAGATATAAACTGTATCCAACAAATTTTCTAGATTCAAGATATTACTTATATGATGTTACTTATTTGATATTGCACTAAGAGGAAAATATTAATAAAATTTATTTAATTAATTTATACCAACTGTTTCAATGATGAGGGGGAGCTTCTATCTCCTTTGGCTTGCAGGGATCAACTGAACTGCTCTAGGTGGAACATATAAAAGAACACCATCACGTTAAAGCTGCTAGGAACAACCTCCAGACACGAAAATTCAATCAATTAAAAATTCTTTTTCGGACCGTGCTACAGGCCACGTGCTTAGACACGACCATCTTGACTTTACTACGCCGCCGATAGCAGCTTACCTCTTCAAACGCTGATAGCAAAGTGATTGAATTGACAACTCGACGAAGCTTAGTAACGAAACTTAGACCTCAATGGTAAAGGAGTCTATATGCTATTATAAATTTTATGTATTATTTTTACTGAACGGAAATTTACAAATTATATATTTTTATATTATTGCTGTTTTATTTTATATCAATAGTCGAAGTGTAACTACGAAAAAAAATACGTTTCAATGTTTTTAACTAATTTAACGGAACTATCGATATAGCCTATTAGGAACTGTAGAACTATTGGGGATGCAAATAGAACTATCGGTAAAATTTGTGGTGCTAAAAAATAAGGTATCAACTTCACAGGCATATTATTGATGATGACTGCTTTGTAGTTGAAATACGTATATGGTTTTAAATAGTGCATGGTAATTGTTTTTGTTATATTTAATTTGAATCTTTTAATTGTCAATTGTACCCATAAAACGATTATTCATAACTATTGCAATGGCGCAAAAACTTGATGAAACAAACCCACTTTTGAGTTTATAAGTCGAAATGAGTGAAAATTGTTACAATATACAGTGTGTACAGTGTAAAATGCAGTACATGGGGATCTTGGAAACTGTAGGAGATACGATCTTGGTTAAATGGGACAAAAGTTGCATAATCATGAGGATATCTTAGATCGGTTTTCAAATTTCAAAAATTTTTCATAGGTTACTAGATAGAGGCAAAAAACATTAAATTGACGATTTCTTTATTTGCTCGTAGTTAGTCTACTAATTGAAATAGAATGTTTAAATTTGGTACATCATGGTAATTCCCCATTGCGCTTCACATTTTCAATTTAGATTTTATCTAGGGCATCTAGATTTTGCGTGACAATGTTCAACTTTTTATTTTTAAATAGCCGCCATATTAGATTTTTACATTTTTAAAATGCTGACAAAAAACTCTTTCCAAAGAGGTATAACATGGCTATGTTTGATTGAATCAAAACACTAAAAATCACATAATTATGTTTTGGTCGTAGTTGGCTTTAATTTCCATTATGACAAAGAGAAACAAGAGAAACTCCCCGAGCTAACCGTTTGATTAGTTTTGTACCCGGACTGCAAAATTTGTAACCCGGAATATGCGCTTCAAATGGTAAATTGTTAATTACAGTATTTAGCAGTCGGTTCCCAGTAGTTTTAGAATTATTCTATGTAATCATTAGCGGACAACTGTCCTCTCAAGCTGTGCAGTAAATAAATAAAATATTGTGAATTAATGATTCTTTATATACTCGACATTTCTTATATATAATTCAACTTTTTTTACAATCGAATTCAGTACTTGCAAACATGCGTGTTGTGAAACAATCAACACCTTTAACCATGAACAATAATGACATTGGCGTGCAATCCTTAGCTAAAAAAAAAAACATGGCATTCTTCTGCCTTCATCTATTCGATGTCTAGTTGTTGGTCCATCAAATTGCAGTAAAACCAACGTAATGATTGGGTTGATAGAACATCATAATGGTTTAAAGTTTGAAAACATATATGGTTATTCTAAATCACTTTATCAACCAAAATATCAATACCTTGAGAGTCTACTGCGACCAATAAAAGGGATCAAATATTATACATTTTCCAGTTCTGATAATATTATATCATCATCTGATGCTCGAAATAATTCTATATTTGTTTTTGATGATGTAGCTTGCGATAAACAAGGTATCATTAGGGAATACTTTAGTATGGGGCGTCATAAACAAGTAGACAGTTTTTACCTTTGTTAAAGTTATACTCGTATACCTAAGTACTTACTACGTGATAATGCTAATCTTTTAGTTTTATTTAAACAAGCTGATTTAAACTTAAAACACATATATGACGATCACGTCAATACTGACATGAAGTATGATAAATTCCGTGAAATATGTGCTGCTTGTTGGCAAAACAAATACGGTTTCTTAGTTGTATACAAAGATAGTGATCCAGGTCAAGGAAGGTACCGAATAGGTTTTGATCACTTCATACATATTTAAACCTTAAGAGACGTAAGTATCGTTAGTATCAAAGAATTTTTTATTATAATAAACGTTTTACGCAATGAACAAGGAGGCGATAAAACTTAAAAAAATTTTAATTAAGAAAAGAAACATTGTAAAAAACAAATTGTGCCAGTTAAAAAATAATGAAGTCGTCCAAGTGGAATCAATCTTACCCATAACATCGCGATTAGAAACTATTGCTAATAAACTAGATGGGGAAAGTGTGGTAAAGAAAGAAAAATTTAAAGAAGAAGAACTGCCTCATAGCAGTGTAAAAAATATTAAATCTAAATTGCTAGAAAGGAACGTTGACTATATTGATTCGCCGGTTATTGCTCAGCATATACCGAATATAAAAAATGATGCCATAGAGGAAGATGATGATGATGATGTTGAGAATGAATACGAAGCAGAAGTTAATCGAAATGCCCAAGAAGCCCAGGAATATATACAAAGCTTTGCCGATTCACCTGGTATGACACATTATCTCGAACAGCTACATCCGCTACCTCGAGAATATATTTACAATATGTTTAAAGATGTTAAGAACGAATTTGATCATAAATATGGTGTTAGGTTTAACCCTGATTCAAATGGTCTTATGTTAGGCAATTCGAATTTCGTGTTGGATGATGAAAATGTTCTAATAAATGATTTGAAATATAAAGGTACTCCTGGATTATACGAACTACTGTTTAAAAAATATCCTGTCGGGTACAGATCGCAAGATCTAAAGTCGTACCTTGATATTGTGAAAAGAACAAATGCTAATAGAAGATATTATTCTGAAACAGAAAAAATTCAGGGTAATAATTCATATAAATACAAAAATATAATATCTACATTAAATTTACTTCCTCAAACACCCCGTAGACCTAGAACATTACCCTATAGAAAGCGTCTTGGAGACGGCATGACAATGGAAGTATCAAATAACGCCATAAATTATTTATATTGGAATGATCCCAATGAACTTCTTGATAGATTACGGCTTTTAGTTTCATCTCAGACTGCTGGACACACAGGTCACGGCAACGAAATAAATTCAATCATTGAAGAATTGCGTGAGGCGAAAGTGATTAGAGTATATGACAATTGTCAAATTTGGAAGGCACTTACATAACCGTAAAATAGATATAACTGAACAGGAATATGAAAACAAAAATGAAGGTTTTGAAACCTTGATTGAGTACAAGTTACATATGCTACATTACACGGTAGTAGCAACGTTTTACTCTAGTACATTCCTCGACGGTGACAACACATTCCTTATTTTCAACATTAAACATAATTATGAATTTCCTTATGAGGAAGCAGTCATTGAGAATATTAAAGGATACCCGCAAGACATTGAAATTCTTATAAACGAAAAAAGTTATGTAATTGCACAGTTACAAGGATTTTTGCTTAAACGTATGGATGTAATCAGTTTTCGTGACAGCGGTGCTATCATAAACAATACCAGAATGTTTCTTGATTTTATATTAAAAGTTCCTTTCAAAGCAAGTCGAGCCCTCGACATTCAAACGTAGAAGTATTTATTAATTGTATTTAATAAATCCTGATTAGAAAAAAAGTATTATGATAGTTGCTCAATCAAGAAATTTGCAGTCTGATTTTGGTAAAGAATATTATAACAATCACTTTCAATCCTAAATGCAGACATATGGCATAAACCATTATGGTGTTTTTTCTACAAAGAAAGCATGCATTGTTGAACGTGTAATTAGAACTTTAAAGGGAAAAATGTGGCGCTTGTTTAACCTGAATGGTTCTTACAATTGGATAAAAAAATTTAAGCGATATTGTGAAACAATACAGCAATACAGTTCACAATACTATCGGAGTCAAACCTGTAAAAGTTGATAAATCAAATGAAAAAACTATTCTTAAATCATCATTTACCCACATCAAACTTGCAACCAAAATATTCAATTAAAGACAGTGTGAGGATTAGTAAACACAGGAAAGCATTTACGAAAGGTTACACGCCAAACTGGCCAAATGAAATTTTTAAGATTAAAAAGGTAAACGTAACCAATCCGACAACATATCTATTAGAAGATCAAGATGAGAAAAAAATCAAAGGTGCATTTTATTAAATGGTGTTGCAAAAGGTTAAACATCCAGGAATTTACCTGGTAGAAAAAGTCCTAAGAAAGAGTGGAAATAAAGTCTTTGTAAAATGGTTAGGCTTCTCTAACGTACACAATAGCTGGATCGATAAAAATAATGTTTGCTAGAAGTTGTTATAATAATAATAGTTAATAAGGCTAACATTGTAAAATTATATTAAAATAAATAATACAGACACAATCTTTCTATTGTTTTTATTATTATCAAACCATTCTTTTAATAAAAAAAAGGTATTTTGTTTTGCACATTGCATTGTTTTTTATTATTATCAAACCATTCTTTTAATAAAAGGGTATTTTGTTTTGCACATTGCAGATTATTATTGCTATGTCTACAACAATGGATGTTATATGTTAAACAATTGTTGATTTTTAACTCCGATAGCTTAGGACAACCTAGTGCAAGCATATCAGTTACAACGTTTTGCATTAGATAGGTTTCAATCAATTTCTTCTTTTCTAGACCCTTCACAAATACTTCTTCACCGGGTCGGATAATTTGCTTCAAATAAAGAGCTATATATATGATGACACCATTCCAGCCGTTGAAGATTCATCCCAAGAAAGACCATAAATATTCCTTGTCACCCAGTCGTTATGTTTTATATGATCTTGGCTCAAACAACTAGACTGTATTGGCAGTTTAAAAATTTGATGCTAAACATCACCTAACAACAAGTCCAAAACCGCAATTTCTTTGCACACAAACTCGTTTTTTTTGTATTTAAATCCCTGAATTTCAATTATATACATGTTTGTATATGTAGGTATGTAAATATATGCAGTAAACTTCGACTAATTAAATTAATATTAGGAGCAATCTCCTTATATAGCAGATTACCACCATCTGCCTACTTTGCCAACCCACTTTTCAACCTATCACAAGAGTGAACACATTTTGAATTGAAACCGGCCCATGTGTATTTGCAGCCTCTAAACATAAATAAAAAACATAAATCATAATCCACTTTAATTAAACACAATTGACTTGAATGCGATATTTTGCATCTGGCATACTTTATAACTTCACGCTAGAAAACCAAATTCAAAACAGCTACACACATTTTCTCTGCACTTACATTTTTCAACATACGTGTGTTTTGAAGTATGTATGTTCCATTGAAACTAATATAAAGCCGGTCTGACTTCAAAACATGCTCACAAGTATTTTACATTAAAAGTATATAAGGCCGATCCTAATTCAAAACGGCGCACGTGTAACTTCTCACTAGAAAACCGAATTCAAAACAGCTACACATTTTTCTCTGCACTTACATTTTTCAACATATGTGTGTTTTGAAGTATGTTCCATTGAAAGTAATATAAAGCCGATCCTAATTCAAAACGTGCCCACAAGTATTTTACATTGAAAGTATATAAGAATTCATGTTTTCACAACTATTTTACATTGAAATTATATAAGGCCGGTCCTAATTCAAAACGGTGCACGTGTATTTTACATATGTAAAATACGTCTGAACACGTTTTGAATTAGGACCGGCCTTACCCCACTACTTTTGTATATTCTTTGCACTTTTCAATTCATTGTTCTTGAACTTTCCTGCATTTACAAATAATTTCTTAGTTAATGACTTTGTATCTCCGTTTTCCTGCTTCGTCTGGTCTGTATTGGTATTTTGATCTTGCTTCTATTAAACCTAAGGCTTCTTATTTTCTTTTTGTTGATATTACAGAATACCTCTGGCCGACGTATTCAAGCTGGATTTAATGTTATTCCATCATGTTTTTACTTCCTTAGTATCCGAAATTTTCCCGATGTCTTTCAGAACTTCATTTGACTTTTTCTCAAATATTTTGTGGATATCTTTATCTTCTAGTTTCTTAAAGTCAAAGTATCCTTTTCCATTCCATTTGTCAAATTTGTAAATTTAAGCACTGCTTGCATAACTATTATGTTATGGTCAGTATCTATATCTGCTTTTGGGTAACTTCTACAGTTTTTTATTTGATTTCTAAACAGTTGTCAAACAGGGATGTAAATTATTTGATATCTCACTATGTCTTCTGGCATCTTCTGGGTGCATCGTCTTGTAGCATGATGTTGAAATAATGTATTTGTGATGGTTAAATTGTTTTTGTTGCAAAATTCTACCAGTCTATTTCCCTTATCATTTCTCGTGCCTAAACCAAATAAACCTACTATCGCTCCCTCCCTGCCCTCGCCTATCACTGCATTACATTTTCCCGTAATTATTAAATTTGTCCTTTTACGTATCTTATTATGACTTCGATAAATTTGTAGATCACCTTTTCTTCAACTATAGCTAGAGGTAGGCATGTATACTTGTAAGTAGTTTTCAACACAGTGTCCTATCTTGTTCACATAACTATCCTCATCCCTAAACTTCTTTTCTCTGATTCTGTATGAGTTACCCTGAAGTCGTCACTCCAAAAATTTGTAATGCCAATTTTAAAGGGATGTTGGTGAACAAGTGATATTAAAACGAAGCTATCAGCAATATGAGTATTTTGAAATTCCATTGCAAATGTAAACGAATTTGTAGTATTATAATCGTTTTTATTACTAAACGATTTGGTAAGTATATCCGCAACAAAAGCAGATAGTTTATAGGTAGGTGAATTAACCGACGAGACAATCGGTCTTAAGGGAACTTCGCTCTTATGGATTTTAGGCAATCCGTAAAGCGTGGGAGTTGTTGCCGATTACGTCAAAAAAAGCAAAGCACTTGTCAACGACACTACGGTTAATAAACTGTTAAAAACGGATCCCACTTTTACTACACAAAAGAAAAATAAGGAGTTAATCAATAGGTTATATAAAAATAATTGCATTAATCTAGACACCGAAAAGAAACTATGTATTACCAACGCAACAACTCCCAAGCTTTACGGATCGCTTAAAATCCATAAGAGCGAAGTTCACTTAAGACCGATTGTCTCTTCGATTAATTTACCTACTTATAAACTATCTGCTTTTGTTGCGGATATACTTACCAAATCGTTTAGTAATAAAAACAATTATAATCCTACAGATTCATTTACGTTTGCAATGGAATTTCAAAATTATCATATTCCTAATGGCTTCGTTTAATATCACTAGATGTGATTTCCTTGTTCACCAACATCCCTTTAAAATTGGCATTAAAAATAGTTACAGACAAGTGGGAAATTATACGGGACCATTGTGAATTTTCCTTAGAATTGTTTACTGAAACCCTAAGTTTTATTTTTAATCACACTTATTTCACTTTTGACAACAAATTTTGTCTACAAATATTCGGACCACTCAGCCCCATAGTTGCAACAATAATAATGAATTATCTATTTGACGAGGTTATTCTACAATTACCGACGTCTCCAGCTTTTATAAAAAAAGTATGTGGATGATGTGATTTGTACTGTACCTGAAAATCAAATAAATGAGATTATCAAAATCTTTAATAGCTTCAACTACAGTTTACTCTGGAAAGAGAGCATGAATGTTCAATTTCCTTTTTAGACTTGAAATTAATTAGGAATACAGAGAACGTAATTAAATTATGTTAGATTGGTACAGGAAAACTACAAGTTCAGATAGGCACATAAACTTTTTTTCTAACAGCCTCAGTCAACAGGTGAATACCATTTTAGGTTTAAAAAATAGAATTCTTAAAATTTCACATCCTTCTTTACGTTTAAAAATTTAAACGTGTTAACACAAATTGCGATAAACAATGGCTTTCCAAAAAATCTGACTAAAATACTTATTTTCGGCAATAACTATAATAATAAAAAACAAAAAACCGACTGACACCTGTAATAGAAATTGTTTATAAGAAACTACCGATGATTAAAAATTTAACATTAAAATTACTTAACGTCCTACGGAACGACTATCATAATTTCAAAATATAACTCCGTGACTATCAATCAATTATTTTCTGCCATTAAAAATGAGACTCCTATGCTGAGTAGTTCTAACGTCATATACTCTATTCCATGCAGTAATTGTGATAAGATCTACATTGGACAATCTCTACAGTGGTTACGTTCCAGGATTGTTCAGCATAGGAGTGACGGTAAAATCAAAAAGGATTCGTGCGCTTTATCTTGCCATGCAAAAAAGCTAATTATTTTCCAGATTTTAATAAAGTAAAAATTTTAGATAGAGAAGTTAGTTACAGAGATAGACTTTTTCTTGAAATGGTGCACATTAATAATAACAACAACGTTTTTAACTTCAAATCTGATACTAACAATCTAAGTGTGATTTATTTTTATATTTTAAAACTACGTAATATTAACAGAAATAAGAAAGAGATACTAAGTTGAAGTTTATGCAATTATTTCTGTAAGTATTGAAATCAGGTTCGATCAACACCTGTCACTTAATTAGGTTTGCATACCTGGTTAAACATATTACCATGTGAAGTAAAAATTTTAATCTATTAGGTTATTTATTTAGTGCTAAGAATGTTAACCTAGTATGTTTCAATGTAGTTACTATTTTACACTCCAGCTTTTGTAAGTTAATGTATTTTATTTGAATGTTGACATGGATGTTTGTAATTTTGTAGCACCCCGAGGAAGATTTAAAATTAAATCGAAAGCTTGGTAAAGAACAAAGAGTTTTCAATTTTACCTTTATGAACGTAGACCTATAAACCCGTTGCTGCACTTTTTATTGTTATTATTTTTGTTATATTTAATTTGAATCTTTTAATTGTCAATAGTACCCATAAAACGATTATTCGTAACTATTGCAATGACGCAAAAACTTGGTGAAACAAACCCTTTGAGTTTATAAGTCGAAATGAGTGAAAATTGTTACAATATATATATTGTAGGTCACGTTTTAAAAATTTAAATTAAGTTTATTACTTTCAAACTTAAACCATAATTATGACGAACAGAATTTTTTACGGTATGACAGGTGTCCGAACACGTTTCGCGGATATTAATTTAAAACGACAAATAAAATTATAAAACCATCGATTATATTATTATTTGACAGTCTTGAATAACAAACCAAGACCGCTTAATTGGAAGGCTCTTTCACTTCGACGGTGTATTATCGACCATCCGCTCGTTCAGTTCGAATTTAAATCAGAATGGGTACTTACACGGCTGATTTTTCAACGTCAAAGCTTTTGTACCTCCTCCCATATAAAATATCCAAGTCATCGTTAAAAATGTATGTATAGATACAAAGTGAATTATAGAGTTCAATTGTTCAATATTTAATAGAGAAGTTATTGAAGAAGCAAACAGACATTGAGATCATAATACAAAAGTGATAAGATCGACTAAGATAATAATTAAAAACCGTATTGTGTAGGTTATAAAAAGTATAAAATAACGGAACGAGAGCATTTCCAACTTCCTGTTGATTTTTCTGGAGCAAACCGATTTGTGTTTGTATAACCCGGGCACTCTAGATGATTGGTTGGTTGGTTCGATTCGGATACACCATATTTAGATTTTATCGCGTTTGACGGTTGGTTTTCCTTTCCGGTAATAGGCAATCCGGAAAATTGCCGTTTTATATCTATTCCGAGCTTTGCATTGTGATTGTATTTCAATCCGTGTAATTGAGACGTTGAGCGCACAATGCTATAGAGATATTACATTTCGGTATAGGAACAGTTGAGTTACACGTATACACATGAAATTCAGTTAGTGACAGAAACCCATTGTTTTGACTATGTTGTATTTTATTATCCCGCGATACTGAAAATTATATTGGACAAAGGCGCCCGTGGATTTTAGAATCTCTTCTAGCATTTTAAATTTACTTAACACTAAAAAGCATATCATGAGTCTTCGGGACTCTAGGCAAAATAAAAATATTTAAGACTTTGTTACAAAATGGTTTTATATTAAATCTTTTTAGAAATGCTTTCTAATAGGCTATGTAAGTACAACTTAATCACCGAACTTAATTAATTTACACGAAATAATTTAAGAATGATTCAAGTAATTGTCCTATCCTACAACATATAGATAGCGAAAATGTTGACTTATTATGTATTGTGCATAGGGATGGACTTTCACAGTTTGGATGCTTTTAAACATAGATTTTGACAATATTTTAGATTTGGCTTTGTAGCGTTACGGTGATCTAATCTAAGTGTATGCTATCTTTGCGTTTACAACACAATTATGGAGCATGTTTACACTTTTAATCTTTGATTTCAGGTATAATGCTAAAGAATAAAACGAATAAACACAACACTTATTTTCTTTGGAAATCAGATGGTTCTTAATCATAAGCATAGCATCAAATAGTAGAAAACATGTGTATCCAACAGGTTGGGATTTTGGAGCAGTTGTTCAGTCGTGGAGAGAAGTATTGCTTTTGCATATACGACGGTCAGATTTATTAAACTTGAATACCATCAGTCGTTATCATCAACTTGTGCTTGGTTTGTTTACGCTGTTATTTCGTTTTAGTTCTGATAGGTCATCATTAGGTCTTCAGTTCTGGAACTGATTAGGCGCGTACCTCGATTGTTTTCTATTCTGAGCTAACCTACACATTGCATTGACATTCCCACAGCATACATCTTTCACTGTCTCTGTGCGATAGTCTAAACTAGGTCTACCTCTCGTCTTTCCTATCTCTACTTGTAATATATCTCACATTATTCCCCAAATGTCTTAGAACGTGTCCAATCCTTCTTTTTCTCCTACTCTTTTTTTGTTTTTCGCAGATATTTTTCTTTCTCTATTTCTAGAACCTTTTTATTTTTAACATTGTCTGTCCATGCTATCATCATCATACATATTGTAACCTATTAAATTCCTCTAAAGGAAAATAATATGTCTGCTCTACCATACAGGCGGCAGAGCCTCGATAGATTACGAGGGGTTCCTGTTTGATGGTCAAGCCCAGCGTAAAAAGGATGTTGAATGGCTTTTAGAAAAAAGGGTCCCTCTAAAGAGTTCTTCCAGCCAGCTAAGTTTCTTCAACTTAGGGCAGAGCTATGAGCTAGCGTCGTAGGATGGTATAGATAAAACAAAAGAAATTTTATTGGACGCCACCGTATCTTAATGAGTGTTTTATAAGAAATTATTCGAAGATCAGATACGGAAATCTTCGAAAGAAAAAAAATGTACGACGAGCAACATAAACAAAAATACTTACTGTGATCTCTGCAACCTGGAATAGGAACGACGATCTCGTGCTATCTGAAAATTTAATCACACCTAAACATTTTCAAACTAGGGCTTCATTAGAGCCTAGTCACTTTATCACAAAAATAATTATATTTAAATTCACTAGTCAAAATTATACTTTCAAGAAAAACTTTTAACTTCAACACCAATAATACCTTTCTTCAGTACTAAAGTTTCTTAATTACAAACAATTTGCTTCTGTAGGATAATTACTGTTGACTTCAAAGAAAGAAAATTTTGAGACAACTTAATATTTTTTCTATTAATTTTTTTTTTAAAAAATATTTATATATACATTGTTTATACAACTTATTTATACAGAGACTTTCGAAACAGTTCCGTTTTAACTATTTAATATTAATCTCTAAGCATTCTTGGAATATTGTTTTATTAATTGCATAAATTATTTCAGTTCACTTTAAAAAATATATTACTTTTACTTTATGTTACAGTGACTTCATGCTACTAGAATAGGATCTTTTTCAGTTCACAAAAAAATTACATATTCAAAAATAATTTCTCTGGTTATGGTTGTACATTTTAATAGCTATCTTTAATAAAATCAAAGGTCAAAGAGAAGTACTTATTGTCGACATTGAATTATACTTCAGATGTATTATCACAATGTGTATGCACAATAATTCGGCAAACAATTCTTATCATATCACATGTTCAATAAAGTAAACCTTTCAATACAACTTTGAAACTTCAAACATAATCTTATACAAAGATCTTAAAAATGTTAAGGTCAATTATGCCTTATTCAAATACTCAATTTTTAAATTAAATTTTTAAATGAAACAAATTAATTGAACTATGAACTTTAGCAAAATTTCGAGAATTAATTTTAAACAAACTTATGTATAGCTTCTTCGAAAATTTATCTGAGCATTTTAATTGAAAGTTTCTTGAAAAGATACAAGTATAAAAATGAAGGATGACTCACCGCTGGCCATCTGCTTGGGGGCCGGTTTGCTTTTTTTTTTTTTAAAAATTTTTTTAAACATATGCGTCCTTACTCTTATAGTTGAGCGTGACTGACGCAGGAGTCCGGGTTTAACCTTCATACAAACCAATCACATGTGCGGGTTTCTACATTCCTGCCTAATAACAATTGAAGCTGCTTCTCACTCTAGTGCTTGCCTTATGTTTAACGATTGTTTTCTTTATAATACTTAAATTTCCATAACTTCATTACTTGTAACTTGAATTTAATATTTTAAAATTCAGAATTATAATTATCTTCATATTTAATGATAGGTAGTTTAATTCTTAAAACTCTAAACTAAAAAAAGGAGAAGAAGCACTTGCGCGTAAAAATATATCTACAACAATTTTAGGTCAGTGCTATTACCAAAACTAACTTATGTTACATGTTGACTCCACTTAAATAATTGTTCGGGCAGCATGTTTAATTAAAAATTTGCAAGCCCAGGATAACACTGGTCTACGGACTGCATCTCATATCAAAATTGCTCATTCCACGAGGCAAGCTTAGTTATACAAGCATGCGCCGGGAAAGAGGATATTGAAACAAGATACAAACAACTAGAAGTTCTCTTAAAGTGTACTTATGCTATTCTAATGTAGATGGCGTACTATGTATGAATTTATAATAAAAGGTTTCAATAGAAATTTAACATTTATTGATTAGGTGTATTGAACAAAATTGTATATTTAAATAACAGAAAATCGTAATTGTTACACAGCCTCTCTCAAAAAAAAAAAATCTTGGATAAACAAAACAAATTCTGAAGAAGGATCAAAGATTTTTTTTTAATAATCGTCGCAATAACAATCTCAACAAAGTTAACTAACTAATTAACGATAAACAAATACCAACTAACTTAACCCTAAACATTGACGTAAGATCAACTCAAAAAAAATTATTTTTTTTACTAGTAATATGGGAAGGTGGAAGTACAAAAAAACAAAAAATATTATGAGCGAATGAGTGTTATAGTAACTAACGCGTACAACACGTCCAAAAAGGAGACATATCCGGGAAGACAAAATAGATAGGGCTTAATCAGGAAGATCTGACACTTAAATGTCACTCAATGGAATAGAAACAACACTAGGTATTTGCATATGCACAACCATACTACTATTCACTAACAAAAAAAAATGAACCAACGCAAAAAGGAAAGACTTATAAACCTATAAATACTTTACACAGGATTCTTTATGTCCTAAACTATCTTTAAGTTCAAACTATTCACACACGGGCAATTGCCATTCGCACTAGTCTTCGTAAAGTCCTAGGAGCAAAAAAATTTCAAGTTGGGAATTATGATTGTCTATCAAAAAAATTTGACAACCCTACCCACATAAACTTTTTTTTTCAAAAATTGTCTGTTAGAACTAGACAGCATAAATTCACCCAAAAAAAAAAGAAAGTACTTGAGAGCTACGTCCTACCTTTCACAAAAAAATTTGGTAAAACTACCTCATTAGACTTTCAACTTCATAACGCATAGTCCTACCTAGACTAGCATTTTTCAACTCTATACTTCCCTAACTCTACAGATTTCAAAAAAAAATCAACTTCGCCAGTATGTGTCCGCACTGCAGTGGACACACTCAAAATTATTCGATTTGATATCAAAACAAATCCCTATATCAATATTGTGGTCAAAACTTCTACTACCCAAAATATAACTATCAACTTTGACCAACTTCACAAAAAAAATCTCTGGAAAATGCAAGCGACTCTCGCTTACCAAAACTCTAAAATCTCAAATATGTTTAACATCATCGATGTCAACACAACCTCCATACTCGACTTCACAAAAAAATTTCTACAAAATGCAAGCGACTTTCGCTTACCTAAACTCTAAAATCTCGAATATGTTTAACATCATCAATGCCAACACAACCTCTATACTCGACCTTATCAGCATCATCCAAAATCAACAACCCAAGCTTAAACAATATTATCGCAGTAGTCGTCATAACAAATATCAACCTTACCAATATAATCGACCGACCAAAATAATCACATCAACTGCTTAGACATTTTTTACACGCAAGTCTTTCAACAAAAATCTTTATGACACTAAACTTATACAAATTTAATACTAATATAGTCTCTACAAAAAAATAATAAGTACAAACACGAAAGCATGATCGTTGCCTAAACAAAATTATCACCGAAACACTCGATACTCTTCCTACTACAAAAGTTTTCTTTGACAAACAGAATTCCATGCCAAAATTTACTTTTCTAGAACGTCATTATCTAAATCTAAAGCAGAATTCGAACACGACTTACAAAAAACTGAAGTTACTCCTTTATATCCACATTTATAACAAAAAATTTTCTTGGGAGCTCTACAAAACTGAAATGTATGGCCATATCGCGAACAGTTCCAACACCCATTATTCTTCTTACCTATTCTAGGACTACTCGAGACCGGTACTGAATCATTACTCTTTAAAATTTCAGCTTGAGGGAATTGTGCTAAATTTCTTTCAACTTGACTCTTAAGTTTGGAGGGATTTTTAAAACATACTGAAGAAGCATTATGAAAACTTGATCGATGATTGTCCCTGGACCTGTACGAATAACTTGTCGAAACAGAAACAGATTTTTGTTTTAAATGATCAGCTTCTTCCAGCTTTTTACAGAGTTTGGCCAGAGTCGCCATATCATCTATCTCTGACAATGCAAGATATGAAATGAATTCGGGTAAAAATTTTTTCTAACTATTCTAACCTTTGTTACCTCAGCAGGGCGTTGTGGTAGTCTACTAAATAAATTTTCCATATGGGCAATAAATAAAACAACCGATTCAGACTTTTTTTGATGGCGCGCTTTTATCAAATCCCATACGTCATCTTCTGAATGAGCGGGTAAGAAATCTTCCTTTAATCGTTTAACTAAAGAATTCCAATCTTTCACTGAATTACGGATACTTCTATGCCAGATCAAACCATCTCCAACAAATAATTCAGAGGATCCACGATATAAATCAGCTTCGGATACAGCTCGAGAATCTGCTAGTTCTTTTACTCGATCTAAAAATCGATACACTTGTTTTGAATCACCAGAAAATTTCACAGCCCAAGAACTTATAGGTATAGAGGGGGTAAGATATGTAACAGTGGGAATAGGTGTACCAACAACTGAGGGAGATTCTATAGTTACATCTTTACGATCAACTGAACTACTAGCTCTATTAACTTTCTCATATAAGTCTGCTTCAAGAATAAAAATTGTAGCTAACGTTTCATTTTTAAACAATACGGCTTCCTCTACATTTTCTGTAGGAAGTTTAAGTCTCTTGACTCGACCGACGAGATGAAACAGTCTAGATTGTACCCTTTTAAAAATAGAATCGGCTACATTACCATCAAATTCGGACAAAATATTTTTTATAGATTCAAGCGAAGAATCGATCTCTTTACGTTCTTCTAAAAATGTTGCTGTATACCCAAGAAGATTAATTAGACAACCAGGTTCTTTCACTTCCTTAGCCAAAAGTCTACCTAAAATTTTTCTTTTCTCTACTATGAACCTACTACTTTCTATACCTCTAATGTTTAACTCGTATTCCAACTCTTCTTTGTGCAAATAAACAATCTGTAAAGTATCTGCCATTTCAAAAATTTAAAAGAAAACCTTTCAACCGCTAAATTGCTAACACTATAGTCAAAAATGAAAAACAGCACTCTCGTTCCGCTAAATACTCTTCTTCACTAACCACTAAAAATTTTTTTTTTTTACGTTGCAGTGTCAATAATTGAAATAACTAAATCGAGGCTTGTCGTTTGAGTTGCTATAAATGTTTGAATCATTAAAATGTATTCTAGCCCCACGTTGTGAGCGCTATTTATGTAACCTATTAAATTCCTTTAAAGGAAAATAATATGTCTGCTCTCCCATACAGGCGGCAGAGCCTCGATAGATTACGAGGGATTCCTGTTTGATAGTCAAGCCCAGGGTAAAAAGGATGTTGAATGGCTTTGAGAAAAAGGGTCCCTCTAAAGAGTCCTTCCAGCCAGCTAAGTTTCTTCAACTTAGGGCAGAGCTATGAGCTGGAGTCGTAGGATGGTATAGATAAAACAAAAGAAATTTTATTGGACGCCACTGTATCTTAATGAGTGTTTTATAAGAAATTATTCGAAGATCAGATACGGAAATCTTCGAAAGAAAAAAAATGTACGACGAGCAACATAAACAAAAATACTTACTGTGGTCTCTGCAACCTGGAATAGGAACGACGATCTCGTGCTATCTGAAAATTTAATCACACCTAAACATTTTCAAACTAGGGCTTCATTAGAGCCTAGTCACTTTATCACAAAAATAATTATATTTAAATTCACTAGTCAAAATTATACTTTCAAGAAAAACTTTTAACTTCAACACCAATAATACCTTTCCTCAGTACTAAAGTTTCTTAATTACAAACAATTTGCTTCTGTAGGATAATTACTGTTGACTTCAAAAAAAGAAAATTTTGAGACAACTTAATATTTTTTTTATTAATTTTTTTTTTTAAAATATTTATATATACATTGTTTATACAACTTATTTATACAGAGACTTTCGAAACAGTTCCGTTTTAACTATTTAATATTAATCTCTAAGCATTCTTGGAATATTGTTTTATTAATTGCATAAATTATTTCAGATCTCTTTAAGAAATATATTACTTTTACTTTATGTTACAGTGACTACATGCTACTAGAATAGGATCCTTTTCAGTTCACAAAAAAATTACATATTCAAAAATAATTTCTCTGGTTATGGTTGTACATTTTTAAAAGCTATCTTTAATAAAATCAAAGGTCAAAGAGAAGTACTTATTGTCGACATTGAATTATACTTCAGATGTATTATCACAATGTGTATGCACAATAATTCGGCAAACAATTCTTATCATATCACATGCTCAATAAAGTAAACCTTTCAATACAACTTTGAAACTTCAAACATAATCTTATACAAAGATCTTAAAAATGTTAAGGTCAATTATGCCTTATTCAAATACTAAATTTTTAAATTAAATTTTTAAATGAAACAAATTAATTGAACTATGAACTTTAGCAAAATTTCGAGAATTAATTTTAAACAAACTTATGTATAGCTTCTTCGAAAATTTATCTGAGCATTTTAATTGAAAGTTTCTTGAAAAGATACAAGTATAAAATGAAGGATGACTCACCGCTGGCCATCTGCTTGGGGGCCGGTTTGCTTTTTTTTTTTTAAAAAATTTTTTTTAAACATCTGCGTCCTTACTCTTATAGTTGAGCGTGGCTGACGCAGGGGTCCGGGTTTAACCTTCATACAAACCAATCACATGCGCGGGTTTCTACATTCCTGCCTAATAACAATTGAAGCTGCTTCTCACTCTAGTGCTTGCCTTATGTTTAACGATTGTTTTCTTTATAATACTTAAATTTCCATAACTTCATTACTTGTAACTTGAATTTAATATTTTAAAATTCAGAATTATAATTATCTTCATATTTAATGATAGGTAGTTTAATTCTTAAAACTCAAGTAAAAATAGGAGAAGAAGCAGTTGCGCGTAAAAATATATCTACAACCATTTTAGGTCGGTGCTATTACCAAAACTAACTTATGGTACATGTTGACTCCACTTAAATAATTGTTCGGGCGGCATGTTTAATTAAAAACTTGCAAGCCCAGGATAACACTGGTCTACGGACTACATCTCATATCAAAATGGCTCATTCCCGAGGCAAGCTTAGTTATACAAGCATGCGGCGGGAGAGAGGATATTGAAACAAGATACAAACAACTAGAAGTTCACTTAAAGTGTACTTATGTTATTCTAATGTAGATGGCGTACTATGTATGAATTTATAATAAAAGGTTTCAATAGAAATTTAACATTTATTGATTAGGTGTATTGAACAAAATTGTATATTTAAATAACAGAAAATCGTAATTGTTACAATATGGTGCACTACAATCCAACAGGCTTCTGCCTTTGTTCCTGTCTGCTTTTCTTACGGTCTCCATTTCATAGCCGTACAGCGTTTTTTTACCTGTTTCTATGTTTTTGTCTTCGAACATAGCAGACACTCTTTCCTGTTAGATACAGCTCGGCTCCCATTCTACTTTCTTCTAAATATATACCCTATTTTATCGATACTCAGTGGTATGTGAAGAGGGCACGGCGTCTCCGTGATATAGTTGGTATGCGTGTGACTACTATGCCCAAGGTCCAGAGTGGAACAATGACAGGATAACCAGAACCTCTTTTCCTCTAGCATCCTCATTTCCTCACTCATTCCGTACCAAATAGTTTTCTTCGTCTAGCCATTTCATCTTTCGAGATAAATCTATCTTATTTGGTGTCAATTAATATTCAATTTTTCTCAGCTACCTGAATTTCTAGGAATTTTTTTAGATAGCATCACTCCCTAAGGCGGTACCCCAATTTTAAGATTTTTCTTACCGGCAGCGATTTCTGACCGTTCTTATAAATTTTTTAACAATGCGATACATCAAATTACTCTAGAATTTTACGCAGAATCCGAATCTGCAAACATATTTAAAATCTGACCACCCCTTACCGTTTTACACACATACTCTCTTAGCGAACATATAAAAGACTATTTTTGTTTATTTTAAGACAAATCTATCTTGTTTGGTATCAATTAATATTACATTTTTCTCAGTTATCCGAAATTCTAGAAATTTTTCAGATTGCATTATCCCTCAGGGAGTCGGCTTTATTTTAAGAATTTTTACCAACTGTTTTTTAATCACCCCCTATATACTTTTTAGGGAGTTCGAGATACAGATACATCTTGCTGTTTTACGCAAAATCCGAATCTGCAAACAGATTTAAAATCCGACCAGCGCTTACCGTTTTACACATATACCCTCTAGCGAACATATAAAAGATTATTTTCGTTTCTTTTAAGATAAATCTATCTTGCTTGGTATCAATTAGTATTAGATTTTTCTAAGGAGTCCAAATCTGTAAATGAATTTCAAATAGGACCATTCCTTATAAAGTTACCCTTTTAAAGACCCCAAACCCCGTAGTAGAACAATGACAGGGGAATCAGGACAGTTTTTGCGCATTGCATTTATATTTAACCTAGGTAAGAGTTTTCTTCGACTTACCACTTTAGCCTGATCTAGAATTTCCCGGGCAATCTAACACTGTTTAAAATTTTAAAATTGGACTACTCCTTACAAAGTTACGCCCTGATAAATCTCGATACCCCGAGTTTTTGCCCATTGCATTCATATCTAACCTACGTAAGAGTTTTCTTCGACTAACCGCTTTAGCCTGTTCTAGAATTTTCTGGTCAAGCTAACCCTGTTAGAATGTTTAAAATCGGACTATCCCTTACAAAGTTACATCCTGTTAAAGCCTCGTCTCTTTAAATTATTTGTTTATTTAATTTTAGCTCGATATTTTAGTCATTTTTGGTCATCCGAGATATACGCTTTAACCCAAAATTTCCCGACTACCCCCTATCTTAACACAAACCTTCGCCCAAATTTTTAGTTAATGTATTTATAGAAATGTTATAACGTGGTCTAAAAGAATAACACCAAAGTTTTGAAAACAATTTAAAACATTTCAATTCTTTTCTGCAGGATAATTTTAAGAAACCTAATGAATTTTCAAAATAGAATCAACTCTAAAAAGCTCTATAGACAACCAACTATACATAGATTTCTTTCATACCTTAAAAATCAATTTAGGTTTTTGTAAATCAATTTAAACCTTTTGAAGGGAAACTTAATAAAACACTTTAAACTTTTACTAAGGGTATATCATAATTATTGTCTACAGGATAGTTACGAATAAAACAATTTAATTTTAAACATCTTGTCATATTTTTAAAAATGGCAGGCTTGAATGTTTTCTAAATGAATCACCAAGCAAAAGTACATGCCTAGTGTTATTTAATTACCTATTAGTTTCTCATTTTACCAGCACGGTTAATTAGTGTTTAAAATCTAATTTGTTTTAAATAAAGAAATCGAATACTTGACTAGATTCAATGATTCACTCATTGCCGACTCATTAGTTTGAACAATTTGTATATCATTTGTTAAACACGTACTTATAAACCTATTAACGTCGTTCACTAACCTAGGAATAATTATTTATACGAGCTCGGTCGATTTCTTTGAAAGTGAAATTTCGTTTTCCCTACAAATAATGTTTAATTGTATTTACCGGAATTAAAAATTGCCGCCGGCCTTACTACTCATTTGAAAAAATTCCCGTACAACTTTCCATAGATACTACTAACCGCGTAATCGTTCAACAAAAGTTTTCTTAGAATAACCCACATTTCTTACGTTCCAGTAGTATGACCTATCAAATTTGTCTAAAATTTTCTCAACGATATAATGGCTTATAATTCCTAACATCGATGAAAAGATTTAATTTGTATATGAAACTGTAATAATAATAATGCACTTACTCATACACGAGCAGTCTATGTACTAAAATTTTTGTTTTCGTAAAAGTAGAATCCTATGCAATATTACTAAACAGAATTAAAGCAAAGCACAGTATAACATTTATGAATCTTAAAATTCACATTTTATTGCTTTATAAATAAATACAACATTTTGTTTGGCGCATGCTAAATGGTTATCCATATGCATCAGACAATGACCAAATCCTCTACAACCCATCCTTAACGTTTTCAAATACGAAACGTTAAATTTTTCAATATTTATAACATTATTGCACGGCATGCACTTGGATACAATACGCTGCTTTTCCAGTCCTTTCATATAAATTGTAACATGAGGCGGTATAATAGTTTACAGGTGTAACGCGAGAACGTCTGGTGATAACAGATTTGTTGATGGGTTTTCCCAGCTAAGCCCGTCCAAGTGCTTCAGGAGCCATGCACAATGTTTTTTGAACTCTTCACTCAAATAGCTATAGTCTAAAGGCATCTCTAATATTTCGTGCCATACTTCGTCGTTTCCACATCAAAAACAGCCACTTCTTTAATAAAAAATTCGTTTGTTTATACTGGAAGCCTTGTACATTTTGGATGTAAGCCATGATGCAGCGTTCTTGTCGATGGACGTCAACACCAGAAAAATCTATTTTTAACTTATAATTTTTATCAACTCGATGATACTTTGACAACTAATGCTCTGGAACATGGCTCCCTCGCCTTTTATGCGGACGGCCGAGCGTGCGCAGCTCCTTATTATGTTATTTGGCGTTATATGCAAGTCTTGACCGGAAAAGTGACACTTATAATTGTTTTATAGAGGGTTATAACTGTTTGTATTTAACTATCAACACTATTTTTAGAATTTTTATAAAAAATTTCTCTTAGCGATATTTTTAGTATAACCCCGTCGTGTAAGATATCAATTATTATTGTGTTTTCCTCAGGTTCTCAAAGCCTTCGGAATTTTTTTAAATCAAACGATCCCTTACTGATTTACAGATCAACCTTTTACAAACCATACAGTGTCATCTTTAATCTATTTCTAAACAGCATTGCTCTGTCTTTTGAGATAAACCCATCACGTAACCTATCAAATTAGTACAGAATTTTTTGGAGAATTGAAATTAGTTATCACGTCTTTCAAAATTAGCTCCAACAAAGACCCGCATAATATTTTAATATTCAAAAACTTAACATCAAAACACCTCTGCATTTTTATTTAGATTTAACTCAATAATACACTGAAACTAAAAAATATTTATTAATGTCTAAGATTGTTAAAATTTTCAATTAGTGCATCCACACTCAAATAATTAAACCAAAAGGTTAAATATATATTAATTCTGCACGGTGGGCTAGAAAGTAGTTCGATAATCTATTTTAAATATAGTTCAAAATAAGACGTATTTTCTAAATAAATTTAGTGAAATGTATGGTCCTCAGCCTTGCATTTTTTATTAATAACGTCTGACTATTAATTGTGAAAGGTACTTTCCCACAGTTCTAGTTAATATATGGGAATACACATTCTAATAGTTTGATTTAAATTAGGTGAGTGTAAGGACAAATCATACCTAAATACTTTCTTTATGTGCACAAATACGGAGAAAATGATACTAAAAGTTAATTTTAAATTAATTTTTGTAAAACGTAAAGTCGTTCAAAGTGTAATAGTGGGGCAAAATTTTCCACTTTTAAAAATTTCGGGGTAAGCCAACATTTTAAAACTTGCATGTTTAAACTGCGATTTTCTATTGTTATTCAGCAACTTTACCTGCAAGACACCTTCTATATTACCCGCTTGTAAATTAATAATTTACATGTATAATTCAAAAACTGTTAATCATTATTTTTTCTAGAATGAACATCTTAAGTATCTCATGCAGTGTGTGTGAAAGCGTTTTTATTGGAAGTGACGCCGTAAACAAACACAACGAGAGTTACATCGAGATGGTATATTTCCAGGAGGAACTAAAAATTGCAGATGATGAGTGGGAGCAAATTCAGAATTTAGAAAAGCAGTCGACCGCAGCGCATGAAGAATGTATAAACGCAGAAATTCAGATAGAGCGAACCAATTTGGTATTTGAAAAACCATACGCCATAGCAAAATCTTCTTGCAAAACCATAATTGTAGGCCTGAACTCGTTCGACGATTATAAAATAACTTTCAGATTTGTTGACATCATTTCGCAGATCGTACTTGATGTATCCCTCAACGTATTTAGGTCCTGCAGAAAAAATTAAAAATGTTTTAAACTGTTTTCAAAGTTGTGGTCTTATTCTTTTAGACCACGTTATAACATTTCTATAAATACATTAGCTAAAAATTTGGGTGGGGGTTTGTGTTCAGGTAGGGGGTAGTCGACAAATTTCGGGTTAAAGCGTATATCTCGGGTGACCAAAAAGAATTTAAGGATTGAGTTAAAATTAAATACATAAAAAATTTAAAGATACGAGGCTTTAACAAGGTGTAACTTTGTAAAGGATAGTCCGGTATTAAACATTCAAACAGGGTTAGCTTGACCAGAAAATTCTAGATCAGGCTAAAGTGGTCAGTCGAAGAGAACTCCTACCTAGGTTAGATATGAATGCAATGAGCAAAAACTCGGGGTACCTGATTCCTCTGTCAGTGTTCTACTACGAGGTTTAAGGGTGTTTAAAAGTGTAACTTTATAAGGAGTGGTACTATTTAAAATCTATTTACAGATTTGGACTTCCTAGAAAAATCTAATATTAGTTGATACCAAGCAAGATACATTTATCTTAAAGGAAACAAAAATAATCTTTTACATGTTCGCTAGAGGGTATATGTGTAAAGCGGTAAGGGGTGGTCGGATTTTAAATCTGTTTGCAGTTTGGATTTTGCGTAAAACAGCAAGATGAATCCGTATCTCGAACTCTCTAAAAAGTATATAGGGGGTGATTAAAAAACCAGTTGGTAAAAATTCTTGAAATGAGGCTAGCTCCCTGGGGGATGATGCAATCTGAAAAATTCTTAGAATTTCGAAGAGCTGAGAAAAATCTAATATTGACACCAAATAAGGTAGATTTATCTCGAAAGATGAAATGACTACTTTAAGAAAGCTGTTTGGTCCAGAATGAGTGAGGAAATGATGATGCTGGAGGAAAAGAGGTTCTCGTTATCCTGTCATTGTTCTACTGTCCGGGGTTCAAATTCCGACACGGTCCGATTGAAAAATGTTAGGCGAGTATTTTTCACAAAATACGCCCTCGTTCGGATGAGAGGTAAAATGGAGGTCCCGTGTGTGAGTGATGTCACATACGTTAAAGGTCCCTACCTTGCTTACAACAGCAAGGGTTTGGCAAAATTTCCAGATAAAAAACTCGCTTCCTAGCCAATGTAATAGCTTCGGGTGGAGCATTGGAAAATCAAATGTATGGAGTATGTGAAGGGGGTTAAGCAATCTTACGACTACCAAGATCCCCCAGCACTTGGACATTTGCCGAATCAAAAGTTTTCCAATAAATCCTTTCACACAATCAACATTTATTGAGAATATCGCAATCCAACACCTGTAGTTGTTTATAATAATAATCGGATTTAAGGACAATTATTTTTTTTGGTCGCTAGGCTTTCCGTCTTGGAACTGGTTAGACGTGTACCTCCATTGAGCTAACATACACATTTTCCTGAAATTCCAACAGCCTACATCTTTCACTATCTGTGTGCAATGGTCTAACCTAAGTCTACCTCTTCATCTCTTTCTCCTGTCTCTGCTTCTAATGTATCCCACATTATTACCTTATGCCTTTTACTGTTTTCAACAAATTTTTTTCTTCCCCTACCATTACCAGAACGTCTTTGTTCTTAACTTTGTCTGTCCATGATATCTTCACCATACTTCCGTAGCACCACATTTCGAAAGCTTCTATTCTTTTCGTTTTCCTACTGTCCAAGTTTCACAGCCACAAGTGCTGTGCTCGACTATATGCTCTCATCAATCTTTTCATTGTTTTTACGTTTGTTGTCTTTCAACATAGTAGTTGCTATTTCTTGTTAAATGCAGCACGGTCTTGTGCTAATCTTTGTTTTATATCTCTTACTCGTTTCCCATTTTGCGTTATTTGGATTCCCAGGTAGCAGAAACCTCAACTCCTCGCAAGTTCTCGTTTCCTATTTGTATTTTAGTTTTTGATTTATTTTCCCTCCATTAGATTTATTTTTGTTAATTTTCATATCGTATCTCTCTGTTAGAACTAAAATAGCCTCTCATGTTCCCCTCTTTAGTTTAAATACAAATTGATCTCGGTCTAGTGTTTTTTTCAGCCTGTTTCCCATCAGTCTTTGTACAATTCTAATTAATATTTTTGACACGTGTATGCTGTCAAACTTATTGTTCTAAAATTTTCACATAAGCCCGATCCTCTCCACATCGCAGTAGCGTGTTCTAGAATGCCATACAGATCCCTATGGTCTTCGCTACTTTAAGTACCGAAAAAGCTGCTGTCATCTTTCGAGGACCTATCTCCGAATGGTTCCCCACCAAAAACCCCACTAATTCGGATAAACCTATAGTTGAGTTATTTAGTTCACTGAAACACGCAAGCAATTCTACTCATTCTAGTAATATAAAACTTCAAGTCGCAAGTCCATTCAGAACGGTCTCATAGGTAATAAACATTATTTCCTTGTTATTTGATATAATATCACTTTTGTCTACAATCACTGAATAAGAATAACTTATCTAGCCCATTTTAGTTATACCTAATGACAGATTTTATCGCACTCAGTGCGATCCCATAGCGATACATTACCGCACTCGTCAATATGACGTTCAAACAAAATAGCTAATACAAGGCCAGAAGAACTATGAAGAAACTATTTATTGATACACATCTTATTTATTGTAAATATTAAGCATGCATTGATGGCAAGAGTTAAAAGTTATATTTGGTAAGGATGAAGTTGAATTTTAATATTCAGCTGTTTATTATTCACTTCGTTAATATTATTTCCGAAGATGTTTAAAACAACTTTTTCTTACTTTCTTTTGAAGTCTCAATATACCCTTCTACTACAGTAGTGGACTTCCACCTGTCATGTATCTTTACGGCTAAAATGTTAGTTTCAGTGTTGGCTAACAACGATGCAGAAAGCATTCTAAAGCAATGTCTCTTGTAAAAAAAACAACAATGAGCCACGCTTATTGAACGTAACTCGGCATACCTCGAATAATTTCTACCAAGTCAATACCTTCCATATCCCCGGATGTTACAAAAAATGACCGAAAAGTTTTACTTTTCGTTTAAGGAATCAGAATTCGAAAACACTGACCTTCCTCGTGTACCTTATCTTCTAATAAATATGATAACTCTTCCTTCCTGCATCCTTCGACAATTCCAATAATCAGTGCTACTATATACATTAAAAATGTACCGTTAGCTTTATGCAAATATTTAACCATTTCCTCCTTTATCAAAATTTTGTATTTTTTTGTTTATACCTCTCACACTTCCTTTTCAACAAAGCAATTAAATTTGTATATTTGTTAATATCTACATTGCTCTTCATGGATATTATACTACGCAACATCGAAGGATAAGACCAGAGAATGGATGGTTTTTCGTTTCTGATAGTTGCTCAAAATAAAATAATAAAACTTTTTTGTTGGTAGCAGTCTTCCCGTCAATAACATTATTTAATTTTTTCTGTTTACACCATTTTTCATTACGATTATACGCCCTAGACTTTTCTAGAACAAACGACAATATGATTTGCGTAGCAAATTCTTCAATATCTGAGGAAATTTCAGAATCAGACATTTTATACCTAATCAAATAAACTATCTAAAATTTTAGAATTTGTTAGTTTGACAACGTCAATCACCTCCATAGTTACCGTCGCAATGTATTATTTAGAATATGTACAAGCACATTATTTTGGAATTTTTGTATCCACTTTTAATAGAAATTTATAAATTTTGTAATGATTGTAGATAGAGTTTTGTACGATACACGTGGGATACTACATTGTTATCGCACTCATGTAGTTACCATATTCTTGCAATTATAATGTCCATATTCCACTGGTATCGTAAATAACTATTAAACAACTCTATGCAAAAGTTCCAAAAATGTCGTCAATGCATAATATTCGGGTAATTTTTCTTTTTCAATTCAAAAAAGGTTGTGATAATACAGCAGCAACTGCAGAAATTAACTAGACATTTGAAGAAGACGCAACCAAATGTCGCTGGTTCGCTAATTTCTACAACAGAAATTCTACCTTGTAAACTGAACGACGTGAACGTCCAACTACAACCTTAAACAATGAAAACTGAAGAGTTACGGGAAATAGTTGAACGAAGTTTGTTGTTAGAAAACTGCAGAGATATTCAATGTTGCAATAAGTGCTATAAATTGTCATCTAATCAGCTAGGAAAGGTGAAAAATTAAACAGATATGGGTTCCACACAAGTTATCGCCTGCAAAAATTTGCTACTAATACAAGTGTCATCTTCGTTGCTTTATTGGAACAAAACTGTACCATTTCTCTAACGCATAGTTACCTACATTAAAATTAATGTTCTACGATAACTGCATATGTTCAAGGCATCATGCGAGAGCAGGACTCCATTGGAGAAAGGTTATAATGACACTATGGTCGACTTGCTAGCAACCAGATGAAAAGAATCTTATTGTAGGGAATTACAGATTATGCATGAAAAACTACAAGATGAGCAACCGCCTTTAGTTAATTGACGCAGGCAAATATTCTTGAATGATAACATTAAACCACGCGTATCACAATTGGCCATAAGGAAGTTGTCTGGGTTAAAATATGAAGTTATTGACCATCCACCATATTCTCAGTCACCTACCAATTATTATTATTTCCTAAGCCTCTGAAACCTTTTGCAAAACCGTTGGTCTATTAGTTTATTCTTAATTAAACATATATTTCAAACGGTGCTTCTATAAAAACAATTCAGATAATAAGGTATAACACCATTTTTCTTAAATACATAGTAAATAATCGAGTACAATGACTTAGGTTAAAACAGCAAATGAATACATATTTCATTGTGATAAAATAATGTGCATGCATTTCCTATAAACAGGATAATTTACAATAGACAGATATCGTCTGTTCCGACCACCAAGGATATGAAAATAATACCATGTTAAAGCACTAATACAAATTACACACACCAACAGGACAATTGTGCTGTACATAAGCATAGATTAAACTTGATACATGATACTATCGAATGCTGACCGCTATTAATAGGATTCTATGGTGGGAGAAATAAGAATAGGTGGACTACGACAGGTCAGAATTATTCACTATACGTGAGTAGCTAATTAGAAAAATTGAAAATGTATACTAGGAAGTAATAAGAAAGGGGGGGCCGCACTGTGGTGTTGGTATAAGCGCAAGTTAAATGTGCGAAGTTGAAAGTAAACGAAACAGTTTCAAGAGAAAAATGTGATTGGATTTCCGCAAGGAAGCATATGTGGCTGGCGACAAACTTGTAATACGCTTGCAAGTGCAGAGGTGCACACACGCGAAGGGTGTGAATATAAAGTTGTGAGACCGAGGTTAAAAAGGGATTACGATCAGGAGAATTCACCCGTCCATTAATTTGGAATTTTGTGTTACGTTGGGTTAAGGAATATGTTAGTTGGAGAAAAGCCATGTTAGCTGAACGATCGAAAAATTGTAATGCTGGAGATCTCTGAACAACGAAAAAGTTTTAAATATTGGAATTTAAAACAATGAGTAATATTATAAGTTTTTATGTTTATATATTTTTTAATAATCTATAAGTAAATTTTTTTTTCATTTCGAATGGACCTGAACATTGCAAAAGTTCTACATGATTACTAGAACCGGTGAAATGGCTTGCGTGTTGTAATGAGATAAAAAGCCAATCTACAGGACCAACCAAAGTAGTAGGGTCGTTAGTGAGCAACCAGGCTAAAACAGCTCCCCGAAAGAGTGCAGCGGCTCTTTCGGTACTTAGATTGGTTGGTATGGCAGTCTAAGACATACTACCGCGATGTGGAAGGCAACGGGAAATCACCACATTACTTCCCAAGTGCACAGCGTACTTAATTTGAAATAAACATGATGACATTCTTTGGGGTAAAATATTCCGGAGTTAAAATAGTCCCCCATTAGGATCTCCGAGAGGGCACTACTTCGGCGGATGCGACCGGAAAGTCCAGAATAAAAGTCTGGAACATTTTGCGAGCCGGAGCGTGGAATGTTAGAAGTATGAAGCAAGTAGGTAAACTAGAGAACCTATAAATGGAAATGAATAGGTTAGGACTAGACATACTAGAGATCAGCTAAGTTCGGTGGCCAGAGGCTGGAGATTTTTGGAGTGGAGACTTCAAGGTAATTCATACAGGAGCAAAGGAAGGAAATTTGGGTGTGGGGATAGTTATGCAAAAAATGATAGGATACTGTGTAGAAAATTACTTACAAAAGAACGAAAGAGTACTCATGGCTAAATTAGAATCTAAACGGGTAAACACAGTAATATTACATGCCTACCTCTAGCTACAGTGACGAAGAGGTAGAAGCGATCTACAAAAATATCGAAGACATATTAAGATACGTAAAAGGACTTGAAAATTTAATAGTCACGGGAGATTATAATGCAATGTTAAGGAGGGTAGGGAAGGAGCGGTAGTAAGTACGAGAAGCGACAGAGGAAATAGGCTGGTAGAATTTTGCGACAAGAACAATTTAACTATCACAAACACATTATTTCAACATCATGTTAGAAGACGATATACGTGGAAGATGCCAGGAGATATAGGAAGATATCAAATAGATTACATTCTTGTTAGACAACGGATTAGGAATCAAGTAAAAGACTGTAGAAGCTACCCAGAAGCAGATATGGACACTGACCACAACATCGTAATTATGAAGGCCGCACTTAAATTTAAAAATTTGAAAAAAAGGAACGGAAAAAGCACTTTGACTTTGAGAAACTAAAAGATAAAGATATTCAAGAAAGATTCGTAATAATGTCAAATAAATTGCTAAAGGATATCGGGAAAATATTGGATACTAAGTAAGTAGAAACAGAATGGAATAACTTTAAATCCAGCTTAGACATGACGGCCAGAGATATTCTGGGGTATACACAAAAATAAAATAAGAAACCATGGATAACAAAGGATATCCTGAATTTAATAGAAGAAAGACGAAAATACAAAAATAAATCGGATGAAACAGGAAAACAGAGATACAAAGCTATAAAATGGGAAATTATTCGCAAATGCAAAAAAGTTAAAGAACAATCGATTGACGAAAAGTGCAAAGAGGTACAAACTAAGATGGAGGTAGGAAAGACAGACGAAGCATACAAACAAATTAGAATGAATTTTAGGGATATAAAACCGTATAGCAAAAATATAAAGGACGCAGGAGGAAAAGTCATTATATAAAATGTAGAGTAAGTGAGTAGATGGCAAGAATTTATAGGGAATTTATATGCAGGAGAGAAACTAACAGCATTCGAACAGGAATCAGATATTGGAAATGATGACTTGGGATATCCTATACTCAGAGAAGAGTTTGAATTAGCATTAAAGGGTCTGAAAAATGGTAATGCGCCGGGTACAGATAAGGTGCAAACAGAAACTCTAAAAGTCACTGGACAAGCAGTAACAGAACGTCTCTTCCAACTTTTAAACTATATGTACGAGACAGGAGAGATACTCAAAGATTTCAAACGTAACATCATAGTAACTATACAAAAAAAAGGCGCGGATAGATGTGAAAATTTTCGAACAATAAGTTTGACAGCACACGTGTCAAAAATATTAACCAGAATTGAACAAAGACGAATGGTAAAAGGAGCTGAAGAAATACTAGGAGAAGATCAATTTGGGTTTAGGCGAAACAAGGGAACACGGCAGGCTATTTTAGCTTTTAGAGTGATAATGGAGAAAACAATAGAAAAAGGGGAAAGAGTTTATATAGGATTTGTAGATCTGGAAAAAGCATTCGACAATGTAAAATGGAAAAAAATGTTCAAAATACTCATAAAGATTAGAACAAATTGTAGTGATAGACGAATAGTACATAGCTTTTACAAAGAGCAAACAGCAGTAATAGAATTAGAGCAGGAACGTAGTGAAGTAAACATTAGGAAAGGGGTGAGACAGAGATGTGCTCTATCCCCATTAATTTTTAACTTGTACATATAAGAGGCAATGAATACTGTCAAATGCAGGAAAACATTTGGAATTATTATGCAGAGACAAAAAATTGATATGCTTAGATTTGTAGATTATAAAGCGGTATTAGCATCTTTCAAGGAAGAGTTAGACGCTGCTCTTAATAAAATGGAAACGGTTCTAATAGAGAGATACGGTATAAAAATTAACAAAAATAAAACTAAAGTACTAGTATGCAAAGGAGGGGAAAACAAATCAAAAACAAGAATAGAAATAGGTAACGAGAAATTACAAGAGGTTAAGGAAGCCATATAACGCAAGATGGAAAAAGCGCAAAAGATATAAAACAAAGACTATCACAAGGTCGTGCTACATTTAACAAGAAAAGGCAACTACTGTGTTCAAAGACAACAAACATAGAAACAAGGTAAAGATTGCTTAAAACATAGGTGTGGAGTCCTGGACATTAGGAGAAGCGGACAAAAAAAAAGGTAGAAGCCTTTGAAATGTGGTGCTACAGACGTATGATGAAGATATCTGGACGGACGAAGTTAAGAACGGAGATGTACTAAAAATGGTAAGGAAAGAAAGATATATGTGGCAAACTGTAAAAAATAGGAGAGATAGGATGAAAGACCACATACTACGGCATGAGGGAATAGTGCGAAATATATTAGAAGCAGAGATAGCAAAAAGGAGAAGTAGAGGTAGACCTAGGTTAGACTACTGCACACAGATAGTGAAAGATGTAGGCTGTAGGAATTTGAGGGAAATGTGTAGGCTAGCGCAGAATAGAAATGAATAGAGGTACGCATCCAACCAGTCTCAAGATGGATAAACTAATGACGAAAAAAAGTAACTGTACTTAATCATGATGATTATTATAATCAACAACAAGTATTGGTTGGGCAATATTCTCGAATAATGTTAATTGTGTGAAAGGATTTACTGGAAAACTATTAATTTGGCAAATTTCTAAGTGTTGAGGGATCTTGGCAGTCACAGGCTGCTTAACCTCTTTCACTGATTGTAGAGCATAGAATTATAAAACAATAGAAGGGGAACCGAGCTGTATATAGGCTGTGTGAGAATTTCAGGGAACTGTGTAGGCTAGCTCAGAACATAAATAAGTGCAGGTACGTGTCCAATCAGTTTTGAGACAGAAAACCTAATGACGAAAAAATATGCGCAGATAAATTTGATGATTATTATAAACAACTACAGGGGATGGTTGTGAAAAGTCTGCAACTAATGCTGACTGTGCGAAAAGATATATTGAAAAAAATATTAAATCGGCAAATGTTCAAGTGCTGGGGGAACTTGGCAGCCACAAGCTGTTTACCCCCCTTCACAACCACTAAATGTTGGAGAAATAGGGTATATAATTGTCAAAGAATAAAAGGGACCGAACTGCATCTAACAAAAAAGAACAGTGCCTATGATCAAAGACAACAAACATAGAAACAAGAAGAAAATTGTTGAAGTAGGAAAAGCAGATAGAAACATGGTAGCAGCATTTTGGAATGTTGTGCTTCAGATGTATGAGGATGATAGCATGGACAGACAAAGTTAATAACAAATAGGTTGTAGAAATAGTTGGGGAACAAGGATATTTATGAAAAATGTAGGAGAAATAGAAGATAACGATAGAGGCAGACTACAAATTTCAGGGAAACGTGTATGTTAGTTCAGAATTGGAAACAATGAAGGTACGCGTCTAACCAGTTCCAGTACTGAAGACCTAATGATGATGAAGTAAATTTTTAATGTGAACGATTTGGCGTTCATGTAGTAGGAAATGAAGCGAACGCAAAAGTTTATTAATTTTGTTGAACGATAAATGAGCGCTGCAATTAGTGTTGGTTAAATTTAAACTTGATGTCGTGCAAGCGAGTTGGAATATTTTGGAACATTTTGAAATACTAAAAATGCATAGGTATGGAATTTTAAATGTGAATTTTATGCGTAGAATTTTGTGTTAATTAAAGTATTAAACATTAATATTTTGAACAGACAATGAAATGATAAATGGAAAAGTTGGTATTTAATTGTTTTCTGTTGTCATTAAAGGCCTTTTCTGAAATTGGGATCTATAATATCATGTAATTTAAAATAGAAAACTGAAAAATTGGAGTGATAGTATTATTAATGGATTTAATTTAACGTTCTTTTAGGGTGTCTTTAGTAATAGCTGGCCAGATAGAGGTTCAGAAACTAGGTTTCTTTTTGTATATTTGTAGGTACATTGTAATTATTTAATGTCGATTAAGGTTACATTTAGGTTGAATTTTACTTGCAATTATTTATGCACCAGGATAAAGGTTAGGTCATTGTAAAAGGATATCCAGGCACCTCAGTGATGAAATCGTATTTGGGAAAGATCTCAATTTCAAGGCATTTTATTTTACAATTTTATTTAATTTGACAAAAATTTAATGTGTGTTTTTAAAGAAAGGTAACGTATAAGGTAATAGAGTTTAGGAAACTCGAAGGCAAAGGAGGCCTGTGTGGAATAACCGTCCTCTGTGTGGGATGATATTATAAGAAATTGCTGTGACAAACGGTTTGGCGCTCCTCAATTAAGACTATACAAAAATCGTTTTAAGGTAATTGATTACTATGGTTGTTGTATTCCGGTAATTTTATTTAACATTTTTGTTTATTATTATTATTATTTCTAATTTTTCTATTATTTTTATATAATTTGCTCAATAGAAACTTACTCTCCCACCACTGCATATTTTTCCTTTAACATTCTTTTTAGTATTTAATTTTTGTGTCTAGTCTCATTGATACCTAGAGTTTGAATTAAGCGTTTTTTTCTATACATATAAAGCACTACGTGTTGGGAATTTTGCGGTTGGCTGGCACCGGTCGCTTGATGATCGCGGGCAAATGAGAATTGATTATTTGGCACAAGTAAGAGTTAGATATCGTACCCAGGAGATTTCCGGTATTGAACTGAACACTCTTTACCGCTACGAGGTGTTCAGAAGCCGACCCTTTCTCCATCTTCCTTATGTTTATGTAACTATCTTGTTCCTGGGTCTTTTCTGCAACATATTTGGATTTTCTCTTGAAATAGCCCTGAACGCGTGGGTTTAAAATTGTTAAGTAAATCTTTCTTTAATTTTAAACTATCTCTGTTTGTTGAGAGCTTACAGTTTAGGTGGTTAGACATCCCCATTGTAGTATGTAGCAAATGTCAAGTACAACGTCTTCATCTTTATTTGTTTACAGTATATCCTAATTTATTTGAATTTTTCAATTCCAAAAACACTCGACTATTTCTAGAACACAGGATTAATGTAGAAACTGGAAACTTGGACACAACGTTTGTGGTATAACTTCGTATGAATATTATTGAAGACAGACTGCCAAAATGCGTCTTGAATTTTGGCCTAACATAAATATTGGCTGATATTTTCTCGGTTTTAGTAATGCCTGATTTCAGCAGAAAGCAGTCCAGTGTATGTGTCTAGCCGAAAACTCTAAAGCCCCGATATTTAAATTTTTTTCCGATATCAAGTTTTCCAGTCTAACAACTTTATATGGCATTCATAAAAGAAACCATTTGTAACTATTAATGCATTTGTAATTTGCATAATTAAATTACGCAAAAATATCGTGTCGTTATCTGTGCTGTAATAATATAACAAGATCAGTTTATCCATCATGTGGAAATAACTAACAACATCAATATTTAATTTAATAATTGCCATCAGCGCGCGATGAATACAACGCAGTTCGTTCTATAGTTAAAGCAGGAAACCGTATATGACTGTATAATTATAATTTCGAATAAATTAGACAATTTAGACAATAAAAAAGCGAAGTGTTAATCACTCTAAGACGTTCTAGTGGCAAACTGACGGACACTTGAATAAGGGTCTTGATGAGAATACAAGGAGTCTTTGAAACGTGAACGAACAGTTAACAATGGATGAACATGTGAAGATTGCATCCAGAATGAGTTGACGGTTTTGCTAAACGTCAACGCGCCACTGAGGCATGTATGCTTGCTTGCTTGCTTACTTATTATAAGGATTATTATTATGCTAGCGGAGCAGACACGTCCCAATAATGTTAAACGCAGTCATTTAAAGTTTCCTGCTTATTTAAGGTAATTTTTCAACAAATTGGAATTGTTGTTTTAATCACTGACCAGGAAAATTGGCCAAATTAGAGTAGAAATTATGTGTGGCAGCTTTTTGATCGAAATACAGTCTAAAATCCCAGTCTGATATTTTTATTACAGCTATGAAGAAAACTTGCTTCATTATTCAATTTAATTGGTTTTTAAAAACAAGACAAAATTAATTAAATTACTTAAAATAAGACACGTCTATAATAACTTGTTAATTGTGTTTTCATTTAATAACAAAATCGTTACCGTAGATCGATGATAGTTTGTTCCATTCTGTACCGTATATAATCAAATGGTCCTAGGGGTTAGAAAGTGCTCGCTTTGTAACTGCGTATGTTTTGGTAAAAGAGCATAAAATGAATTTTTCGCACGTAACATCAAAACTCTCGAGCATTTTACAGCGAAATGTACGAAGAATGTTAAAGACCGCTTTTGGCATTATAATTTTCTAGCATTTTACTTTTCTTTAATAATTTCTTTTTTTTCATAATCACAAGTCACTACTTTAAAGTTGGTTTAACGCAGCTCTCCACTGTTTTCTACCCAGAGGTAACTCTTTCAGTGCCTTGTAACTATCTTTAACGATGCTTTTCTTCAGCTATTCTTTTTACTCGAGCCTTTGCTTTCGTCTACAATTATACATTCTGCTCTGCATAACTGTCCAGATGAAACTTACAAGCTTCAAAATTCATTAAGTCGCGCACATCCAAATAAAGAGTCGGTAAATAGAAGGTTTTTATAATAGTTCTAGAGGCTACCGCAAGACATTACCACTGGTAATATAAACAACAGATGTAAACCCCATTATTGTGTGTACAGGTTATAACAGGTCTGCAATATTGTCTAGATTACGATAAGGTAAACATGTCGTTTTCCCAAGAGGAACGAGTGTTCCTTCTTGAACAGTATTTTACCAGTATGTATATATACAGTGTGTCTACTTAAGTTGGCGGCATATGGAAAACTTTTTTATTTTTAGTTTTAGGAAAAAAAGTTACTCTTTATAAAAAGTTCTGCTTGTTCTGAAACCTAAAATAAAACTTTCACATTTCAAAATTTATTAGTCATATACGAGGTTTATCAATAAATATGAATTTGTCGCAAATAAAATGTTGTTCAGAATCAAAAACCACGTTCAAATATGCAAAATATCCATCGATTATAAAATTTTTTTTTTTAACTTTTCTAAAATAAAAATTTATTTAAGCTTATGTGTTATTTTATTTAATCTAAGATGCACGGACAAGAACTGTCCATGAAATGTAATTTCTCAGCATTTCGAAAGACAAGTTATTTGCAGTCCGCAATAAAAAAATGTGTAGAACAATAGATAAAATAAGATGTATCTGTAAACAAACTCTTATGAAAATAATAAGAGCTTATTGACGAATACAGATCGGGCTAGTAGTTATATATCCAATAACAAAGCATTAACTTTATTACTTCACAGGGGAAGAAACATCCACTGACCGACGATTCGGATTTGTTAAACCTCATCAGAGCAGATTAGTTTCCAACCCTATGAAGTAATCAAAGCTATTATATTGATATAATTTCAAAACAATCTGTGTACTATGGCAAAAGTAAATAAAACCGCCATCAGGTGATAAAACACCAACACTACTAAGTGTGGAAGTACAGAATTAAATCGAAACTACATAGTAGATTCTATAGATGGCTATAAAAGTACGTCTAACCTTTGAGATTTGCGGAATGTTACAGCAAAATTTATTTGCAAACAAAACAAACCTTCTCGTGTCGATATCTATAGAATCTACTATATAGTTTCGATTTAATTCTGTACTTCCACACTTAGTAGTGTTGGTGTTTTATCACCTGATGGCGGTTTTATTTACTTTTGCCATAGTACAGAAATTGTTTCGAAATTATATCAGTATAATAGCTCCGATTACTTCATAGGGTTGGAAACTAATCTGCTCTGATGAGGTTTAACAAAGCCGAATCGTCGGTCAGTGGATGTTTCCTCCCCTGTGAAGTAATAAAGCTAATGTTTTTTTAATGGCTATATAACTACTAGCCTGATTTGTATTCGTCAATAAGCTCTTATTATTTTCATAAGAGTTTGTTTACAGATACATCTTATTTTGTATATATATATATATATATATATATATAGTTGTGATGCTGTAGCAATACACCTATGCGCCCTTTTTATGAATTAAAAGGTATAAATTTTTAATTTGTCAATTTTTGATTTTTAATATATAATTTTGATTGCGCCGGCTAGCTCAGTTTTTGAATTACGCATGGAGCTTGCGACAATACGACAAACAAAGATTTTTAAACCTACCATCTATATCTCCTTCCTGTTCTAATCTTTAAACCAAAACACCCTTAGGCACAAATTATTACAATGTTCTCAAAAATATTTAGAACGTATGAAAAGGTTAAAATTCATTAACTGGAATTTTTCTTCTGATACTTGAATCAATAAATTTAATAGTTATTATAACCAAAAATGATAAAAAGTCATCAAAATCACTAGTACTATTAATTATTAATTGAAGCCTGATAAACGTTCATTTAACCACATTTATTTACGTAATTTACAACATATACCCAAAACTAAAGCCTGCCGACCACTCACATAAATTGTCATGAAAGCAATTTTAAAGTATTTAAATTTGTAACATTTAATTAAATGTTTAATCTTAAGTTATTCCAGTTTAGCAAAGTGCAATGAAATATCCACAAATAAAATAATCAAATAATAATAATCATTCAGATTGGCTAACCTGTTGTTTTTTCACTTAAATTAGTTTCTGGTCCAATCGTTGTGCGCATCCCTCATCTAGCGCCTTAAATATACTAGCGTACTGCATTAAACTTTTTCATCATAAATCAACTCTTTTGTTCCATTAATAATTGCTTCAGCATTTGGTTAAACTTGTTCCCATATTTATATAAAAACTGGAATCCAGTAATTATTTATATTTGTCTCCCGTAATTGTTTGGAGCTGTCTCCAGTGATTCTTTAGAGATTTTTTAGGGATTCTTTAGGGATTCTTTAGGGGTTCTTTAGAGTTCCTTTTGTAACGGTTAAAATTAGAATTTATAGTAAAACAACTTTCAGTTACTTACGTTTTTCTATTAAGGGTAAAACGACAAACTATTAATTTTCCATATTCAGCAGAATTATTTCACACTTTACAATAACTTACTTAACGTGTATATTTTTGGTCTTCAGAGACGTGAACTGTACTTTACTTCATGGTCAACTGATTTGTTTACAAATCCGGTCATCTATCTATAGACAAGCGCAAAGTTCGCTGTTTGTATAAACTAAGTCTTTGAATATTCCATAGTGTTGTGGTTGTATATTAACATCAACGCGTTCCTCTTGTCACGTACGATTTCAAGTTAATAGCATTGATTCGCTTGGATTTTCATACTTTTAGATAAGTAAACCGTTGTTTGTTTAAATAAATTTGGTGAACTTCGATTTTTAATAAACATGCTTTGTTTGTTTGCAATAAATTAGGTGTCGATTTTAATTCTCTAGTCACGTAGACGAAATACAATGTATGGATTAAATCATCTGCGTTTTCTATCTTACGTATTATTAAACCTGCTTGTATTAATTAGTAATTAGGATTCTTAATTCGCTATCTACGCGTGTCGCGTTTTAGCTTGCATTTATGTTATTTAACGACTTGCGGAGTTGCTTTATTTAAATAAATCTTCAAAGTATTTTTTATTAGCTAAATTAATTACGATTATTATTTATATACAGGGCGCTGTCATTTACTTTCCAGCCTAATCATCGTACTTTTTGTTTTCTTCAGTAAACTGAGTGGTTTTTTGAGCCCTTATGTATTTTATGTGGAGTGCACTATACTCTTGGTCCTAACTACCCCTAAATGACCCTATTAACACAGCATTTTTTCCCCAAATTAAAACAAAAATTCTTTGAAAAATGTTATTTTTGGCGCCCAACGTACACAAAATTCACATTGGTCCAAAATTATTTCGTTTTTATTTTCTACTATATACACAACTCCTAAATTATGTTTACTCCACTATTCCCATTTTAATTTAACCTATACTATACCTATACACCTATCTATTCCAAATATTTTAATATGTTTTATGAATAACTACTATTTACACAAGGCTCTGTGAATTTATACCAAATATTCTATCTCCCTATCTTTTATTTATCTATACTTTTCCTATTTTTCCTAAATTTATACTACATATTATAATCTACTAATATTTCACTTTTTATTTGTCTATACTTTTCCTATTTAAATATACTTTTCCCATTTTTCATAATTGTATCATCATCTTTTCCTATTTCTAATGTTTATCTATCCCTATTTATCTATACTTTTCCTATTTTTCCTAAAATTTATACTACATGTTATAATCTACCAATATTTCACTCTCTATTCATCTATACTTTTTCCATTTACATATACTTTTCCTATTTTTCATAAACGTATCATCATTTCTTTCTATTTCTAATGTTTATATATCCCTATTTATCTATACTTTTTCCATTTACATATACTCTTCCATTTTTCATAAATTTCTACAACGGATCATCATCTCTTTATATTTCTAATAAACCACTTCTATTTTTCTATCCCCATTTACCTATACTCTTTTCATTTACATATACCTTACCCATTTTTCATAAATGTATCATCATCTTTTCCTATTTCTAATGTTTATCTATTCCTATTTATTTATACTTTTTCTTAATTACATTAACCTATACTAAATATTGTTTTCTTCGAATATTTCTACTAAAATATTTTCTATTTACATATTTCTTCCCATCTCCATGAACCTATACTACTCCTACTTTTCCTAAATCTATTCTAATTTTTTATTAACCTATCCTACGCTTTATTGTTTTCTAATATTTACCATAAGTTTTTATTTACTTATATTTCTTTCTTTATTAACCCATTCTATGCCTTTTGTCGTCTAATATTTCCAATATAAGTCCCCCCACCCGAAATTCACCCTATCTCAAATTCTAACCTTTCAATATCTATTCTGACTTTATGTATCCACAATAATTTTTCTTTACCTATAATTTTTTATGTTGCTTTCAATAATGCAATAGCTTTATTTTTCCTATCACCTGGACACTTAATATCTCGATTTTCTTCTTTTTCTTCATCGTCTATTTTTCCCTCAACCTTATTTATCTTCACATATTCACTTCTCTTTCTCTTTCTTCATCATCTAATTTCCATTCAAATTTATTTATCTTTACACATTCACCATTTATTTTTAATACTTCATCCCATTCGATGCATAATATCTCCTTGCTTACTGCATTTATTTTTATCCCTAGCTTATCTATAATATTCATCACCCATATAGCGTCCATTTTTAATCCAGGTACAATCACGTATTCATTTTCAAATTTGTCTTCTCCTATCTCACACTTCAGAATCACTATATTACTTACGCATGCAAACTTTCTATCGTTTGGTGCTATTAAATTACACTTCTTCATCGGCATTATTTTCTTCATTAATTTTCTTCTTTTACTAAAATCTTCTGAGACGAGTGATACTTCAGCTCCGGTATCTATGAGTATCCCAATTACTTTATCCTCTACTTTTAAATTAATTATAGGCAATAAATTTCTACTAAAGTCATTTTCCATTTCCAGTTTTATGAATTCCCGCTGATGTTCATATTTGTTTATTTCCAAGGGCTTATTTGGTTTGTCTTCAATTAAAAATTTGTACTCGTATTAGATGGGCCTGGTCTATTCGTGACCTTAGCATAGGTACCATTAATCCTTCTTGATTCCGTTGATCCTTCTTCATGTCCTTGGTTAGTTTCGCTTCGATTGTCGTTCCTAAGAGGGTTTCTTCTATTCGATGCTTGCCATGGTCGATTTCTCATATTCCAATTATTCCTCGTATTACCGTTGGAGTTGTTTCTAAAATTTCTTCTGTAATTATGATTTGTCCTCTCATATTGTATCCTGTGGCTTGGCAAATCCCTCGGCATTCCCTCTGGTTTTGTAGTTGGGTAAACGTTCGACTTTCTTCTCTGCGATTCATTCCCATATCATCGTATCGCTGCAAGTATTCTAGGAATATGTCACGATCCATAATATTTTGCAGAGTGATGTACTGCCTCACCTCTACTTCAAAATGTGCTGCCAGATATTTAATAATTTGTTTCTTTTCTAAAGGAGGCTCCAACTGTTTTGCTATGCTAATTTTCTTAATTGCATATTGTTCCCTGGTCAGACTTAAATTTTTATTGTATCTCCCCATAATCAAATCGTCTCTTACCTTATATTGTTCAGTATCTCCCCAGAATTGTCTCAAAAATTTGTTCTCAAAATCTTGAAACGTTGTTAATTCATCCTTGATCAGATCAAACCATGTTTCTGCATTGCCTTTTATCATAGCTTTCACTAGATTTAATTTATACTGTTCATCCGTTATGCCCTGCGCCAGTGTTTTGATGTCCTTTAAGAATAATTTCGGATTAAGTTTGTTATCTTCTGAAAATTTCGTATACTGATTCAATGTTATATTTGCGTGATTCAATCTTAAGGGTTCCCGATTATATGTCATCCTATTTCTGCCAAAATTCATTACATTAATTTTTATATCCTCTATTTCTTTATTTACTCGGCTAATTTCCATTCCATTACTTCTTTCAATATTCTGAAGAATTTGAAGAATGAGCTTCCTTTCATGAATTAAAGTTAGTTGTGACTTATTTACAGTGTGCTCGTTATTGGTTTAATTGTCGAGTTTCTCCCATGTTATGATGAAATTGTTTGGTTTTCTGAACTTAAATGATATTTACATGTATCGTACGACCCTTATGACTCAATACAACCCTAAATCACTCTATTATCATAGCAATATATATATATATATATATATATATATATATATATATATATATATTCACCATAAGAATATTGTAAAGCTGCTCTCGAGTTAAGAGTTAATAAAAATGTTGTTGAATGCCTTTGAATTGTTAGTTCTTAGAAGAATATCTCTCTAAATGGTAAATTTGTAAACACCTTTTAAAATTTGTAGAATTCACATGTATAACATTGTTTGATTAAAAACTAAAGTGCAATCAAATATTTTTAATTAATGCGACATTTGTACAATTGTTTCAAATGATACGTTCATTAGACAAGTTATTTTTAATCAACAATTTCGAAAGGAAGCATTTACTATAAAGGAATGTAATGTTAATATGTAAGCAACGTTATTTTGTATCTTCTAAATAATGCAAGTTTTGTAAAGTTTAAATTATTGAACTGATTTTTTGACACGGTAGCTGAAAAATTGGCCTTACATTTGACTTTAGTTATTTGATTGCATTTGTTTGTGCACAAAAATCTTTTTAAAAATAACATTAAAAGAGTTTTGAACTCAAAGCAGTGAAAAATGTACCTCACATAATCTAATTAATATTCCTAATACAAGAAGGAATACTCATGTATCACCATAGAGCATCAACATCAATGTTTATAAAGCATTAAAATAGAGTAAATTTTCTTACCTTTATTGAATGTGAAGCCGTCAGCTGTTTTTATTGTTACCTCAATCAGTACAAGTGATGCTCCGCTTGGATCGGTTCCGTATCTTTTAATATGTTCCAAAATTATTTAAATTATCAAAATTTATTTCCATTATTTAAATTTGTTAAAATTTCTGCCATATTCTTAAAAAGACTACACTCTGGCTATTATTTAAAGTTTCTACCTTTCCTGGCAATCTATTAACGCTCGGTTAAGACACAGTGGACTGTATTTTTTAAACATGAACAAACAAAAGGTAAAACAATGAACTTACCCAAGATCTGCAGCTCACTTTAAATAGGTGTTTAAAGGGTGAGATTTAGGATAGTCATTGAAGGAAGGCAAGGATCACCAATTTAGAAATTTCATCGTTTTCGAACCCACTCTCTAAGACGGGTGCAAGGGGTTATTTTTAGGGTTGGACTTGGGCCGGGCTTTAAATAAGCCCGGTCTGGCCCGACGCAGAAAGGTAACTGGCCCGGCCCGAGGCCCGGCCCGAAATAAAAATTGACGGCCCGGCCCAGCGGGCCGGACCGGGCCGGCCCGACTTTTATTCAGCAAATGAAAAGATATTTCTTTCTGTTGTGTTCAACAAGTAACTATCACTTTTTTGTTTAATTTAACAGTATAATGATTTTAAATTACAATCAAGATACTTGTGGAACATACCGTAGTATATCATTTGATTTTTGATTCTGCTACGTACCTAAACGTAGCCGGAAGAAAAGTAAATACCAGGCTAACGATTAAACGCGAAGAGTGGGGGGGATTCGCCTACATACCAAAAAGAAACAAAAAACACATTGCCCACAATTATCTATTAACAAATAAAAATAAATAACGGATTCTGTACAAACAAGCAAGAGCAATAAATTAAGCGTTACTATTTCAAAGCAAACAGTTAGGTGATATGAACAATTTAGTACATTAGATACGAAGTGCGCATCTCGTATTTACACAAAATATAATTATTCAGTAGTAAATAAACCTGTGAGAGCTTTTGTCAAGCATTTTTAAAGTTTCACCTAATACTTTTTATAAAATAACTAACTAGTAGGAAAGAATTAACGTATGGGAGCTTTTGTCATATATCTTTTAAATCGTACATAGTACTGTTTGTAAAATAAACTAATCAGTACAAAGGAATAAGCGTGTGTTTGTCCAATACTTGTAACACAGGTACATCACACATGTAAAGCGATAATATCGATTAGCAGCAACGAATAATAGTTCTACAATGTGACGTTTCTTGTCACATAACTACACGAAATGTTGATACGGAATATCCCATTGACACACACAAAAGAAAACGAGTTGCATACCTGTAGGTGTCCGGATACTTAGCTTGAAAACCGTCGGAGGTGAGTCAACACAGAAACGCTGCGGTATTCAGGATCCATTTGCCTTGGCATCGTAACTACAGCAACGAGCTACGGACAAAAGCAGTTGGTCTACAGAAAGGATAAACCCATTTGGCTTCCAGCTAAAAAAAGCAATCCACGCAAGACACCTCCTAGTTGTCAAACAGAAAATAAACAGATGTGCATTGCTTTTGAAATACGGTGACGAACAATGTAGAAAATATGTCGACGCACAAGCTGTAGAAGCAAATTTAACAATGGTTCAAATAACAAGAATTTCAACTGCAAATCTTCGCTTATCGAAGCGCGATTAAAACTGGAAAACCCGGGATTTATCAGATAGTGTGCGACCTTATTTCAACAAGTTTTTATATTGAAATAATAGAGAAAACCATTATAGGCGGTCGTAATGTATATCAAGATAACGGGTACCTGAAACAGGATATAACTATTTAGTTGTTGCATAAACTTGTCGTTTCAAAGCAACTAGATTTAAGTTGAGGAATTTATTCGAGAGCGTGTTTATTATTAATTATGATTTAACAGTAGAAACAGAATTTATTCGAGCGGGTATTGAATTAATAAAGGAGAAAAATAGAGTAATTAATTTATACAGAAAATAAACGTAACAATTCTTTAAAAAATCCTAGAAATAGGTAACAAAAGTACAAAATGTTTAGCAATTTTCAATGTTTAGGAAATTGTACGCTTAACGCACCGTATAACCTTTATAATAAATTTTACTAAAATTACCTACTTGAAATTAGAGAGTTGTTGCAAACTCATTCCAAGCAGACTTTATTAAAAGAATCTTCAAATAAAGTATTCTTTTTTAAAAGTTTGCATCCAATCTAAAGGAGTGTTAGTGCAAGTGTTTTTTTTCCCTACTCTTTATTTTGACATATATGTTTAGTATTCTATATCTATAGGTTATGTTTTAAAAATGAATAAAGAATTAATCTCTGTTGTGATAAGGTGACCTATAATACATGTTTAACTATATTGGAAAAAATCAAAGAAATTGTATTCACACAAAGATGAACCTTTCTTTATTATTTGAGTCTTTTATTTCTCACTGATTCGATAACATTTGTATGTGTTGTCAAAGTGTTTTCACGGAATACTTTTTGAGTTTACTTCAAGACGCTGTTTTTACTTCTTTCTAAGCATATAGCATATCTGTTTTCAAAAGGATTTTACAGTTTACTTCTAGGAAAAGCATTACAAAACAGCATCCTCATATTTAGAGCGTTGACGTTTTATATCTTTTTCGTGTTATAAACTTGGACATTATATTTCTAAATTTAATTACGGAAACAACACTACAAAAAGTCATTTAAGTTCACAATATTTATACAGAAAGCAGACAATTAAATGTAAGTTTGTACGTTAGGCATTTGGCATATGTCAAAACTAAGGCGCCTTAAATAAAAGCATTCCCTGCCTGTATTTAAATTAAATAAAGGTGTCCTGTATTTTAATAAAGTATAAACATTAAAGGTGTAATTGCGCGTGTGTAAATGTCAAATAAGGGAAAACTTTATTAAAAAATTGGTAAAATGAACTTTGCAATAACTCTCTAGTGTTTTAGGCGGGAGACATAAATTATACACGCGATTGATAATATCGACATTCGCCGCATGATTGAGATTTGGAGTATATACATATACATAATATAAATCGTGCAAACTTTTGAATTATGAATAAATCACCTAGTTTGATGTTTCTGAGCATCTTTAACTTGCCTAAAGTACAACATGAGGAACATTAAATAGGACTAGAAAAAATATTCGGTATAAGAAGTGAGTTATAATATCACGTCTCCTTTACACTAATCAAGACGAAAAACTGATTATTAATGGGTTCATGAAAACACTACGTGAAAATATAAATAAGAACGTTTACTTACTCAATATGTGATAGAATTGAAGAGACGATGGAGTATCTACTTGTGCGTTTTTCGGCCCGAAAAGTTCGGACCGGCCCCAGTCGTTTGGCCCGGCCCGGCGCGAAAAATGATAGGCCCGGCCCGGGCCCGGCCCGAATAAAGTAGTCAACGGCCCGGCCCGGATTCGAGCCCGAAATCGGGCCGGGCTCGGGCCGGGCCGGCCCGAAAGCCCGAGCCCGAGTCCATCCCTAGTTATTTTGACGTACACACTGTAATGTCACAATTTACTAGAGAACCGAATCACACCGATGTTTGTTACTATCTCTCTTAATTTTGTTATTGTCAGAATTGGCATATGTTTCAATTTATCTATAAATTAAAATGCTATTCTGGCGATAATTTATCGGATTAATAAACTGTAATTTAAAAATAAAAGGAATTTGTTACCGGCGTTAGTATATCCTCCGGCCTTAAAATAAGATTTTAACAAAATGAAAAATTCATATTAAATGAAAAAACAAAAAATAAACTATAAACAGCGCATGTAAAAAAAATGTTTACTGCGTGGGGAGTGAACACAGCTTTGCTACTGGACGGATATAAACCCCATCTTTTGTACGTACTGTGACAACCCTAATAATGCCGTCTTTTCCTGGGTGAGTTTGTTCAATTACCCCTGTTGGTCACTGCAAAGGCGGGCAGTTATCGCGCATCACTATCACGACTAGACCTGGCTTAACAGGACAGGAAGGTGTATTCCACTTCTGTCGGGATTGTAATTCACACAAGTATTCGCTAGACCATCGCTTCCAATAGGATTGAACAATTTGATCTAAAAGGTGATTGCGATTTACAAGCGTAAGCGCTTTTCCGGTTTCATCGGCAGCTGGCAAGAACTGCAACGGGGTGAGAGTTAAAAAATGAGCAGGCGATAATGCGAAAGGTTCCGAAGGGTTTGAACTAAGCCAGCATAACGGACGTGAATTTAACAATGCTTCGATTTGTGTTAAAACCGTTGAAAATTTTTCATAAGAAAGTATTTGCTCTCCCACAACTTTCATTAAATGACCTTTCACGGTTTTGATATTCGCCTCCCGAAGGCGGATTGAATTTCCAAGCAATGCACTTTTGACTAAGCTCATGGCCAATGACATTTAGGCAATTTGAATTTCGGAAAAATTCTTGAAGGGAATCTAAATAATTTTTAGCGCCCACGAAATTTGTCCCGCGGTCGGAATATATAACCGGACATGGTTCCCTTCTAGCAAGGAAACGCTTAAATGCGGCAAGGAATATGTCGGTTGACAAACTTGACGCTAATTCTAGATGCACGGCACGAGTTGTTAAACAAACAAATATGCATATATAGGCCTTTTGAGCTTTAACTCCTTGGTGTCTACTAAGAGTTATATTAAAAGGTCCGGCAAAATCAGTGCCAGTATACATAAATGCTTTGGCCTGATTAACCCTAGGAGACGGTAAGTCAGCAATAAGAGGAAAAGAAGGTCGAGGTTTTCTTCTGAAACAATGATTACAATTTTGAACACGAGTCCGAACCAAATTTCTAGCCGCTATAATCCAAAAATGCTGACGTAATAGAGAAAGCAGAAGATGTGGCCCTGTGTGTAAATTTTTTACATGAAAATGATCAATTAATAAATCGGTAAAATGATCTTTCTTAGGTAAAAGAACTGGATGCTGCTGATCATATGAAGTATTTGCATTTGACAGACGGCCTCTAACTCTAATTAAGTTATTTGAAAGAAAAGGATTCAAATGTCGAAAGGGGTTCGAACAAAGTTGTCCCTTTTCCAGAAAAGTCTTTTCGGAGTAAAAATGTTTATCTTGCACTGCTAAAATTAGAATATTTTCCGCCGCAACAAGATCTTCCGCAGAAATGCGGTTCCTTTTAGGCAAACGTTTAACAAATCTCAAAACATAAACAGTTATGCTTAACAATTTAGAGTAAGAACTGCATCTATCAATCAGGGCGTATAAGGGATGAACTTCTGATTGTGTCACGGGAAGTGAAACCAATTTCTGTTCAAGTTTATTGTCAGCCAAAATAATTTCTTCCGTGTCAATAATTTTAATAGGCGAATCGCTTTCTTGAGAAAGAAGCCACGATGGCCCCTGCAACCACAACTCGGCGATAAGAAATTGATTTGGAGCTATACCGCGAGACGCACAATCGGAAGGATTTGAAATGCCATCAACATGAAACCAGCGAGTTACTGGTAATAAATTTTGAATTTTTGACGCTCGATTGGTTTACAAAAGTTTTCCAACGATCGGGCGATTTATGAATCCAGTTAAGAACCACTATGGAATCAGAAAACGCAAAAACCTGTTTGATAGTGCACCGTGAGGAATATGTGCGAATGATGCAATTTAATAGTCTTGCAAGCAATAAAGCAGCACATAACTCCAAACGAGGAATAGTGACAGTTTTTATTGAAGCCAATTTAGCTTTACCGCATAGTAAAATAATTTTTACTTCGCCATCCAGAGACACTGTTCGGGCGTATACGACGGCACTGTATGCTTTTTCAGAAGCATCGTAAAATCCTACAAGTTGTAATGACGTTACTGATGAATATCCGATGTGTCGGGATATTTTAAAGTCGGAAAGTTGAATTACTTCTTGCTGAAAGGTATTCCACAAACCTTTAATATATGGAGGGGTTTCTTCAGCCCAAGACAACTTTAATATCCATAATTCTTTGATTAGTAGTTTGGCAAAAATTGTCACGGGAGATAAGAGCCCTAATGGATCCCACAATCTAGCTACAGTGGAAAGAATATTTCTCATTGTACAGTTTTCATTTGGACCTTTAACCGCAAATGTTAAATTATCAACCTTTGGATGCCATTGAAGACCCAATACCTTTAAAATATTGCTTTCGAAATCTACAACATTGTCCATTCGAATATTTTCAGATATTTCGTTTGTTAAATGCGAAGAATTTGTGGCCCATTTAACTAACTGAAAACCTCCGGCCGTGAAAAGCCCGAGCAGTTCATGATAAAGGACTTTGGCATTATCTAAAGATTCCACCGAAGAAATTACGTCATTTACATACATATCTCTTTGTACAACTGCGGATGCAAGCGGAAAATTTTTTGCTTCATCTAATGCTAGCTGAAGTACAGTACGTAGAGCTAAATATGGAGATGATTTGACACCAAAAGTAACTCTTGTGAGTTGATACGTTTGTAATGGTTCATCTGTGCTGAATCGCCAAAGCAAACGTTGATAAGATTGATGTTCGGAACATATTTTTATTTGGCGAAACATCTGACGAACGTCAGAAATAAAGGCAAATTCCATTAATCGAAAATTAATTAATATGCAAAATAAATCGGTTTGCAATTTTGGACCGGCATAAAGGTAGTCATTTAAAGATTTATTAAATTCATCTTTAGACGATGCATCAAAAACGATGCGTAAAGGGGTAGAAACCGATTCTTCCTTAAACACCCCGTGATGAGGAATAAAGTATCCTTTGAAATGAGGAGTACAATTTGGAATAAGGTTTAAATGACCTTTCTCAATATAATCTTTCATCATTACACTATAGTCTACTCTGTGTGACGGCGATAAAGAAAATCTTTTTTCTAGAGAATAAAATCTGCGCAAAGCTGTAGAAAAGGAATTTCCTAAGTTTGACGGATATTCTGTAAAAGGTAAAGCAACAATGTATCGACCAGTATCATCTCCTTTTGTTGAAGTAGAGAACAATTCTTCACATTTAATATCATCGGAACTACGAGTAACGACTTCACCTACTTCTTCAAGCTCCCAAAATTTCTGTAGCAAAAGTTCTATGACCTCGGATCCTTCAACACAACAATAAACCTGTAAATTGGTCGTGACATTTTGAATTGGAGTTTGACCCATAATTATAAATCCTAAAGTGGAATTTATGGCAACGGGTAAATCGGGACTTGAATATTTGAATGATTCCAAAATATGAGGTACAAGTTCAGCACCTATAATTTCGTGAATTTCTCCAGGACGAAAGAAAGTTTCATCGGCTAAACGTAGATTGCTGAAATGTTTACAAACTGCTGGGTCCACAGCACAAGATGGCAAACGATCCGTGATTTTGTCTAACACGAACGCTTGCATTTTGTATTTAACATCTGCATCATGTTGAGATGTAAATGCTATTTGCGTTTGACCGCGAACAGGTTTGAAAAACGCACCGATCCCTGAAATAGACGTGTAAGTTTTATTTACAGGTAATCGAAGCCATTGACAGCATTTAGATGTAATGAAGTTACATTGACTAGCACTATCAATTAGGAATCTCAACCGCAAGTGAGTACCCATTGTTGATTTAACTTTAACGATCGCACTCGCTAAAAGAATTGTGTAATTTTTATCTGAACCTTCCTTAGTCGACGTTGAACAAAGACTCACATTAATTGCTTCATTTGTATTTATAGGATTAGATAACGCTTGATTATTTGTGTCAACAATCGGACTAGGAATATGTAACACTGTATGATGACGGTTACTGCACAACCTACATGAATACGTGGAAGGGCATAACGACAAAGCGTGCTTAGAACTGAGACAGTTAATACACAATTTTTGATCTTTTACAAAAGAAATTCGATTTTGCGGAGAAAGATTAAGAAATTTGTAACACCTAGCTAATCGATGATGTGCGCCTTTACAATAAGCACATTTCAAATTGTCGTGATTATTTACTTCTTTTGTGGCGAAGGCATGTAAGATCTTCGTCTTGTTTGTGTGGCCACTAATTTGCTTTGTATTGCTACTGCTGGTTCGATCTAAAATTTTAACTTGTTCTTTTACGAACGTGGCTAGCTCATCGTAAGTAGGAATTGAACCTCCCTTCAAAGATTGTTTAAAAATTCGTCGGGTATGATTATCTAGCTTTGATAAAGCAATAGAAGTAAGAATAAAATCAGACAAGTTTGTAATGTTTAATTTACGAAGAGCATTGATTGCAGAGTCGACCTTTTCTATGAATGAATTTAGACTGATAATACCTTCCGTTTAAAGCGCTTTAAAGTCGAAAACCTGAGAAAGATAAGTGTTAGCTAAAGCGCGTTTATCTTCGTATTTTTCAATCAAAGCGGCCCATAGTTAGAGTAATTTTCAGCCGTCGGTAACATACCAGAGCTTAATGCAAAGCCTACCGTAATTTTCCTAATAAATAATGCATTTTGTTAGTATTGTTCAAATTAGAATTATTATGGATAAGGCTTTTAAATGTTTCGGAGAAAAGAGGCCATTTTAGAAAATCGCCGTTAAAATCAATTAGATCAATTTTTGGGAAACGAACAGTAGCTTCAGCTGCCTGCATAGTTTGATTTTGAGAAGATTGATCGGTAACTTTCGAAGTGATTAGACCGGTAGCAACATCCTGAATGTAACAATAAAGTTCATCGATAGCGTTTAATTCATTGTAGTTCGGTTTAAATTCTGGATCCGTTTCAAACCCTATCGTATTAATTTCATCTACAATTTCGTCTAATTTACGTTGTGTGTCATCTAGGGTTGCGTATCTTATTTTAAATTCTTTTAAAATTACCGAATCTTGAATGTTTTTACTTTTATCGTAAAGAATTTGAATTCTTTGGAAATAGGTTTCTTTTTTAGATTGAAGTGATTTTAATCTATTAACCGCTTTACTCATTGTGATATTAATAATTCGGTGATTAATAACAAATTGCAGATGTATAACAAATATGTAAATTTAGAACTAAAGATTTGTATTGTTTACGCTATTTCAAATGTACTCACTATTGCAAGGATAGATAAGCGAATTTGAAATAGAAAAGCATATGCGACAACAGAGTTATTTTTAATAATATAAAAATATAATAACCTATTGTATTTATTCTTAACACTATAATTGGAATAATTCATGCTATTTGTGTATTATTTGCAAATTAATACTATTCATACACTTTGTGACTTTGAGCGACATAAATTAATTGATTTATTATAAATGTTAGAAATTCTTACTACGAATGCTATTTTCTAAGATGTGTTATTGAAAATACCATTTTACAAAAATATGCTGCTGCAATATCATATCTCAGTATAACTGTGTGATATATATATATATATATATATATATATATGACTTGATATATAGATATGACTTGATACCTCACCATATACTCAATACCTTACATGGTACACAGCAATTACTCTTATGTAGAAATAGTCGTACAAAAAGGAAGATAAATAACTTTAACAAAAATTTACAAAAGCGCATATTATCAATTGAAATACAAATCACCCATACTGACATTCATTTCTGGAGTAATACACTTTTTCAAATTAAAAAAGGTCTTCAAGAATCTTTACCTTCTAACATCTTCAACAACTTTAATTACAAACAAATTATTACTTATAACAAACACTTCATATCAGTTAAAAATAGGAACATAAAAAGATCCACACTTTAGCAAACTCAACTCTACAACAAACAATTATTTATAGATAACAGTAAATGGTTAGTCAACCACAGTAACTCATTCATACCCGATGACATTAAAACTTCTTATCGTTAGGTCCCAATTTTAATATTGAAATGTCACTACAGACATCAATATTGGTAAATTACTAGCTAATATCGAATCAATTCTTGAAACCATTGAAAAACCTACAGAAGAAAAAACAATATTGAGAACTAGAATTACCAATTTAATTACCAATTTTTACACAAATCCTGTATATAACCAAAAAAATAACACCAACATTCGCATCTACAACAAGACCAAAAAATTTTTGAAAGACAACCCGAATATTTATGTAACAAATGCTGACAAAGGTTCTGTCACCGTTATTCTAGACAAACAAGATTATCTGACCAAATCCAATCAATTACTTGACGAAGTAACTACCTATAAAAAACTCACAAAAGACCCTACTTTCACTATTCAAAATAAAGTTAATGATCACATTAAATTCTTATACGAACATTCTATGATAACCAAAATTGAAAAGAATAATTTAATCAAAATAATTGCATTTCAGGCAAATATTATGGTTTACCAAAATTCATAAAATAAATTTACCTTTAAGACCCACTTTCTTGTTAAACATCCAACCACCAAATTGCAACCTTTTTACTCCCAAAATTTTCAAAATTCTTTTCCCCGAAGGCAAACCGTTAAAGGACACCTTTACTTTGGTTGTTTAGATAAGGAACCACAATTCCCACGAACCCTTTCTTTTAACCCCTTTTAGAATGTCCTTCTTTGTTTCACCCAATTCCCAAAAGAAGATTTTTAAAAATTAAAACTGGAAAATTTAATGTTTTCCAAATTAAACAATTCAATTAATTGATTCCTTTTTATAACCCTTTGATTTATTTTTAATTTAACATTATTTTAACCTTTAAATTCCTAAGTTTTAATCAACCAGAAACCTTTTCAACTCCTTAATGGGTTCAAACCTTTATCCCCCAATTGCCCAAATTGTAATAATTATCCGTTTAGAATTCGCAAAAAACCCTAAACCTTTTGACCATGCCCTTTATTAGTAAATATGAAAGAATGACCAATTTTAATGTTCCATTTCCAAAATTGATTAATAATTTGTATAAATTTTAAACCCTCAATAATAAATTTGGGTTTTTAAACTTAACAAAAGAAATTAATTTTTAGGTATTTCCCTTTTCTAAGAATACAAATTGGTCCTTAAAATTTTCCCAATTTAAATAACTTTATTTTTGACTTTTAAAAACCTTAAAGGTCTGGAAGATAAACTTAAACCTTTTATCATTTCCCTAAACCAATTGGGCCTTTTAAAATTAATAAACTCAATTAAAATAATTGGGCCAAACATTCCCTGGGTTTTTTCAATTCAGTTGGAAAGTCGGAACTTCCCAGCATTACCGGAATTAGTAGGGTTTGGCTAATTCTAATTTAAATGATTGGCGATGGGTTTAATACTTGACGGGGAGAAACAATTTCTTGGTTGAAGGGCGGAATTGGAAATATTTTATTCTACAACGAATTGAATCAACCTTAAATGCATTGGACCGGTTTATGTTTTCCGGATATATTTGGAAGAGGATCGGCCAAGAACATTAGTGGAAATGTTTAGACGTTTTTTGTCCAACGAAGATTCTGGTTATGGTGATAACTGAAAGAGTAAAAGCCGCCAAAAGACGTGGATGTAAATGTATTGTTATTTAAATATATTGTAAATTTTTGAAAAGTATAAATAGACTCGTTGTTGTTTATTTATTTAGTATAGTTTGAGATTTTTTGAGTAAACAAATGATTATCTGTTCTGGAGGGGTTTAATCAACAGCGTTATAAACATTACCGTTTGAGCTGGATATTCCAGGTTATCGACTGCGGGCCTTACAAAGTTGGATGAGCGCTTAGCAAGGTGATCCTGGAATAAACGAATTGGATAAAATTGTGTAAAGACCACGACATTGCATACCCAAGACCCCGACGATCTTCCAGCCAGACACCGAGCAGATAAAATTTTAGAAGAAGAAGCCTGGGAGAAAGTCCGAAAGTTTGGGGAAAAAGCCGCAGCGGTTTGTGAAAACGCTATGAAAAGGAAAAATGGGTATGGGAAAAGAAAAAATAAGTTTTTAAAGGGGTTTTGAAGAAAATACGCCCGCAATAGAACCGAGTTGGTTCCGACAACTTGAAAAAAGCTGTTAGATTTGGTATTTAATTGGTTCATAAAAGGAGCCGGTGGGAGAAACAAAATTAAAGTCCAATTTTATACCCGTTCCAAGAAAGGAGGTTTTTACCATTGATTCCATTTTCGGGACAAGTGCCCAACCTAACAGGTGGTGCTGGGGATAGCCAAAGGAAATGATGTCAAGCGGCCAACGAACAGCTTTAAGGAGGGAACGACACAACAGATCTATGGAAGCCATTACCGTTGGGAAAAAATGGAATGTTTCAAACCATACAAAAAAGGACGGATTTTGAAACCGTACAAACAGGGGCGGGATTTTAAAAAGGTATCAAAAACCGCAAGTTCCCGAAGACTCTCACCGATTAGATAAAAAACACGCATCTAACATTCCTCATTTTCGCCGGGTCTTTTCTAGAGATCAGTTACAGAAGATTAGACCGCATGTCAACGAATCGGGTGATTAATTTGGATACCACCAAAGGTTCGACAAGGTTAACCAAAACGAAATAGTGTGTATTACCACGATTTCGTTTGGAGATTGAGACCCCGGAAGAAGGAAGAATATTTTCGAGGTTGTAAAATTTACTACAACAGTGCCCGGAGCAGACTTACAAACATACAATTGTGGACATTTTTTAAAGTTTCAGTGACAATGGCTAAAACAGTGAGCCTGTTCGGGTATGGTTGTCATATCGACAGGATCCATTTACCCAAAATTAAAATTGAAAACAAGGAGGTGAATATGTTTTGGGTCAGTGGGATGTACACTTGTAACACTGTGCAAAAATCCCAGGAAACAAAACATACTTTCATCCAGAGCATCGCAAATAACCATTGAACCTGGATCATACGAATTAGAAGAAAATAAATGCATTATACAGGACGTCTTCAAAAAATGGTTCAGTCAAAGCCGGACATCAACGAGAACATTGAAAATATTTTAAACTGAGTGCCAACCAATAATTAATTAAAGTGTTCTTGAACAGTATACCGATTGATTTTGGGCAAACCGTAAAACAATATTGAAGCATCTTGGGGTTTACCAACCGCAAATTGGCGCAGATAACATATCAAATCAGCAAGTGAACATAATATCGGTCTCAAACATTTTTGGAAACCAATATCACCAGCGGATCTTCAGAAACAATTTTCACGCACAGCATATTCAAATTCAGTCATCTGTACCACCCGGGTAAATCTGGAAAAGGAACCCAACCAGTCATATATTATCCGTTGAGCGTGACAGAAATTGATAATATTACAATCAGACTAGTCGATCATTTGGGTGAATTTAAACTTTTCCCCGGAAACATACACCTGTGTAAGACTGGAAAAAAAAGTTTGAAAATGCCTATCGATTTTGTTAAAGCACGCCACAACACCCCAGACGATTAAATATTTTTCCTTTATCAAACTTCAGGTCCACCAGAAGAAATACGTTTCTTAAAATCTTTGGGGTTAAAAGTTATAAATGATGGGAGGCAGAAGTAAACGCAGCTTAGATCTCCACGGTGATGAAAACGTTAAACTTGGAAGGCTTAAGTATGAGGACGTGCCCAAATTGGATGTGTTTTGGAGGTTATAAATTAGACGAGACCATAATAAAGGAAGATTATTATACATATCTTCCCTTTACATTGAACGCAGAAAACAACGATAGAATTTCAATTGAAATCCAGAGCAGTGATAACATCACATACCCCATGAAAGTTTTATTTTATAAAGGGTACCTATAAGCCTACGGGAAGCATTAAGGAAGCGTCAACAACTGGAGACCTGATTAGAGCAGCAGAACCAGACCCTAAAGCTTACGAATTTACTAGAAATGCACCATATTTTCTGTTTGAGGAAATTCAATACAAATTGGGTAATAATCAAATAATAGATGTCTGTCGAATCCCTGGAATTACAAGAACTATTAAAGGTTTAGTATCCATGGAAGAATCAGAAACAAAATCTATTACACATACCGGTGGAAACCCGATACCATATTCCAAGATGGACGGTTTAGTTGTGCTATACCGCTAAAAACCATTTTTGGGTTTTTTGAAGATTACAAGAAAACTATCGTCAACATGCCTCAAGAGCTGATTTTAATCAGATCCAAGTCGGACGTAAATTGCTACAAGTCGATTGAAATACAGTAACGTTTAAAATACAACGTATTTCATGGGAGGTCCCATATAACATTAAGGACTTTGCCAAAGGCTCGCTGCTGAAATGCAAAATCAATCATCTATAATGGTTGCATTCAGAAAATGGGAACTACAGAATTACCGTCTCTAACACAATCAAAGTCGCAAGTATGGAGAATTAAAGTATCGAATGAAACAGAGAAGGCTCGGTGGATATTACTGGCGCTGCAAAATGGAAAATATGATAAGAAAGAAGAAAATGCTACAAGCTTTACGAATGCCAATATAACCAATGTCAAAGTGTTTTTAAACTCAGATGTTCCCTCAAGGTCGATTAAATTTGGATTTCGAGCAGAATGACTACTTGCCAGCGTACCTGTCTTATGCATCTTTTATGGAAAAATACTACCCGAACAAATCCTCAAATAAATGTTTAATGGACTACAACAGGTTTAAGGAATCACCTGTCTTTGTAATCGACTGTCGTCATCAATTTGAAAGCATCAAGGATGCAACGGTTGATGTAAGAATGGAATTAGAAGCTTCAAGAAATTTTGAACCGTCGATGAAGGCTTATGCTTTAATTATACATGACTCTATGTTTGAATATAATCCGTTTACGGAAATTGTTAAAGATTTATTCACAATTAAATATTTTGTATATATTTTAATAAAATTGTATAAAATCTATGTTGTTTTAAATTAATAAATTTTTTGGTGATCCAAGACAGTTTCTCCACCCGGTGTACACCTACACCGTTGGCCCACACCCCTGCCCTGCGCGTGCACCACCCCTGCCCATGGCACCCCCGTGCCACCCCATGGGGTGGCAAATTGCCCATGCTGGTATATAAGGAATATTAATTTTCAATTTGAATCAGTTTAAACATTTTGAAAAGTACAAAGGAATTTTAGAGAAAGCAAGTGAAATACAAAAGGGTAAAGTGTTAACTCTGCAAGTAGGTTATATGGTATACCCAGAAGAACGTTACAGGCATTTGGATCCCGTAAACCTCAAAAGAAGAATGGTGCCCTAGGTCGGAAAATGTGAGAGACACGGGTGATGCTATACAAGAAGTTAAAATACCTATACAGAATTATGATAACTTTGCTATTGCTAGTGCAAGAGAGGATGGTAAACATGGTCCTTTGTTCCGTTCAACATACGAGCTATATTCGTGGGACCATCGAGTTGTGGGAAGACCAACGCTTTAATATCTCTGATCTTGCACGAGAACGGTCTTAGATTTCAAAATGTCTATGTATTTTCAAAGAGTTTGTATCAACCGAAATACGAATTGTTAAGAAACGTTTTTACACCATTAAAAGAAGAAATTGGGTTACCATGAGTTTGAAAATTGCGATGATTTGATCGAACCCGGAGATACCAAAGAAGATTCAATTATGGTTTTCGATGATATACCTGCAAACGAGCAAAGTAAAATCACTCAATTTTTCTCGTTCGGCCGACATAAAGCAATAGATTCGTTCTATCTATGTCAAACTTACGCTAGTGCCTTTTAAAACATAGACTCAGAGATAACGCCAATGTAATCGCATTATGGAAACAGGATGATACAAACCTTCGCCATATCTTTTCGGATCATATAAGTGGTGACATGACATATCCGAAATTTAAAGAAATGTGTTTACAGTGTTGGGGTGACTCAAAACATAATTTTATAACTGTTGTGAAAGATTTTGATTTGGATAAGGGCGGTATCGGAGGAATTTCGAATATATAAATATTTGACATTATTCAAAAACCGCTAGTTCTCATCCAAAGTTTCATGATGACGGACGTTAACAATTTTATTGCGAATAAACGCAGTCTTCATCTTATGCAGGATGCTGTACGAAAAAGTTTGTAGCGGTACAAAAGGGAGACGCTACATCTCAGCAAAAATTCAAAGAGATGCACAAACAATTGATTGATCCTTGAAATAACCGCTTCCAAGTTGCAATCCGATCACCGAAAAATTCCCACACCTACAACAAAGGTTAAAGTTGAAAACATGGACGTACCTATAAAGAAAATTAAACAACTCGTTCCAGAAGAACCGTTCCATCTTTACTATGCGGATGTGTTAGCTAGAGACGAGGACGAAAATATTGACAAATCAATTTATGGAGTAAAGTATAATGCGGAAACCGATACATGGAGTTTGTGGAAAAGTGTATTGGTAATTAACCCGAAACTAGCGATATAACATTAAATAATGTGATATATCCAGGTACGAAGGGTTTATACAACCTGTTGGTTTACAAAGACATCAGCCCCGAAGATGGCGATTTCAATTTGCATGAAGATTTGCCGAATTACTTGGAAATGATCAAATCTTGGTCGATTTTGAGAAGAAAGTTTAACCCATTTGCGGTGCACGATTTAAGCGGGTTCCCAACAAAAACAAAAAGTTTAACAAATATGTGCAAAAATATCTCACCGAATTTCGGAGGAATCCTGAAAGAAAACAGCCAAAGAGAAGAAAACAGTCCAAGGGAGCGGGTTTAGGCTTTTCTAATCGGTTTTACAAAAGTTTAAATTCAAAGCCGGTGCAATATGTCTACTGGAATAATGTACATGAACTTGTAGATCGGCTGAGATTGTTGAACGCATCCAACCGAGCTGGAAATACAAGCGAGGAAAACATTAACGAGATGGTGTCCATAATAGAAGAGTTGAGAGAAGAAGGTATAATACAGTGAGCTCAGTAAATAATTACACAGTTTTAAAATGCCTATCGACCGCTTCGGACGTTCAGAGCGTAAAGATGCTGATATTCGGCGCGGTCCTCCAGGTCGAGGATTTGTGCTAACGTTGGATGGTGATGGGTACGATATGCAGCAAAGAAGGTTAGTGAATTCATCAGACCCGAAAGAAGATGGTGATTGTGTTAATCAGAGGAGCACTATAGTATTCAAGTCTGGAGAAGAAACAATTAGTTTTCGTAAAAGAAGGTAGTGGATGTAATGGATCCTAAAGAAGATAGTGATTGTGTTAATAAGAAATCTGTAATCAAGCTCGTGAATCAAGCCTTTTCATACTGTCTAAAAGTTCTGATGATATAACGTAAAGATAAAGCCTTCAATGCAAGAAACCAGCGTATCAATGCTTGCTCAACCAGTTGAGCCATCTGATGCAGTTAATAAACAGTATGTAAATGAAAATTGGATAAGCTTGTATCTGACTTTAAAACGTTTATACAGTTTTTATTAATTTGACTGCAACTTCCGAGACAAATGAGAAGGAGCTCGGTCTTGCAATAGCATCAATTTACGAAGCGTCACCAGCAGCTATAAAAACAAATACTACAAACCAAAGCTTCAGTTTATGTCAAAGGTGCAATTGATAAAGATAACCCTATTAGTTTAGCAACAGTGTTAAGCAAAAATGAGTAAAGAAATCATCGTTAAGGAATTATTTAAACCTGCAAGAAAAATTTTCAGCGTCGTCATACAAATCTGAAACATGTGAAACGTGATCTTATCCAATCGGACTTGTGAAATGCAGCCTTACTGCGTGTGAACAATGGGTACAATATATTATAATAGCAGTGGACTGTTTCACAAAATATGCTTTAGCTGAACCTTTAAAAATAAAACTGGATCAGAAGTACAAATGCTATGAAAAATATTGGACAAAATGCTGCAAGGAGAAAATAACGTAAAAATCAATCTACAAACGGATTTTGGGAAAGAGTACTACAACCGCTGTTTTAAAAATCTTATGCAAAAATATAAGATAAACCATTACTCTACGTATTCCGCAATCAAAGCTGATGGTTGAGCGGTTGATTAGAACAATCAAAACAAATTGTACAGAAGATTTTACTTGCAAGGCAGTCATAAATGGGTGAATATTTTGCCTAAGGTTATGGAAGAATACAATAATACACCGCATCGGGCTATTAACATGACACCTATGGAGGCAGAAGAACATCCGGAAAGAATAAAACTTTACACCGCTAACAGCGTTTCTAAAAGTCGCAAGAAGTTGTATAAGGTTGGAGACATTGTGCGTATATCAAAATATAAAGCAGTATTCGATCGAGGATTTCACCCAAACTGGAGTACAGAACTATTCAAAATTGTTAAAGTAAAAAACGAGACCGACAACCTATCTGCTACAAGATTTGGAAGGTCGGCCAATTCTAGGTGCTTTTACGGCGATGAAATTCAGCTCACAGCAGCACCCGACACGTACTTAGTGGAAAAGTTTTACGGAAACGGAAGCACGGACGCGAATTATTAGTGTCGGGTTGGGGATGGTAAAAGTTGGATTAAGAAAACAGACTTGTTTAGTATCATCCAGATAATTACCTGGATGAAAAAATCATAAAAGGAGGGAGTAAAGTCCCTTAACTGGATATAGGGGAGATTTGCTTAGAACCCCATTCCCATCTGTATTTGAAGCAGGAAGCATGTGTTTCATAATCGATTTACAAGGATATCAATACAAAACTAGTGATTTCTATTGCAAGGAGATTGCCATTTTGGATGTAGCGAATAATTAATATGGCATGAGATACTGGACATGGCTGTGGAGTATAACACCCTAAGTGATGATTTCAAAAGCAAGTTCAGTGGTTAAAGCAAAGAATCCATGGGCTTAGCTGGGATGGACAGTCCACAAGTGGATATACAAATGTAGGCGATTTGCTGAAAGAAGTCATACCACCCAATGCTACAATCTATGTTAAAGGGAACAGAAAAGGCAGTTACTTCAAAATATTTATCAAACAACATTTTAAACATGGAAAGTGTTTTCACTTCCAAAGCTCAAAGAATTAAGAAGATTCGGTAATAGGTACAATCACTGTTTAAACCATTGTTTGAATAATTTAAGCTGTTCTAAAGAAAACGTATTGTTATTGAGGTCTTTTGTTAATGTATTAAATTTTAATAAAATATTTTGTCAGAATTGTTTTTATTCTAGCAAAAGCATACCTTTAAAATTTGGAAAATATATCTGTAAAACAGCGCATTACTTTGGAAAAATTAATGTTTTAAAATACAAATAAGAACCAATAACAGAATACATAATAATTGGTGTTTGCAAATAAATTCAGTTCTACTTTAATAATAAATAATACTTACCCTTAAACCTTCAAAACTTTCCACAAAAGAACTACACGAAACGATTGTTTAAAATTTCGAGGGGCTTTACACAAAGCGTGTGAAACTAATAGAATTTTTTTCTAATTACACCGCGTTATATACGTTTGAAATCCGTTAATTATACTACTAAATGAGGTTTGTATTTTCCCCAATCGAGGCCAAAATAGAGCGCTCATTGTATGATTAATAAACCCGGGAATTTTCTAATGGGTGGCATTGAGCATATCTATTGTATTTTTCAAATCACATAGCTGCTAATTAATAAAAAGAAAGGCTACTTTCACTTTACGTAACATAATTGTAAAGCAATTAGTTTGTCCTCGTTGTAGCACGCATTTTCAATTACGAATGCATTCTTCTTTCATACCAGCAAAATGCGCTTTCTTTTTAGATATTTAAAACACATTACATTGGACATCAAAAGTCGACCTTGCCATTTCTACATTATTGTTAAGCATGCATTGGAATTTTTGGATGCGGTAATTTCTTGTTTAAAGTAACTTAGTTAAATAAAGTGTAATTTAAATTGTGATTGTATAGTCAGTTATTGCAATTGAAAACACATTCAGGGAATAATTTATTTGCTCTATATATTTTACAGTAGCGTTTGAACAAAACTTTCTGCTTTTAATTAAATTTCCTTTGTTCCCGGCGGCATGTGTTTACCTCCACGTGGTGTCGTTGGATTTGGTAAAACATATTGTTAACAACAATATGTCTTATTGACTGAAAACACGTCTCCTCTTTTTACATTAATCTCTTGTTTGTTACACCTCTATTTTAAACAACCCATTAATCTTTTTTTTGTTACAGGTTAAACTTTCGGCTACACACAGGAAATAATGCTATACTTTGTAAAAATTGTAATAGTTTATTAAACTGTAAATTGGATAAATAAATTATTAAACTTTTGTGTTCTTAATTTTTGTGTTGGTTAAAGCATATACCTTGGGTAGCGAAAAAGGTTTTAAAAAATGGAGTTAAATATATACGAGCAAAAGAGCTTAAAGTATAACTTTGCAGGGCGTGGTCCGATTTCAAATCTGTTTGCAGATTCGAATTCTGCATAAAATTCTAAGCTAACAAGATGTATCGCATGACTAAAAAAATTTTATAAGAACGCTCAAAAGTCGCTACAGGTAAGAAATCTTAAAATTGGGGTAGCTCCTTGGGGGTGATGATATCTAAAAATTTTAGAGATTTGGGTAGCTGAGAAAATCTAATATTAATTGATACCAAACAAGGTAGGTTTATCTCGAAAGATAAAAAAATGGCTAGTCGAAGAAAACTTTTGGTCCAGAATGTTAAGTAAAAATCTTAAAAATAGGTTTATCCGTGGAGGAAAATTTAAAGGATATTTATCTCGAAAGATAAAAATTTAAGATAGGTTTATCTCGAAAGATGAAAAATGGTTAGTCGAAGAAAACTTTTTGGTCCAGATGAGTGAGGAAATGAGGGATTCTGGAGGAAATGAGGTTGTGGGATCCTTGATTTTACCCTACTAGTAATATTATTTATAAAGTAGAATGTATTTGCAATAGAACTTATGTAGGTCAGTCTAAACAATGGTTAAAGAATCGAATAACACAACATAAAAGTGATGCCAGACTAGGTAAACTAAGTTGTGCTTTGTCATCACATTTACATGCAACAAAACACACTGCTAAATTCGAAGACACCAAGATTTTAGACATTGAAGACAACTACTACAAAAGACTATTACTGGAATCTTTTCACATTTTACAACAACCTAACCCACTCAACAACAAACAAGATACAAACAACTTAAACATAGTATATTCTTCACTATATAAATTTAATAATATCCACTTCCACAGACCATTAATTTAGATTTCATTAATAAACAAACATTCCGTCCCTAAAATCTTACATTTTTTTTTTTTACGTTTCTTTAATATTTTTCTATTTTTAAGTCACTTTCCAATCACTATACTTATCACTAACTAATAATTTAATAAAATGGACATCCTCATATTAGTTAATTTAAGTTCTTTCTACATTTTTCTTCTGTAATTTCTTATTTTGCTAAAATTAGTAATTTACACATAGTTAGCTTTTGTAAATATTTGTTGTTTGTTGTTTTAATATTTGTCAAGTCATAACTGTAATTTTTGTATTAGTTTTTATATGTAAAAGTTCTCTATGTCATAGTAATTATGTAAGTAGATTAGCTAAACTGTTTTTAAACCTTATAACACTAAATTCATTAAATTTTAGTCTATGATTAAGGCATAAATATTAATGCCGAAACGTCAGAATAAAAGTTACAATTTGACATAATAGTTTTTACTTTACGAACGAATGCATCCCAAGAAACCAACAGATCTATAAATATATATATATATATATATATATATATATATATATATACACGTTCTGTTTGTTATTTACAAATCGGATCATTAGATCACTTTGCATAACTTCCATCGACACTTCTTAATTATTCAAGTAGAACCTTCGCGCTCAACCTAAACACACATTCTATCGATTAAAATATTGCTAATCCTCGAAAATATTTAATATCGCCTAAGCTTTCACCCACTCTGCGGCTGGGGTTGCACTAGCAGCCAAACACGCCAAATAATTGACTAATACCCTAATCTCTTACTTCAACCCTCGATTAACTGGTCCTTTTGCAATTCCCCAAACGAATACTGCACCAACTGCACCCACTTCAAACTAATGATAACACACGAAAACTCTATTGCCTAATTTTAAGCTGCTAACTGAAAATATCCTGAAGGGTTGCAGAAATTTAGATGGACTTACGTGGAACAAATCCGAAGCTGATCAAAGTGTCAATTGACTAAAGTAGTAATCTGTTGTGGATTATTATGATCAACGCGGCGTGTAAAAATTATTGTCGCGTAATAGAGTTTTCCCCAATGAGCGAGTACGTTTAATTCCCACGTGGAAAGTTTATTCACCCTGGATGTATCTGCAAATTAATTATTTAGCTTAGTTCCGAATGTATAAAACACCCTGAAATTATTAATTATAGCATGGAGCTCATGAAAATGGAATGGGATAAATGGTAACTATTTTGTTGCGTATTGACGTGTACCACACGTGCCCCTTGTATATTAATCTTACCACCCGTAGCGTACACTAACAACCCAGTATTATCTATTTTTTATTTTTAATAACACATACATACCCACGCCTATTAAAAGTGTTTTCGTTATTTTAAATCTGACACGGTTCTGATGATTCGTAATAATAACGTATATGATGGTGATGATGGTGTTAAAAAATCTTATTCAGAGTGCAGTTATGTACGTGAGAAATTGTCAAGAGGTCTTTTCTTGTATTCACAAGTGAAGTGGATGATTCTTAATTTTATTGTAAAAAATTTGGGATTCTTTTAACAAGATAATTGCCTCGTTATGTTTGTTTTTTTTGCACTTCAATTTTATCTTTGTTACAATCCGTTTGTTATATTTACTTTTGGGCTTTTAGTATTCTACAGAAGATTTCCGTGAAATTAAGTGACTACCTGAGGTTATACTTAACCTTATAGTTCGTTTATTTAGTTTGGAATAATTTCGTGGTTGTAACTAAAGCGAAAGTGCTAATTATCAGTATACTTAAGAATAAAGCATTGCTTTCACTTTCGTTAACAACAATTTGGGAGAACTAGAAAAATTAAAGGGTCATTTAAAAAGGACGCAGTTTATAAAAATGCAATAAATCAACCAAAATTCTAAATTTTTATTTATTTAAATCAAGATATACTTCCTCTGAATATTGAAAAATGATATAGTGCATGTGTACACTACCACTTTCTCGGAACATTGAAAATTTTAGATAACTCTACACATAGGTTTCTTTCGATTTCTCAGATTACCTAGTGAAGTCGGCAATCGTTTGAAGTGTTCACATAAATTTTTGACTTTACATAGCCTTATAAAAGAAAGTCACAAGGTGTAAGGTCATATGACGCGGAGGTTATTTTTGGTCGCCGTTTGGTTTTACTAAAACCACAGTTTCAATTACGTGATTCACCAGTTCCTCTAGAATAGGTCACAGAAGGTTGGTGGGTGAACATATTCCAATGTAGGTTGCCATCTACAGTAATCAAGCTTGCACTATCATCTTCAAAATAGAAGGGCCATTTACGGCTACTGCCCAAAATTCATACCAAACCTTAGTTCGTAAGGATGCATTTTGTGTTCTTGAAATACTCCGGGGTCTTCGTTACCCCAAGTATATCAGTTATGTTTGTTGGCATGTCCCGAGAGAAGGAAAGCTGCCTAGTTACTGCTTTTTATAAAAGAAAACCATATAGTAGGGGACAAAGAATACTACTATAGTAAGCCTGCTTACTACTTACTGCTTACAACTAAAAGGCTCAGCAAGGGGCAGCAGTTGTTACGTGCCAAATTGGCACTAAACATTCCTTAGCTTAATTTTGATGTGCGGAAGTTTTCGCGCCTTAAAATTCAAAAGACTTGGCGTGTATTTCCGTCACGTCAGAGTGCGTTTGCGCCAGATCGCGCGACGCGAGTGGCGGAGAAACAGTGGGAGAACTTTTTGGGGGAACTCTGTAACGTGGCTGTTTGCCTTGGAACATCAAGAGGAGTGGTTTGGTAACGTATCGTATCGTGCCTTTATCTTTATTTATGTAGATTTCCTTGCCTTATCTGATTGTCGCCCCTTATACCTGTTTCCTTATTCGTTCCCTGCATAGGTAGAGGTAATTTGTAAGCAGTCTAGGGCGAACTGGAGTCCACGAACCTAGACGAACGAGTCCATGACTGCCGTAGCTGGTCGGAGCGCTTTGGAAAGACACTGGGCGTACCCTCCGTCAATTATCTAAAAGGGGACTCCAGCCATCCTGAAGGACGCTATCCTGTGGAACGCCATCCTTGGCGTACTTCGTGGGAAGCTGGACCTATTTACGTAAGTACCTTATTTGTTTATACTGCATTTCAAACATTTGTTTATTGCGTAATTGCGCATTTAATATTCTTATTGTGTGACGTCATTGACAGATGGGCGCGCCAAAATCTGTATAAAGATTAGCGCTACCAACTGCCATTGTGTCGCGTATATCGAGTTCACGTGGAGATAATAGTCTTGCTGGCTAAAATATATTAGAGGAGAGTCGGTTGGTCTCGGGTGATCCTCAATAATTTACAAAGTTGTTAGAGGTTGGCCGTGATAGATACGGCTTTTTGCTGAAATGTTTAAAAACTGCGTAGTGGAAAGATATGGGATCCTAGTGATCCTACCACAATATTTCCCAGGTATGCGTGGACTAAAACACGAACTATGTATGATGGAGAGCTCACAAGTAAAATTCTTGTTCGGAGGTAAAATACCCCCTCATTCGGCTCTCGGTAAGGAGGTACTTGGGGTTCATCATCGTAAGAATTTAAAACAACGGTTCGATTTAGTGATAGAGACTTGGAATGTGAGATCATTACTTAGAGTAGATAAGTTAACGAATTTATTAGTTGAAACGAGAAAAGGAAAGCTGTGTATTTTAGGTATTAGTGAGGTGAGATGGCCAGCTAGTAATAACTTTTGGAAAGATAATTATAGAATAATTACAACTTCTTCAACTAATGGGCAGGCAGGGGTAGAAATAGAGTTAGATCAAAGAGTAGGACGTAAAGTTAAAGAGTACTTACAATTTAGTGATAGAATAATTATGGTTAGATTGAGTACGAAACCCACAGACACCGTTTTAGTACAGGTTTACATACCAACAACTCAATACGAGGATGAGAAAGTAGAAAAGGTATACGAGGATATAAATAAAAATTAGAGGGAGATGAAAATTTAATAGTTATGGTCGATTTGAATGCGTCAATGGGAGTCTATTCAAATTAACTTCCAACACTCACCAACCGCAAGCTTGAAACTATTCTACATCCCTCAGAAACACTGAACTTCTATAGCTTCTGTACAGCAACCTTACCTCGTATATAATAAAATCCACAAGCTTCTTTCCCATTCACGAACACACATGCACCATCGTCCCCAGATTACAAATAAACATCAGCCATCAACATCACATCCTTTAATAGACGATACATTTTTTGCTACCCTTTCCACTTCCAATATAACTGTAATAAAACTACATTGGAAAACTGACACCTTATTACTAATCTTCTGTTATTTCCAATTCAGCACAAACATTGGTACATTCCTCTACCAAGTAGTCCACATATTCATAGTGGCAGGAAACAAACCCACTATCATATCAGTCAACGCTAACGTGAAATTCATGCTATGGTTCAATGATAACACAGACAAAAACAAATATTAAGACTTTATCAATCAGTACCACTTACAAATCCAGAATACGACATTCCGCATTCCCACCTAAGAATCCCAACATCATCATTCCAACATTCACATTGCCCTCTGTATCCTATCTGCGCCACAACTAGTCACCTCCTGGACATCTTCGAATATTCACCTATCCAGCGAACAAAACCCAATCGCGTTTGATATCCTACCCAACTGCTCACCGAACCTTACCATAAAATACATTCATTCAATACACAAAAAGCGGACTGGTAGCTTATCTTGAAGCCCTAACCAAGCAAATCTCTGTTATCCCATCGACAAAATATGCAGACCAAGATCTCCAAACAAATACCCCCCCATTATAAACAGTATCATCTCCGCAGACTACGCAACCATCCCAAGAAAGCATTACTCCACTTTACTTTTGAACTCTTTAGTTTCTAAATTACATCTCCTGCTCCTGACCTAAATACAAATCAAATCCTACAAAGGTCATGGACCATAACAAAAGAATCAACACACCCACTATTACAGAAGTGTTAGACCACAGGAACCTACCCAAATCCATTTAAACCCGCCTCCATATCACCAATACTAAAACCAAACAAACCTCCAGATGGCCCAGGTTGCTATAGATTCATAGTCCTTTTTTTAGCCCTAGAGCAACTATTCGGACAGATTATACTCCTTAAACTTATCTCCCACATTTAGCTCAACTCTATCTTATTCCCGAATCAACATGGTCTCCGTTCAGGTTACAGCTCAGAAAAAGCTATCCGATGCTTAATCACAACAGTCTAATTCTCTCCTTCAAAATACGCAATAGCCCCCTTTATAGACTTCCGCTCCGCTTTTAACCTATGGTAGCCAAGCCACTTCAATCAAGTACAACAAGCCAACTTCCTGCCCTACCTATTCCAAATAATACAATCCTATCTCGCCTTGTGTACAACTACACTTTTTTCGAGTTTCCACACAATTACCAAACCAAGAACCCATAGATACCCCAAGGTTCCCGAGTTTCTTTCATTCTTTGCAAGCTAGCTCTCAACACACTCCTTGACCTGAACATTGTTACGTTCATTTTCGGCAAGAATTGATTATTTTATTTACATAAATTCCTTTCTAGTATTAAACTCTCCAACAATACCCGATATATGGTATCTGTTTAGATAAGCTTGCTTTATTATAATTTTAAACTCAAATCCTTTGTTAATTCATTATCCGTTCGTATAAATTCCATGTTAATTGTTAAATCTTTCCGCATGATTAATAATAAATACTTTTTCTAAGAATTTCTCAACGTAAATCTAGTTGTTCTGAAACGACAAGTTTATGCTACAATTAATTAGTCAAGATCCTGTTTTAGGTATCCGTGAGCGCGTTATACCTTCCGATAACGTATAATTGCGTTCTAGTGGGTTTTCCATCTAAAGATCTGTCGAAATAATATATCCTACTATTCTCCGGTAAAACCGTGTTTTCCAGTTTCAATCGCATTTCGATAACGCGGATCTTTGCTTTTCGTGTTATTTTGAACTCCTTTTAAACTTTCATTCTGCAGCTTCTGCGTTGATGCACTTGTAGAAGCTACTCGATCTGTTACTCCAAGAGCGATGCACGTTTTTCCTCTATCAAATGTGTAGATTTGGTGTGTATCGGTAATCGCTCCTGAGTTGTTAATATTAGTAAGATTTTCCTTGTTTTAGCTCTTAGCTGGGAGCTAAATTGCTTGTTGCGTAACCCGATTATTCCTGGACGTAGATCAACTGCTCTTGCATGTAGACTGCCGTTGCTGACTACCGCGACCATGTGTTAATTCGCTTCCGAGGGCTGACAAGGTAAGTATCCCCACACATGTATGTGACTTGTTTTCCTTTTCTAACACACCCAAGGATAAACCCAATCTGAAATTAAATACGCTAATGTTTGTTCTGGTAAAATTCTTACTAGAAAAGTTTTGAATTTTAATGCTTTTGCTTTTTGTACTTAACCCACCTGCTTATACGAAAGTATCAGCAGTATTCTTTTTTTTACTGATTAGAGTTATAACAAATGCTTCGTATGGTAAAATCCTTACTAGAAAGGTTTCTAAATTTAATGTTTTTTTTTAATTAACCCATCCGCTTATACGAAAGTATCAGCGTTATTCTTTTTGGTACTGATTAGATTTATTGCATGTTAGCTACGAAATGCGCACTTCGTGGAGCAATTGGTGAATTTTTTCATAAAGTAAAATTGTTTTATTAAATAGTAACCTTAGTTAATTTTGTTTTGCGGTTTTGATAGAAAATAAGAAAATTGTATATTTGTGTTTTTTTATTGTAAATAGAAAATCGTTGGCTGTGTATTATTTTTGTGTTGCTAGGAACCCCTACCCTCACGGCATTAGTAGTTAGCCTGATATATTTACGTTTTTTTCCGGCTACGTCAGTGTACGTAGTAACATTCTTAAAACTTCAACCTACGCCTATGCAAACGACCTTAATCCACGTCAACTCTAGAGCATCCCTAGAATGCACTGGCGCCCTGTTGATAAACAAACGAATCCTGGTACTTCCTAAATAAACAGCCAATAGCGCCATCCAAAACTAAAATGCTCTTCATTAAAAGCTTCCTAGATCTCCGAAGAAGCACCACCTTCAAAATACTAAATAGCTTCATTATTTTCACATCATCAGCTCCATACCTTAGTCTACACTTAGACCCACAACTCAAAATTAACACCAATGTCTGCAAACTCCGGACTAAAATGAACCTGGTCCTTAACGATATTCAACGTGCCTTACCAAAACTTAAATAAACCTACACCAAAACTTATCCTCTACCATACCGTAGTTCTAATCATTCGTTATGCTGTCGACTCCTGGTTTCGCTTAAACTTTGATCATACAGATTTTTCTTAAACACCATCGTCAGACTTTTCTTTTTATACTCCTCAAGAGCATACCAAACCACCCTCACAGTTGCATTTATATAGCTGCAATACCCCCAATTTGAATCCTTCTAAACTCGCCTTTTCAAACCATCGATGTAAAAGAAGTCCAATAACCCTTCACGACAGAACGATAAATCCTAACGAATATGCCATAAACAAAACTAAAGTCAAATCCAGAAACCTAAATTCCCTTATTCACTCTTAGCAACAACACTGGCCCTTATCCTCTACAAGCAGATATACCTATAACATATTTTCTGATACTACCAACATCTCACTACACATTCCCTTCTCCAGTAGAGCTACTATTAAATTCCTGACCGGACACGGCAAATTCCGTAACAACCTACATTAATTCAACCTAACCCCTTCATTCCGTTTTTGCTCCGACCCATTACATTTAGCAACCCTAACCCGTATTATACGTTCCTGTCCTCTAAATATGCATCTACAAGTAAACCTCAAAACGTATTTTATTTAGATTTTTATTCCCCACTTTGCATAAACTTCCTGGTTACTAACCACCCACAAAAACTAAACCTATCCTTTAACGAAATCGTATTCACCAAACCGCCATATCCTTAAATAAGCGATCCTAGCTAACATATGCATTTTTTCAAATAATTCATCGTTAGCTACAGCACTCTAATGTGACCGAAGGCAAAATCCAACAACGCAGACCGAGACGAAAAGAGCAACGGCTCACAAACTCCAACGTAAGAACATATTTATTTATCATTTATTATTTATTTTTAACTAACAACAAATAATATTATGAATTGAATTAAATTTTAAAAAATGCGTCACGCTTTCAAAAATTGTTGACCCGGGAAATTTAGATTTTTGAGTATAAAGGGTTGATCTTTAAGCAAAATGTGCTACCAAAATTTTTAAGAGGATTACAAAGTACGATTATTCATCATAAAGAATAAAACGGTTGAAACCTTTCCGAAATTATATCCTGGATAGAACTGTTGTGCGAGAAGAATACGGTGTCGCCCTTAGCTGGTCATCCTCTAATGGTAATAATGGTAACAACCTCAAGTTGGGGTTACAAACAACGAAGAATCTTTAGCTGTTTGATCAAGGGTGCTATCTTTTGTTGGTAGTATTTAGCTTATTTACAAAGCGTTTACTTGTAACGCGATGCGTTACGCAAGATCAATTAGATAGTAAATAAATAATATTTAATTTGCAGGAACTAATTCGTTATGGGAATACCTTGTAAAATCTTTATTTTGGATTAAACAGTATTTGCAAATCATGTTTGGTAATTTAATTCGTATTTTATTCCAAATTACTTAAAAGCAACAAGATTGTAAATAAACCAATTCTATTTAATTCATAAAATTTTATAGTAGAAGCAGTAGATGCTCTTTTTGAAAAGCCTTCAAAGTCGAGAAATCAATAAAATGCCCCTTAAATTTGAGCTTTAACGGTTGTTAAATAAATTCCATGCTTATCGGCTTTGAGATTGATGAAAATGCACAATATTCATTTTAGTAAGAAAGACCTTGATTAAGAGTGGGAAGAAAGAGTTTGGTTGTAAACAGCGAAAGAGTGTTAAAGAAAGTCTTGTATGGATCGGTCTTTTGAAAACATTTGAAAATTAATGCTAGATTTCTTAGCGGCGATAATTTAAGGGGAATGTGGTAATAGTGATTTTTTTTATCGGAGGATGGTACAAAGCTGTAAGGAAATAATGGTGGGCTAATTAATTCCCTTAGGAAATGTGTGGTGATTGACTTGTAAAATGAGGCAAGAGGTAGAATATTTTCAATAGCGTAAGTGTGGATTTAATATCGAAAAACCGTTTTTAGAGAGGGGTTGGTAGAAATCTGTCCATTAAATTGGAACTGTGAGGCATGTTTTGGAAACTATATTCTGAATTTTTAATTTGTAATTGTGTGTTTTGGTAATATAAACAGTAATTAAATGGCAATAATTAATTTACCGGACTAATTAGTAATTTGACATTAGAGTAATTAGTGAAATTTAGGTAAAAGTATTAAAAGTAAAATATTTCGGAATGGATAATGATATGGTGTAACGTTGAAATTGAACTGTTCTCTTGTATAAGGAACGACAATACCATTAATTTGGGATTCATAAATGTAACAATCAGATAGGAAAGCAGGAAAATGTAGAATGTTTAATAGCTTTGTTGCTTGATTAGGTTAAGTTTGTTTTACGATGTTTTTAGGGTTTAGTTCATCATCACCTGGCCAGATTGCAGATAGGTTATTTTTAGGAGAAAGTATTTATAGGTGTATATATAATAAAATTATGTTGTTTATGTCAATAAAGGGCAAATTTTAAGTGGATTTTATTTTAATTATTTAGGGAAATAGGTGTGTATATAGAAATTTGTAAAGGATCTCCAGCTACCCGAGTGATCGTTGTATGTAGAAGGAGTAGTTTAATTAAACGAAGAAACGTGACGATGGAAGGTAGAATAACCAAAGCGAGGAAGTTTATGCGGAATAACAGTCTTCCGAGTAAATAAGGATATCACTAACTTGCAACGACCGACTGTTTAGCGCCCTCGATAATGACAGAGATAGGACCTATTAGGGTAAGTGTTAATGTAATGCAGAATATTAGTTGAAAACCTTGTTATTTATTAGTTTTGTAGTTTTTTATTGTTTCTTTATTTTCTTTTCACATTTATCTATAGGAACCCACTCCTGACCACTGAAGTTAGCCGATGCACACACCCTTTTTATTGTTACCGGGTTACCGCCCTTTCAGGGCAAGTCAAAATCGAAAATACTTCACCCGTAACAGAAGGAAAATTACAGTGCGTAACAACTGTGTCAAATAAACACTTGAAAGTATTTGTTCTGGCTTGAAGTGAGGCAGAGTTTTTTAACTTCTATTAATACACGTCTAATCTGCGATAAACGTTATTCGATGACAGATGATATAAATATTTCATATGCCTACGTCACTATTTTGCTAATGGTCTTAATGCTTACTCTTGATTAAGTTGATACTGCCAAGAACTCTTTCTTTTCTATTAAATAATAAAGTAATACTAACACACAAAAGAGGTGGATACCATTTCATAATCCCTTAAATTCATTCAATCCGCTTCTTATAATACTTGTCATTTCACCACACATTTCGTTTTCATTTTAGTCGAACAATTTTAATTCAACGTCGCCGCTGACGAATCTATTAACTCGAGTACCTAAATACGTAATTATCGATCAAACAAAACGAACAATCCGCAATGTTGGAGTTTTGTATCTAGATTATTTTATGTAGCCTGTCGAAAACATTCATTTGTATGTCACCAACAACGGATTTAGACTCACCCTTATCGCGAAGCTATCTTAGGCACAGTACTCAATATGAATGCGTAAAAGATTTTTTAAAGGGCGTTATACACAGTGTTACCGAACTGAGCTTCAGGAGCAATTTATTTCTGTATCGAAACCCTGCTGTTACATCGAATTGTTGGCCATTTCCAGAGCAATTGCTAAAAATTGTTTGTGAAATAGATTTCTAGTGCTTTGCAATGTTACATTCCTAAAAAAGTCACAATTTATACAAACTTGTAATTAAATAATATTGCTGTATATATTAATCAGAGTTAATTAAAGCGTAAGACATTTTGGGCCTATCATCTTTTAGTAAAATTCTCTATGCACTTCTTTACTCAATTACGTGGCATTTCAGTTGTTGTTTTGTCGAATATACGAAAATACAGGGTGACGCATTGGATTGTGATGATTACTAGAGTGTTAAGATTGTAAAGGTAGTAAAGCAAATGTCACAAAAAGTTTATTTATTTTTCAGATAATTTAATTTGCAAATATACAATTAGTTTTCAAAAATACCATTTTTCAAATGTGCGCCATGTTTTTTGTACATTTTAAAACAAAAGAGGCCCCAAACGTTGGGCGCAAGTAAAATAATAGAGGCGTTGTGCGCCCTTAAAACAACTTCACCCTTATAGTGAAGGTGAATCGACAATCTTCCGACTAAACTAGAAGTCTATTCCTCGGGTAGAGGTTGTGGTTGTGGGTTTCACAACAAAAATATTGTTATGTATACTGACTCTCAAATAAAAATAGGGGGTGCAAAAGGGCGCCACCAAGTTCTAGAATTGATATAGCACGGGTTATCCTAAGGGAGAACTTGGAAAACATCAGGGGAAGAAATTGCTTTTCCTGCGAACACGCAGGATCTGAAAGAAAACAAAGTTATTATAATAACGAAAGAGGCAAGACGTACACTCTTGCTATCTTGTGCAATAAAGAAAAAGAGTAAGTATTAATACCTATAATTTAAACATAAATAGCAAAAGGAAATTTAAATATCAAGCTTCTTGAAAGCACTGTTTAGTACTTCTTCATTGTATGACAACCAACAACCTTATTCTTTATAAAAGATGATATATTCTCTTTTAATATTTATTTCTACCTTTAAACGCACCTGTCCAAAACAAAACAGTTGTTCAACCAAACCAAATGATGGACCCCCAACCAAACCCGCCTTTTTCTGTTGCAAAACCCATATACAAAAATGTACAATAGAACGTGGTCCAATCCCCCAGACTAAGATATTCAAATATGAGAACTTTGATAATTTCTACTAGGAATCAAAATGTCAACAATGAATTAAACATGACCGCAAAGTCCCTAAAATACCCAAAATGCACAGACACTTGTCAGACACTCAACGCCAAACAAAACCAGTTCTCAAAATTACTTTATGTACTACTGAACTTGATTGAAATACCCTTCCAGATCAAATAAGGAGATCGATAATCTTAATTATTTGCAGTAGTGTCTAACGTAAGCAATAATTTATACTGTAATGAAATCCAAACGACAAAAGTTTTCTCGACTTCCTCGTAAAACAAACAAAACAGCGCAACCATTTTAGTGTCAAATATTCACCTCGTTATCAAGTTATTCAGAACAGCTTTTGTCAGGTCATGTACTTAGGCTACGCTTACTTAAGTAACTGGATGTACTTTGAAACTTCATTGCAACAAATACCTTATTGAGACCACATGTGCTAGCCTGCGATTCTTGGACAAACAAGTGACGTCAGCGAACTTTCCACATCTGCATCTACAAAAGCGTAAGCTTGAGGTTCTTCTTTTGAACTGATGACGAATTAAATGCATAACAGCGTATTATACTGGATCATTATACTGAACCATATCCATGAGCTTGCTGTGCAATCCATCAAAGTAAATCGACACATAAAATAAATCCATAAAACTAGCTATTAAATGTGCATCATTTTCTACTTTTCTTTAACTTATCTTTAAGCAAGATTATCTAACGGTAAACTGAGAAATTAAAACGTAATATCTGAACTTGTAAATTCGTAACCTTATAAACTGTAAATTAGTGAAATTAAAAATTAATCTGTGAGTTATCGAAATCAAAAATTAATTGGTGAGCGCTACAATAAAATCATTTAGTTCACATTAATAAATTATTTAACTTCGTAACCATTATCCGAAACAAACAAAAGTCAAGGGCATTTAGCACTTGATCACGCTGCCACGTCTATGGTAACACGTAGATCGTTAGCCCGGACCTTATTGAGACCCATAGTGCTTCTAATTGCAGCGAGTGGTCAAGCCAGACTGATCCTTCCGTTGACGGAATGCACACAAGGCATAAAAATCGCCAGACATTGAAAATTTAGTTCAAATAACCAACGTTTAGGAATAGAGTCAATATTATTATTATTAATTAATATATGATTCGTGATTGGACTATACGGTACTGATCTGAACATTTATTAACGTCGTGAAATTAATTGTTTATTTGAATAAACAATGCAGTGTATTTAATAATTAAATTATAAGCTTTTATAAGCGTCAAAAAATTGTTACACTGCCTTTCTCCAAAAATAAAAAAATCTTACTTAGTGCAACCAAAAATTTTTTTATGCGTTATTTATTAACTCGTAACAAAATTCTAATCTTAAAATCGATACTAATCCTAAAACTGACTTGTGGGAAAATTTTAAAAAATAATAAAATAAAGAGATTGGAGAACCAAAATAATTAAGAGTGAGTGTTCTAGTAACTACGCGTACTATACGTCAACAAGGAAACAAAATCGGTAAGACACTATCGGGCATTGTCACTATCCGGAATTGTCGCAATCGAGTAATCCAACACTCTCACGGAAAAAAAATAACAATATGATCTATAGGTCTCTACTATACACTCTTAACCAGAACAAAATGTAACAGGGTAACTCTCGAAACTTACATTATACTAAAACTATCAACCCAAAAGACTTCAACACTAATACTAGAGAAAATGCTATGATAGAAAATCCAAATCTCATAACTATGTACAAAACTTCTGATTGAGATGATAACTCAAATCCAGGGAAATTGAATAGATCCTTTTATCAAAAAGCAGCTACAAAATATTTAACCATCGAAAATAGCAAGCATCATCACAACGCTATTACTCCCCTAATCGTAAGCACTAATTGCAGACCGCAACAAACTATTTTAGCTACCTACTAAAATATTCTACACTTCGCTACAAATGCGAGATCATCATACTATTAACGCTACTATCACATGCGCAATCAGCACATACTCACACCAACTAAATAAACTGTGAGCAACTGTCTTACTTACCATACTCAAACTTAATAGTAAATAACTGAATACGATTATCACTAAACCAAACTCTCATAACTTACATTCCACTCAACTAAGCACACACTGCCGAGCGACCAACTCTTCATGAGTTTCGTCTAGACTTACGTACTGCTTAACGGAATGTACAAAACGCGAAAAAACTCTCCACGGCTCTTTCGCCTACATTGCAGAAGACACGACTATCGTCAACAAGACAGTCAACTTCTACAAACTCAAAAATTTTTTCCCTGTTAACACGTTATAAATCCAAAAAGTTTCGTCTGTCAACATTCTACGAATCAAAGAATTTCGTCTGTTAACTTTGTACAAATAAAAAAAAAGATTGTTAACGGGCTGGACACACACAAGGAAGATGCTCCTGAGAACACGCTACGTACGCACAGGAAATGTGCTTCTAATAACACGTTTACTAAAACGCTATTCAAAATCCATAACGCCATCTCACTACATGACATCACTACTATCACAAGTAACCTACTAAATCGAAAGTATCACCTAATTCCTATTAAAAAAAAAGAGGTTACTCCTCCTATTTACAGTAAAGAAACTAGTAGAAATGAAAAATAAGCAAAACAATGGATGGATGCACCACACTTTCAAACTCAAACAAGGAAAACAACAATTTATCTATATCGAAACGGCATCCTTTTGGTCTACTACTGAAAAGGGCTTAAGATCTTTTACATGCCACTTTCCGGCATTCGTGTACTAAACAATTCCTTTATTAAAAAGTAATTATGACGATAGTTAGCAAAAAAAAATCAGTGTTCAGGTACACTTCCATTCTACTTCTAATCAAACTGTCGAAACAAACTAAAGTGCTGCACAACGCATAAACTTGCTAGAATGACAGACTCTTCCACCAGTCTCACCTAGACTAAACAACAAAAATTTTTTGCCTCATCACCTACTTCAAAAATAATGATGCAAAAATGTTAGAGTGACAAACTCATCTCGAGTCTCGTCTAGACCTACGCACTGCTATGCGACCAACTACGGTGACAAGTCTCGCCTTAACTAAACAGAATCAAACATGTTGCGTTGTAACGCCGATCTAAACTAAAAATTGCTACTTCTTAGCAGTTTCCTAAAATTAAAGTTCACAATACGGTATCAGCATAACTATATTTAATCGAGGCCTCACATACTTGGCTGCAGTATAACGATCGAAGCTTCACGTATTTGACGCAAGTGAAACAATCGAAGCCCCACGTTTTGGGCGCAAGTGTAACAATCAAGGCGTTGTGGGCCAATAAAAGCAACTTAACCCTTATAGTGAAGAGGAATTGACAGTCTTCTGACTAAACTAGGGGTCTATTCCTCGGGTAGAGGTTATGAGGAGTGGTTGTGGTTTCACAACAAAAATATTGTTTTGTATACTGACTCTCAAATAAAAATAAGGGGTGTAAAAGGGCGCCACCAAGTCCTAGAATTGATAAAGCACGGGTTACCGTAAAAGAGAACTTGGAAATCATCAGGGGAAAAATTGCTTTTACTGCGAACACGCAGGATCTGAAAGAAAACAAAGTTATTATAACGAAGGACTCAAGAGATACACCAAACCCGCCTTTTTCTGTTGCAAAACCCATATACAAAAATGTACAATAAAACGTGGTCCAATCTCCCAGACTAAGATATTCAAATATGAGAACTTTGATAATTTCTACTAGGAATCAAAATGTCAACAATGAATTAAACATGATCGCAAAGTCCCTAAATACCCAAAATGCACAGATCCGCCTACCCCGCCCCACAAACACTTGGCATACACTCAACGCCAAACAAAACCAGTTCTCACTTGACTGAAAACCCTTCCGGATAAAATAAGGAAATCGATAATCTTAATTATTTGCAGTAATGTCTAATGTAAGCAATAATTTATACTAATCTGAACTATAAAAGTTTTCTCAACATTCTTGTAAAACAAACAAAAAAAAACGCGATTATTTTCGTTTCAAATATTTCAAATATTCAGAACATCTATTGTCAGGTCATGTCCTTAAGATACGCTCATCTTAGTAACTGGTTGTACTTTGAAACTTCATTGCAACAAATACCTTGTTGAGACCACATGTGTTAGCCTGCGATTCTTGGACAAACAAGTGACGTCAGCAAACTTTCCACATCTGCATCTACAAGAGCGTAAGCTTGAGGTTCTTGAACTAATGACGAATTAAATGCATAACAGCGTGTTATACCGGATCATTATAGGGAACCATATCCCCGAACTTGATGTACGATCCATCGAAGTAAATCGAAACCAAATAAATCCATAAAACGAGCTATTGAATGTGCATCACTTTCTACTTTTCCTTAACTTATCTTAAAGCGAGATTATCTAACGGTAAACTGAGAAATTAAAACGTGATATTTGAACTTGTAAATTCGTAACCTTATAAACTGTAAATTAGTGAAATTAAAAATTAATCTGTGAGCTATCGAGATCAAAAATTAATCTGTGAGCGCTACAATAAAATCATTTAGTCTACCTTAATAGTTATTTAACTTGCTTACCATTATCAGAAACAAATAAAAGTCAAGTGCATTTAGCACTTGATCACGCTGCCACATCTATGGCGACGCTAGCCCGGACCTTATTGAGACCCATGGTACTTCTAATTGCAGCGAGTGCTCGAACCAGACTGATTTTTCCGTCGACTGAATGCGCACAAGGCACAAAAATCGTCTGAGATTGGAAATGCAATGCAAATGACGAACGTTGACGAATAGGGCCAATATTATTATTATTATTAATTAATATACGACTCGTGATTGGACTATATGGTACTGATCTGAACATTTATTAACGCCGTGAAATTAATTGTTTATTTGAATAAACAATGCACTTTCCTCTAACTGACTACGAATCCAATATTATTAAAACTGCATATCATACTTAATACAACAAGCATTATAACGTCCTCACTACCAGGTTTGTGTTTGTACCGTCGCGTTCCGAAAGGTAACAATCAGTTGGGTCATCTGTTATAAAAGTAAAGGCAATGTATGTCAACTTTATTCTTTATGACAGCTTTTTGTATAAGTATAATAAAGTACAGCTATAGAAGTTTTAAAAACTTAAATATATTTACGTCTAAAACCAATCCATAGCTACGTTGCACTAGCAACGCCTCTTTGTTTAAAAGACCCTCCCACCTATCCTTAGCTTTTAATAACTCTACCTATCTGTACTTACACCTTTCTTAATTTAGTTAATGTTTTGAATTGTTGCTTTCTACACATCTTAGAGTCTGTTCTTATCTATATCCCTGCCTTATTTATGCCTCAAAATATAACTCATCATCCTATCACGCCTTTTAATTACTCTACTGATACCTATACTTTTTTAACCACTTCTAAGACCTTATCGTTATTAACTTTAACTATCCAGCTGATCTTCAGCTTTTCCTACAGCACCACATTTCGAAAACTTTTAGCTTTGTAAAATCTACTTTGCCTGTTGTTTATGTATCATAACCGTGTGTTATATGCTCCAAACATAGGCTTTCAATAGTCATTTCCTATCACCTACAGCAATCCTAGGTAATAGTGTAGTCAAAGGCGCGATACTTATTTCTAGTATAATGTATTGAACTCCAAAGGTTTTCTATCTTTGAGCTATTCTACTTTCTTACATGGATTCACTTATATTGTCATCGGTGACCAGATTTTCTAAACAGCAAATCTTTTAGTTCTTCTAATGTTTCTAACTGTAGATTAACCAATAAAATTTCCACTGCTATTCTGCTTATCATATCTCTATATGTTTGTTAAGTGGTTGTTGATTACTATCCATAAATCGCTATCTAATATTTTTTCATTTTATTTTGTCATACTTTTAGATTTTAATCTGCTTTTGCTATTTCTACACCTTATAGGTTATCTTACCTTTTAATTTTCTCTCCTCGAATCAAGACACAATTTCTTGTATTTCTTTTGTTTTATTTATTGCTTGCTCCATATACAATTAAAATAAACTTTGTAATAAAGCACATCTACGGCAACGCGTCGTGTTACTATAAATAGAAGCCGAATAGAAAAGAAAATTTTAATTTTAAACGTGCAAAATAAATCGAGTGTACCCTGTATATTGTTATATAGGCAGAATTCATATTTGAATTACGAATTCATTTCAAAGTATTACATTGTAACATACTCAGTAAGTCGCATATCCTTTGTTCTAGTAAACCTTCGAAATGCTTATCATTTGTGATGTTCTTGAAATTATCTCACTACACTTATCTTTTTGTATATTTAATCTTTTGGCCAGGACTTTAGAGCGTCGTTACTTTGTAGTAACTACAATTAGGTTTCCTGGACATGTCCTAGCAGGGAAGTTTGGCTTACCAATATTAAAGATCCGCCCTTATCGCCTAGCATAGCCTTAAGCAGGTATAAAACACTAAGCACCAGACTATTTGTCGCTTGTTGAGTTAGTTAGCTAATTGGCATGAAGCCCTAGATCATCCACTGCTCCGGAGCAAATCGGCTTGGAGCCAACACCAAGAATGGTGACTTGGCTTTTTATGGTTGTTGAGCCGTTGGCAATACAATGGGTACTGAAATTCTATAACGTAATTCAACTTTTATTATTATTATGATTGCTCGAACTATTCTAACGATTTGCTGTTATACTGAATTTATATACATGTTCATTTAAGTTGTCATTAAACATTGTTATTTAATTCCAACTTATCGTATTTAAAAATCTAGGTGGAAGCGCTGGATTGAACCCGAAGAAAACAAGGAAAAACCAATAAAAACTCACACCCGAATTGCAAGGACATGATATTTCCATTTGCAAAACTTTTTTCGTTTTCTATTTTTGAGACATTATATTCCCACACTCGAAACCTTAAAACAATAATTTTATATTCAGCGTTTAGCTTGCTCTAATTGATGCAAAACAATTTTACTGTTCATTAATTAAGAATTTTGATTTTAGTGTGTTAATATAGCAAATTTGGTTACCTTCTTAGTACCAATTAGTGCTGCAAACTGGTCATATGACTGACTAGATAACAAAGATAATAAAACATTATCTTATAGACCATAAAAGTATTAATTTTTATAATTTTAAATCAAAAATACGTACACAACTAAAGTTGAATTATATAAAATATGTAGTTAATAAATTTCGGACACAATTATTTAACGAACGTTTCCAAAGAGAGCACTGAAATAAAGGAATTATTTACGTGAAACACCTAGCCCAGACGAAATGAAATGCCCTTCCAAGTCACTGAGCATACTACATTTATTCCTTGAAAATATAATGTTTTTATAAAAAGGACTATAGATTCCTAATGATTAAAAGTGAATATGAGTTATTGATGAATAATACATATTTTCCTTGCGTAGTAGGTACCAAAGAAAACAAAACTCAGTACGTGCAAAAGATATTTTGGATACCACGTGTCAATATAGACATCCCATGACGTGCAGATATAAATATAAATAAATAAAGCAAAATCAGAGCGTGGAGAGCACTGCGAAACTACTAATAATTATCATAATGATTATTAGTTTAGTTACTATATTGAGAACATTGAAATATTATATATTGAAATTATTGAATTTTATGAATATTGTAGTATTGATTACTTCGAACTCAGAAGCAGGTTCACGAAAGACATTTACTAATGTATCGAGCAAGCATCTTTGAAAAGTTGGTCTTCATTTTTACTGTTTTCTTTGTTTGCACGTGCACTCTTAACGAAGATTCATTCGTATTTGTACACTACTAGTTCCAAGATATTAGCTAAAGTAATATTTTTTTAAAAATAGACGATACAATTTTTTTTTGAGGATTTTGAGCATTATAGATATGAATACAAATAATGATAGATAAATGAAGAGGAAAGATATGATTTATATTATATATCTATAGAAAAAAACATTGAATAATAGAGCATCTAAACGACACACTGAGGATATCTTTTTGTAACCAATTTTGTAAATTTTGTAATATATTTTTTGTTTACAATGTGTGCCTAGGTAACCAAAAGTGTATTAGGGGAAGATGGAACTAAACTCTAATACGCCTTTGCCTACACGTAACGTCCCTGAAGTACACCGGGGTTTTCTGAATGTTAAAATTGCCCATGGTTGACAATCGTAAAAAGAAAACTCCCGCTAAGTTAATACGGCTAACTGTGGAACTTAATCCAGCGTTCTTGCATGAGATGGGGTCGAGAGCCGATTTTGTTCTAGCACAAACAAAGACAAAACTTAAAGGAGCCACGGCGTTTAAATCTCTAATACCAAAAGTTCCAGGAAAACACAGAAACCCGTATGTTTAAAAAGCTTAATCTCTATAAAAAAAAACTGACCCGTTAGTCTTTTCTATTTTAAAGCTGTAAGAAAGAGTACATTATTAATCAAAAACAAAACCACCGTTTGTGGTTATCCACTTAAACACAAATACGAGTTATGTATCCCCCAATTACCTATATATATTGATATATTGAATCTAATAGGAATTATCAGAAATTATTAAGTAAAAGTATAAGTTCAATGCAACATTGTAACACAAGGATAACCCAGAGAGGTTATCGACAGTTCATGAGAACGGACATGCAACTTTGCATCCGTGAGGGCAGTGATACTGCAGGTGGCAGGTCACAGGCGGTCAACAGACCGCAATTACTTAGAATTAAGATTGATACATTGTAACAAAGTGTAAAGCAGACATGAGATCTGCAAGTTCCCACAAGCCGTGTGAGGGGCAGGTTATTATAAAAGGCCCGGGAGCTCAATGCCCGGCAGTCAGTCTTCGAACTCCATACTTCATTGTTCAAGCTACTCAACCGAGTTAGTCTGAGTTTACAGCTTTTGCATTGTTGTCTACCTAGACTACTCACCAGTACAATTAATTTTTATAAAGTTATTATGTACAAAGTTTAACTTATTAAATAAATTTGTTAAAGTGTCGAAGTTGTTTTAAAAAACCAGCTCCAAAGGCCCGAACTTTAACTGGCGCAGTCGTAACGGATGTCAAAAGGGCACTGAAAATCCAAAAATCGGAAGATTGGTGACCAAGAATTTTAATTCGAAATTTTGGCAAAACCCAAACCAAGTTGGAGGAAGAACAAGCATAGTCTAAATCCAGCAACAAACCAAGTTGGACAAAGAACAAGAATCGTCTAAAGCCAACAAACAGACCAAGGTGGACAAGATACAGCATCGATCGAACCCACCAAAGAAACAGATGAAATTAATGTAAGTTCATTTCCATACCCTTTTTTTTAACCAGAAACTACAATTGATATATGCTAGTATTATAATTATTGATTACCATTTATTATTATTGTTTTATGAATTTTATTTTTATGAATATTGTTTTGAAAATAATTACAAAGTGAATTATTTCCAAAAAAAAACGAGACCTTATTTTAAGAAAGTATTAACCTATGAGACGAATGTTAAAGAGATATTTTTTCTTTAAAAAGCAAATGAGACTTGAATGTAAAAGAGATTTTCTTTTAAAAAGTAAATGAGAATTGATATTAAGAGAATCTTACCACAATTATTAGAACGAAAATAATCCAAAAAAATAACGGGCGCACATTCACTAACACCAAAATAAGAAACATTAACCAGCGCGATTCAGAAGCACGTTTTCAATCCGGTAAAATAAAAACACTAACGCAAACTTAAGTTCAAAGCTAATTCGAACAAGCAGTACGGAACGGTTATTAAAACCATTGACCCTATAAATAATAGCAAAACACTCTGCTACGGTAACTTAAAACCACCTAAGATAAGCAAAATACAGCAAGAAGCATCCTTTATTACACATTTAAAACCTCAGAGAAAATCGCTTTCAGAACCTTGCATAGTATAAAGCAACGCAATTTGCATTATTTAATTAACCCATAGAAGCGCATGAAATTACATCCAGCATTCACCACAGCAAATAAGTTGCATTAATACCTACAAGTAATTAATCCATAGAAGCGTGTACAATTGCAACAAACACGGTGTAAAATCTAAACGCCTTTCAATTAATTAATCAGCATTTATAAAGTGCATTATTCCAATACGAATACAGAATAATGCTAAACGTTATCATACGCTCATAATTGTAACCTGAAAAGCACATAACGGAGAGTTCAATTACAAGTCGCGAACACCGAGATATTTAAAAATAAATAGACGTAATACTTTATGCAAGCAGTTAGCAATTACAAAAGCGAAGTATATAATTTCTATTAACACCTGTAAGTGTTAATAATCTCAACAAGTATAGTCATATGTACGCAATTATTATAAAGTAACAAAGACTACATCCTTTAGTATTCGATTTCAACAATAAAGTGCAGAGGTAATTAACATCAAGTCATAATTACGCAACTCAGTAAAACCCACGGAAAGAGTATTAATTACAAAGTAACAGAATTTAACTAAAACAACGCTAAACGAGAATAAATCCATCCATAAATTAAAAGCTGCATAAAAACAAGCAAATCCAAGACTACGGTACTTAATTCAACATTATTGAATACAAATCTCACGAGTACATCACCGCACTGTGTAACTAAAATAAATAACAGCGACTACGATTCTAAAAATAACCAAATTTTTATTTCCACAATCTAAACTTAAAATTAATGAATCCAAACCAAAATTAAAATTACAAGTACGAAATTAATCTCAATTTTTACCAAATTTTTTACTTACCCAATCTAAACTGAAAATTAACAAATCCTGACCAAAAATAACGCTGAAAAATAGCAAAATAAATTTCAAACTCTACAAAATTTGAAATTACCTAATCTAATTGAAAAGCTAATAAACCCAAATCGAAATTAACGTTTCAAATAGGAAAATCATCCCCAATTTTTACAAAATTCAAAATTATTCAATCTAAAAGGAAAATTAATAAAACCAAAGCAAAGTTAACATCACAAATAGCAAAACCAACCCCAATTTTACAAAATTCGAAATTATTTAATCCAAAAGAAAAATTAATACATCCCAAGCATAATTAACGTTACAAATAGAAAATCAACCCCAATTTTTACAAAATTTGAAATTTCACAACCCAAACGGAAAATTAGTAAATCCGAAGCGAAAATAACAATACAAATAGCGAAATAAACCTTAATTCAAAAAAAAAATTTTTTTAAAATTTTCCAAAATCGAAAACAACCCTTAACCAACATGAGTAACACAGACATGCGACTCTATTTAGAGACAATACAGACATTTGAGGGCACACAGGCCCATCTCTCAAATTTCATTGAGCAGCTGAAATGTTCCTAAAACCTTCTACAAACCCGGAGATGACCAAAGAAATTCATTGCTTATACGCTTGGTAATAAGTAAACTAACCGGAAGGGCACTAACCTTAATCGCCAGTAGGGACAATTTACAGGAATGGGAACAGTTTAAACAGCTACTAATTGCATATTTTGGAGACCAACGTAACATAAAATGCCTGGTACGAGACCTAATAAACCTTAGAATGGAACACAATCAATCCCCTACCAATTCGGAATGAAATGCCAAGACGTGAGAAGTTTAATTTTATCAAAATTAAAATCGAAGAACCCGATCAAAACGTTAGACATTTAAAACAAAATGTATGACGAAATGGCACTAGACACATACATAAACGCTTTACCAGAACGACTATCGGATAAAATCAGATTCCAACGACCCCAAAATCTAGAAGAAGCTATGAGCCTAGTAATAGAAGAAGAAAATGTAATGTATTACCGCAACAGACTATACAACCCCAACGCGAATAAAAGCTATTCACCAATAAAACCATACAAGCCACAAGACAAACAATCCCTCAACAAAAATTCACACCCTTTAACGCACAAACAAATCAACCGCGAAGTAATAACCCAAGTTTTAACAATACAAATTTTAATAATCAATTTAAACATTTTCAAAACCAACATTTAATCCAACTTTTACGAAACCCGCATTCCAACCAAGATTTAATCAAAACCTAAACCAACAAAGACCAGCATTCAACGCAAACCCCAATAGAAATACACCAATGACTAATAATCATAACAACCCTAATAATTATTATAAACCAACACCAATGGATACCTCATCTGGTAACACCAGACAACATACAAAGATAACACATATCCGACCAAACCCTCATCAGAAACGTAATTTTACATCGGAAGAATTATTCCATCAAGAAATAGAAAAATTTGACACTGACCAGAATAATTACATTGAGACATCTACGAACAATGAATCAAACCATGCAGAAACTTACGAACGTGACGAACAATACGAAACTTACGAGGAGTACGACGAAGAAAACTCGAACTCAAATTTTCAAATGGACCCATTCATAGACAACCAAACTTAATAAACTTAAATAATATAAATCACTTAGTATTACCATACATAGAAATACCCCACGCCAAATTCAAACTATTAATCGACACTGGATCCTCTAAAACATTAATTAGCCCCAGAACCGTACAAAAACATTATTTAGATTATGTAGAAAGAGAACCATTTAAAATTAAAACAGCTCATCAAACGACACTACACCAATTCGTAGCAAATATACCCTTACCGAGAACATTTAATGTTAAAATGAAACATAAATTTTGTGTATTCGAATTTAACGACAAATATGACGGATTAATCGGAATGGACCTTCTAAGAAAATTAAGAGCCAACATTGACATTAAAAATCGCTTATTAAGGACGAAATACGGAAAAATCCTAATTAAATTTCAAAATACACAAATTGAACAAAAATACACTATAGAACCCCGAACGGAAAGAAAAATAAAAATCCCAGTAAAATCTAACAAAAATTTAGGAATAATAAATCATATGACATTTCAACAAGGAGTAGAAACCCCAACTGCCTTAGTTCAAATAAAAGATAACTTTGCAACCACAACAATATTAAATTCAAACGACTATCCCGTAGAATTATCATTGACAGACCCAATTAACATAGAAGAACTAAATTTTAACGAAATGGAAATAGACGAAAATTTAGAAAACGAATACAACCCAATAGAACATGACGAAATGTTAAGAGAAAATCTAACTAACATCCGCTTCAATACCGACATCAATCAAGAAGAAGAAAGAGCAATTAAAAACTTATGTTTTGAATACCGAGACATATTCCATTGCGAAGGAATACCATTAACATTCACCAACACAGTAAAACATAATATCGAGTTAACAGACAATAAACCAATCTTTACAAAAGCATATAGACTACCTCATGCAAGCCAAGAAGAAGCTGACAGACAAGTAGCAGACTTATTAGACCAAGACATAATCCAGCACTCCAATTCACCATGGAGCAGCCCCGTGTTAATAGTACCTAAGAAATTAGACGCAACCGGAAAGAGAAAGTAATAGATTATAGAAAGTTAAATGAAAAAACGGTAGATGACAAATATCCACTACCAAATATTACCGAAATTTTAGACAAATTAGGCAAATGCCAATATTTTACAACATTAGACCTAGCATCAGGATACCATCAGGTAGAGATGGACGAAAAAGACATATCAAAAACAGCCTTCAGCACACCTAGAGGACATTACGAATACAAACGAATGCCATTTGGACTAAAGAACGCACCCGCTACTTTCCAGAGTGTCATGGACAATATACTACGAGGAATACACAATGAAAAATGCCTTGTATACCTTGACGACATCATAGTTTATTCCACATCATTGGTAGAACACATAGAAAGATTGAAAGAAGTATTCGAAAGACTTAGACAAGCACACTTCAAAGTACAATTAGACAAAAGTGAATTTTTACAAAAGAAGTATCATTTTTAGGACATGTAATAACACCCCAAGGAGTAATGCCAAATCCAGACAAAACAAATGCAGTTCTATATTACCCATTACCAAAGACAACCAAAGAAATTAAAGGATTTCTAGGACTTAGTGGTTACTACCGCAAATTCATTAAAGGTTACGCTCAGATAACCAAACCCTGACAAATTGTTTAAAAAGGAAACAAAATTGAACACACCCGGAATTTATTAAAGCCGTAGACAAAATTAAAACATATTAACGAATCACCCTGTATTAGAATACCCAGACTTTACAAACCATTTATACTGACGACAGACGCATCGAATGTAGCATTAGGCGCAGTATTGAGCCAAGGAAAAGTAGGTAGCGATAAACCCATCAGCTACGCATCCAGAACCCTAAACGAAACCGAACAGAAATATAGTACCATAGAAAAAGAATTATTAGCCATAATTTGGGCAACAAAATATTTTAGACCTTATTTATACGGAAGAAAATATTACATATACACCGATCATAGACCACTAGTATGGCTATGCAAACTGAAAGAACCGAATTCAAAATTACAACGATGGAGAATCAGACTCGAAGAATACGATTACGAAATTATATACAAAAAAGGAATTTATAACAACAACGCAGACGCTTTAAGTAGAATTCAACTCAATGCATTAGAAACTGAATCCATTATAGGAAACGTAGACGAAGTAGAAATAAGGGAAGATCCAGACGAGATCGACACAATACATTCGACACAAAACGAAGAACCAAAAAACGCGATTAAAATCTTAAACGAAGCAATCGATATGAAACCTAACCAATTTATAATAAAGTTTTAAATAACCCCAATCCAGTAAAATATACAAAGGTAGATAACAAAAAGATATATCAAATTCAAATAACAAAAGATGACAACGAGGAACAAATAATTAAAATTTTAAAAGAATACACCCCCGAGAAAAAAGATTTTATTTTTATTTCAACACCGAACATTTATACCAAAGATTTTCAGAATTATACATTAAACTATTCAACAACTCTGGACCTGAACTCATCAGATGTACTAGAAAATTAATAACACTAGACGACCCTGACGAAATAAACGATGTAATTAGAAATCAACACGAAGGAAAAACCAACCATCGTGGAATTAACGAAACAATAAAACAACTCATAAGACGTTATTATTTTAAAGACATGAAGGACTTGACCACAGATTTCATTAACCAATGCGAATTATGTGACAAAGCGAAATATTATAGGAAACCCCCAAAGATACCCTTAATGTTAACCAAAACACCCGACAAACCATTTCAAAAACTACATGCCGATACTCTATTAGTAGAAGCGCAAAACTATCTAACAATTGTAGACGCATTCACAAAAATAGGCCAAGCAATACCAATCACATCCAAAAATAGCATCGACGTGACCCAAGGATTTTTACAATATTTCACATTTTACGGAACACCCGAATCAATAACTCTAGACAATGGTAGCGAATTTAAAAATGAGACAATACAAAACACTTTAGAACTTCACAAAATAAAAATTCATTTCATAACGGAAAACCACCCTGAATCAAACGGACTAATTGAACGATTACATTTAACCCTGTTAGAACAAATTCGATTATTAAGAATAAATTATAAAAAGGAACATATAACCAATTTAATGTCATACGCACTAATCGCCTATAATAACACAATTCACTCATCAACAAATTTTACACCCTTAGAATTAACCTTAGGACATTCAGATTCACGAAATCCCTATGACATATACTACAATAAAGAAGTATATCAACAATATGCGAAAGACCACAAACAAAAACTAAAAATAACTTATGACAAAGTAAAAGATAAATTAGAGAACGATAAAGAACGTATCACCACAACCCAAAACAAAAATACCGACTCAAATAAATTTTCAATAAGACAAACCGTGTATGAGAAAAACTTTCAAAGCAAGCGACATAAAACAGCACCCAGAAATTTAGGACCATTCAAAATTAAGAAAATATCAGATAAAAATATAGCAGTAGTAGACAACGGTAAAATAACAAAATACATTCATTTGAAAAACCTAAGACACCCTGTAATTTCAGATGGACAATCATCACCCTTACCGTCAACCTCCGCCCAGGTAGAACGGACAATCAAGTAATAATATAAAAATTAAACAACCCCGGTATACTACCAATTAAATTAGGCAGTATGCAAAACGCAGTAACATTTGCAAAATTAAATACCTTACACTCTAGCATTATTGAACCAACCGATTTATTAAACGAATTAATAAGAATTAAATCACTTATAATTAACAGTAAATTACCTTTTGATGTAACAGAATCGAACATTCTAATATTCGAAAAAATAGCTATACTAAAAGGCTACATTAAGAATAACGAAATAATATTTTTAATAGAAATCCCGATAGTAAAAAGTAACAATTATAATTATTATCATTTATTTGCTTTTCCAACGAAAGTTACTAGCACATACCAAGTAATCATACCCAAAACCAAATTTCTATCCCTAAATGAACTGAGATATGGTTATACAAACGAAAAATGTACTGAAGTAACACCAAACCAATATTTATGTCAATCGATGACGACAACAACCATTCAAGAAGACAGCCCTTGTGAAGTACAACTATTAAAATTCTCAAATCATTACGTAAACTGTGAAACCAAACAAGTGCAGATAACTAATATGAAAATTGAAAAAGTTACAGATAACAAATGGATAGCCATTTTCCCAACAGAAGTAATAGCAACCATCCACTGCAACCAAGATGAAAATAACCAAGCATTAATCGTAAGCAAACTAATTACCCTCAAAGAAGATTGTTATGTGAAATTGAAAGAAGAAGTAATCAGAGTTTATCAAGATCCCATAGCAACAAAGAAACTTGCAAACCTACCGGAACTACAGTTCAAGATACAACAAGAAGACGAAGAATTAATCAAGAAACCTATGAAGCTAGAGCATCTAGACTTAGACGATCTCAACCACGCCGTGAAATTAGTGGAAAGTTATAAAGAACAATTAAATGAACTCAAAACGCCAAAGTTACATTATAATAATATAAGTGTTTGGACAATTGTATTAATCATTTTAATAATTTTGTAATTATATATGTATTTTACAAAATGTACCTTAGATATAAGAATGAAGGAAACAGTTCTAGATTTAAGGAAACAAAGAGAAAAAGGAAACAATAAGTATACCCTTAGAAACAATGAATTTTAAATGAATTTGAATAATGAATTTTATGTATTTAAAATTAAGAAAACCTTAATTTTTCATTTACGGTGGAGGAGTTATGTATCCCCAATTACCTATATATATTGATATATTAAATCTAATAGGAATTATTAGAAATTATTAAGTAAAGTATAAGTTCAATGCAACATTGTAACACAAGGATAACCCAGAGAGGTTATCGACAGTTCATGAGAACGGACATGCAACGTTGCATCCGTGAGGGCAGTGATACTGCAGGTGGCAGGTCACAGGCGGTCAACAAACCGCAATTACTTAGAATTAAGATTGATACATTGTAACAAAGTGTAAAGCATACATGAGATCTGCAAGTTCCCACAAGCCGTGTGAGGGGCAGGTTATTATAAAAGTCCCGGGAGCTCAATGCCCGGCAGTCAGTCTTCGAACTCCATACTTCGTTGTTCAAGCTACTCAACCGAGTCAGTCTGAGTTTACAGCTTTTGCATTGTTGTCTACCTAGACTACTCACCAGTACAATTAATTTTTATAAAGTTATTATGTACAAAGTTTAACTTATTAAATAAATTTGTTAAAGTGTCGAAGTTTTTTTAAAAAACCAGCTCCAAAGGCCCGAACTTTAACTTACGTACAAAATAATTTTTGTGAAATCAAAGAAAATAACTCAGATGTTAACTTAAGTTTCATGTATTAACCAAAAATTTAGTTTCGTCAGCTTAATACGTTATAAAAATAAACGAGAAATTAAATCCAATACCTCAACATTTTTTGATAGTAATTTAATAATTAAATTCAGTTAAGTAATACTGATTAGTAACTTATTTCAAAGAAGAGTAAAATTTACAATTATTTGTTTTTTCTCTTTCTCAGATTTGTTGAAAGATTACACATGTTTTTAATAATATGAAAATTCCAAGTATCGTAATTCAACTAATAGTTTTACAAATGTTCTACAGATTTAACGTATTTTTAAAGCACAAACAAAGCAAGATCATATTGGAACAAAATTTTATCTAGTGTTGTTTAAACTGGTATTTTAAACCGACAAACAAACTAATATTACGTTAGAAAAAACTAGATCAATGTTAAAATTCTTACAAATGTTCTGCCAAAGAATTGATTTTGATAACAAAAGATTACAGGTTCTTAAACTTCATCAAGCGTGTTATAAACGCGCTATCTGCTCAAAAAAATTTAAAATATCATTTATGAAACCTCCAAATTTTTTTACTTGACTTTTCTGTTTTTACGATTTTATAAGTAGACCTTTTGCTTTACCTTCCGAATTTTATTTTTATTTACATAAGTGCAGAACGTATATATTTTTTTAACATTTGTAAGACGCAATAAGACAACGAGACGTTGACGTATTCCACTCTTTCTCCGACTGAGTCATCATTATTTTTCTTTTGTAACTTTAACTTTAACTTAGTATATAACATTATCAATATTTTTTTACAAGTCTACTCTGTTTTTAGATATACCATTCATCTTAATGGACATAATTAAATAGAGGGGGATTAGGAATACGTTTGGCAAATTCTTTATCCCTACCCGCTTTTCTATCATCTTTTAACGCATCTATGTCCCTAATGAGCGAAATTTTGCCAGGACAACAATTCAGCTTTGATGCAACTTATTTTGAAGGCGAAAATCTGTGGATGTCAACTGTGCAACAATCATCAATTAAGCACAACAAATCCTCCCAGAATGAATGGGATAAACCAATGCTCGACATTGTTTCCAATAACTTGCTGGAATCAGCTCTAACATTAACTGATAAGGCTCGCATTCAAGCAATAACTACGAAACACAGTGAAGCTTGGTTATCGGTTTTGTCAGTAGCTTCGTTAGGTTCCCTATTAAACAATGAGACTTTCAGAATAGCTGTTGGATTAAGATTAGGAGCTCAATTATGCATCGCACACACATGTATATGCGGTTCGCCAGTTAACAAAAAAGGAACTCATGAATTAAGTTGCCGTTTCAGCGCAGGGCGTCAACCTAGACATAAAATGGTAAACGACATTATCAAACGTGCTTTAGTTACCGCAGACATTCCAGCTATCTTAGAACCTAATAGTATTTTTCGCGACGACGGAAGAGACCCGATGGAATTACTATGATTCCGTGGAAATTCGGCAAACCAGTTGTATGGGATTTTACGTGTACCGATACTCTAGCCAAATCGCATATAAATTCAGGCGTTTTAACACCAGGCGCAGCAGCTGTTGTTGCGGAATCTTTAAAGATCCGAAAATATAAAAATTTATCAGACAGTTACATTATTTACCCAGTCGCAGTTGAAACACTTGGTGTATTCGGATTGCAAGCAATTGAATTTCTGAAAGACATAGGTAAGAGGATTTTCGAATCAACATATGACAACCGAGCTACAATGTTTCTTTTGCAAAGGATAAGCATTGCAATCCAAAGGGGTAATGCTGCTTCAATCTTGGGAACGCTTCCTTCTTTACAACAATTAGAGGAGTTTTTCATATCTCCATTTAAAAATAATAAAATTACATTTTCCCAAAGTCATTCAAATTACACACATACGGCTTCTATTTTGAAAAATTATTTTATCTTAACATCCAATAATCCTGTCATTGAAAGTAATTTAAACTTTGACGAAGAAAATGTTTGCAATCTTCCGTATTACAAAACTATTGATCAACCTTCAAAAATGAATAATGTAACTTATAACATGCCAGAGAGTATAAAGAAATTGAACTGTTCAATGATACGTGGTTTAACTAATTTAGGCAATACTTGCTTTTTCAATTCAGTTATGCAATGTCTTGGGCAAACACCATATTTATTAAAATTACTTCCTGAAACATTACAATCTCACCAATATTTCAAGCAACATCGTGACAGGTTAGATCCATACAATAAAGATTCATTGATGTTAGATTCATTTGAAGAAACTTCAGAAGAACAGCAACCCCTAACAAATATTTTAGTACAAACGATAAAAGAATTACATAGTGATAGACCAGAAGCATACAATCCTAGCATGCTATTTTCAAAACTCAAACAAAGTATGCCACAATTTGCTGAAGGCCGGCAGTATGACGCACATGAATTACTACGGAATTTGTTAGAAGCAGTGCGCAATGAGAATTTGAGAAGTCATCAAGCAGTAATTCTAGAGAAATTGAAACTTAGTTGCAAAGCAGATAAATCATCTTTTGAAAGTGATAAAAGAAAAACTGTAAAGTTTTATGAACATCAGTCCGAATTGATATTTCTCTCTGAACAAGTTTTTCGAGGTGTCTTAGTCAGTAGATTACAACGTCAAGAATGTATGCATATTTCATATCGAAATGAGGTCTTTCATGATTTGAGTTTACCAATAACGAAGAAACAAATTCCTAAAAAAACAGAATAATTGGAAGAAAATAAATCATCAAAACGTCTTATGAAGAAGGAAAAATACAAGACTAAAAAAAATAGAAAAGAACAAATAGACTACAAACAGGTAGTAGATAGTGTAATATTTAATATTAGTCGAGCTGAAGAAGTTAAAGAGAGCAATTCAAAATATGAATCACTGGTTGATTTAGAAGACATCGATGAAAACACATCAAAACATGAGAAAATTTTTAAAGGAACTGACTCTTATGGTATTGTAGTTTACAGCCCCACAATTAAATCAATTGCTACAAATTACAATGAATCATCTAATGAAACATTTTGTGGAAATAATAGACACCTGATGACACTTATGAATTGTTTGACTGCATAGGGTCACCTTTGGCTTTTCTAAATAATAAAAATATTGCTAGGAAAGGGGATTTAGAAAAATCACTTTTACTAAACGATGATACATCTTGCCTTTGTAATGGCGATAAGGACATGGATGGTTCTTCTAGAGATTTTGATATTCAGCAAGAAAAGAAAATGAATAAAGACTATAATATAAATGAGACTGATGGAAGCACCAGTATTCTAAGATACCAATGTGAAGAAGGCGAAGGCTCTTTGCAATCTTGTTTAAATGAATTCACGGCAAGTGAGTTACTTACCGGAAATAACCAAATAAGCTGCGATGTGTGCACAAAGACACATAGCAGATCTAATAATGAAACTGGTTATACAAATGTCATTAAGCAAGTTCTAGTTTTCAATCCACCTACAGTTTTAATTTTACATTTAAAGAGATTTAAGGTCTTAAAACTTCATTCAGCCAAAATGAATAACTATGTTGCCTTTCCAATGTTACTAGATTTAGGGCCATTTTGCTCAAAACAACGTCAAAACATTGCAACGTTTAATTCTAGTCAATCTAATGTGTTGTATTCACTATATGGTGTTGTCCAACATAGCGGCTCAATTCACAGTGGTCATTATGACGCATATGTAAAAATAAGATATCCTTTAGAAAACAACAGTGACAATTGCCAATTTCTACATACAAATAAAAAACATATTTCGTCCTTGCCATGTAAAACTAACGAAGCCAACATTGAAATTCCTTTGGAAAAGTGGTATCATGTTAGTGACTCCCATGTGTTAGAAGTGCCTAAAAAAAAGGTCCTTGAGGCGCAGGCATACTTGTTATTTTATGAACGGATTTAGTAGTTTGTAATTTAAAGTTTTGTATACAATGGACATACATATACGGCACCAATTACACTGGTACTAATACTTGACTTTAAATATGGAATTCACTTACATAGCTAAACCAAAACAATGATGCTTGATCTAATAACATTTGCAACAAATATATCCAATTTTTTAAAGGGAAATACAATTTCTTAATGGTTACCATGACTTGTCGATACTGCGTACAGAACATTAGGAAACAAATATTATGCAACAATTACAATGAATAATTATGAATAAATACATGGAATATATTATGGAATATTGTACTTCTTCTACAGTAGAAGAAATAATTAAAATGGTTTCACCTTTAGTTTCCAATTGAAGAAACTGAACCAATCACAAGAAGACGTGTTTAGACTAAAATACACCATGCTTTGAACAAGCCAAAAAGGGACTTATCTTTTTATACATTATTTGATCATGATACAATGCAGCGAAGATAAATTACTATTACTAATATGAAGTTATGAAGTTACAATCTACTCATAGTCATGCATCTATATGCTCTAACCTTTTTTAACTTTTTTAATGGAATCACCTTCAACATTTTCAACAAATATGAAATACTTTGCAAGCAAAATTTGTGTATAGTTTTTAACAACAACGGTTTATTAAGTACCTGCCATATAGTTCCTTAGTCAATTGTCAACTTATTATCCTGTTAGTGCTTGTGTATGCTCATTTCGACATTCTTTTAGTGATATTAATGTTTCTTTTGTTATTTATATCAATTATTTTTAAAACATTTATGCTCTTCTAAACCCTTATGATTTTTATTTGTTACTGTTAGCTTAATTGAACATTTTAAGTTCATGGAGAAACTTGCAATTTGAAATTGCTTTTGATTTCTAACTAATAGTTTTTAATTCTATTTTGTTCTTTTGACCTTTTTCTTTTACACTTGTAACTCTTTCATGAATTCAATTTTTTACTGTTCTACTTTTTACACTTTAACTTTCTGCAAAGTTATTATTTTTTGTTTTTATAGTGACCATTAATTTTCAATCAAGTTACTATAAATGTTTCGTTTATAAAACTGCCTCCTTGCCATACTCCTTGTTATTTACTTTTCTACCTTTCACGTTGTTTTTTTTTAATTTAGTCTCCAAATTTTACAAAGGCGGGGTATGTATAGTATAAGCCGAATCCATATTTAGATTACAAATTTATTTCAAAGTATTACATTGTAACACACTCAGTAAGCCGCACATCCTTTGTTCTAGGAAACCTTGCAACATGCTTATCATTTGTAGTGCTCTTGAAATTAACCCACCACACTTAACTTTTTGTATATTTAATCTTTTGGTCAGGACTTTACCCTGTCTTTACTTTGTGGTAACCACAATTAGGACATGTCTAGAACTCGGCTTATCACTATTAAACATACATTCTTATCGCCTGCTACAGCCTTAAGCAGAAAACCCGTATATCGTTATCAGCAGGTATAAAAAACTAAGGATTGGACTATTTGTCGGTTATCAAGTTAATTAGTTAGTTGGCATGAACCCCTAGATCATTTACTGCTCCGGAGCAAGTCGGTTTGGAGCCAACACTAAGAATGGCGACTTGCCCTTTTATAGTTGTTGAGTCGTTGCCAATAATTACAATAGTCACTGAAACTTTATGACCTAAGTCAATTATTATCATTATTATGATTGCTTGAACTATTCTAATGTTTTGCTGTTATACTGAATCTATATACATGTTCATTTAAGTTGGCATTAAATATTGTTGTTTAATTCCATCGTATCATTAGTTTTTATTAATATAATTGTTTTACACGAGTGTCTTGTTCCAAAACCGCATCCCGGTTCTTAAGGACCCTTTTCGATCCCAAGGTTCAAGACCTGAGTTACATACCACTTCTCACAACTTACCATATTTCAAGACTCTACCACAGCTCTATCAATAACTATCAATAACCGCAAGTCGTATTTAACAAAATTATGATTTAACAAATACTAGTGTTTATTAAGCATGGTATTTCAATTATTATTAGTTCGATAAAGGGAATTCAGGCAATAAATTTAAACCATAAAACCATAGACATTTTCTTTGTATAAGACATAGTAATTTATTTCAAAACAACGAAAGGGAAACAAATTTCAATATTATGCATTATGCAAAATACAAAACGAAACATGAATAATTATCGTAATTAGTTCGTGTAAACAGATCATTTAAATTAAAAACTTGTTTAACGTATCCATGTTACTTCAAGGAGCTTTTAGAATAATTAATGTGTAAAATTAAAAAGTTACAGATCATTGTAACCCCAGACAAGGTGAAAATATTACTACAATATAGTTTAACAGCCTAGATGCAGCCGATGGCTTAGTAAAATGCACAGATGTAGTATTACGAATGATATAACCAGACACAATAATACAATACAATTTTAAATGCAATAATGTACCTAGTTATAGAATTGCTGAATAGATGAAGATAGCCGTATTCACGCATCAAACCATATGAGCTCACACATTTTCACGTAAACTAATCGGAATACAATGATATACTCTCTCAAAGGTATAGAAAATGGGAGAAAGAGCGGAAGCTAGACAGCAGACGAAAACAATAAATTAATTACTTGTTAACCGGTAAATAGAAAGCGTGTGAGGGAGAGGTAATTCGTACTTAGGGACTGAAGAAGGGTACAGATTTGGCTAATAGCTAATGCAAATTATTTCAGCATGGTGATATCCTTGAACTTCAAGTAGACGACCCTGATAGACGAAAACAGATTCAACAGATGTTGTTAACAACGTAGTTTGAATCCCATTACCTTTCACATAGCGTACTCATAACTCATGCCTGGTTCATAGAGGTTTTCTTTTTAGATTCATCAAAGGATAGTAAGCCGTAAGTTATCCTAGTAAAGATTTTTCATGGTTGTGGCATTTGTAATTTGATTTTGCTAAAGATACTGATGAAAGTATAAAACGCCACCATTGTTACGGTTTAATTTCCCGTTCACCTTAATTTTCAGAACCTTTAGTTTCCTCAATGCGACGCCTATCTATTTAATTTGTTGTGTTAAATACAATTTTCCCTCCTTGATAGCAAGCCGTTTTGTTTTATGAAGAAAGATTAAAGAAAATCAGTCTAATTCACTTTAGCACAACCGCATTCGTCGTGGTTGTTTGTTATTTTGATAGTTGTCGAAGTTTAACGTAACGTTTCCATTAGGAACACATAAATATAGTTCGACCAATTTAATTTAGGAGTTGATGGTTCGTTTCATGTAAGGCAGATTTATTAGTGTATGAAAATAATATTTGCCTAATTCTTTTGTTGGATTTGTAGAAGCTTGAGGTAAGATTAACAGAAATTACGTTCATTAATTCGTTATCTTTAGGACACCTATTTATGCATTGAACAGGTGGTCGTTCACGTGATTTTTGTTCAAGTTTGGATGCCCGTTATTCAAACGGTAGGTTATTAATGTGTGGGAATCACGACTAATGTTTGCTTATTATAGGGTTTCAGTACCGTTGTAGTAACCGTTTTAGTATCGTCTTGGTATTGTTGTATCAGTTGTTGCAAAAGAATCTACTGATAATCAAATTAAATTGCGATTGGTTGCACCTCGCCTATGGAAATTTCTACTGCGACTTTGGCAGCATTATTCCTTATGGCGTCTAGTGCGAAACCGTAAGCAACTGAACACAGGACATCCCGGTGGTACCTCGTTCGGTAAAAGTTGCATTTTATCTGTGCTTCTCATAGATTGTCTGATCGTGGTTTACTCTGTATGGTAATCGCTATAAACAAGAAGTGATGAATATTATTTATTTTCTATAACATTGAATGATTGCTGGCGTTGTAAAGTACAACTAACGTTTATTGAATTTGAAATCGATGTAAGGGATTGATCTCGGCGAAATAATTACAATCGTTACGCCCGTCCGGTGGTACCATCGCCAAGCGTCCCCGTCAGTATAATAAGTTAAAAATAATAAATAAGGGTAAATTGAACTACCGACGAATGTTAGTTTTACTAATCTTGCCGCCCCAACTAATGTATATACATTATTTACAATATATCGTTACTTACATTCAACTGTAGATTATATTAAAGTGCAATTAGATACCGTTTCGATGTTTCATTACTACAAATACATTAAGATCTTTAATACCTAGGTTGTTATTACCGTGTGGTATTGTCAGTTAATGTGTCGGTTTAGTATTTATTTAGAACTTGAGAATTTTCCTAGATTGGGTTCGCGGGAGCCGTTTAGTATCGATTTAGGTGGCACTCTCCTAGACCATTATTATCAGTCAGCATTATATGGTAGTGGCGATATAAGACAAATCCCACCCCACTCGCCGCAAGACCCTATCGGTGGTCTATTTAATACGTTACTCCTGCTGCTGACGACATAGGTGTTGACTGCTATGCCCTTGTGTATTCGTACAATGTTATTTAATTATTCTAATAATTAATTGGAGCTCCAAAAAAATTAACGTAATACCATAATGGTAGATTATAGTATATGATTTATTAGATATTAAACACTGGACATTGAAATTTACTTTAAACAGGTTTAGGACTTGAGTAAATTGTTTCAGCTGGTTAATTGGAAAGTGATGATATATCCAAAATTGAGTATTTATGTAATTTAAAACTTCATGTATAACCGTTTGCGGGTTTAATGTTATTACAAGCAAAATTGAATTTATTTACATAATTTAAGAATTAGGTTTTCTATATATCTGTATACAGGGATAATGCTGTGACTATTGTAGTGAAGTAGAATTAGGTAACGCAGAAACACTAAAGTGTATTGTTTTCGTTATTTAGATTATAGATTTGTTGTAAAAGGAACTCCATTCTACCAGGAGGCTGACACAAGCAGGATCCTCTTGGAAAACTCGTTCTTTAGAGGATCGTACTTTAGACCAGACGAGTGGGTGTCCTTACTTTAAGCCAGTAACAAAAACCTTTCAGGGTAAGTGTTTATAGTACCGTAGTTTAATAATTTTAACTTCCTCACTATTTTTTAATATTTATCAATTTGTTTATACAAGGACCTACTCCCGCACCACTTTAGTTAGTCTGTGTATCCTTAATTGTTGCGGGATCCCGTCATTTTTGAACAATTCAAAATTTAACAGTCTAGCGATTCTTTTACCCATAACACCATGTCTTATACCCCTATCGATGTTTTATTCTGTTAACTCTTATCTATTTTTATTAACAGCTGCTCGCTTCTTACATAAATTGATGTTTTCGTAATGATTTTTGATTTCTTTAAAATCCTATAAAATCTGTTCCACTCTATCAAAAATCTTCACAGTACCTATAAAACTTATTATAACTCACCGACTTATATTTTCTTCTCTTACTAATTTCTTGGTGATAGAATGCTACCCTTGAACAACTACGCTTTTAAAATCCAAACTGACCTTCTTCTAATCTTTGCTTTATATTATTCTATACCCTGATATATACTAATTTTAGGTAATACTTATAAACGATGGTTTTAGCAGATTAACGGTTCAGACATTTTTGCAATTCTTTGGTTTTACTTTCCTGGAAGCGTTACTATTCTACTCTTTGTAAAACTTGAAATGTAATTTTTTTTCTTCATATGTATTCTGTTTACAGGCACACGGAATGTATCTTGGGCTGTCAGCCCACAATCTGTAATTAACTCTGCCAACAATTGATCTATTTCTATGCCATATCTTAACTTTAATTTCTTTAATGTTTTGCATTCTGCTTCCTGGTTCTTTCCCTTAAACAAATTTTCTATATTCGCTAAAACGAAAGTATACTGGATTTCTTTTCTACTTCTCTGTTATAACTTTTACCTCAAGTTCTTCCAGATTGGCAAAATTCTACTGAGTGAAATACAGATTTTCTGTATTTTTTTATACTTATATAATATATTCTTTGCATATGTTAACATTACGACTTTTTTATTTTTTAATGTCCTATTACTAACACTCTGTTCTGAATAGACATGCACCTTGAAGTTCTAGATTACTAGAACGAGTAGAATGGCTTGTATGGTTCAGTGATCTAAAGAGCTAGACTGTAGGTTTAACTAAATTAGAAAAAGAGTCTGGAACATTTTACGAGTCGTAGCGTGGAATGTCAGAAGTATGAAGGAAGTAGGTAAGCTAGAGAACTTCAAAATTGAAATGGATAGGTTAGCATTAGAGATAGTAGGGATTAACGAAGTTTGGTGTCAGGGGCGGGGGATTTTTGGAGCGAGACTTTAGGGTAATTCATAGAGGATCAGAAGAAAGAAATTCGGGTATTGGTATAGTTAAGCGAAAACGATAGGACACGGTGTAGAAAACTACTTACAAAAAGAATGAAAGAGCATCATGATTAGATTAGAGTCTAAACCGACAAATACAGTAATAGTACAAGTATACAAGACCACCTCTAACTACAGTGAGGAAGAGGTAGAAGCGATCTACAAAAAATCGAAGACATACTAAAATGCGTGAAAGGACATGAAAATTTAATAATTGTGGGAGATTTTAATGCCGTGGTAGGTGAGGGCAGGGAAGGAGCGGTAGTAGGTTTATTTGGTTTAGGCACGAGAAACGACAGGGGAAATAGGCTGGTAGAATTTTGCGACAAGAACAACTTAACCATTACAAACACATTACTTCAGCATCATGCTAGAAGACGATACACGAGGAAGATGCCAGGAGACATAAGAAGATCTCAAATAGATTACATTCTTGTTTTACAAGGGTTTAGGAATCAAGTAAAAGACTGTAGAGGCTTTTCAGAAGCATATATAGACACGGACCACTACATTGTAACAATTTTATTTTTGATAATAAATCCCTCCATAAAATTGTTAGAATAATTTAACAATTTTATTTTTGATAATAAATCCCTCCATAAAATTGCGAGAATAATTTAACAATTTTATTAAAACAATAGTAAATTACATTCAACAACAAAAGTAATACGTTAAAGCCGCATCGTCCTTTGGTATTCTATTTGTGGTTAAATATCTGTGTCATCTACAGCTATTTACAATCTGTTTGACGTCCCACCCCCGGACGCCTCGGCCGCCCGAGCTAGTTTTGTAGTCAGTCGGCCATATGTGGAAGAAGCAATAACATGTACCATAGATTGCAGGCCGGCAATTTGCGAATCCACTTTGATGAGTTAGCACATCTTTGAATAACGGTTGGTAACGTATAAAGTTTATTAACTTGTTTAATTTGAGATAATTTATTTAGCGCGACGAAGTATATTGCTACAACTTACGATGCAACTTTTAGAATATAAAATTTAGGAGGCAATTTTAAGAGGACGACACTTGTTATGCAAACTTTTAAGACACACAAAGACAATGTAAAGATGCTACTACTTTAGTAAGGCGGCGTAATTCAACTACAAGATTACAACGGCTGCAGAATGTATCGTCACCGTATTTGATTCGACACGTGGAACGACTTCATAGTAGAAGTTGTTTTGTATGAATTTGGTTCACACTACAACGCTGTGATCTTTGCATGAAATAACGAGGATCTCATCCTTCCTTGCAACAAGGCGAGAAATGCAGTTTTGGTTCGTAGATAGCTTTAAGTTCTTTTTATGTGTTTCACACTAGGAACACGGTAATTTGTTTTAATGCGTAAAAGCATGAATATTGTAAAAGCTTCAACTATTTGGTTCATTAGAAATTGTTAGTAACGTCAACAGGTGTTACTGACGTCATATATTTTTCTGCGGTATACTGCTGACAGATGTATTTTTGAAAGCAAATGCCTCGAAGAGCTTTAGTACAATTAATTTTATCACGACTATTTTTAAGATCTGCTTTATATAAATTAAAACTTGCACATGTAATTTAAAAAACGAAAAACTTGAATACTAACATTTTTAGAAGTAATTAATTTGTCATCTGCCTGAACAGATCTGCACAGGTCGGAGCTCTATTTGTGTAACAAAATTATATTATACTGTAAAGTATTTGACTAAAAATAATTAAGATAAACCTGAAGTTGAAAACTATGGATTGATACAGTTATTACTTAAATTTTTGTTATAAATCATATTATTTTAAAAGAGGTTCTTTTTAGTAAACAATTGGTTCAGGATTAAAGTTTTTTATTTTGATCAAGTATGATCAAATCTAATCACATAAAGCTAACATCCTTATGAGTAGGTCTTTGATGCCAACTTTATATTGGAAATATCTTTTTACTACTTCTTTATGTATTTTTGGTGGACACAAATAGTGTTCCACTTTTTTATGTATTTAATTATTACAATTTCTTACAGGAGCTGCGTCTTATTTTATCAAGACAGGTTTTTGTCAGCGAAGGCGATACTTTTTCCTTTGGGTCTCCACGTCCGCCCTTAGAAATATGCCATGCAATTATCATAAGTAAGTCAGGACTTGGTGGCGCCTATTTGGTTTAGATTGAGTTTGATCTACAAACAGATTTCGACTTACCCCCCCATTTCTCATAGCTCTGCCCAAGGAATAGACCCCTAGTTATGTCGGAAGACTTCGTTATACTTGCTCACAACGTGAGGCCAGATAATTATAAGAAAGATTAGTTTCACTGCCACCCAATGTGGGGCTGGTGCTTTTAGAAAAAGTATGTTTCACTGGCACACAACGTGGTGCAAGACATAATAAGGAAAAAAAACGTTTCAACATCGTAATTATGAAAGACGCGATTAAATTTAAAAATTTGAAAAAGGGCAACGGAAAAAGGCACTTTAATTTTGAGAAACTAAAAGATAAAGATATCTACGAAAGATTAAAAAAAAAAGTTAACTAAATTGCTGAAAGGCATCGAGAAAATTTCTGATACGAAGAAAGTAGAAACAGAAAGATTCGAAAAAAAGTCAAATGAAATACTGAAGGATATCAGGAAAATATCTGATACAAAGGAAGTGGAAACAGAATGGAAGGACATTAAATCCAGCTTAGACATGGCAACCAGAGACATTCTGGGGTATACACAAAAAGCAAATAAAAAACCATGGATAACAAACGATATCCTGAATTTAATGGAAGAAAGACCAAAATACAAAAACAGACCAGGTAAATCAGAAAAACAGAGATATAAAGTCATAAAATGGAAAATTATTCGCAAATGCACGAAAGCTAAAGAACAATGAGTTGATGAAAAGTGCAAAGAGGTACAAAGTAAGATAAAAGTGGGAAAGACGAAGAATGCACACTAATTAGAATGAATTTTAGGGATATAAAACCGTATGGCAAAAATATAAGGGACGTGGAAGGAGCCATTAACATAGGAAAGGTAAGAAAAAGTGTTTAGATGGAAAGAATATATAGAGAATTTATACGCAGAACAGAAATTCGCAGCACTAGAAAAAGAATCGGACACTGAAAAAGATGATTTGGAATACCCTATTCTTAGAGATGGGTTTGAATGAGCACTAACGGGTTTGAAAAATTGTAAGGAGTCAGACATTGATAGTGGGCAAGCAGAAACTCTAAAAGCCGCTGGAAAAGTAGTAACAGAATGTCTCTTTCAACTTGTAAGCTATATGTATGAAACAGGCGAGATACCCAAAGATTTTAAACGTAACATCATAGTCACTATACCAAACAAGAGAGGCGCTGATAGATGTGAAAATTTTCGAACAATAAGTTTGAAGCACACGTATCAAAAATATAAACTACAATGGTACAAAGACGGTTGGAAAAACCAGTTGAATCAATACTAGGAGGCTATTTTAGCTCGGAGGGAGATAATGGAGAAGACAATAGATAAATGAGAAAGCGTGTATATAGGGTTTGAAGATCTGGAAAAAGCATTCGTTAATGTAAAATGGATAAATATGTTTGAAATACTCAAAAAGATTGGAATGAGTACTAGGGATAGATCGATAGTTCATACCTTATACAAAGAGCGAAGAGCGGTAATAGAATTAGAGTAGGAACATAGAGAAGTAAATATTAAAAAAGAGGTAAGACAGGGACATGCCCTATCGTCATTAATTTTCAACTTGTCTAAAGAAAAGGCAATGAACAGTGTCAAATGCGGGAAAACATGTGGAATTATTATGCAAGAACAGAAGATTGTTATGCTTAGATTTGCAGATGATATAGCATCCAGCAAAGAAGAGTTAGAAGCAGCTGTTAATGAAATGGAAACAGTTGTAACAGAGATGTACATTATAATTTGAATAAGGGACCGCAGAGATGTACAGCATAAAAAATAGCAAAAATCAACAGATCAATACCATGATGAACAGCAAAATGTGGATAGCTTGTTTGAAACGTAAGTGCCAACTTAGCCAATATAGAAAACAGAATAATTAACCTAGCATACTACATTTGATTTTCGATTTTCCAATACTTCACCCTAAGGTATTATATTGGCTAGGATGCAAGTTTTTTTTTACCTGGAAATTTTGAATTTTCCTGAAACCTTGCTTTTAAAAGCAAGGTGGGGATCTTTAACATTCGTGACAACACTCACACACGGGATCTCCATTTGACCTCTCATTCGAACCAGGACGTACATTTGTGTAAACTTCTCGCCAAACATTTTTCAAGCGGTCCATGTCAAAATTCGAACCCGGCACATTGGGCTTAGTAGTCACACTCAAACCAACTAAGCCACGAAACCGTCTAATTAACGTAGCAGCACTAGATAAGCTAGGTAGCAAAAAAATGTCAGAAAATATTTACAAGACACCAGAAAAACAAAATAATATGGAAAAACAGGTAGAGAAAGAAACTGAGAAGTATTGCAATACATCTAGCCATTCTGCAGTATTTTCAGCAGTGCTTATACCATGTTCTTTTAAAGTCATTATTTAGACTTGTACTAATTAAAAAAGTAATTACAAAAAACAGCAGTGTTAAAGTACCCGCGGTAGGAACATTTGGCGTCTGTAGAGACTATTATTTGAAGAAAGAGGAAGAACAGAATAAAACCATTGAAGAAAAAGAAATAAGAGAAGAGAACTAAAAATTACCCCAACAAATCAAGAAACCTAAGAAAGCAACTTCTGAAGAGAAAAACAAGCTAGGGAAGTTACTGACTAGAGAAGATCTACCTCAAATTGAAACGGAAGTTACAAATGTTAACATCTCTGGTGTCAATTTGGTCAACAACTTACAGATTGCTGAATTTATAATCATTAATTAAATGGAGGAACATTTTCTTGCACAAATAACTGATAAGAAAGAAGACAAATTTTTGGTAAATGTAGTGGCTAAATCTGAATGTTAACATTAGAAGTGACCAAATGTAAAAGACGAAATTTGGTACGATGTTTTTGAGATTGTTGAAAAAGCGGTGCCTCCTGTACAATAAATAAACGTGGACACTTTTTTGTAAAAGAAGAAAAACTGTATTAACATTTGGTTAAATTTTTAATAAAAGTATTAATTTATAGCTTTTACTTAGTTTATATGCAGTTTAATAATATTTATATTTGTCAGAACTATGTTATCAAAATATCTGATTTAGGGGATCTGTCCGAGTTGATTCATTAATATGGCTGAGTTCGGAGCAGGTTGTATGTTGACTGTCGGAATTTTTTGGTATAAAGATAGTACTAAAAACATTAATTACAATAATATTAACAAATGTTTTTTTGTAAATTTGTCACTATCTATGCTTTAAAATCTGTTACACATTGACAACAACAAAATATTTCAAGCATTACATGAAGAAACTTCATTTTATTGTTGAAGGTTAGTGGCCAATTTATAAATGTGTCTTAATTTGGGCCATTTACCTTATACAGTTTGCAAATTTTGATTCTAATTAACATTTTAACATTGCAGTTAAGCTGCACTCTTTAAAAACTTCTAACGTTACTGTAGGTTACAAAACGATATAGCGGAGAATAGGTTAAAAGGTTTCACCTACGACTCGTTAAAATTCACGTAAATTTTATAAAGCCACCGAGAACACTTACATTTTCCACTTGTATATAACTTTGTCAAGAGACATAATTTCATTTCAGAAAGCTTAAACCCTTAAACTACTTAAACTTGAAATCTACAGCTATAAAGCTTTGACGTACAAACCCCTTACTAATGTCCACTACAAAATGATTTAATTACAAACCTCTATAAATTGCGGTTTCTTCTCCGGAATGCAGCACGATGCAGAGCACTAAAACTTATTTAACGAATACATTTTTGGCAATTGCTTACAAAGCGACCAACAATTCGATATAACAGCAGGGTTTCGATACAGAAATAAATTGCTCTGGCAGTTCGATTCGATAACACCTTTCAAAAAATCTGTTAAAGCCCATGCTGAGTGTTGTTCCCAAAGAAGACTCGCGATAAGGGTGATTTCAACTCAACTGTGGGTGACGTGCAAATGAATGTTTTCGACAGGGTACATAAAATAATCTAAATACAAAACTCTAATATTCCGATTGTTCTGTTTGTTTGGTCGATAATTACGTAATTTAGGTACTCGGTTTAATGAATTCGTCGCCGGCGGCGTAAAATTAAAATTGTTCGGTTGGAATGAAAGCTAAATATGTGTTCTGAAATGACAAGCATTATAAGAAGCAAAATGAACGAAATTAAGGGATATTGAAATGGTATCAACATTCTTTTTAGGTTGTGGGTCAAAATCAACTACAATGTGTATTAAGACGTTTCGGGACAAGGGTATTTTCAATTTGAAACAGCCTATTTGGTGGAAAATACGATAAATATTATTGAGAAAATAATTAAAGTACACTTTTAAAGTTTAAACATAAAAATTCAAAATTAAAATTCTAATTATTATAAAAACAAATATAATGGAATGAACTTTTTATAAATGTTCTCTTCAATATCAATAACCCCCTTGATGCTGAACTTGTGACATGAATTTTGTCAAGTCTGACTTATAGATAGTCGTCTTAAGAGTGTTTGTTTCATGTTTATGTTATACTAGCTGCAGAAATCGGCTTCGCCGACAACATTTTTTGTGTTTTGTTTTCTGTTCTAATTGCGAATGAGAATGGACTGGCTGAATTATTGAAAATACCCCCTTGACAGCCAAAATACTGTTCCGCACAGAAGAAAGTATTCTTAAAAAATAATTAAAAAACGTATTTTGGCTTGAAACATAATTTTTTTTGCAAATATATTCATTGACTTTACCGCGGTGCATCTATTATTTTAGTCTTTATTTAACAACATTTATATAATTGATTCCTTCGATATTGCATATTTATTAACCGATAAACTTCAAAGCACATTGTCCTTTGTGATAAAATTTATATAAACCTAATAGCGTGCTCCTACGTCTTGTAGTATCTAAGATTTTCAAGTTGTTCCGACGATTCGCGACCGATTGTCACTTTTGTTTCTTCGTTAAACTGAAAGGTCGCTTGGAGTGTTTAAAAAACACTCAAGATGCTTAGGGAAATTAAGTTTTTGTGGCAAAGGCGCCGTAATAAATGAAATAGTATTCTAAAAGTTGTCCCAGACAACTTGTGTAAAGTGTAGTGTACGAAATCTTTTTGGCGAACGGTTTGTTTAAATGAGTAATCTTATTAAAATTAATTATACAATTTTATTACAGTGCAACTCTGGAAATGTAGATAATTCCGTAATCTTTTTGATGTAATTCCGCGTTATTTCGATGTAAGCTTAGATCATCTGGAACATATTTTATTTGGTTTGGTTCAATTAAATTTTATGGAACTCGTTTAAAACCGGCGTGTTCAGCTGATGTACATGTCATTTGAAGGGTATAGGTCATTGCTGCTTTCGGTAAGAATGTACTAGTTTCTAAGATAAAGCTGCCGTAGCAAAGTTCATTACGTAATTTTTGCATGTAATGAATTCCTTTTTAAAGCCTGTAACTACTTCAGGTTGCTGTTTACAATTCATTATGACTCGTATGAATAATTTTGTTAATTAATTTACCAAAAGCTCATTCTGTTAAGGTGTAACGAACAATGAGTAAAACAATTTTTTTGTAATTAATAGTGTGTTCAACCTAAGAAATTATACCTCACCGGTTGTACAGATGTAGACATACAATCATGATAGTTACCTTGTTTACCATAATTTGAAATACCAGCATGTTAATTTATAGGACCTAAGTCCTGTATAATGAAATTTGAACTTAAAGTAATTAATCAACTAATAATATTTGCCAAAAGTTAAGTAAATTTGCTAAAACATTGTAAGGTCGTAGTAGCGCTACCTTGACTATTTATTCTGAAAATTAATGTCCATAGTTAAATATCTGATTCCAGAAAATTACATTTATAAGAATGTAATTTTAATTAAGTACATTTATGATTTATACTGTTTTTTACTTGTCTTAAAAGAGAATATAGAGTTATTTTTGACTTCAGTTCATTACTCAGTAATCACTAAATTTTTCCAAATTTTGTTAGGTATTTAAAAGGTTAAACTTACCCGAAAGTGTACCACGATATAGTAGAAACTAATTGAAATTAAATCAAAGATTACATACTCATACTGGTCCGTAAAATACATAGGGTGTCTATGTTGGTAGGAATTATGTTTCAGAGTCACCCTACTCATCGTTAGTTCATTGAAGAAGACGATCAGATGTAAGTATCATATTTGTGACAATCAAACTTTGTATTTAAAGTGGTTAGCGATAACTTAGGTTTCCAAATGTTCCTTTAAGCAAATTCTTTTTGTCAGTTACTTTATAAAAAATTTAGATGGCGTCCATTATCTTGTTTTCTTTCAATTTAAATATACCCACTGACCCAATCTTATGCGACCGTGGGCCAAAAACTCAGTTAGCTAAAAGTCTTAAGAGTTTTCTTTTACTAAAAGCCAATTTCTATTCTAACCTTACCCTGGGCTTGTTACAGTTACATAAGAATTCTCGATAGGTAATATTAAATCTACCACGAATTTTATTATGCATTAAATTTAAATAAAAATAGATAACAGGCTACCAAGGACATTTAAAAAAATTCAGCCTTTCCATTCTCACCTGCACACGCACGCGAACACGATCCAAAAAGAATCGGAACAATAAACAATACACAAAAAAGGTTACAGAGACCGCACGGAATAAACCAGTCTTATAAAAAATGTTTTATCGTTTGCAGGCGCTATAATATTTTTGTGCATTAGTTTTGTTTTGATGCCTTTTGTATCGTGTTCCTGGGTGCGTGTTGATGAGAATGAAGAGGCCGGATTTTTGAGAATGCCCCCTTTGCAGGCCAAAATACCACTTTGTGCAAACAAAGGCAGTTTTTAAAATAATAAAAGGGCAATATTTTGGCTCCCAGGGGCATTTTCAAAAATTCAGTCTATCCATTCTCATCTACAAACGCACAGGAACACAATATAAAAAGAATTAGAGCAATAAACAATACGCAAAAAAAAGTAGCGGCACCTGCTCAGAAAACATTCTAAATTATATTATAATTTGATTATACATTATAATTTGAATAAGGGCCGTAATACTTGTGGCCACGTCCCCAATGCTCCACCCAAATGTACTACATTGGGTTTAAACGCGAAAATATAAACGTGTTTCAGATCTAATCTAACTTCAAAATTAATAGATCTTAAATAAAAATATAACAAACTAAAACAAAAACTAAAAATAGGGTTTGAATAATGGTATCTCTAGCGTTAATTTGGAGTGCGTCCGTTCAGCAAGACACACACGAAAGTAAAAGGGGAGGGATCTGTAATACCGGATAGCAGTGCCAGCTTTGGTTACCGGTACGACCTGAAGGGTCGTCTTAAAACTATCCAAATCTAGCAAACTAATATTAAAAATGGATTCAAATTCCTAAGCATTCGCCAAATATTTTAATAGTGAATCCAGCTATTTTGCCTGCTCTATAAATTTACAAATTCATCCTCCCTGATCTAAGTAATTTATTCTATTTTTAGCCTAAATCCATCCCTAGCTTTCCCTACCATTCGCTAACTGATTTATATTATAATTACATTCCTCACGATTACAATCTTCGTTCCTCTAAAAATGCTGTCACCAAAAATTGCGGCAAAACGTCAGACAAAACAAATCAAGCTCCAAAAATAAATTCAAAATGAATATAAATAAATATAAAATGTAAATATAAATATAAATAAATATATTTATGTAAATAGATATCTAATAAGCATTAAGCATATAGCAGTGCACAAGAAAAGCAAAAAGCATCGCCCAAATTATCAGTTGCACTCGCATAAGCATTATGTCGGCTAGCGCCATTACTTACAAAAACGTGCTCGTTAAATTATTTCAAATCTACTTATTAATACAAATCAATGCTTATGCGAGTGCAGCCGCAACAATTGTCCTTCTTACCTCGATAATAATTTCTCCAGTATCCGAAGATCTGGTTGTCTTCTTATGTCTATTTATACCTCACTGCTAAGGGGAGATTGGTATGCACTGCTAAAGTCCTGGTGAGTATGCACTAAACGATCTGGGGGGATCACAATCAGTATCACTTTAAAGTCCAGGGGGGTTGCGCGGTCTCACTCTATTTTATTTTCTTTATTTATTTACTGATTTAAATTAATGAGGTTTTTGATTTAGTTTGTTATTATATACTTGTTTTGATTTATTCCCGGTATTCCGCGCGTTTAAGGTTTGGCAGTGATTTTTTTAGTGGTGTGTAGGTTTGTCGTGCATATTAGATTTTGATTATAATCATAATTAATTAATTTCTTTTTAATTCTTTTTCATTCCTTTCTTTTTAAATTTTTTTTTATACAGGTTTTGGTTATACCATGCTCATATCCATTTCTCATGCCAAGTCAAATCTAAAATTTTTAATTCTTCACCACCCCCTCGCCCTCCGATTTACACTCGGTTTTCACCGTCCAATCTCGCGGCCCCTTCTGAAATTTTTTTGAAGGCTGTCCAGAACGCTTTCTGGTTAGCCACTTCCCCGACTTCCTCTAGGCCCTTAGGCTATGTTAGCCCTGCGACAGCTAATTTCATATCAGCTAACCCTCGATTTGCTGCCTCGAGTGAACAGTCGAAGTGCACGTGCTCTGCTCTTTCTGCACCCTCACAGCATTCGCAGCGGTCGTTATTGGTTAAACCGAACCTTTGTAAATATGCTTTCAGGGCGCCGTGCCCTGTTAACAGTTGCACCACTCTATGATCAAGTTTCACCTCGATCTTATCTCTAGCTTCTATCTCGGTATGAATTTGTACGTCAATCTGTCCGTAGCAGCGTTGTTCCACCACTCTTTCCATTGTCGGATTGACTTTTCGCGCAGTTTTCTTTTAATTAGAGACCTCGGTATCGACGAATGTGATATCCGAAAGTCGCCCGTCGCGGTCTCTTTAGCTAATTCATCAGCCTCATCGTTTTTTATGTTACCATCGTGCGACCTAACCCAACAGAGCTTTAAACGTCGGAACTCGAGCGCCGTACGCGCTATCCGCCAGACGTCCGTTTGGAAGTCTGTCGAGGTGTTCATATTCGTTAAAGCCGTCAGCGCCGATTTACTATCACAATTTGATTATACAACAGTGTAAGTAAATATAGTGCAATTATCGAATAGGACGAACTGGAAACAACTTTTTTAGTGCATCTTATTCCTGTAGATATCAGGAGAATGAGCACATTATCCTTTAAGTACATATTAAATTGGTACCCGGTGTTATATGATTAGCGCGGCGAACTCGAACTTCATGAGATTTTGTAAGAATTAAACTCCATTCATTCATAACCGCTATCCTTCGGGATCGTCACCATCACCACCAAACTACAATTTTTATTTATTATATACGAGAATCAGGAATATTACAACCATCGTTACAATCGTTAACGTGATTTTAAAACATAAAACTCTGATGCTAATCACCGACGGCTCCTTCGTGAATAAGACAGGTTCGCGTATGACTGCTGATCCCAAGGTCCCGGGTTCGATCCCTGACACGTACGTCTTCAAAAATGTTAGGCGGAATTTTTCACAAAAATACGTCCTCGTTCGTATGAGAGATAAAATGTAGATGTGTGGGTGTTGTCACGCACGTTAAAAATCTTGCTTGGAATAGCAAAGGGTTGACAAAAATCAAAATTTCCAGGTAAAAAAAAATTTGTTTTATGTCCAATATAGTACCTTCGGGTGGAGCATAGGAAAATCAAATGTAAGGATGCTAATCACCTGTTTACAGTATATACCTCACCTTCCTGATATCCTTGTTTCTGTGTAATTGAAAAGGGGCTGGAGGGACTATTGATTATTTTGGGGGTCTAAACCCAAGTTCCTCCTTAGTTACGTCTATGAAGAACATTTTAATTGACAAGGATACAATTGGAATTATTCGTTACGATCAAAAATAATGTACAAAAAACTAAATACATGTACTATTAATGAGCAATCTCCGTCTATTAAAAATCGAGTGCATGCATTAAATTGCTTTTTTAATTTCACTAGGTGCGGCATTATACGTGGCGATTAGTTAATTGTTAGTACATACCATTTTTTAGTTTCTAAAATCGATAACTTTCTGGTAGTCTCAGTATGTTTAGTTTTTTCCCTGTTTTGTGTTGAGATTTGTTTGACATTTATTTGCCTATTTACATTTCTTTGCAATATGTAGTTTTATTAAATATTCAATTAATTGCCTACAATACACAAGCAGTGTTTGCCAAGTAATCATCAACGATTGAAATACAAAATTTCAAATTTGGGCTTTTTAAGTTTATATCTTTCACAGTCCATCATAAATGTAATACACGGAAATTTAATCACATAATTAATAAGGGCTTTGTCTTTTAATGGCAAAGAAGTACGTTTATATTACACAGCGTACCGCAATTCAATAGTTGAAAAATTCAATTCTTCCCATTTTCTTCTCTTTGCAGCTGTTTTATTTATACAATTTGGATTTCAATTACCTTTTGTGACCTCTTTATCACATCGTTCCCCCATCCGCATGGATGAGTAATTTTATCACTTTTATTTCTAACTACGTACTATCTACAATTATTTCTATAAGACTTATAATACACACACATAATCCTCTTCATACTGTGGCATTTCTCATTAACGATCTATCTATTTCTAATCTTAAAATTAATTAAACATTTCTTAACTCTATTCTAACATCACCTATAATCTAACATTACTATCTTATATTTTTAATTTTCTTACATTTAAACATGGTTTCATCAAGTTTCATTTCAAACAGAACTCTCTTCACTTGCATACACTACTCATCATCATGTAGCAAATTCCTCTCTAAACTATCGCAATCTTAGAAAAATATGGGGTACAAAATTTTCATGAAGTTGTGCCAGCACCTACCTAGCTATACTACTCATGTCAAAAATTTATGGTCTAGAACCTCCCTATCCCGTCTACTTGCGTTATTTTCAAATTGAGACTTCTTTCAATCAATCCTTTAGTCTTAAATATTAATAACTTCTAACTTATTTCATCATCTGTAGCAGTTCTTGACTTTCTACCTACCAATTCAAAATATTCTTCCTTCAATAGCGATTCTACTTCATTCTTAACCTCACCCGGACATTTAACAAAAATTGATCCCTTTTCTACGTTTCCTCTAATTCACTTTCAAACTGGTTTTCCTTTATACTCTTAACTCTCACGTCCTTTTTCACTTCATTAATCCCTTTCTTTTTCGTACTCTTCCAATTAATTCTCACATATGCATACTTAAATAAATGTTTCGACAAACCAAACACCTTCCTCCATATTGGTACATACGCTATTTCACAGAAATATTTTATTCTATAATAGAAATTATTTCAAACCAATTATTAAGCCTAGCTTTCTAAATTATTTCATCTTTATCTAATATTTTAATACCTTCATTCATTTTATTTTTAAAAACCGCATTCACAGAAAGTTGCTTTATCTCTTTTTTAACTCCTGCAATAATACTATTTTCATCAATTTCATCTATTATTACCACCTCTTCAACATTATTTTCTGCAGTTTCCAATAATTTTGACTTTTCTAAAAACGATAAAACTTTTTTTCTAACTTCACCAGTACACCTAACACTTAAACTAACATCTGCTTTACCTTCCACCTACTTCTCAAATTAATTCAAATTCATACAATCTCCTTCTATATGAACTTCCTCATCCCATTAAATCCTTTCATCCCCCATTATCATCAATTTATTCGCCGTGTCCTGTTACCCTTCATCTTACTAATAAAATCCATTCCCAGAATGGCACTAACTTTTAACCCTGGCACTATTAAAAATTCTTGATCAACCTCCATCTTTCCCAACTTCACTTTCATACTTATGATAATGTTGATTACTGCTTGTTATTCGGCGAATACTAAATCATTTCTTTTAATAGGTATAACTTTTGCATTAATTCCTCTAAATTATCTTTTATAAAACCTTCACTTACTAATGTTGCTTCAACTCTTGTGTCTAAAAGTAATTTAATATCTTACCCTCTACTTGTAATTTTATTATAGGTAGTATACATCATTTCTTTCAAATAAATAAACAAATGGCCGATTGCCTACTTTTTCTTTACAAAAAAACCAACAATTTATGTTAATTTTCATCCACTATGTTGGAATTACTTTCCTAATGCTAGACAAAATTATTCATTATCATTTCTTTTATTAACTTTTACATCATTTTCTAAAAAACTTTTATAAATTCATGCGCATGTTCATATTTACTAATTTCTATACTTTCCTCGTTTGATTTGTCTGATTCTAAAAATCCTGCGTACTTGATTTACGATCTCTGCGCATTTCTGTTACATGCCAAAAATTGGCTATGTTTCACATTTAGATTAAGTATAAATTATAAGGTAGTTCCCGCGAATATTTTTTAATGAACTTGTCAATTTCCGTTATTCCGTACAGTTGCGTTTACGCAAAAGAATGCGCAGGGGCGGAGTGTGTGAAAGGAAGCCATTAAGCTACGAGACCTGAAGCCAAGAACATCTACCGGTGTTGTGTGTGTGTCTTTTCTCTTTTTAGGATGTAGGTTGCTTTATCTTCCCCCTTATGTGGTACCTCTACCTGGTATTCCTTCATTCCTCTACGAGGGAAAAAGTGGTTGAGAACGGATTGGAATCTAAGTCAACAATGGCGTAATGTGACTCACAAAATGTGATGGCCATGGGATTTGGTTGTAAGGTGCGATTTAAGTGAGTACATTGCTTTTATTTATATTGTGCATAAAATTTGACCAATGCATCACTTTTAAACGTGTTTGGTATTTGATACAAAATGGCGCGTAATTTGCCGCGTAATTATACGTCATATTGAACAATTGCGCAAGAGTAAGAAACGCGGGAAAGCGCAACATGTCCTCTTATTATCGTTACCACCATTCATGCCATTTTTTTGTACGTTTGTCACATATTCACTTTCTTGGGTTACAGTTCTATTCTCAATGGCACGGGATGTATTGTTCTCCCTTCCCCCGTCTCTACTAATGACATGACTTCTATTCCAATTACTTATCTAGGTATTCCCCCTTTCAAATGGCCTGCCTTCCGTTTCAAAGTGTCCTGCTAAGTACTTTGCAATTTGCGTGTCCTCTAAGGGAGGATCAAGTTGTTTGGCAACAATAAATTTTATAATGGCATACAATTCTTGTGTCATGCCTGAATCATGACTATATTTGCCCATCAATAAGTTATCTTTGACTTTAAATTGCCGGTTGTCTCCCCAGAAATATTTTAAAAATTTAATCTCTAAATCTTTAAAAGAGCTTGATTCACTTTCAATCAGTCCAAACCAAATCTCGGCACAACCTTTCAACATGGACCTCACAATATTTAACTTTATTCGTTCATCCCAACTCCCCTGTATTAAAGTTTTTAAGTTATTTGAAAATATCTTAGGGTTAAGTTTATTATTCCCATAAAAGTTTGAGCGTTTTTTTATCGGAACACTGGTTGGACTTTGTCTCATCGGTTCCTAACATGAATATTTTTAACTCTATCTTATAAATTCTCAAACTTATTCCCCAGATCTGTTTTAAGTTTTCCCAGATCATTTCTAAACGTCTCCCAACCCGTTGGGCAGCTTCCCTATATTTCGTCTAAAATTTTAATTTTCCCATTTGTTTCTTTCTCTTTTGCCTCCTAATTCGTCTTTATTTGAACAATATCCTCTTTGACGTTACCCATATCTTCTAAAATTTGTACCCCCATTTCTTTTATATTCTCCTGCATTTCCTTCATGCCTTTCTCATTCCTCTCACTCATTTCTCTTTGTTCCTGCATATTGAGTTAGACTTAACAAGAGGGCCATAATTTTTGACTCCTGATTCACTTCTACACTTTGTTCTATCTTCACTTCTGGATTCTCCTTTTTCGCTTCTTTTATATAAACGCTTTTCGGAGAACCAATTTCTACCCCCTCAGTTCTCAAACTCTCACGAACTTTTTCGTCGTATCACTCAAACTCGAAACCAATAAGATATTACAAAAACAATTTCCACAAAATCTTAAGTGACAAGATACTCTAATTTTCAGGCGATTTATCCATCCCTAGGTTGGAACGGCGCTAAAGGCGCTAAAGTTGTGACAACGGCCGCACGTTGGAGCGCCGCTAAAAGTGAGCTATAACACTTGCGTGTGTGGGTCCCGATTTCCGGTTGCCGCCGGTCGGGACACACGCCCAATAGGTTAGGCGGATCACCGTGCACCGACTTTCCGCCTGCCGATGGCTCGGAGTACAGCGTGAAGAAGGCTAGCTCTAAGCACGAAGAGCAAGCAATGTACAATTAGGGTTTTAGGGTTTTAGGGTCGATGTGCGATAGTTTTAAGACTTGTGCCCGCAAACTCCGATTTTCGGCTGCCGATGGTCGGGGACCTAGCGAGACGCAAACTAGGTTAAGGTATTTAAGGTTAGGGTAAACTAGTAAGTTAGGAAGTAGGTAGATTTAAGGCAATTCTTTTGGGTACTAACTGGGCAATGGACTTTTAAAACATCAAGTAAATAGGAAAACTTCTGTAGTAAATTAGGGATATTAACATAAGTCTAAGAAATAAAGTACGTTAAATAAACATATAAGTAACATTATAGGGCATAGTACGACCTGCTTTAACATGTTACGACACCAGATTATGGACATGTTAGCATAATGAAGAAAAAATGACCTCCAACACCACAACCCACCAAGTGTATGTATATTAATTAAAATATACTTTTCATATTTATTATAATATTGTTACTTCTCGTAAAATTAGAATTTGCTATCATTGTCATTTTAAAGAACAATTTCGTGGAAAGCATTGTAACATTTTCAAATGTTACGTTTGTCAAAATAACCTCAATAAGGATTTTATTATGTAATCATAAGTAAACCCTAATATATGCAATACACCTTGTAGTGCCCACTATACAGTAGGTATATCTAATTAGCTATGGCTAATACGTTGGGACAAAATAATTATATCACAACAATTGAGCCAGTTGTTGTTTACAACATTTAATTTATATTCTTAAGTGATTTAATAAAAATATATTATTACATTTATAATGTAGATAAATAAATACATTCATAATTAACATCATTATGAAATACATGGTAATATGCACAGCCATCTGCCGAAAATATACGAAGACGAAGTTGTCGAGTAAATATAAACTTGTTCGTAATCGAAAAGGCAGTCTAAGCTCGCTGCTTATCAAACCAACATAGCTCGTTTAGCGTCCTCGGACCTAAGAATCGCGATAGTGTAAAAATTGAATATAGCGTCCAGAATGGTCGACGTGATGATTTTTATTTGTATTAACAATGCAAAGAAATCTTTCGGTACGTTAGTTCATCATCTAATATCATAATTCGTTTAAGGTGCACACTCAAGATTGTCAGCTTTGGGTTTTTGAAGAATCGCCGTGTTATATATTTACGTCTATCTAGGATGTACAGAATTTCAAAGTACTACAATTGCTTGGTACAAGATCGCAAGATTTTAACTTAGGTAAATTAAATAAATGTTTTAATTATCTGCGAAGAGTCTTGATCAAAGTTCAAGCAACAATAATTTGCTACGTTGCACCTTACTCTTTTCTCGATGTTATAAAAAGAGTAAGTGCACGACGAAGAACAAGAACCTTTATGGTTTCGGAGGCTGCATGAGACTTGAAATCATCAGGGTAAGGAAAATGTTTAGAGAATATCTGAATGTTAAAATTTAAATATCAAGACACTAGTTTACACAACTGTAAAATAACTTAGAGAAACAAAAGTTAAAATACGATAAGAGAAATTCGACAAAATATGTATATTAATACTTGATTATTACAATTCCAAAGGCATGTATAAGATATATGCTTGTGTCATTAACATTGTAGACAACGCTATATATTTTAACATGCTATAATTCACATATTTAATAAAATGTAGACGAGAAAATTTCTATAGAGAAATCAAAATAAATAATCTCTGTTTAGAAACTCAAAATTTGTACTTAATGCGGGAGTAAATCAAAAAGTGATCCTAATTCTAATAATGTCATGTAACAAAATGCACATAAAATGAAAGTTCAAGTAATAAACCTTTTCCCCATAAGAAGCTTCATGAAGTTTGAATGTTTACATATTTTAAGGTTATGTATTAGAGAATTTTATTTGAAATCATTTAAGATAAGATTATATATTAGAGAATTCTATTTGAAATCAGTTAAGGTAAGTAAAAGGTAATTAATAATCAATACAAAATATTTGTAGTGACAAAGACAAATTTAAATAGAGGTTAGGCCTCTTTATTTCAACAGAAAAACGATAAGGTAAAAGTTTAAATCTCATACTACCTGTAGTATTAGTAACTGAACTAATACTATTAGTTACTTTATTTATAGGAATCCTTCAATATCCAGGAAACTGAGACTTCCTGCGTTGGAGGATCTCCTAGTGTAGGTACAAAACAAACATGTGGTCAACTTCGAATGTTGTCCTTAACAGACTTCTGTTCCATAAAATTAAATTTGTAGATATTTTTCAATAAGATAATAACTGAGCAGTAATATGTAGGGTAGTAGGAAACAAAATTAAAATTCTTGTGATGAGTATTTATTTTACATCATCTGGTTGGGCAAACAAGCAACTTTTCCATGTGGAAAATCCGAATGAGAGAAAACACGTCGCCGTGACGCATACTTGACCGGAGAATAAACCGGAGGAGCATATGTTACAGGAGCACCCTAGAAAATTCAGTTGTGTTACAAAAGTGAAAATCTAACACGAGGTGCAAAGGAATATTAAATCCATTAATATCTTACCATCTTTATAAATATTTGATGGGCTTAACGAATAAATAACTTCTTCATCCAGTATACAAAACATCTAGAAATATATTTAAATGTTAATTTAGGATTTATAATTAGAAAATTTACATACCAGGTAAACACATGAGGCAAGGTGGAAGTTTAAATTACAAATGTTCAACAGTGCCAGATAAGCAATCAGATATCAGAGAAATGAAAATTTGACATTTCTAATAAATTATTTTCGGCCATCTTCGGGATGGACGATCTCTAGCGATTATTCTCAAGAATACAGAATTTAGAACCACACCAGTTTTGACTTTGGAATAAACACTTCAGAAATAACCAATAGGAAAATTTCATTTAGATATAATTATAATACAGAATTAGAACCACACCAGTTGTGCTTTTGGAATAAACACTTCAGAAATAACCAATAGGAAAATTTCATATAGATATATTTATTTGTACTATGTAAACAAATTAGCAACTTGTGGATTAAAACTAATAATCCAGGATTGTGCGAGATAAATTCTTATAGAAAATAGATTATATTATATAGGTATAAGCATTTATATGCTAATAGTGCCAAGTACAGATGTAACATGCTAAAATATACGCAAAAAGGCATGTTACACTGCCCCGGACCAAGGAGAAAAAAATATGACGTTAGGAATATTTTTATATATATATATATATATATATATATATATATATATAGTAGATATGGGTAAACCAATGGGGGAAAAGAAAAAAATACTGAAAATAAACTAAAAAGTACGAGTGATGTGATATCTGACGTGTATCACCCTTCCCGAGGGAGACTAAAATTAGTAAAGACAAAAATAGGTAATGACAAAAAGTAGGTAAAAACAAAATCGGTAAAGTCTAATCACTCATATAATTAAATTAAAATAAAAAATGAAAATATTAGGGTTCGGGACTAAAAGGGCGGTTTGTAAACCTTAAAGGGAGGTGGGGGTCTAAAATTAAAATACTAAAGTGTATTTTACAAAGTTACTAATGAGGGAAGATATTTAGATAAGGGAATATAATTTTTAAGTAAAAGGCAAATTATTAAATATTTAATTTATTTCTATGCCAGTATATGGCTTAAGATCCTTGATGTGCCAATTATATGTTTTGGTTCCATCAGGATTTGTTAAATTATACACCAAGGGAGACAATTTTTTGTTCACGGTGCATAAAATATATTTTGGAGCTAACTTTGAGTTAAAAGCTTCTCCTGCTTTAGATAACACTTTGTTCGTTCTCCAAACAAAGTCACTGATATTAAATGAAATTGGTCTACGTCGAAGGTTATATCGACTAGACATTTTTTTATATGCTGAATGCAGTCTATTTTTAACATCTTTGAATAAGTTAAAGAGACCCTGTTGATCAGTGGAATATGCAACTCTATCTTCAGGCATTATATCGACGTCCTCAGAAGGTTTATATGACGAACTATAAAATTTTCCTGAGAAAGGAACATGTCTACCAAAGACGAGAAAATTTGGAGAAAACCCGGTTACTTCATGCTTAGCAGAGTTTATAGCATACTGTATTTTTGCCAAGTTTTCATCCCACATATTGTGTGTTTCAACGTAAGATCTTATTGCGGTACCAACAGTTTTGTTTATTCTTTCTACAAAATTGCACTGAGGAGAATATTCTGCAGTATACCAGATCTTTTCAACATTATATTTATTACTTAAGTTTTTAAAAATATTTCCAAATAATTGAAAACCATTATCGCAAATTATAAATTTGGGGACACCAAAAGTTAAAAATATATTATTTTCTACATGTTTTTCAATGTGTTGTGCTTTAGCACTACGTAAAGGAAAGAGCAAAGTAAATTTGGAAAACCAGTCCCCAACAACAAGTATCCATTTGTGGCCTTGTTTTGAACGAGGTAGGGGACCTATGAGATCTAGTGCTATTGTATGAAATGGGAAATGGACATCTTTTTCCTTTCCTACTAATCCTAAAGGTTTCTGATTTGACGATTTTTGTGCACCACAGACAAGACAATTTCGACAATATCTGAGAACATCATATTTCATCTTTGGCCAATAATGGGCTTTTTGAATTCTAGCTAAAGTTTTATAAAAGCCAAAATGACGAGCTGTAGGAGAATCATGATATGCTGATATGACGTCATTTCTTTGTTGTATAGGTATTAAAAGTTTCCAATTACTAATGTTTGTATTTAAAGGTAGATTTGTAGATATAAATTTATATAAAAGATTATTTTCTATTTTCCATTGTGGATAGGTATTGGGTGAATTTATTATTTTATTTCTTAAAGATATGTAATATTCATCGAGATTATTTTGATTTATATCTAAAATATTTAAGTTTAATGTGTCTTCTGGAGTTGAACGACTAAGTGAGACAGGTATTACATTTAAAGCTAGCTTCTCATCTAATTTTTCATTTAAAATTTTTGACTTAAAGGGAGACATTGGATATGGATGTTTTCTAATAGGTTTACTATCACCTGTGTCTATATTCATATATATTTTATCTGTTCGACCTAAATTATATGTAGTACTAGCAATTGTATTAAAGGAATGAATCTATTATTTGTTTAACTTCAGATAATTCTGATGGATGTAAATATTCTAAGGTACTGAGTTTATTATTTAATTTAGAAATTTCTGATAAATCAGGACTATCTAATAACGGTATTAAGGTATTTGATTTGGAAAAAGCTTCCCAGGAATCATTTTTAAAATTTAAGGTAATTTCAAATTTCTTTGCGAAATCTGTTCCAAAGATAAATGAATGAGGTAAGGTAGGTACTATAAGGCATGTAATGAAACGACAAACTTCGTTTATAAAAATAGGTAAATCTACGGCACCATCAACTTTTTGTGGGGTACCATCAGCGGTAAATAATTTATGTTTTGATAAAGTGAAAATTTTTAGGTTTAAATCTTTAATTAAAGGTATACCAAGGGATCCTATTACAGAAATATTACTTCCAGTATCAAACAATGCAGTGATATCTGTATCTATTAACTTAACTTTAATATAGGGTCTGTTATCAGATGGTTTAGATATAAAATTATAAGGTTCAACATAAAATTTTGTTGGTTTATAAAATTTTTTAACTGTGTTTAACCATTTTAACCAGTCATTATTATTTTTAAATTTAGAAGTAACTAAATTTTTATTTTTAAAGGTAGGAATTAAATTTTTATTTGTTTTATGTATTTTTGTAGCCTTTAGGGAATACGTACAAGATCGACTACTTGTCCTGTACCGACTATTTAGTTTTTTGAACATTTAAGACAGTTATTTATAGTTACTTGTGGGAAACCACATCTGTAGCAAAATATTTTTCTTATTTGTCTACAATTTGAATAGGTATGACCTTGTGGTCTGCAATTAAAACATGTGACTTGAGTTGGTGTAAAATTTTTTAGAAAAGTATTGAGTTCTATGTTTTAGGGGTTGTATTTTATGTAAATTTGTATTTGCTGGATAGTTATTTTTATATTGAGGAAAGGAGGTAACATTATTTTTTATATCATTATTTGTTGAATTTATTTAAGGTATAGAGGTACTAAAATTTTTATTATAATATGTGGTTCTAGGATGAACACTCGTTGATGGTTGAAATTTCATATTTCTTTGCGATAAATAATTTATTTTATGTATCGGTTGTATATTTTGAAACAATTTTTGTTTATTTACTTGATTAGGTAAGATATTAGGTAAGGTATTTTTATTTTCAATAAAAGTGGAGGTATTTGGTTGTTTTTCGTTATCAATTGAAATTGCTAAATTTTTTAATCTAAACGATTCTTGTAATCTTTGTGCAGTTATTATTAATTCTTCTATTGTATTTACAGGGAAATGAGTAAGTGGAGTTATAAAATCTGGAAGTAAATTTTGAACAATTATACTTATTCTTGTCGATTCTAACGGTAATTTTTTAAAACGTCTAAATAAATTTTGCATTTGCATTATATATAGCATTACTGGTTCATCTTGTTTTTGTCTTCTGTTTTTTATTTCGTCCCAAAGTAAATTTTCTGCATTTGGAGGTAAGAAATCACGTTTTAAACGTTCTACAAGAGAAACCCAATCATTTATTATCAGTTTGACTTCCCTAAACCATATAATAGCGTCTCCGACAAAAAATTCCATTGCCGAACTGAAAAGTACTTGTTTTGTTACATTTCTAGTATCAGGAAGTTCAGTAAATTCATATTTGTCTATTTTTTCATAAAGTTCAGCATCAATTAAAAGTGCGGTTGCATAATTTTCATTTTTAAACATTGTAACTTGTTCTTCATCTTCACTATCTGTAATATTTAAACGTTGAAATCTGCCACAAACATGTGCCAGACTGGATTTTATTCTTTTATATACTGAATCTTTACTGTCACCTTCAAATTCGTTTAATAAAATAGTAATAGAATCCAATGTATTAGTTATTGCTTCACAATCTTGCTCAAAAGTTTTTGTATAATTTAAGATATCTTTATGCGGGGGTGGTTTATTTATTTCAGTACGTAATTCACGAGCTAAAAGTTTTCTTTTTTCTTCCATGGACTTCTTTTTTGTATTTATTGACCTTATATTGAGTTCATATTCAAGTTCATCTATTAGTAAATATCCCGCTTTTAAATATTGATCCATTTTTATTTATTATTTTTAAGAAAATAAATATTTAATTTATGTTTATATATTTATTTCAAAAATTTACCTTAAGATACGATTAGATGTTTTTTTAAAAAAGAAATAGCTAAATTACGGGAAGATAAAGTTTTACAATTTTGTGCCACGTGCAAATATGGTGTAGGAAAAAATTTTGGACAAAATGTGGGGTTTGTGCGAAACGTATTCTGACAATAAATTTTAAACAACAATGTCAATAAAAATTTTGTTTGTTTTTGAATAAGAGAATTGTAAAAAAAAGTGCCACGTGTAATCGTGGGCGAATAGAAATATTAAAAAAACAGGTTGGATGCCACGTGCAGGCGTAGGCGTTTATAAATAAAAAAACAAACGTTCAAGAAAATTTGGGTGTCATGTATAAACGTAGGCAGGTATAGAAAAAAATGGTTGGGCACCACGTGCAAGTGTGGGCAGGTATAGAAAAAAGTAATCGTTGGGTGGCAAAGTGGTGAGCGTTAAGGTAGAAATATGTAAAAAAAATAAGCGTTGGGTGTCACGTGTAAACGTAGACAGGTATAGAGAAAAAAAGAAATCGTTGGGCGCCACGTGCACCTTACTCTTTTCTCGATGTTATAAAAAGAGTAAGTGCACGACGAAGTATAAGAAATACTTCGGCACAGCTTGCATCGACCTTTATGGTTTCGGAGGCTGCATGAGACTTAAAATCATCAGGGTAAGGGAAATGTTTAGAGAATATCTGAATGTTAAAATTTAAATATCAAGACACTTGTTTACACAACTGTAAAATAACTTAGAGAAACAAAAGTTAAAATACGATAAGAGAAATTCGACAAAATATGTATATTAATACTTGATTATTACAATTCCAAAGGCATGTATAAGATATATGCTTGTGTCATTAACATTGTAGACATCGCTATATATTTTAACATGATATAATTCACATATTTAATAAAATGTACACGAGAAAATTTCTATAGAGAAATCAAAATAAATAATCTCTGTTTAGAAACTCAAAATTTGTACTTAATGCAGGAGTAAATCAAAAAGTGATCCTAATTCTAATAATGTCATGTAACAAAATGCACATGAAATGAAAGTTCAAGTAATAAACCTTTTCCCCATAAGAAGCTTCATGAAGTTCGAATGTTTACATATTTTTAGGTTATGTATTAGAGAATTTTATTTGAAATCATTTAAGATAAGATTATATATTAGAGAATTCTATTTGAAATCAGTTAAGGTAAGTAAAAGGTAATTGATAATCAATACAAAATATTTGTAGTGACAAAGACAAATTTAAATAGAGGTTAGGCCTCTTTATTTCAACAGAAAAACGATAAGGTAAAAGTTTAAATCTCATACTACCTGTAGTATTAGTAACTGAACTAATACTATTAGTTACTTAATTTATAGGAATCCTTCAATATCCAGGAAACTGAGACATCCTGCGTTGGAGGATCTCCTAGTGTAGGTACAAAACAAACATGTGGTCAACTTCGAATGTTGTCCTTAACAGACTTCTGTTCCATAAAATTAAATTTGTAGATATTTTCAATAAGATAATAACTGAGCAGTAATATGTAAGGTAGTAGGAAACAAAATATAAAATTCTTGTGATGAGTATTTATTTTACATCATCTGGTTGGGCGAACAAGCAACTTTTCCATGTGGAAAATCCAGATGAGAGAAAACACGTCGCCGTGACGCATACTTGACCGGAGAATAAACTGGAGGAGCATATGTTACAGGAGCACCCTAGAAAATTCAGTTGTGTTACAAAAGTGAAAATCTAACACGAGGTGCAAAGGAATATTAAATCCATTAATATCTTACCATCTTTATAAATATTTGATGGGCTTAACGAATAAACAACTTCTTCATCCATTATACAAAACATCTAGAAATATATTTAAATGTTAATTTAGGATTTATAATTAGAAAATTTACATACCAGGTAAACACATGAGGCAAGGTGGAAGTTTAAATCACAAATGTTCAACAGTGCCAGATAAGCAATCAGATATCAGAGAAATGAAAATTTGACACTTCTAATAAATTATTTTCGGCCATCTTCGGGATGGACGATCTCTAGCGATTATTCTCAAGAATACAGAATTTAGAACCACACCAGTTGTGACTTTGGAATAAACACTTCAGAAATAACCAATAGGAAAATTTCATATAGATATATTTATTTGTACTATGTAAACAAATTAGCAACTTGTGGATTAAAACTAATAATCCAGGATTGTGCGAGATAAATTCTTATAGAAAATATATTATATAATAAATAGAGTAATTTTATATTTAAATATAGGTATAAGAATTTATATGCTAATAGTGCCAAGCACAGATGTAACATGCTAAAATATACGCAAAAAGGCATGTTACAACGTAAACAGCACGACATCAATACTTATATCTGTTTGATATTACAGGTGTCAAACTGGATACTCAAGGTGCGTACTAGTTATACTTTTATTCGACAGATGCCACTTGTCAACTACATTTGTTTACATTATAACAATGGTATAATAAAACCTAATTTAACTATGAATATTTCATAAAGTTAAAGTGAATTTAAAACTTAGTAACAAGGTGTATTTCACATTGATTGAATAATTAGACAATATTGATCAATACATTTAAACCTAAACATAGTTCTTACTAAATTAAACATAATTTGATATAACAGCTAACAAGTAAAGTTTTATATTGTCTACCGCTTATTATGATTAAAGAAGGACATTTTAATACTCCAATGAGTTTATAGAAATGTGTTGTTTTTGCTTATCAAAATTCTATACTTGAACTTACTTAGATATGTAACTTGTATAAATCATGCTACTGATTTAAATTTTTTTTTGTCTAAGTGTAATTTTGCCTCTTTTATCGTCTGAGTAGGAAACGTTGTTCATTTACTTACTACATTAATGAATTTTTAAATCTATTCATTCCAATTGTAAGTAGTTAACGGATCCGATTTCTACATGCTATAAATATTGTTGAATTTTTATTAGAACCAAACGTTAAATTCCATTATTAACGTGAAATTTAAAATAAAGAGTTATATTTTCAATTTATAAAAAGATATTTAATGAAAGCTAAGTTACTTTTGCACAAACATTTTTTTGTACCTGAATTATAAATACGTTTAATTTTTGTGATACCATATAATTTGTTAAAGGATATTATGCTACATTATACTTTTCTAAGAAACCTAGAACATTTTTATTTAAAACAAAAAGGTATAAAATTTTTAAGTATATAAAAATACTTTCATAAAGGTTAATATTACAATATATAAAAATACTTACAATATCATGTTATTTTGAAATATATTGGAGGAGCAAACTGCTGCCTCATATGTTATATTTTTAATCTTGTAATTTATTTCAGGTATTTCATCGTTGTAGCTAACTTATGGGTTCTACATTCCCCTTTTCTTCTGAATGTAGTGGCGCTCAATATTTAGTTTAAATTTTTAATATCTACCTCCCCCCACCATGCTTTCTACTGCTTGGAGTAAAGTCTAGAGTAGCTATACTCAACCTGCGGCCCGCGGGCCGCATGCGGCCCGCGGAGGCTTTTTGGTTGGCCCAATTATTAAACTAGGTAGGTACAACTTATTTGTAAACAACTTCAAATTTCGATATCAATAATTTGCTTAAATTGGAAACGCAAACTATCCTAATCTATGGTTGCGCAAACGATACGGAATACGCGGCGCGGGAATCCCCTTAAAGGTCTGTAATCTATGGTTGCGCGAACGATACGAAATACGCGGCGTCGGGAATCCCCTTAAAGGTCTGGTCACGCGCAAACGCGGACGGCGGGGCGACTTGCGAAGCTAAACATTGCTTGTCATGTGTAATGAGACGAGTAGACCATTTTCAAGAAACATAGCACCACATTTCCACCAGCATCCACATTTCCACACACATCTGGACCAAATTTACATGTAAAAACCCACTATAAAGTCTTATTTTAGGAATCTCCTCCACAAAGAGATGAATCACCTCCTTGTGGAATTTTTTACCCCAACCATTTTCATTACGTCACACCCGCATTCTTTCCACCCGCGAGATAAATCTTTCTCCACATTTCTACCCACGAGATAAACCTATCTTGTTTGGTATTAATTAACATTAGAATTTTCTCAGCTACCCAAATTTCTAAGAAGTTTTTAGATAGCACCATCCCCAAGGGAGCTACCCCATTTTTAAGATTTTTTACCTGTAGCGACTTTTGAGCGTCCTTAAACATTTTTTTAGTCATGCGATGCATCTTGTTAGTCTAGAATTTTACGCACAACCCGAAATCTGTAAACAGATTTGAAATCGAACCACGCCCTGCAAAGTTATACCCCTTTAAAGTCCTGATCTTCTAAATTTTGCTCTTTGCTCCACATCTGAACCAAATAGTTTTCTTCGACTAGCCATTGCATCTTTCGAGATAAACCTATCTTGTTTGGTATCAATTAATATTAGAATTTTCTCAGCTACCTGAATCTTTAGGAATTTTTTAGATTGCGCCATCCCTAAGGAGCTACCCCATTTTAAGATTTCTTACCTGTAGCGATTTGACCGTCCTTATAAATTTTTTATACATGTAGCACATCTTGCTAGTCTAGAATTTTACGCACATCCCGAATCTGTAAACAGATTTGAAATCGGACCACGCCCTGCAAAGTTACACATATACCCTCTGCGAGATAAATCTTTCTCCACATTTCCACCCACGAGATAAACCTACCTTGTTTGGATATCAATTAATATTAGAATTTTCTCAGCTACCCGAATCTTTAGGAATTTTTAGATAGCGCCATCCCCAGAGGGCTACCCTAATTTTAAGATTTCTTACCTGTAGCGACTTTTGGGCGTTCTTATAAATTTTTTTTATACATGTGATACATTAAATTAGCTTAGAATTTTATGCAGAATCCGAATCTGCAAACAGATTTAAAACAGGGACCACCCCTTACCATTTTACACACACCCTCTAAATTATAACTTTCGTGCAGCTAATACCTAAAGAAAATCTAAAACAATTCTTAAAACTTTTATTACAAACAATTTTTACTAATACAGTTTAAATTTGTAAACCACATTTCTAAATACATATTTACAATTTTTATTTTAACCTAGAACTCATATCGGGCTATACTTATTAATATTTATTTCTAAATAGAGCACTTTTCCAAAGACCAACCGGACCCACATGTTTCAAATTCCTCTGATTTTGTTCTTATGGTTTCGCTTAAGACCTCGTACATATTTTCCAGATTACTAGAAGACGTTATAACCACATTTTTTGTGTTAAAGGATTTCACATCGGACTTCTCTTCCTCCATTTTGGTATAAACACCGTAGAGTTCGCAATAGACTTTAATTGCTGTATGTTGTATTCTTTTTTTATTTATTAATCGAATAAATCGCTCTTTCTGCTTCCAAAGAAACTCGGGCACTCCATCGTCGACATTGGTATTCTTTATGCGATAGCTAGCCATGCGGTTGTTAAACGCAGTGCTAACCATTTCTACGCCATCGTCGCTAGTAGCGATAACTGTTGCATTTTTATGTTTGTTGCTCCGTAGATGACTGGGGTATGCAGACTTTAACACATCCATGTCGCATACTTTACACATAATTCGTGGTTGTTTCGTACAAGATCCTTTAACAGCTGGCGGAGCTGAACGTTTACGGCTTAATGACATACCGTGCTGTTTTTCCTTGTGTCGCTGTAAGTTGCCCATTCTCGTAAAAGCGATACCGCAAGACCCACAGTTAAAGAACTTTGATGCTGACGGATGTATAAGCTTAACGCTGGACGATGTTACACCACGACATTTGTTCTGGTGTCGTTTGAGAGCATCCCTCCTGGTAAAGTAGACGTCACAGGGCTCGCATTTAAAAACGTTTGCAGGTACCATTTTAGTACAAAACAAAATCCGCACTATAAGACTTGACTTGTAAGCGAACTAACTTATAACTAAAGAGTTTACTCCAGCGTACCTGCTTTATGTACCCTATAGAATGCAAACCGAAGGTTTCCGAAGATACCCGAACGAAGTTGAGGATTCAGCGGGAACTAAATGATGTCATAATCTTGCTGCTCGTCCAATACATTTAGCGCCAATGCATGCACTGGTTCGCTTCGTTGATGGTGCGAATGCCGTTAGTAGAAACATCGGAAACGTCTTCCATGTTATACAGATCGCGTGCATATTAAAAATCCAAAAGAGCGGTAGCACACGCACACAAATTGTGTGCAAGTCGTAGAAGATGCAGTGCTACTATAACCAAAAACACTTTAAACCATTACTAAGAAAATACCAACTTGCTGTCTACAGGATACTTACAACAATTTAATTTTAAATAACTTCTACGTCATATTTTAGGTAGGCTTGAATATTTTCCAAATGAATCACCAAGCGAAAGTATATGCTTAGCGGTATTCAAATTACCCATTAATTTCCCATTTTTACGACCATAGTTAATTATAGATTAAAATTTAATTTGTGTACGTTCGAGCTTCTCGTAAACTAACATATTTTATAGCAACTGTATAATACATGCATACCCCTTCTCTGCGCTACTACTATTCTTGTAATTGCTAGAAAAAGTCACTCTCCTTTTTACTGTTAAGACTGGGCAAAGCACCATTTTTTATACTTTCTATAGCACATCGCGCACTTTTTTGCTGGATAATTAATTTTTGTTTATGTAGGCTTTTACACTTTCGCATAGCGGTCGATCGCACGTATTGATTTCTAGAACCGGTAAGTACTCGATATCCTCCAAATAGAGAATTAGATGCTCGATGTCTATCAATTTCCGATTCCCTCGTAAAAGGTAGAAAAAACTCAGTCAATAATCCATTATACTTCGACCCGCTACCGTTTTGATAATTTACAAACATTTTTCAAACGACAATGGGCCGAGAATTTTTAAACATCCGAGGGATCTTTAAGTCGTGATCAATTACACATCCGAGCTACGCGTAAACTAACATATTTTGCAGCAACTGTATAATACATGCATACCCCTTCTCTGCGCTACTGCTATTCTTGTAGTTGCTTGGAACAGTCAGTCGCCCTTTTATGTTGGGACCGATGCAAGCACCATTCCATACTTTATTTATAAGTGTAGCACATCGCACACTTTTGTCGGATAATTAAATTTTGTTTATGTAGGCCTTTACACTTTCGCTTATTTAAACATCTAATACGATCAATTAACCACTTTGATTATTCTAACGGAGACCAACCATACATTCCGCCAACCGTTCTTTTTAATTCCAACGATCCTATGGGCTTCCACGCACTAACACCTGACGTATTTTTCCTACTATTTGTTAAACAAAACTACCGGTATCGCCATTGTGGACGTAAACAGATGTTTGTGGATGTGTACGAGTATGTAACCATATACATTAACCAGTCTAAGCTATTTTATTTACTCACGAAAACTCTATTTTCTAAACCACAATTAATAATCGCCTTTATAGGTTTAACATTTCTACCATTACCCAATGACTGGTGCTACGTACATGGAAACTTTAATTTCTTATTGGAGAATTCTTATTCTCCCACACACTGCGTAGTTGCATGCCTACCCCTTTTGAGGTATATGCTCGTTATAGGTTGTAAGACCTCGGTTTACTTAACTACAATTCGTGAGACCCCTTTAATCTTTTTAATCGTATCTTTTCGCCTACAATACAGTAGGACTTAACATTACTACCAACAAATTCTAATACTGGACCCCCATTAAATACGTCTTTAATTTTCCTACAACTTTTTTGTTGACAAGTGTTATATTGTATTTATTATACGCGGGTAGTCACTCTTTTAAGATAAATATATTTTGCTAGGTATCAACTAATATTAAATTTTCTAGGGACCCCAAATCTGTAAACAGATTTTAAATAGCCACCCATACAAAGTTATGCCTTCTAAAGACTAATTTTTGCCCATCTTTATTTAACCCATCTTTAAAACCCTTTTTGCTACCAGACATATGCTTTAACCATCTCCCGAGAAATCTAAAACCTGTCCCGCGAATACCACGTGGAGATAACACGTATACTCTGTCAACCAGGATAGAAGCAGGAAGGATTTGGAAGGTGGGCGAAGAACTTAAAATTATGGAATTTAAAACTAATATATACAAATATAAACAACTATCTTAACTTTATGCTCCATGCGTAGATTGTTGTACTATTAGGAATAATGTACCTTTGTCATCTTCCCTCGATAAACTAATTTTATTAATAAGCTGCGTATGCAAATCGTATTTTTTTCCGGATACAAACCCAAACCGAACCCACCAAATAAAGAATTGGATGGGGACTGTTAACATCCCTTCCCTCGTGTACGCCCCACCCCCGACCCCCCATCCACCCGCGCGCACCCTGCCCCTGCCGCTGCCATGGCACCCCTCTCTCGACTGCTATTTCGGGTAACGTCACAGCCTTTTATAAATAAAGAACAATGTTATATCTATTAAAAATGTTTATTCTGACATTATCATAACAAATTTAAAAATATTTTAAATTATTTAAATTAAAACAAAGAACAAGAAGACAGTCCTTTCTTTATGTTTGTTTGAGTGGCTTTAATTTTATCTAATTTTATTCGCAGCTTAAAATTAATCGATACCTCTTCTACTCCTTTTCTAACCAATAGTTTGATACATAAAGACCGTCTAGGTTTCGAATAATGTACCGAAGTTTGCCTCTATATTTAAAGTCTTTGATTCCGACAACCAGATCCATTCCTTCGTGTAATTCTTGCAGCTTGTGACAATCTTTTAATCGCAGCTTTCCACTATATCCTGCATACGTATCTTGAGTTGATCGACTTCTTTCTGTCGGTATTGGAGAAATCCTTTTCTCCACAGACTGTTGCGTATTGCATGTCCACCACTTTTGGGAATATATGGTTGTTATAGGTTGTAAGACCCTCGGTTTTAAATGATCCGAAAGGTTCTTTACTATAAATATACAATGTTTAGCGGAACCCCTTTGCGTGTGGTGTAGCCAAGGTTACGAAACCCGCATTCTTATGTCTTGTTATCTGCCATTTTGATAAATACGTTTTTAGAATAACCTTTTAAAATATACGGATTTACCATCCTTTCGCAAGGAAACATAACTAAAGAGTCTTTCTTACTAACCAAATGACAGCTTGTAAACCAAGATGTATCTAAGTCAGTCCATCGGACATAAAATAATCTTTTAATTCTTCCTCATTTTCTCTAATAAGATGTTCTTTGTCTCCATCTTTGTATTTCGCGTATTGTTGCAGTGTTTTTCCATGTGTCCAATTTTCGCCTTTTGCATCCATTTCCTCTAATTCAGTTGTCTTTTCCTTCCCACAGCGTATGGTATACATAATGGGGCAATTTCCTTTAGCGTAAACGGATAGGTTTACTACCAATATTTACGCGTTGTCGTACAACCTCTGGACGAATGGGCGTATCATAATCCCAATTCCGAAATTACTATTTCTTTTGGAATTGTAAATTGGGGAGATTGTGTAAAATATGTACTACCTGCTTTAATGGCACTTGTGTAAGATTTTTATTTTATCTTGGTTCTTCCTCTACTATCTCCAAATAATTTAAGGAAATAGTTAAAACAAAAAAGCCAATTTTATCAATTTTCCCTTTCCTCTGGTTTTTGGACAACAATTTCAAGCCCCAATTTCTTTGTATTGCCATTCCCCAATACACGCAGGGTTATTATACACTAAACAGCCTATTTTGTAGCTTGTCCGATAGCTTACTCCACATTTTGGCAAGTGGTACCGAGTACATTGGCGCCTTTAGGAAGTATAACCTATCTTCCAATAAGGTTAAACAGTCTTTTAAGGGTTTATACACCCGTTCCGCACTTAAATTAAGCACAGTTGTAATTTTCGCTTCGCGTAATACCATGTTCTTTGGCCAAAGTAGACGCAAAGTTTCCCAAACGTAATCTGGGTAAAAATCTAGTATATGATTGCCAAGTTGTTTATTAACACCCTTGTTATTCACACAAATTTGTTGTAATCTTAATTCTTGCATTGGTTGTTACCATGCAATAATTTTTATCGGTTTTATTCATTTTTCTTTCCCTTATAGCAAAAGTTATGCTTTGTAGTTAAAAATTACACATCTCCATCTTGGCCCCGCAAAATCTTGGGTTACATCCATGTCAAAAAAGAAATAATCTTTTCGACTTCGTCTAAATATCTGGTAGTTCCTCCAATAAAGTTTCCAACCATCTCTAGTTCCACTTTGTATGGAACACATATAGGATTTTGGAATTTTTATTAATGCATTCGGGTCTTCTTTTCCGATAATTTCTTTTACTCTCTCCCACTTTTAGCTTTCCAGAAAACGGAAAGCTTTAACACCATGCCTAGCGAAACAAACTGAACTTTCTTCGTAGATAGCTGTTAAATGCACCACAAATTTCTTTTTAGGATAAACATCCTTTTGTTTGCAGATGCTTGTTCGGTGTCAGAAAGGTCGCAAATTTTAACCAACATTATATTGTCACAAAATGGTTCTGTAATTGGTGTGTGTAGTCCAAGTCAGCATCTTTTCGCCTTCGACATAACAAATATTACCAATATCTGTCACCAGATTATTGTTGCACATATTTTCTGCCAACAGCCATAATCCAAATCGCTCATTTGTCGGTTTCACTTTATTCCCAAGAGTTGAGAAACGTTAATCACCTTGGAGACGCTCATGTTTACCGTTCTAGCTACTATCGAATACTAAATTGAATACGAAAATTGTTCTCTTATGTATTCTACAGAGTGGGGCGTATATTGCCGAAGATAGTCGAATATGTTGTTATCAACTAAGCCGACAGGATGCGCATCGACTATATATATATGATGAATTTAATGAATTGAAATGCCCATATGACCATATGACCCACCACATGGCCATATGACCACATGACCCAATGACATGACCAATGACCATATGACCACATGACCATATGACCAGACCATATGACCACATGACCATATGACCATATGACCATATGACCACATGGACCATATGACACAGACACATGACCAATGACCCATGACCATATGACCTAATTGCTTTTAATGAGTTTTCTTTAAAACCCTTAGCACTAATTGCTTTTAATGAGTTTTCCATTAAAAACAATGTGACCTAGGTTAGATAAAGGAAAAATTAATAGGTTGGGTCAGCGCCGCGGCGTCAATGTCTGTAACAACGCCTGATTAACTGGGAAGATAAGAATTGTGTAAATGAAGAACTCGTGCGTGCAGTGTCATGTCTGGTTAGTGAAAATCTGTGTGTCATGTTTCGCTGAAATGTGTCATGGTCATGCTTAAAGTATGTCGGGGTTATCGTGTCATACGTGACAGTGAGTGGTGTCAACTGTGGAGCACAACGAAGGGTCCGCTTTGTGATTACGTGAGTATGACGTGTGGTCATAATGGTCTGTACTTACTTCGAAGTGGGACGTTGCAATGACGCGGCGTGGGTAAGTTTGCACAGTGAGTGTCGAGCAAATGGCTTGGCTGTGGCAATGTTGGGTGTGTCTGACGGCTGGTGTTTGTGCAGTGACAAGACCATTTTGTTTGGTTGGTGCGACCTGCGGCTTGCAAAATTTTGTTAAAGGGTTACTGGAATCTGATTGCATTGTTCGCCGAATAACGCTACTGTGGCCTAAGAAATCGGAAAGACTCGTGTAAATTCAAATTTTGTTCAGGTGGAACTAATGGATGAAACTGTGGAAACAATGAACGTTCTTTGATGGATGAAGGTGTGACGTTACGGCAGAATGAGAGTGTGGTTGAGGCGTAACTGCGAGTGTTAAGCGGTGACAATGTGTGGTGCAAGGAACTGGTGGGCTGGCAACCGGGGTTGCTGGATTTTGCGTTGTAATGGGCAAGAAATTGCGTTGCGGCAATCTAGTTGTTTAAGGACAAGTTGTCGGTGAATGTGAACGTTGAAGAGTATGTGAAAATGTGGTTGTGATCAGTAACTCTGTTGGTCTGTCGCAGCTGGCGTTCGTCTATGTGGGAGTTGACGTGGTTGCCGAGGAAAGGGAAAGGTGAGTGCTGTTGTTGGTTTGTGTGGAGGAATAAGAGAAATCTTCAATGGGGTAATTTATGACTATCTGATTCAGAATTTGGACATGGTCGTGAATTCGCGTTGGGTTCCGTTTAGCACCCCGTATTGCATCGTTGGTGGAAGAAATGGAGGATAGCGAAGGAGCTGTGAAGCTGCGCATCAATGTTGAAGCTTTGTGAAAAATGAGGAAATATGGTGTGGTGGACCCATGGTTAATGAGCGGTGTGGTCTTTGGTTGAAGAGCTTCCGTGCAGGTTGTCTAAAACGTGTTTATCAAAATGACGAAAAGAACTCAAGGGTTCATGCGTATGCAAGTCACGTATGTTGCTGTAATTCGGATAAAGGGTCTTTTCAATGAAAAAGGGAAAGGCTTTTCGTAATTTTAACCATTTGAAAAATAAAGGGCCTCAAAAAAAAAAAAGCCTAAACAAAAATAAGGAAATGCTTGTGCTTAAATATTAAATTTGTTATGTTATGTCGATAAACTTTATAATGTATATACTTGTTCTTTTTATAAAGGCTGTGACGTTACTAGCAGTCGCATGGGAGGGGCTGCGCGCATGGGTGCGTGGGGCAGGGTGGCATGCGAGGGTGCTCATGGGCTGGGTGGTCTGGGCGTACCGAGGAAGCGGATGGTAACGTCACCAAGCTCAGTTTTGGTGTGAGTACTGCTGCGTATGTTCGGTAAAGACGATTTGCATACGCGGCAATAAATTGGTTTATCGAGGAAGATGACAAGACTCACTAATGTAAACAATCTAGCATGGGTGTAAGATTAGATGTTGTTAATTTGATATTTGGTTTTAAGATTCCATAATTTTAAGTTCTTCCCACCTTCCAAATCCTTCGGCTTCTATCCTGGTTGACAGAGTATACGTGTTATCTCCACGTGGTTTGCGGACAGGTTGATTTCTCGGGAGATGGTGGGCATTGTCTTGGTAACGGGTTTTGGTTAAATAAAGATGGGTAAAAATTGGTCTTTGTAACTTTGTTGGGTCTTTTAAAATCTGTTTACAGTTGGGGTCCCAAAATTTAATATTGTTGATACCTACAAAATTATTTATCTTAAAAGTGACTGCGTATAATAAATACTATAACACTTGTCGATAAAGTTGTAGGAAAATTAAAGACGTATTTAATGGGGGTCAATTAGAATTTGTTGTGTAATGTGTCTACTGTTGAGCGAAAAATCGATTGTTAAAGGGGTTCACGAAGGTGTTAAAGGGCCGAGGGTTCTTCAACTATAACGGCTTCCAAAAGAGGTGATGCACTGGCAGGGCGGGGAATAAAATTTCTCTAATAAGTTAAAGTTTCCATGTCTAGCAAGGTCATTGGAAATGGTAAAATGTTAAACCTATGGCGTTATTGTGTGTTAATAGTAGTTCCGGACTAAATAAAATAGCTAACAATTAATGGTTTCTCGACCATCCAACATCTGTTACGTCACAATGGCGAACGGATTTGTTTAACAAAGTGGAAATCGTGGTGTAGTGCGACAGATCGTTGGTTCAAAGAACGATGCGGGAATGTATGGTTGTTCCGTTAGAATAATCGAAAGTGGTTAATTGATGTATTAATGTTTAAATGACGAAAGTGTAAGCTCATAAACAAAATTTATTAACCGACAAAAAGTGTGCGATGTCTACATAATAAAGTAGGAATGGTGCTGCACCCTGTATAAAGGACTGATTTTTAATAGCAGTATGCAATGAGAGCGTATGCATGTATTATACACCATTGTTGCTCTAAAATATGTTGTTTACGAAGCTCGAACGTGCACAAATTAAATTTTAATCTATAATTAACGACGGTCGTAAAATTAGAAATTAATGGGTAATTCTAATACCGTTAAGCATATACTTTCGCTTGGTGATTCATTTGGAAAATATTCAAGCCTACCTAAAATATGACGTAGAAATTATTTAAAATTAAATTGTTGTAAGTATCTGTAGACAACAAGTTGGTATTTCTGTAATGGTTTAAAGTGTTTTTGTTATAGTAGCACTGCATCTTCTACGACTTGCACAAGTTGTGGCTACCCTTTGATTTAATTGCTGCGACGTATAACATGGAAGACGTTTCCGATGTTTTACTAACGGCATTCAGATGACGAAGCGAACCGGATGCATTGGCGCTAATGTATTGGACGAGCATGCGAGGATTATGCTCATTTCGTTCCCGAACCAAACTGTCGTTGGTGTATTATCGTAAACCTTCGGTTTGCATTCTATAAGGCAAATCGTACGTCGAGTAAGCTTTAGTTAGTTCGATTACAAGTTTAACCGTGACTATGGTGCGGTTTTGTTTTACTAAATGGTACCTGCAAACGTTTTTAAATCGAGCCTGTGACGTCATTACAGGATGTCTCAAACGATCTCAGAACAAATGTCGTGGTGTAATATCGTCCAGGTTGCTTATACATCCGTGCACTAAAGTACTGAAACAACCGGATTCCTTGTACGAAATGCGCGTGAAAAACAGAGATGAAGGTGTTAAAGTTGCATACCATGGTAACCTTAATAGCCAGCAACCATAATTAAGGTAGGTCAGTAAGCAATATTTAATTGCTGTTAATTGACAATTGCATTTTAGAAATTCGTTGACTGTTAGCGTTATTGTAATAACCGCATTTGTTTAGGAAGAACTTTACAGCTTAATTTTCACATGTTCGTTAAAATCTAAAAATATTTGTTGGATTTACAAATGAATAACACATTGGAAGTTTCCGGAATTTGCGTTATAATGCTACTACCGCGTCACGTAAGGTAATTTAGGATTTCAATAGTAAATAAAGACCCATTTACTTACACCGTCATTAATAAGTTGAACCAGTAACTTAGCGATCTGGTTTATTACATTTTGTTGATTCTGAAATTATAGGTAGCTGAATGATGTCATACACAAAATTTCTAATCTAACATACGATGGCTGGTATCTAGCGAAAGTGTATGCAGGCATTTTCAATTACGAATGCATATCTTCTTTCATTACAGGAGAAATTCCATAGATTTCATACCATTATTAACCTACGAAATCTCTTTACACCAAAAGTCGACCTTGCCATTTCTAACATTATTGTTAAGCATGTCAATTGGAATTTTGGATGCGGTAATTTCTTGTATTAAAGTAAGACTTAGTTAAATAAAGTGTAATTTAAAATTCATAAATGATTGTATAGTCAGTTATTGCAATTGAAAACACATTCAGGGAATAATTTATTTGCTCTATATATTTTACAGTAGCGTTTCCGAACAAAACTTTCTGCTTTTAATTAAATTTCCTTTGTTCCCGGCGGCATGTGTTTACCTCCACGTGGTGTCGCTGGACGGTAAAACATATTGTTAACAACAATATGTCTTATTGACTGAAAACACGTCTCCTCTTTTTTACATTAATCTCTTTTTGTTACACCTCTATTTTAAACAACCCATTAATCTTTTTTTTTGTTACAGGTTAAACTTTCGGCTACACACAGGAAATAATGCTATACTTTGTAAAAATTGTAATAGTTTATTAAACTGTAAATTGGATAAATAAATTATTAAACTTTTGTGTTCTTAATTTTTGTGTTGGTTAAAGCATATACCTTGGGTAGCGAAAAAGGTTTTAAAAAATGGAGTTAAATATATACGAGCAAAAGAGCTTAAAGTATAACTTTGCAGGGCGTGGTCCGATTTCAAATCTGTTTGCAGATTCGAATTCTGCATAAAATTCTAAGCTAACAAGATGTATCGCATGACTAAAAAATTTTATAAGAACGCTCAAAAGTCGCTACAGGTAAGAAATCTTAAAATTGGGGTAGCTCCTGGGGGTGATGATATCTAAAAAATTCTTAGAGATTTGGGTAGCTGAGAAAAATCTAATATTAATTGATACCAAACAAGGTAGGTTTATCTCGAAAGATAAAAAATGGCTAGTCGAAGAAAACTTTTGGTCCAGAATGTTAGCAGTAAAAATCTTAAAATAGGTTTATCACGTGGGAGGAAATGTGGATGCTCATTTATCTCGAAAGATAAAAATTTAAGATATATTTATCTCGAAAGATGAAAAATGGTTAGTCGAAGAAAACTTTTTGGTCCAGATGAGTGAGGAAATGAGGGATTCTGGAGGAAATGAGGCGGTGATTACGCCATAAATACACTACTGAGACGTGTGTTTTACTAATTGGCAAGTCGCCCCGCCGCTCGTGTTTGCGCGTGGCCAGACCGTAAGATCCATGGACCTAAGTGCGTGTCGCTTTGATTGTCGATCGAAACTAAACTTGTTATAAATTTAATCTAAATTATTAAACTAAATTTGTGTACGTACCCGCGTCCTCTGCCAAATAATAGTTTTGTTTTGTAAATTAAGTATACCTATTATTTTCAGAATAATGTCAGGAGTGTCGTCGAAGTATAAAAGAAAAATATCAAGTGAAAATAGATTGTTTCAAGATGAGTGGGAATCTGATTATTTTGTTGTGCCAAATAAAAACAACGCAGCTACTTGTTTGATATGTCGGGAAAGTATCATATTGAAGAAATACAATATTTCTCGTCATTTCACTTCAAAACATAAAGATTTCGACGAAACGTTTCCTCCCGGATCGTCTTTGAGAAATGAGAAATTGAGTTTTTTTAAGAGGTCATTGCATGAGCAACAAAATGTTATGTTCGCGGCATTATCACAAGACTCGGCGGTAACAAAAGCATCATATAAATTTCTTACATTCTTGGTAAGCATATGAAACCATTTACCGATGCGGAAATTGTAAAGGAATGCTTTATTAGTGCTGCTAATATACTTTTTGATAAATACAGTAACAAAAAACAAATAGTATCTGATATAAAAAAAATACAGCTTTCGTATTCAACCTGCACCAGGCGTATTGAAGACATTTCTAAATTTATTTCCGATGATATATTAAAAAACCTAAGAAGATGCAAGTATTTCAGTTTAGCATTTGATGCCAGCACCGATATTTCAGCAACATCGCAGTGCTCGGTATTTGCTAGATATTGTACAGAAAACAATGAAATTCATGAAAACTTATTAAAATTACTGCCAATGAAAGGTCAAAGCCGAGGCACGGATTACCTTGATACTATTTGTAATTTTTTAGAACATCATGAAATTGATGTGCAAAAAATCGTGTGTTTGTGTACAGATGGTTGTCCTTCAATGACTGGATCCAAAAATGGCTTCATTTCATTATTTAAGAAAAAATATAATTGCAGCAATTTAATAACATTCCATTGTATTATCCATCAAGAAAACTTGGCGGCCCGTGCTGTACAACCAGAAATAGAAGCTGTAATGAAAACAGTTATCAATATTGTCAATTATATACGAGCAAAAGAACTGAACCATAGAAAATTTAAAACCCTTTTTGAAGAACTGGGAAGTGAGCACAGCGACGTTCTTTTGCATACCTCGGTGCGATGGCTTAGTAGAGGAAAGGTTTTGGAAAGGTTTTTCATTACGCCATGAAATAATTGTATTTTAGAGCAAAAAATAAGGGTACCCAGAATTACAAAACGATGAATGGTGGTGTCTTTTAGGTTTTCTATGTGATATTACGGAAAAACTAAACAATCTCAATCAGAGTCTACAAGGCGAAAATAACATAGTGACCAATATGGCAAATAAAGTGTTTGCATTTGAGGAAAAGCTAAGTATTTATTATAATGAAATACAGAACAAACAGCTGCACAATTTTCCAACTATTATAAAAACCAGCGAGGACGGTATTAACATTTCAGAAGAAAACTGCTCCATAATTTCAAATTGTATAACTGCACTATTAAACGAATTTCAAAAAAGGTTTCAAGATCTCAGAAAAATAAAAAATTGTTTGTTACTTGTAGAAAATCCATGGCATTTAAAGACACCAACTATTTCTGAGTTGGCTTCAGTTTTAAATTGTAATTACTGGAGTTGTTTGATGAATTTATTGATTTTAAAATGACACCAACCTGGAAGTAATTTTCAAAGAAAAAGGGAAAAAGGAATATGTGGAATTTTGGAGCATTGTTCCAAAATATAAAAGCGTGCAAAGATGTGCCCAAATAATGCTAACATTTTTGGGTCAACGTATGTGTGCGAATCATCTTTTTCAAAGATGAAATACACAAAGAGTGTATATAGAAATAAACTGACAGATTCCCATTTGGATGATATAATAAGAGTAACATGCAACGACAAGCCAGATATTGATAAAGTTTTAAAAAAATGCTCTCAGTTCCAAAAGTCTCATTAGATATACATATAAGTAAGTAAGCATCTTTGTTAAAAGTTCTTTTTTACATTAAAATAAATAATTCATTAGGTTGATATTACTTTTTCATTTATACACCTAATCATTTTTTACTTGCGGCCCGGGCTACCGTGACTGAAACGTGTTTGTGGCCCCTATAAAAAAAAGGTTTGAGTATGGCTGGTCTAGAGCATAGCACCGGTAATACCAATTACCTATATAAGGTAAAGGGTAAAAGCATACTAAAGCTGCAATATTAATTCATTACAATGCCTTGGATTTAGGTTACATAAATTACTATATCATACCCTGTGTGCTATTATATAGTCTCGTCCTGCAATCAACAATACAAAAAATATATAAACCACACTTTCATATGTATTTATTCCATCGGCTTTATTACTACATCATACTTTTCTAATCAATTCGATAGACTTTACGGTACGTCAACGTATTTGCTTCATAACTCATCCTACTCATTCTATAGGAACGCTAGGATTGCTAGAAGGGACGAGAGTCAGTTTAATTGACTAATTCCAAACGTAATGGGTAATTGCTATGCCCGTGATGTATTACGAACCCTGACAAAAGGACAGAATTTCATGAGCACTGAAAATATTATCTACCCCAGGCGTTGCCTGAAATTGTATTTGCTTTATTAAGAGCATTGAGCATTTGATACAATATGTACTAGCGGAAATTATAAATAGTTGTTTTTGTAGTATTGAAACTACTTTAAAACGTTGAATTAGAATGGCTACAGATGTGTTGTGTACCGTTGCTGTGAATAAATCCAACTTAACAGAAATTGAAATCAAGGGTTTAACTTAAGGTACCTTAAAAAGTTAAAGTTTATTGTATTGGACAGTTATGACTCATTAAGCAGTTGACCCTTCGAGGCACTTTTTCATTTTAGTTCACTATCGAGAAAGAAGGGAGCAAGTGTAAAAATAATTATCATTATAGAAGGACTTTTATCGAGCACTCAAAAAAATTGTTACGTTTTTTTTCGTGGCAGCCACGTTGGGCGCCAAAGTTATGTTACGTTGGCTCGTAGCCGTGCGTAACAAAAAGAAAATCAAAGAAGAAATGACCGGGCTCAGTCGGAGATTAGGGAGGGTTGTAGAAAGCAGACCAACATACAATGTACGCGGCTGTAAGGAGTTAGTGATAAAACCTGCAAGAAAAAAAAATAATTAAGCAAACCTGAAATAAAGAAAAGAATAAGCATAGCAGCAATGATAAGTCTAAATTATTCAGTACTTTGTAGAAGGTAAGAAAAAAACTGTTTGGATAATCTATATAATATAATCACGATAAAAGCATTATAAAAATTTTTATTACAAAGTGAGGTAATATTGGGGAGTAGCAGAAACGTTTCCTCACACACCAATTAAACATAGAGACAAAATGTTAACAAAAGATAAATAGGTAAGACACAATAGATATGAGTAATTCAGTAGGATTGACTTCTTTTTTTTTCTTAATAGCAGGCAAGTCTATTGTAAAAGGTATCAGAACGACAAATATATGGTAAAGCAACGGATAGATATTTAAAGTAATAACAAGTAGTCCTTCAGCAACGTTTCCTTGCAACGGAAGTGTGAGATTCACGATGTCCTGCACTAACGAAGCACTTCACCCTTGACACTTGAGGGTGTTGATGGAATTTCTTACACTTTACACTAATCACACCTATGTATTTCACTGGTGTTAGCAGCAGACATTATCACGCGTCGGAACTATGTAGCCTTGATAAATTTTTTGGTAATTCTATTTCCTAAGACAATAATTTCGAAATACTCTGAAGCACTAGTTTAATTTCAACTGGGACCAAAGGTATATTATTTTCATACACATCCCAAAAAGCAGTGAGAAATTTCAACCAATACCTTTGTAAGCCGGTAATCTGTTATATTTCACCAATAACGAAATTTGCGCAAGCAATGATCTATTTTAGATTCTTTGTTGTTAGAAAATTCAGAAACTACAGTATCACTGTATTTAAACAATCCAAAGTATGCGCCACTCCGAAAAGAAAAAAAGGACCGCAAAACTAGATCGCACACACAGTTTTAATATCAAAAGACAAAACAACTAAAAAGAACCATAATGGGTAAAGCACGTGTATCACTTAAGTACGTCCGTCAAAAGGTTCCGTAAAACACTTTTGTACAGTTAATATACAATTTTTATTTCACAAGAAAACAACTAAAAAAAATTGTGCCGTGCTCGTACATGAACAATACGAAAATTAAATCCCGCATTCTCACTAGTCAAAGCAAAGAGGAAACAGTATTTTTAACGTACTTAGTATATCGGAATAAAGAACAAAACACGACTCTCCGTCTGTTTATTCAACTCGTTCTATTACAACTTCTTATCGTCTCTTATCTAGACCCGTATATTCACATAAGCAACAAAATTTATACGAACCGCAAGTCAAGGACGATGCAATTTATAATCAATTACAAGCGGTTTATAATTTTCAATTTATCTATCTTTAAATTACTACACACGAGTTAATAAATATAAAATATAGAACTATTCATTGTAGAAAGGTACTTACGAATTGAGTATAAAAGCGAAAAATGTTAAAACTATAAAAATTGCCCGTTACAACATGGTATATTAAAATGTCGCAAGTGTTTATAATCACATAGTTTCTAGTTGAAATATTATCTCCATAAGGCGATCCACGAGAGCCAAACTGTTCTTGCTCATCATCAGGTCTTCAGTCCTAGAACTGGTTAGACGCGTACTCTCATTGTTTCTTATTCTGAGCTAACCTACACATTTCCCTGAATTTTCTGCATCTTTTACCATCTGCGTGCAATGGTCTGATCTAGGTCTACGTCTACCTCTTTCTTCCTCTCTCTACTTGTAATATATCACGCACTGTTTCTCAAAAATGCCTCAGAACGTATTCTGCACTTCTATTCCTCCATTTTTTGTTTTCCACAGATATCTTTATTTCCCTACTATTTCTATAAGCTCTTTCTTATTTGCTACCACAAGTACATTAAATATTACCTTTGATTATCACGTTACGGTATTCCGTGTGGACAAGAAAGAAAAAGTCAAGTAAGCAAAAAAATTAGCCCGCACTGAGTACCGCAACAAAAAAACGAACAAGTATCCAAATAAGTAATGTCGTGCTAGCTAATACGTTGCAGATCGGGGTGGGTCAAACAGAAGGAAAAAGAAAACCTCAAGTAAGCAAAAAAATTAGCCCGCAACAAAAAAAAATGAGAAAGTCTCCAAATAAGTTGGGGAAATGCGGGATATTGGGGACGCGTTTAGTTTGGGACAGTTAAATTTACCGCCAAGAAATCGTATGATTGTTTTTATACCAACTCACTAGGTGGCTTAAAGTCGTATATTCACAATACTGTATTAACATTCGCTTAGTGGTCAACACTTGTTGAGGAATAAAGTAAGCGAATGTTTACATATGTTTTTGTAATTTTTGTATTTTACATGCTTTACTTAATTAAGTTATTATAAATAAAGTTTCAAGGGTGAATTTTGTTAAATAGTTAGGCCTATATATTAGCTGTTTTTTGGTGCTACAGTGTCTTTTTAATTCTAACCTCCAATTTTTTGCAATCAAATTTTTTTAACACACCTGTCGTGTAGGGAAGTCTGAACCGTTTGGTATAGGGAGCTTTGGAACGACCCAAACCACCCACCAACTTATCATGTGTGGTTGTAACACCTCTATTTACTTGTTTCAGTTAATCGAATATGCCACATAAATAAGTAAAAAAGGGAAATCGTGAGGTTTTGTCTCAAAACCTTATAGATGATGTCATAATTAAGGTTAAAAGTGGTAGGGGGATAAGGCCAACAGCCCGTAAATATGGAATTTCAAAGAGCACATTGTTCAGGTTATCAAAAAACAGTGTTTTTAAAAGAATTAACTGTTCAACCAAACATTCCAGTAAGCAAGTTTTTACAAAGACCCAAGAAACTATTGTTAGCAGACTATTACATTCTGGCATCAAAACTTCACTATGGTTTAAACAGAAAGGCAGCTCTAAAATTGGCATACAACTTTGCAAAATACAACAAAATTGAATATCTAAAAGCATGGGATAAAGGAGAGAGTGCAGCAAAAGACTGGTTGAGTGGATTTTATACCAGAAATCCTAATATATCCTTGAAAAACCTGAGGCGACTAGTTTAAACAGGTCTACTAGTTTCAATAAAAATAATGTCAATAAGTTCTCGAAAATTTAAAAGCTATATTAGAAAATAAAAATATTAGACCGGAAGACATATGGAACATTGACGAAACGGGCTTAATAACAGTTCATAAACCAAAGAAAGTTTTAACTCATAAGGGGTGTAAACAAGTTGGTCAAATGACGTCCGCAGAACGTGGTTCTCTTGTAAATGTTTGCTGTATTGTAATTGCCATTGTACACTCCATCCCTTCATTTTATATATTTCCAAGAGTAAATTTCCGAGTTATTATGATAAAGGGTAAAATAAATAACCACCTATTTTAAATTGACTTCAACTTATTCCCATACTTTGTGTTACAGGTGGACCAACAGGCTGCAAGGGCGCGGCTCATCCAAGTGGATGGATGACTGGAGAAAACTTCATAACTTTTTTTAAGCATCCAAAAATAGGCATGTATTAATAATTTTCGACAACCATGACAGCCACATCCAGATCGATGTAATAAATTTCGCACGTAGAAATAATGTAATTTTACTCACATTACCGCCTCACAGCAGTCATAAACTGCAGCCGTTTGACATTTCTGTTTATGGTCCATTCAAAACCTATTTTAATTAAGCTGCAGAAAGCCTATGCTGAGGCAATCGGGCAAACCCATCCAAATATATGACATACCAGAACTTTCAAAAGACGCAACGGCAAAGGCATTTACGCCTTCAAACATAGTTAGCGGTTTTAGTCAGACGGGAATCTACCACTTTAATGAACATACATTTACAGATTACGACTTTTTGGGGGCTTATGTGACTGATCGTGATTAATCAACTTCCTCAAACGATTTAGTTTTGCAACCCAACATGCAACGAAACGATGTAGATATCGCTCCTAAGCCAGGTGAGAACTCCCAAATAATGACAGCCACTTCAGCTGATTCTGACATTATCAGTCCAGAAAAAATTTTACCGTTTCCCAAAACAACACCGCGCATTAAGAAACATAGTGAGCGAAGGCCCGAAAGAACTAGAGTGATTACCGAAACGCCCGAAAAAAATTAAATTGAGGAACAACAAACAGCCAGGAACAGAAAAAAGAAAATTGAAAACCAAAAAAGCACTACAAGAAGATTAACATCAGGATCAAAAGAAGAAACGAAAGTTATGGAGAGTTCTTCATCAGAGGATGAAAATTTGAACGAAAAAACATTTGCAAAGATAGCAGCTCAGATGTAGATTTTATTAGTGATGAAGAGGAGGTTTTGCTTGAAATTAATGTAAAAGACAGAAAATATTCGCCAGGAGAATATCTTCTCGTAAAGTTAAAAGTAGAAGGAAAAAAAGAAAATTTTATTCATTATATTGCTAAAATTTTGAACTTCACAAGTTCTCCTTTCATATTTAAAGTAACCGATCTGCGCAAAAGTTCCAAAACAAATGAATTCTATTTTTCTGTTGAGGTGGCCACAGATGACATATCAATGGACCAAATCGTTGGAGAGTTGAATGAACCAATTTCCAGAGGTTCAAGTAAAAGTATTAGTAAATACTTATATCTGTGAGAAAATTTAAGTGACTATGCTTCTGCTATGCGTTAATCTTTTATAGAGTCCCAAACCTCCCATCTAGTTAGTTCAACCTCCCCCATGTGGGGAGATTTAGGACACTTTTAACTTTTTTTAAAAACCTGACCCAAAATTTGTGGCATGTAGTTTTTTAAGAATAAACTTATGCTTTATGTTCACAAATGTTAACGCTTTAATATACCTATACTTTAATATTTATATTTTAGTTTGATAGTTCTCAAAACGATCCTTTAAGAAAATCGTCTAAAATCTCCCGCCTATCCCCTAATGTCGTGCTAGCTAATACGTTGTAGAGCGAGGTGGGTCAGACAGAGAGAAAAAAAAAACCTCAAGAAAGAAAATTTATTTACAAACCCATAAGAAATCAACATGCTATAAACAGGAAAACCAACTCGCATAGAAAACATATATCCACCATATCCCGGAGGATTTACATAGTGCAAAAATTTCTCAAAATAGTTAATCATTTCTTTATTTACCTTAACCTAGTTTTAAGCTCAGTTTTACTATGTGCATAAACAAAAATTAAGAAAACAATGTCGTGGTCTGTTTTCAGTTCAATAGTTACCCAATCTTAAATATTAATAAAAGGATTTACTTATAATTTTTTTACAGCTTTGTTTGCAGTGGACATTTGCCGCTATACACTTGTATGATGACAGCTGATGACACAATACATAAATGCAGACAACAGAGATGACTTATTTCTATCATATTTGTCTTAAGAGTTAGGTCTTCGATTTTGCTTTGTAAACCATTATCTGTTAAAATACTTGTACTGATGCTGATAATAACGATGACGCCAAGATTTATGGCTGATTAATAGATAGTGACTCATGGGTTACAGCATTTTATAAAGGGCTGGTGCCTTTAAGAACTGTAAAAGCTGCATTGATTCTACATCTGTTCCTGAAAGAACAACCTTGGCCGAATTTGAATGCAAGTACTGTTGTCATGTTGGCTAAATTTTTTGCATTCGCACAGAATATGTTTGACTGTCATAGAAACATGGCATACAGAGCAGATTGGTCTGCTGCTACCTTGTAGTAGAGACATGGATGTCAGATTTGTATGCCCTATTCTTAAGCGCGGTATTACCACTAGTTCTCTTCTTTTTAGCTTAAGAGCTGTAGTTTTACATAATTGGTCGTTATACAGATATTTGAACCACTCGTCTGTCTGGTCTAGCCATTGGTTTATAAGTTTTCTTTTAATAGACGTTATGAAATCTTCAGCGGTGATAAAATCTATATTTATATTGGGGTCGTTTGCAGCAGTGCGTGCAGAGCAGTCTGCCGCCTCATTTCCCCTAATACTATCGTGGCTAGGACACCAAATAAAAATATGTTTTTTTTTGTTTCTTCAAGTCTTGCAATTAATGATAATATATTCTTAGTTAGCAGCTTGCAAATATCAAATCTTTCTATTACTAATAGCGCACTTAGAGAGTCTGTGTATACTACTATTTTGCTCATGCTTTTATTTTCCGCATACCTTAACGCTTACCATATTGCATACAGTTCCGTAGTGAAGCGGCTGGAAAAAAGGGTGTAGGGTCTACGAGTGCGTGGCATCTTCTATTGCGATTGCACTACCTGCGCTATTACTTGTTTTTGTGCCGTCTGTAAATATAACTGTAGCATTTTGGTATTCGCAGAGTACTTGTAGGAATTTGACTGAAACCAATATTCGAGATCTTCTCATTCTTTTTATATTTGCGTAATCTAATCTAATGGTAGGGCATTGCCAGAACCAATATGGTCGCTCAGAGACGAATTTTTGGTACCCATTTGGCATACCAATATTAAGCGATTGAAGTAATTCCCTAACTCGTATATTTAATGGTCTAGTGATTGTTTTCCGAGTTGCATATAGCGTTTCATATTCGGTGTTTTGTAAGCAATTGTAGAAAGGATGCTGCTGTTGAGACCATATGCCAACGCTATAATTCACCAATTGGAATTTCTTACGATATTCAAGCGGAGGAAGGTTAGCTTCGCCATTGAGAGCTGCTACAAGGCTAGTACGGAAAGCACCAGTGGCCAGACGAATTGCTTTTGATTGGATAGGGTCCAGTATCCTAAGGGAGCTTCTGGGTGTCTCCGAGTATATTATGCTACAGTAATCAATTCTGTTCAAAATTATCATTTTATAAAGGTTGAGGGTAACTGACCTGTCAGCTTCCCAGTTGATGTCGACTAAGCATCTTAGAATATTAATAATTTTTTTGTATCGTATAGCGAGTTTTTTTATATGAGGCTTCCACTTCATTTTTCTTGCAAGTATCACGCCCAGAACTTTGAGAGTAGGTACACATAAGATAGCTACCCTTTCTATGCTCAGCTGAGGATCAGTGTTCCTTACGCAATCTACAAAAATGAATGCATTTGCTTGTCTCCCGATAGCTGAAAACCCAGGCTGTTTGCTTTATTTGATATTCTTCGTATTGCCTCTTGGAGGACCTTTCTATTTCTAACATCGATATATCGGATTGGACGATTACCAAGTCATCTACGTATATTGACCTGCATATTCTTTCAGGAATAGCTGCTATTACGTCGTCTATTACGATTACAAACAATGTCACACTAAGTGTGGATCCCTGCGAAACTCCATTTTCTAAAAAAGCGTTTGCGAAAAAGAGTTCTCTACTTTTACTTAGAACTGGCGATTTTTGTGTACATTCTGGATGAATAACGGCAGGTGTGCGCGGAGTTCCCACTCATGTAATTTTAGGACTATAGCGTGCCTCCAAGTACGGTCATAGGCTTTTTCAATATCAAAAAAGACTGCCACTGTGCGTTTCCTTTCTGCGAAGCTGTTTTGAATACAATGTTCCAGTAGAGTTAGTTGAACAGCTGCCCATCGATGTTTTCTGAACCATGCATGAGCAGAAGATAGCATGTTGTGTTTTTCTAAGAGCCATACTAGTCTACTGTTAATAATGTTCTCCATTATTTTACAAAAACAGCTTATCAGGGATATTGGACGGTAGCTGTTGCCAGTGTAGAATCTTTTCCTGGTTTAAGGATAGGTGTGATAAAAGCCTTCCGCCATGAATCTGCAAAACTACTTTTCGTCCAAATTTTATTAAATAGGTTCAAGTTTCCAGATCATTCTTTTTCAGGCTACGAAGCATTTAGTATGTGATTCCATCCGCGCCAGGGGTACAATTACTGGCATGTTTAAGAGCTGTTTAAAGCTCGGACATAGAAATTTTTGTATTATATGAAAAGATTCTTTTATCTTCAAAATCCAACTTAGATTTTTTCCTATTTAACGCTTTATAGTTATCCGAAGAACTTGAGAGTTGAAAATGCTTTGCGAGAGCATTTGCGATACCTAGTTCGTCTGTAATTTGCTTGTTTTCAACGATTAAAATTGGGGATGGACGAGGAAATATTTTACCCGAAATCGTTCGTACTTTGTGCCAAACGTTCGTAATGGAAGTCTCACGAGTAATGGAAGATACGTATTCTTTCCACAATTTGTTTTTATTCAGAAGAATAGTTCGTTTAGTAAGTGCGCATTGTCGTTTAAATGCAATTAAGTTTTCTAAAATTGGGTTTGCCTTAAAGACACTCAAAGCTCTCTTCTTTAAATTTATAGCATTTTTGACGTCACTGTTCCACTAACGCACAGGTCTTTTTTTAGGCACGTATGTTGATTGTGGGATTCACTGCTTGACTGCAGTCATTATAGTATTAGTAAATATTCGGACAGTTTCATCTATATCGTCTGAGATTCTCAACGGTTGTACAGTTTCCATAAATTTTTTACCGTCAGCTTTATTGTATCTCATTCTTGACCCTATGGGTTTTTTGTGGGTACTTGGTAAGGCGATTGAAATAGGAAAATGGTCCAAAAAACGATAATTCTGAAGCACTCACTATTGAAAATGAGATGCAATGGTAGGGGAGCAGATTGATAAATCAATTGATGAAAGATTGCATGATCTCGCGTTTAGGTATGTCCCCGTTCCAGTGTTTAGGACCACTAGAGAGTTATCGGTGACAATTTGTTCCGGAACTTTACTGATGCGCTTATGTGAGTGGATCCCCATAACGGATGGTGAGCATTAAAGTCCCCCAAAAGGAGGGAAGGTTTAGGTAGATCAACTATAAGATTTTCAAGATCAGCTCTCTGCCAGTTTGTGTTGGGCAGGTAGACGTTGCACAGTTAGTTTGGAAGGTTTATATAACTGTATGGCGATTGCCTGCATCTTAGATTTTAGAGTGAGTCGAGTTGATTGTTTGCTCTCTTTCACTGATATAGCGACTCCATCTTTTGCTTTTTTCCGGCGTATTGAATCTTCTCTATAAATTATGTATACCTTTAAACTAAATTTTGTGAGGGGAATAAAGTGGGTTTCTTGTAAACATACTAGTAGTGGAGATATTTCTGCCAGCATGACTTTTAATTGCTGTAAGTGAAAAACACAGCCATTACAATTCCATTGGAGCAAATAATCCATGGTGTAGATTCGAAAGAAAGAGACATAAAAGTTTTAGGGCTTGCTGGCGTTAGCACAACAAAAATAATAGTTACTCATTCGTTTTACGTGACACATCTTTAGTCCAGCCTGGTTTTTTTCTTTTAATGTTTTAGTTTTTGAGAAGAGCTTGATTCAATGGTCTGATCTTTAGAGGATTCATAATCAAGGTTTGGTGCAGGGAATTCTGGGACGGTAGCCGATATCTCAGCGCTGAAGAGGGAGTCATCAAGCGGCCTTTTAACTTGGAAATTTGGAGGGTAGTCTTTGTTTTGCAATTTTTGATCAACTACAGCAATATCTTGGCCTGTTTCAGTAAGTGCAGAAGTTGATTGAGTTGCTGGGGTACAGTGCTCTAGACTCGGCAATTGTTCTGCAGTGCCTGATTTCAAATTTAGAATAAGAGTTTTAATAAGATCCATCTGTTCTATCATCATACTTGAGCAAACCAGTTTTATTTCGCAAGTAATTTCCTTTATAATTTTATTTACATTTAGCGCTGGTGTCTTTGTGGGTTCTGGATAGGACATTGGCAGTTGGATATTTGACGTCATCTTTACTTGATTTTTTGCTTTGCGTAAGATATCTTTTTCATAGTCTTAATTCGCTGTATAGCTACTTCTTTTTTAAAAACTGGACAATTTGAAGATCTTGCAGAATGAGGATCATTACAATTTACCCATGTAGGTGGAGTATTACAGGGTTCTTCATGCGTTTCTGCACCACAAGAACAAATTCCTCTGCCTTGGCACTGCGATTGGGGGTGTCCAAATCGCTAGAACCTAAAGCACCGCATCGGGAATGGGATGTATGGACGTACAGGAATAATTCTATATATACCTACCTTAATTCTTTCAGGAAGCCTAGCTGTCTTAAAAGTTAAGATTATGGATGCCATTACGATAGTCGCATCTCCTTTTCGTAAAAAGATACGCCGCAGATCAACTACTCGTTGATCAGATAAGTTTTCTTTAATACCCTTTTCTTCGCAGTTTAAAAAGTCTGCACAATTAATTACACCTTTACAGTAGTTTAAGAAGGCATGAGGATGAACATTAATTCGAAATTTGCGAAGTTGGACATTGATCTAATTTTAACCGATTGAAGACTATCTCGGCATTCAACCAGTAGGCCCTCTCTTAATTTTCTAACATTCTTGACTTCTCCTATTGATTCTATTAAAACTTTTATAAAAGAAAAGGACTAACCTTGCTAAAATTATTGCCATCAACTCGTTCCCCTACCAAGAATCGTGGTTCAGTGTCATTCTGTTGTTGGCGACGCTTAAAACTGTTCTGAACACGCCCACCTACTCCCTTTTAACTCCCCTTTAACTGCCTGGAACAAAATTTTAAGCTCATTTTTAATATGTACATAAACACAAATTACGAAAGAAATTATCGTGAACCGTTTTCAGTCCTGTAGATACCTAATTTTAAATATTTATTAAAAGTATTTATTTACACAGTTACAGCAATCAAGTCATCTATTCGCTGAAATGCATTTCTGCCGCAGGCACTTTAGGAGTATCTACTAATGCAACGCTCTAAAACAAATTATATAGAAAACTTTTTATAAACAGTCCATGCTAATATTAATTTGTAAATAGATATCCAAACCATAACAGTCATTGTTATAGCACACTCCGACCATTAGGGCGAAGCAAATCTCGACGCCACAGTTGTGCGTTGTGTAATCTGAAAAATCCCGAGTGAAACCATCAAATCGTCGTAGAGAAGAATCAGCAAGTCCGTTGAAGGTAGCTTGGCGCCAATTACAGTAGATAATTTAGTTGTTGGAAAAACTCCAACTCAAAGGAACAACTTCTTACAAATCACTTTTTGGAACCCCTCGTTCCAAATCCACTAACTGTAGAACCCCAATGCATTTCCAATTTCCCAAACTTCTGCATATATTTACAGTATTCGTTTATCGGCTATTACACAATTTATATTATAAAGGAGTAGCATATTTCTCACACAAATGAAAACTGAATAAAAGAATCAATCACGGTACCCGTACGCCATCAGTCAAAACAATTCAGTTTTGTTTTCGCGAAGAAGATCCACATAATCCGACGCATAACTTTTCTGCAAAACATTTTCTGCCCATAAACAACCATATGAAAAGTATTTTTCAAAACAACCAACTACTCCGATAAGAAGAACACGAGTACAAACTACGATCGCTAGAAAGAAAAACCTATGTTTACGTTTGCTTTCTAAAAGCAGTCGTCGCGCTTCAAAACAACACGATAGTACATCGACCCAAGGACTTACTCTCGAAGTGTATTAAAGTTGCTTATATTTTCGTATAAAATTATAAAAATGTAGTATAACCAATTACTAATTCATATAACGTAATGTGTAGAGATAAGCAAACCAGAGATAACATTTTATAAAACACGTAGCTAAATGAAAACAAATGTTTTAACAATCTAAAACCATGTTTTAAACTTATTAAAATAAAATAGATTGCAATATTTTGTTAATAATAAAATCCCAGATTTTAAGGCTCAACCAAAATTGATTTGAAGCATTCAAATTTATAGCTGAATGTTTTAATAAAAATCTGCAGGATGTTGTATAAACAATCGTTGAAATTGAAAGGAAGTCGCACTCGCTAATAAACATGCAAAATGACCGTGAATACAATAAGGGATATACAAGTTTAAATTAAGTTTGAGCAAAAAGTGTTTAGGTGCAGTAACAATCTCCATATTAATAATACAGTATGCGAAAGTGATTGATTACAGATATTCCCGTACGTTAGTCAGCAAAGTATTACGATTTAGTTCAACATGCATTGTACCAGTTGTTACATGCCGAAAATCGGATATGTTAACGTTTTTGGTAAGTTTCTAAATATGTGACGGATTTTGCCCCAATTTTTAAAAAATAGTCTTCTGCGTGCATTTCCGTCACTTGGGATAGTTGCGTCGGCGCTAGAGAATGCGCAGACGTGGAGTGCGGAAGTAAGTGGCGGTTTTCCGACACGCTGGGACTAGTCAACTAGACGTCTAACAGTGAGGTTTATCTGTGGCGTGCCTTTGTCTTTTCTCTTTTAGGTAATGTAGGTTTCCCTTTACCTCTGTCTATTATCGTTCCTTACTTGGTTATTCCTACCGTACCGCTACAAACAAAGAAGAAGGAAGACAAATCAATTTGGTTTCAACGAGGGCGAAGGCGATTTTGTGAGTACATTCTATCTTCTTTTTAAAGGCGCCTCAGGTATTACAATAAATATTTTTGGTATGTAATACAATTGAGACGCAATTCTGACGTAATATCTTGTTGCGTAATATTATGTACGCTTTAGTATGTATTGCCAACTGCCGTAATGACTCTTATCAATTACGCCGGGACTTTAACGGTTATACCTTAGACTTTAATAGTCGTGGCGTTATAACACAGTGTTGCTTGTTTAAGAGATCCAGGGTGACCAAAGTTAAAGATTTATTTTGAAATTTCTAAATAACTTTGAAAGTTAATTGTTTATCTTGTCTTGTAAAATTGCGTAAATCGTAGGCGAGCTGGTAGATCAAATTCTGGACAGGAGTATAATTATATGAACGGAGTTTTTCTTTCTTCAAAATTCTACAGAGAAACGGTTGACTTATTCCTGATGCCGCACTTAATCGATGAATTATCTGATCTGAATTTTCCAAATATGAATAAACACTGTGCTTCTAACTACCCGACAAGTTCCTTATATAGTGTGAATACACTTGCTGTTCCAGTCTCCGACAAACACAAACCAAGTAACGACAAATATAATTACATTACAGGAATATCTGGGATAAAAGGATTTTTGAAAAATATTAATATTTATAATAATTTGAAGATGTACAACTTTGAAAGGTTTTATCTAAAAATAATAAGTAGGGGAAGGATGTCCAATTCATACCACTTCTAACATCCGACTTATTTATCTTAATTTAACTAATACTTAAAATTTTTTAGGTTATGTCGACCCTTCAAGTATTTTCTTTTTTGTCTGCCAAGACGTAGAATTTTACGTAATTAATGAAACGCATAAGCACTGTATTCGGTACGATTTCAGAAGCTGGTTCTTAAATCGTACCCACATGTCTTCTAAATTGTACATAAGAAATTAAATGGTCATAGCATGCCAAATAAGTTTTAAAAAAATGTATAAAAACGAAAAATAAACTAAAAACGGTTCTGAAACACGAGATATTCTATAAATATGAACAGTTGACAATTGAACTACATCTTCACATTTATAAGTTTATATTTTTAATGGTAAATTAGCATACTCCATATGGGTTCATTGTCTACACTTCATACACTGAAACCACATTCCATAGATTTCATTGCAGAATACGGTTCCCAGGTACGGTCAGAACTATTTTTGAAAGAGTTTTCATCATTCAGAGAAATCATTGTGCTTATTGAAGGTGCTTTCTTTTCGTCCTATTTGTTCTACAGATGGAGCGCGATTATCCTTTGTAAAAAACCATTTAGTTTTGCACTTTTTCATGGTATTACCCTTCCTATTGTTTTCATAGCTTTTCGCCATTCTGAAAGTGTATCACGCCAAGCTTCCTTCATCGACCTGAAAATACCGATGTACAGCGATTGGCATAAATGGATGGAGTTCGGAACCAAACAGATGAACTCAATGTTATTTTCCGTACATAAGTTCAAAACATCGGCGTCCATATGAGAGGAGAGGTTATCACCTATAAGAGCCGTTCGGGTCTCTAAACGTTTGTAATGACAAAGGATGCAGCTTGTGAACTAATCGCAGAATGTTACTCCATCTAGCCAACCGCTGGCAGTTCAGTTTAACCTGGTGCCCAGACTGCAACATGGCTTGTCATAACACGGAAGTCCTCTGAGCCATTCTCTTTCCAGGAGTTATATAGATTGAGACTCATGAAAATCACATATGGAGGCAGTAAAGTGCCAACAGCAAACACGCATATCATGAGAGTGATGCAGCTTTTCGAGGGGTTCATAACCTTCTCAGGATATTTCACCGCACGTCTGCAAACTCTTCGTTTCTTTCCTGGGTCGTCATAGTTAGATATGTGTTAGCTTAGAATACTTCTGATAACAACTTCTAAATTAGCATAGACGCATTCAGTTTCTTTATACACCGCCGCCATCGCTCTTTTTATGTTAGTAGCTAATCTTTGTTCGAAAGAGTCTTTGTGTCTGTTCAGAAGACTAGCGGTCCAATCAACATCAAGAATAATGTTCTTGAATAACTTGACAGGTTAGCTTTTTCCGTTTAAATAATATTTTGCCATCATTCTTATTTCCGTAAATCTTTGGGGAAGTCCCAGGCTGACCATTTTGATAATTCCTCGTCTTCCGAAAAAATCGTTGGACGACGTGGTCTGCCTATGTGTTTCTCTTATATTTATTGTAAAGCACTCCAATGAGAATGCCAAACCGTCTTGAAACTTTTCAAATTGGATACCCACCTTTCACCACTGCATGCAATGCGCCCTCTAACTTTTTAGAGATTTAGTTGATGTATTGTCTACTCTTCAGTAGTCTTTTGTGTACACAGGCCGTTTTTGCAAGGAACAATCAAGAGGTATAATTATATGATATTTCCTTCTTCCTGAGTATAGAATGCGGTAACAGTGACCAGGTGGGGCAACATTGATCATGCGATCAATGATAACCAGCATTGATCAATGTTAACTGTGAAACAAAAACCTTTCTACAAAAACTATTTACTTAAATTTAAAACAGATGTTCATGAAAAATACTCTTTTTGTACATGACAAACTTGATGCAAGTAGGACCATAATCAAAACGCAAACACTCACCTTTCTAAATATGAAGTTTCTCGGCTTAAATAAATAAAGCAAAACACGAGCATATAAAATCCAAATATTTGTGAACATTGTTACGGTATATCGTGCGGACATGAAAGAGGGCAACGGAAGTAACGTAAGGTGTCCGCACTGATTACCACAACAAAAAAGAAAAACAAAAGAATGCCGTGTTAAGTAACCAATCGCAAGGTGAGAGGTCGTAGTGAGAGAAAAAGAAAACCAAGACCCGTTGCAGCAAACTATTGTGACGCACACATTTGTACAAATATTCAATTTGTAACAAAACACACAAATCCATGCGGACATGAAAGAAAGTAGTAAAGTGAGCAAATAAAATAGCCCGCACCGAGTACCACAACAAAAAAGGAATAGAAGGAAATATGCCAATTTAGCTAAAACGTTGTAGAGTGGGGTAGATCACGCAAAAAGAAAAAGGAAATTTCAAGAAAGAACGTTTTATTTACAAGACCTTTAAAAAAACTTGTTACAGAAAGAAAACCAACATTAAATCTGTATTGTCGAGGACAAAGTTTGTTGCAGCATCATAAATAATTATGTTGCTGCAACGGATCTTATTCTTGACATTACAAAGATTTACTCATATCTAATAAAACTACTATGCCAGTGTTAAAAATGTCTTGCAGCAACATAATTATTTATGTTGCTGCAATAAATCTTATTCTTAATATTCACATGTAGTATATTATGTATTAACAGTAATTCTATATAATGTTGATAAAACATCTTACTACCACAACGGTTATTTGTCAAAATTTGGAAACATCGTTCGTTGCAGGATCTAATTCATTTGTTTTATCAATAAAGTGCTGTATGTATAGTAAAAATTCTTGGTTATGTCAACAAATCCGCTTGTTACTAGAAATAAATAACTGATTAAAATTAAAAATACATTTGTTCTAACAACAATATTTTATATACATAATAATTTTACCTCTTTTTGTATTTTGACGTTGTTATATACATTTTAAAAGATTTATAACGGAAATAAGTTTATATGTTAATTTCCAAACTAAAAAAGTGCTGTGATAAGAGCTCGCTTTGGGGCGTTACTACAAAAAACTGCTGTGAAAATGACCGCTTTGTGAAGGTCACTAAAAGAGTAATATGAAACATATACTGCAATTTGTTTAACTTAAAAACGTTCACTTACCTTCGTTTTTAACTTTGCCTGGCTAGCGTAACGGAATTTACGGAGTTTTCAAAATGAAATAAAACGCAGCAATATCACAAACCATTTATACAATATGAATTATTTTCTTTCATACATAAACATTTACAACATCGTTTCTTTCAAACATAAAATAATTTCTAAGAAGTACTCGATAAAAAGAATTGTTTCGTACCTACTTTTAAATTTACAGAATTAAATTTTTTCTTTTGAGAATGGTTTATCTGGTTATAATTATTTCCACGCTTGTAAGATTTTTTTTGGTCATAAAAATCCTTGACAGATAATCCATTAAAAGGTTAGAATATTTTGAGCTCTGATCACAAATTCTCCTGGTACAACCCTATTACATAAAAAATATTATATGATTTACTCTTATTTATTATGCCTTACATTAAATATAAACCAGTTATACATAAGTGATACTTGCAGAATCCACGAAAACGTTCCTCGTAATAAAATTATTTTCTTATTTTAAATTGACGTCAAATCAGCTAACAAGATTCTCCATAAAATTCTCATTTCAAACAGCGATTACCGAAGTACAGTTCTGGTTAAATCTTTCTCTTCAATTATTTAATAAAATCTTTAAAAATAGCTTTATCTTGAAGAACTTTCCCTCTTGTAATTAATACTTTTCATTTTTGGTGTAAGTTACGTTTAAAACATTGCTTTTTAGTTCATTTCAGTCTCGCCACTATTCAATTACAATATACTTACTGCATACTCAGATACTATTTCCGCGTAGCAACAGCTTGCGGTTAAATAACATTTTGTGCTCGCATAAATGAAATCCGATGAATCCATGCCAATGAATAAACGCTTCCTTTATATACAAATTTAGCTGTTTCCAGAAGCTTACTCGAAAAATGTAGAACATTATGATGTAAAGTTTTCTGAAAACCCAATTAACGCTTAAAATTGGTGAGGTTTATGACCTAATTATCGTTTCAACTATCTGTGACGCGTGTTATCTGTTCTTGTTTAACACATATACTATTGTTTTGGCGTTGCATTCTAATGCTAAAGATAATCACTTTCTTGGATTTTTCCAGGGATTTTGCAGGTTTTTTGTGTTTCGGCCGCTTTCAAGAATAAAATATTTATTCATTAATGATAATTACCTTGTTCTAAAATACCGATGACTAATTTTTTTAGGTTCTAGAGAATTCTATGTTTAGAATGAATTGCTGTTATTCAGGGGATAATTAATTTAAACTTTAATTGTTTTTCTAATGCAAAAAGGGGTTGCGTTTTTATAGGAAACACTCGCCTTCGTGTTTCGGTACATAAAATTAATATGAAATTTTTTGGGGTTTTAAATACACGTTGATTGTAGTTTCTTAAACTAAAAGCGTAAAGCTCGTTCTATTATGCTATTTACAGCACATCAAATGCATTTTTTTTCAAAAATGTATTGATAATTAAAAATAAATGGTTTGTATTTATCTTAAAACAATCGATTTTTACGTTCGCATTTAAATGCGCTTTACGGTATTTTACAATTTACATATACAACATACGTTACTTGCTATTTATTTACAATATGCTTATATCATACAGGGTGATTATTTATACACGCGCAATTTGCGTTTTTGCATTGTACATCAATTAATAGGTACGCTTGTATTATACAGGGTTTAACAATGAATTTATGGAAAGTTCCATTTTCTCCAGATTCTTTTATATTTTGGTATGATTTATTTTTAGAATTTGGGTTTTAATGACCTCTCGAGACCCCTTATCACGTCAATATATATATATATATATATATATATATATATATAAAGTAGAAATGAATTATTGGCAAGTGACTCAAATTCAGCCACGAGGGCATCCTGTCGACGACTTTCGCCCTAATTGGGGCTCATCAGGACAGGAGTAGCAATGTTGTAATATTTAATACAGACACTTATGGGAAGTACAGCATCACCTAGCTCACATTTGTGTCTTCGTGTTGTTTTACCTGACATCGCAGGTTGTACCAACTGTCGGCACGGAGGAGATCCGACTCAACTGCCTTTTCCATAGCCAAAAGTTATAATTTAAAAGAAAAGTTTTAAACTATAACTTTTGGCTATGGAAAAAGGCAGTTGAGTCGGATCTCCTCCGTGACGACTGTTGGCACAACCTGCGACGTCAGGTAAAACAACACGAAAACACAAATTGTGAGCTAGGTGATGCTGTACTTCCCATAATGTGTTCGTGTTAAATATTACAACTTTGCTACTTTTGTCCTGATGAGCCCCAATTAGGACGAAACGCGTCGACAGGAGGCCCTCGTGGTTGAATTTGAGTCATTCGCCAATAATTCATTTCTACTTTGTATTAATTTTAGACTCATTATCCAACTTTTCTTATATATATTACTCTAATTTAGACCAGGGTAGAAAATTAATTAAAGACATCAAATAATTTTAATCAACGTGTATAAGGAAGCTTTAGGTACTAATACGCTTCATTTAAAGGCATATTGGATAAATTCGTCATTTACTTCTAAACATAGGGTTTATATTGTTTAGATAATGTTAAACACCGTGTATATCAGAGCAGTGGAAAATAGTACGCTTAATTAAAGGTCTACTGTGCAGATTTAAATCATTCAATTAGAATGTAGGGTTTGTATATAATCATAATCAACGTGTAGAAGGAACTAATGTAGAATTTCATTAGATAATAAGCATTATTAAAACTATGGAGCATAAAAATTTATTCGTTTCGTTAAAAATAAGGGGTTTAAATTATTCACTAGACGCTTTCTATAAAAAGAAGCCGAGTTAAAATGTTCAACTTGTATTTAATTTAATCTTTCCAAGTATTAAAGCTATCGAGAAATTATAAAGACGTGGGGAAGTCACGTAAAAGCCTTCAGCGTATTAGAACTAAGAACACCTGCAAAAATAACGATGTATATGATAGTCGATTAGCTTCGAGCTATATGAGTGCAAGAAAGAAAGCAAGTTTGTGGTATAAAGACAAGAGAGAGGGAATGCATTGGTAGTTAAATGAGGGGAAATATGTAAAACAAGAGCACAGGTTGTAGATAGAACGAACAGACTAGATTGGCGATTAAGGTTGAAATAAGATGCAAACATGAGAGGTGGAAGCATATGAGTTTCTATATAAAATGAATTGTTTGTTCGCGGACGTGATGCGAGGCGTGTGTGAATTTCTTAGATTTCAACTCGGACGAGTGCAAATTTCAGAAGAATCATTGTGCCGAGCCATTGGAAGGGAAAATAGAATGCGAATTTCTGAAAATCGTCCGTCGCGGAACAAATTCGACTTGCAAGCGAGTCATTATATAAACCAGTGCTGATAGGAGTTTAGCTCTCTTTTATTTTTGATTATATTCAATACTTCAAGCGAGCTCTCTTTATTTTTGATTTTATTCGATACTTCAAGCAGAATACATGGTGATTACGTTCTACGATACAAGTTATTATGCATTAGTGCACTTAGAGAAGATAGATAAAAGTAATAAAGTCTAGTTATATTTGCGGGTATTACTGTACCAATTATCCAAATTAGTAACGATAAATAAATAAATAGATGTATGCAGTTTTGGTATAGCGTGAAAGTATTATGAATTTCATTGCTATTTTTCGGGAGTGTTAGTAATCAAGTGTTATTCGTAAACGTGATTGGATCCACAAAACAAGATTTAGATATACATGGATGAGTTCCTGAGAAGCCCTGAAACCTTTTAGACGAATGGTGGTGTAGAAAAATTTTAAAGGCGGCCAGAAATCCGAGGACGTAAACATAACCCAGCTGGAATGGTGGGATTAGCAAGGACGATGTACATTGGAGCCACGAGTGCATTAACCTTCAGGTAACTTATGCATTGTTGTTCGATCTTAGATGTTTTGGTGTGTGTTGAATATCTTTATAATTTGTTTGATAAAGATGGACAGTAGTAAATTTGTATAAACAACCCTATTTTGAATTTTAAGGTAAAATTTTCTTGTATAAGTAGAAAGGAGTATTTATCAAGTTTATGTTTTTGATTATGATGAAAATTTGGGTCTGTCTTTGAGCTCAATTAGACTAACCTGTTAAATTAACGTAAAGGGGTGGGAGAAGCTCCCATTTATTCAGACTCAGGTCTGCAAATATTGTTTAGTTAATTAGTATGCATCCTATAAGGACTCTAATTCTGGATGCAAATTAAAATAATGACAAATTTGAACTTGAAATTTTATGATGCTGAAATTTATGCTGAAATTTAATTTTGAAATTTTAATGTATTGTGAATATTGGTGTAAATAGAGTTAACGTTCATGTTTGTGGTAGGAAAGTGTTTTTTTTTATGAATGAGGATGAAAGTTGTAACTAGGTGAGCAGCCGAGGCGGAAGGAAAGAGTCAAGAAGCGATTATCAGAAGAGATTCAACGGACAAGAGAATCACAGCAATTCTTGGCACAGAACGTGGGCAATTCAAAAACAGAGAGAGAATCACAGGAAATCTATATATATAATAATATATATATATATATATATATATATATATATATATTATATTATATATAATTAGTTTTGGGTTTTAGGTCAGCAGAATTGAAGAGTTCTCTTTTTTATAAACTCAAGCTTATTTTTCCATTATCAAGAGTATAAAATGAGATAAGATACAATTGGACAATTAATAATAATGTACTGTGTTTATGGGTATGGTATAATTAAATTTAAAAATAAAAATAATACTAATTATATCGTTAAAAGGAGTAAAAATATTTTTGATTAAGATGATGTATACTGTCTTTATATTTAATTATACCATACCCTTATATACTGTACATTATTATTAATCGTCCAATTGTATCTTATCTCACTTTATACTCTTGATAATGGAAAAATAAATTTCCGAAAGCTTGAGTTTATAAAAAAGAGAACTCTTCAATTCTGCTGACCTAAAACCCAAAACTAATTATATACAATTAAGAAAGCAAGGTCGTTACCGAATTTAGTTTATATATTATATATTATATATTTATTAAGTAGTTATTTACACAAGGTAACTTGATAAATACTATCGTATTATAGTGAATAAGATGAAATAATAACTTAGACTTTTATGCAAAGATCATTTCAAATCGAGCTAGTAATTGAAAGATGGAAAATATAAGGTCTTGGACAGGACTTGAACCTGTAGTTAGTCTTTCTAAGACCGTTGCAAACCGTAGAAATAAATTCGAACATTTTAACAACTCTAGTAAACGATATCTATTTGACCATGCAAGGATAGATTAGAACCAAATTTATAACAAAAGAAATAAGAATTACGCCTCTTGTCTGTTTATATTAAATATTACAATACAAGAAATTACCATAACATCTCTTATAATTCTTTTTACTAAAGGTAGGATCGAAAGTTTTGCAATATTTAAAATGTCTAACTGTGCGAAAATATTCAGAAGTGTGAAATCGGACGTAACATCATATATGTGCAGCTACGACGTATCTTAACTAGTTGGCGCTACTAATAAGCCGCAAGACCATACAACTTCAAGATCGTACTAGGGAAGGTGGCGTGGCAATTGCGAATCAAGTATTTTGCGAAGTTTCGATCAAAGTATACCTCGTATTTATAGTACCTATCCTCATGTTACGGTACGCCTTAAAATTTAAGTTATTTCAATGGCCTCTTATTTAAAGTGAACATTAGATAATCTTTACATATACGAAACAAATGAAAACTGGGTTTTAAGGGTTACTTAGATTTGAGGATTCCTCAGCTGAAGCGGTGCAAATTGTCCTAAAAGCTTCGTTTAACAAACGTATAGTTCTGAATACTAGGATTTATTAATGTAATTCCCTGTTGATTCCGTTATATAATGGAATTCGTGCAGTAATTGTTATAAATATTATAATTGTTTATCTATTTTGAATAATTGAAAAAGCAATCGAGTAAGACACTGTCGGTGTTTTAGTTTTAAAATCACGGTGAAGCAACACTTTACCTGCGATACCTGACAAGTTGTTACTGACGTAGAAAGTATCAAATATATCCCACAATGACATCAAACCTGTTATAACAAAAGACATTTTGTTGGAGCATTTAAAAGAGCAACCTACTCCAGAAAAAATGTACTATATGGCAATTGCAGTAAATAGTTTTCTGTAAGTCAACAGATGTGTGATTTGGCAGTCGGGGCGACTGGCACCTAACCATAAAGCCTATTTAAAAACTGATAAATCAAACTGTCATTTCAAGAAAACATCCCTGTTAAAATCCTAATAACAAACCCTTTCTTACAAATATATATATATGTTGATTAGAAATAAAAGTCAGCCATTAAGAGAGGCGTAACAACTCTCACCAATCCGAACAAAGATCATCAGGGAACCCAATCTAGAATGCAGAGAACTTCACATATTCAAGCTATTATGCACGCTTTTAAAAGGCAGCTTGCTATTCTGGTATGTATAATCAGTGGGTTGCGCTTGCATTCATAATTTTCTCATTTCTTTGTGAGAGAAACGCATCAACCTGGCATGAGTTGACTTTAATTTTGGTTAATGCAAATTTCGCTAGTAATATTTTCAGTCACGCGCGTATTTAAATATTTTCATTGAAGCTTGCAGTTGAATGTGTTATAATTGTGATATTTCGTTGTTAGAATAAAATAGTTGGGGGGTTTCACTGAAATGTCTATTAACTAACTAATTGTCATTGGTGACACGTACGGTTACTGTTGGATAATTGGCACCAGATACCGTTGGTTGCCTCTTCAATTCCAGTTAATTAAAATAGAACATTCCATTCGTTATATTTTAATTTACGCTAAAATTGCATGTAGTGAAATAATTTGCATGTATATTATTACTATAAGACAAACGTACACTCTCTATTTTGAGGAAACCGACAATTCATTTGGTCTAAAAGCTATTCATTAAAGAACTAGGGGATAGTATCTGAAAATGGCATGGTTTATTTGCCACTCGTTATCTCTGGAACAATTTAAAATTTTAACTTGTAACAAAAACATTGCTTTCGATAACCGTATTAATTCTACTAAACAATATCCTTCAATTTCTATTCATGGTTGACAAATAGTTATTTAAAAAATGCAACTGCACTATTATACAAGTGGTATTTTTTAAATAACACACTTAAGCTGTAAAACAACCAACATAAAACAAAATGTTATATCGATAGACAGACATTATTAATGGTTCACTTCACCAACAAAATTTTTAACATGTTCGGATACATTCCGTTATATTCCCTACGTGAGTTACGTTTCGAGCCTTGGGAGCGGTGTTTTAAAAACTACTTCCAAAATCTTCGTAACAATTTATTTGGTTTTTCAAACAGATATTAAATATGGAATTTTAACAACCTTGATTTAATATTCTAAGTCGAAAAATAATTACTAATGGAACTATTATTAGGGTGAGTAGCCTAAGCAAACTGCAATGTTAAAGCTGAAATACTTTGACTGACTAACTGGTTTTGGGGTTCCCGGGGTATTTATGTTGTCCCTGCCCCTCACATTTCTGTGAAAACTTGCGGAGCTCATGTCTGCTTATTTCTTAATACTATTCATAATACATTGTATCAATCTTACTTTCTAGGTAATCGCGGTATCATAACCGTCTGTGACCTGTCACATGCAGTATCACTATCGTCTGGAATACATTGTATTGCATCCGTTCTCATGAATTGTTAATAACCTTTTTATATTTATCCTTGAATTACATTGTTGTACTTGACTTAATAATTTCTTAATGATTTCTAATACTTTCCTATTAGATTCTATTTTATAATACATACAAAGATTGGGAGATGCATAACTTCTCTCCTTATAAATAAAAAATTAAGGTTTTCTTTGCTTAATTTTTTAAAATTAATCAATTTCATGGTTTAAAATTAATTGTCCCTAAGGGTATATTTGTTTCTTTATTTACCTTTGTTTTCTTAAATCTAAAACTGTTTTCTTAATTCTTATATCTAAGATGCACTTTGTAAACTACATATATATATATATATATATATATATATATATATATATATATATATATATATATTTAGAAAAATTATAAAATGATTAACACAATTGTCCAAACGCTTATATTGTCATAGTGTAACTTGCGCACTTTTAATTCACTTAAGTGTTCTTTATAGGTTTCCATTAGATTCATGGCGTGGTTGAGATCGTCTAAGTCTAGATGTTTTAGTAGCATGGGTTTCTTGATTATTTCTTTATCTTCTGGTTGTTGTATATTGAATTGTAATTCCGGTAAATTTGCGAATTTCTTGGTTGCTACGGGAACTTGATAAACTCTGATGATTTCGTTTTAGTTTCAAATAACAGTCTTCCTTGAGGGTGATTAATATGCTTCCTGTTAGTGCTAGATTGTTTTCGTCTTAATTGCAGTAGACGGTTGCTATTACTTCTGTTGGGAAAATGGCAATCCATTTGTTTTCTGTAACTTTTTGAATCTTCATGTTGGTGATTTGTACGGGTTAGGCTTCACAGTTTTCATAGTGGTTTGAAAATTTTAATAATTGTACTTCGCAAGGGCTGTCTTCTTGAATAGTTGTTGTTGTTAATGATTGGCAAAAATATTGATTTGGTGTTACTTCATTACATCTTTCGTTTGTGTAACCATATCTTAGTTCATTTAAGGATAGGAATTTGGTTTTGGGTATGATAACTTGATACATGCTAGTAATTTTCATTGGAAAAGCAAATAAATGATAATAATTATAACTGTTATTCTCTACTATAGGGATTTCTATTAAAAATGTTATTTTGTTATTCTTCACATAGCCTTTTACTATAGCTATTTTTTCAAATATAAGAATGTTTGATTTTACTACATCAAAGGATAATTTACTATTAGTTATAAATGATCTAATTCTTAATAATTCCTTTAATAAGTCACTTGGTTCGATGATACTAGAATGTAATGTATTTAATTTTGCAAATGTTACTGCGTTTTCTAAAGTGGCTAAAATTTGTTGAATTAAAGTAAGGGTTGATATTATTTGAGGGTATATCGTATTCAATCTAATTAAATCTCGCATGCCTAACATAGTAGTTTGCATGTTCGTTTTAAGGGTTTGTATTCTATTGGCTATACTATCTTGGTTTCTTACTATCGTTCTTAATGTTTTGTTGAATTTTGTAATAGTTGATTGGGCCAATGATATTCGGTTGCTAATTATGGTTTTATATCGTTTTGATTTTCGATTAACTGTTGTATTGCGCCTTGGTTATCTAAATTGCCTATGATAGCTTTTATTAGGATACCTTGTCCGTTAATTAATCCTCTTTTTCGTCTAGCAGTTTGTTTTATGGGTATTAATCTGTTAAATTTATCTTCTATGTTTCTTAAAATGCTTTCTATTATGCTGTTATAATTCATCATTTCTATGCGTATTCCTTTCCAAATTTTGCTGTGTCTATTGATTGTTTTAATCGATAATAATTGTCTTCGATTATTTGAAATTCTTGTTATAGTTCCGTTAAATCGAATTTTTGTACGAATGTCCAGTAATCTATTGTATTTTGCATACTTCCCAATTTTATTGGTATTATATCGGGGTTTTTTATATCTTCAATTAATACGTCGTTGACCGTTCAACCTGGGCGGAGGTTGACGGTAAGGGTGATGATTCTCCATCTAAAATTACAGGGTGTCTTAAGTTTTTCAAGTGAATGCATTTTCTTATTTTGCCGTTGTCTACTACGGATATATTTTTGTCGAATATTTTCTTAATTTTAAATGGGTTTAAATTTCTGGGTGCCGTTTTGTGTCGTTTACTTTGGAAATTTTGCTCGAATACGGTTTGTCGTATTGAAAATTTATTTGCGTCGGTATTCTTATTGCGGGTTGTAGTGATACGTTCTTTGCCGTTATCTAATTTATCTTTTACTTTGTCGCAAGTTATTTTTAGTTTCCTTTGTGATCTTTGGCATATTGCTGATATATTTCCTTGTTATAATGTATGTCATATGGGTTGCGGGAATCTGAATGTCGTAATGTTAATTCTAAGGGTGTAAAATTTGTTGATGAGTAGATCGTATTATTGTAGGCGATTAGTGCGTATGATATTAAGTTCGTGATGTGTTCTTTCTTGTACGTTAACCTTAATAATCGGATTTGCTCTAACAGGGTCGAATGTAATCTTTCAATTAATCTGTTTCATTCAGGGTGGTTTTCAGTTATAAAATAAATTTTTATTTTGTGGAGTTGTAAAGTGTTCTGTATAGTTTCATTTTTACATCGATTGTTCTAGGTAAGGGTATATTAGCTACGAATTGGTGTAGGGTCGTTTGATGAACTGTTTTAATTTTAAATGGTTCTCTTTCTACAAAATCTAAATAGTTTTTTTTACGGTTCGGGGGCTAATTAGTGTTTTTGAATTTCCTGTGACGATTAATAATTTAAGGTCTGCGTGGGGTATTTCGATATATGGGCACTAGGTGATTTATGTTATTTAAATTTACTAGGTTTGGTCGTTTATAAATCGGTCTATCTGAAAATTTGAGCACACATTTTGTTTGTCGTCCTCCTCGTAGTTTTCGCATGGTCCGTCACGTTCGTAATTTTCTAAATGGTTTGATTCATCGTTTGTACTGGGGCGAATGTTACTATTCTGGTCATTGTCAAATTTTTCTACTTCTTGATGAAATAGTTCTTCGGATGTAAAGTTTCGTTTTTGATAAGGGGTTGGTCGGATTTGTGATATTTTTGTATTTTGTCTTGTGTTACCAGATGAGTTATCCATAGGTGTTGGTTTATAATACTGTTAGGGTCATTATTATTATTATTCATTGGTGTATTTCTAATAGGGTTTGCGCTGAATGGGTGTGAATGGGTCAATGGGTGTGAATGTGGGTTTTATAAAATTTAAGTAAAACGTTGGTCTTGGAAATTGTTTGAATTGATTATTAAAATTCGTGTTATTAAAATTCGAGTTATTACTTTGCGGTTGGTTCGTTTGTGCATTAAATGGAGTGAATTTTGGTTGGGTGGTTGTTTGTCTTGCGGCTTGTATAGTTTTTATTGGTAAATAGCTTTTATTCGCGTTGGGGTTGTATAGTCTCTTTTGGTAGTACATTACGTTCTCTTCTTATATTATCATATTCATGGCTTTTTTAAATTTTGGGGACGTTGGAATCTTATTTTACCTGATAGTCGTTATGGTAGTGCGTTTATATAGATGTCTAGTGCTATTTCGTCCTACATTTTTGTTTTTAAGAGTTGGATATTTTGGTCGGGTTCTTTTGATTTTTAATTTTGTTAAGATTGGATTTCTTACATCATGGCATTTCATTCCGAATTCGTACGGGGATTGGTTATTTTTCATTCTGAGGTTTATCAGGCTGAGGAATTTATGTTTCTTTGATCGCCAAAATATGCAATCAATATCCGTTTAAAGTCTTCCCCCTGTTCTAAGTCATCTCGGCTGGCTATTAGTGTTAGTGCTCTTTCAATCAGTTTACTTATTATCAGACGTAAACGTAAGTAATACATTTCTTTCGTTATCTCCGGGTTTGTAGAAGGTTTTGAAAAATATTTTACACGCTGTAATGCAATTCACTAGCAAACCTTGATCTCCATTAAAGATGGGGATGGTTTCTAGATAAATTTTCATATCTGAACTCATGATAGTTAAGGGTTCTAATAATTAATAGTTACTTTCGATTTCAACTAATTTCAAATTTTTGTAAAATTGAGATTTATTTCGCGGTTTGTACTGTTACTTTTTAATTTGGTTTGTTAGTTTTCAGCTTAAAGAGTGTTGAATTGTTTAAGGAATCGAGTTGCTTGTGTTTGTGCTTAGTTATACGGTGCTGTAATTTGAATTGAGAGATTTATGCTCGGTAATGTCTGGTTGATTGCTGTAGCCTTGAATTCGTTTATTTATATACTTCGCGTATGTTAATTTGTCGTGAGTTTTACTCTCTGAAAGGTGTCTATGGAATTTATATTATTGCAATAGTTTGCGTTACTTTGTATGTTTCTGCGTCAGTTACGATCTTATTTTATTTCGGTTGATTAATTGAATCTGCTTTAATTATCTCTTCACCGTGAGTGTTAATTGAAAGTGCATAAATGTTTCTCTGTAATTGTATTGTCTCGTTACCATGAGCCTAAATATAAAGTTGCAAGTTTTTAGTCTACTGCTTTTTTATAGTATTTGCATCAGTTTCCTTTATAATTAATACAATAAATTGTTTTAAATTACAAAGTTTTAAGTCTGCTGAGGATGTAATTTTAGTCTCTGTGAATAGTTTTAAATAATTTGCGTACTGCCTTTGTATAATTAGATATCCTCGTAATGAAAAATATTAAATTATACTTTATGAAGTAGGAATGGTTTTTTGAAAGGTTTTGTTTTCAGTCGGTGATAATTTAAATGCGTCTTTTCTATAATTATATACCTTGTTAATTATAAAGTGTTACGTTTAATAATTGCTTTTACAAAGTTGCGATGTGCGTTTTCGAATGAATTTTATTCAGTAATTGATTACATATATTCGTATTAAAATAACTTTGTATTCAATGATGAGGATTTCCGGTCGTAATTTATACGCTTTGATTTAATTTGTATTAGTTTAATGGTTTAATTTAATAATAATAATTACAACGTGTTTCTATACTTTATAGAAATGCGATGAAGGGTACGTTTGAATAATCGTTTCTATAATTAGTTGCGTTTTATACATTAGCTTTCGGTATTAAAGTTTCTGTACATAAAATTGTAAATTAATTACCTTTTATTTTTGGTATTTTAAAATCGTTTTCGTTTTGCTTCAATAATTCGTACGCCAGTTACGTTTTGGTTTGTTTAATAATTGTAATAATTGTACTAATAGTTGCGTAAAAATTCTTTTGCTTTAGAAATTTTTTTTTAAAAATAATTCTCTTAAAATAAGTTTGAAAATAATTTCTCGTAATAGTTGCGTAAATTATTATCAAAAAAATGGCATAAATTGCAATAATAAAAAATAAAAAATTTTGTACATACATAAAATAATTTAAAAAATAATTTTTTATTACAAGCGAATATCAATAAATTTGTCAAAAATCAATTGGTTTTAAGGAAAATAAACTTAACATTAGTTTCGTCGTTGTTTTCATGGACTCTGTCGATTTTGTACTTCGTCCATGTTGGTTTGGTTTGGATTCGATCGATGCTTGTATCTCCTCCAAGATTTGTTTAGCTGGATTCGGTCGATGCTTGTACCTCTTCTAACCTTGTTTGGGTTCTTCCAGAACTGGGAAATGAAATTCTTGGTCACCAGTCTTCCGATTTTTGGATTCATAGTTCCCTTCTGGATCCTACCGACTGCTCCAGTTACATTAATGACCTCGGGAGCGGTGTTTTTAAAAACTACTTCCAAAATCTTCAAAACAGATTATTTGGTTTTTCAAACAGATATTAAATCTAGAATTTTAACAATCTTTATTTAATATTCTAGGTCGAAAAATAAGTACTAATTGAACTGTTATTAGGGTGAGTAGCCTAAGCAAACTGGAATGTTAAAGCTGAAATACTTTGACTGACTGACTGGTCTTAGGGCTCCCGGGGTATTTATGTTGTTTCTGCCCCTCGCAATTCTGTGGGAACTTGCAAAGTTCATGTCTGCTTATTTATGAATACTATTCATAATACATTGTAGCAATCTTACTTTCTAGGTGATCGCGGTATCTTAACCGTCTGTGACCTGCCACCTGCAGTATCGCTATCGTCTGGAATACATCATATTGCATCCGTTCTCATGAACTGTTAATAGCCTTTTATATTTATCCTTGAATTACATTGTTGTACATGACTTATCATCATCATTTTGTTTTCGACCTTACTTAAGGTCGGTTTGACACAGCTCTAACTTCTTTTCTATTCTGTGTTAATCTAAAAAGCTCTACATACCCTTCACAACCTAAATTTCTAATAATTTGACTAATATAGTTTGGTCTAGGTCTTCCTATATCCTTTTATCTTTTTCCTATCCACCTGGCTCTACATAGATATTAGCAACCTGATGGTTGTTAAAGAACTCTAACATGTTTACATGATTACCATTTATAAGGAAATGAAATATTACCTGGATATCCCCTCCAAAAAAGGAAAAGTGTTAAATTATATGTTATGGTAAGGCTTAAGCAACGAATCGCTGCCAACATGCCAGACCGCTAACTAATTGTGAGTTATGTCATGGTGACATTTAGTTAACTGATTTTTATTTTTTGTTTGTTTTGTTTTCAAACTTACTTAAAGTCGTTTTGACGCAGCTCTAAATTCTTTTCTATTCTGAGCTAGTCTAAAAAGGTCTACATACCCTTCACAACCTAAATCTTTAATAATTTGACTAATATAGCTTTGTCTAGGCCTTCTCACTCTATTTTTATTTGGTAGTCTATAATCTAAGACTTTACTAAATAGTCCCTCATGTCTTAACTGGTGACCTATCATTCTATTTCTCCTGACCTTCAATTGTTTCCACATACAGGGTTCCTCACCTATCCTTCTATAAACTTCCTCCTTTGTTACTCTATCTGTCCAACTAATCTTTAACATTCTCCTATAACACCAAGTTTCAAAAACTTCTATCTTTTTCTTATCTACTTCTTTAATTGTCCAAGTCTCACTACCGTATAGTAGAACGCTCCATACGTACGACTTTAAGAAACTTTTTCTATTATCTAAAGTAATACTATTAGCTATTAGTAAGTTTTTCTTTTTTAAAAACATTTTTCTAGCTTGAGCTATTCTAGCTACTATATCCCTTCTGCTACGTCTATCCTTTGTAATTATACTACCTAAATAGCAAAATTCATCTACAGTATACAACCTTGTCTAACACCATTTCTAATCTTAGCTTCCTTTTCTATTTCATCAAATGTAATTACTACGCTTTGATTTTTATATAGACTGTAAATAATTTTTCTATCCCTATGAGAGATTCCTATTTTTTGTAAAACCCTGAACATAACAATCCAATTAACCTTATCAAATGCTTTTTCTAAATCTACAAACGCGAAATGTGTCTTTTTATTTTTTTGTAACCTTTTTTGGATAATTACCTTAATCATTAGTATCGGTTCTCTAGTCCCTCTGTCTTTGCGAAAACCATATTGGTCTTCGCCTAAATAATTCTCAGTCAAAGCTTCTACTCTATTCTTAATTATTATTGTTAGTATTTTGGAAGCATGAGAAGTTAAACTAACCGTTCTAAAATTTTCACACCTATCAGCTCCTGACTTTTTTGGGATTGGGATAATAATATTTTTTTCGAAATCTATTGGAACCTCACCTGTGTCATATATTGCTTTTACTAGTTCATATAATCTGTCTAAAGTTTTCTGACTTGCATATTTTATTAATTCTGTGGGAATATCGTTTATCCCTGGCGCTTTATTTAGTTTAAGATTCCGAACAGCTTTATCAAATTCCTCTCTTAATATTGAGAACCCTTTTTCTACATCCTCTTCTTGCTCGTTCGCTAACTCATCCATATCGTCTCCCTTATATAAATCTGCTAAATATTTTTTCCATCTATCTGCTACCTCAACTTTGTTTATTAGAAGCTCATTATTCTAGTCTCTAATACCATTATATTTTTTCCCATCTTCCCCAAAAAACTTTTTAACTGCCCTCTAAGCCCTGTCTGTCTTACCTACTCTTAAATCATCTTGTATTCCCTTACAATTCTCCTCCATCCATTTATTTCTAGCTTTTCTACACTCATGTACTATCTTATTTCTAACTGTATTATATTTTTGCTTACTTTCACTATCCACTTCTCTGAAAGGTTTAAGCTTTCTTCTATTCTCTATTAAATCTAATATCTCTTTTGTTACCCAGGGTTAACTCGCTTCTATTTTTTTCTTACCTATAGTCTGTGTTGCTGTATCATGTACAGTCAGTTTTATTTTATTCCATCTATTTTCTACGTTCCCTCCTACAGCTATCTCTTTGCTCTTATTATCTAATACTTGTTTATATTCCTCTTTTACCCTACTATCATTAAGCTTACCTAGATCCCATCCTTCTCTTTTAACCTTTCTCAATTTTTTGAATTTTAGTTTACACTTCATTTTAACTAAGTTATGATCGCTATCTATGTCAGCCCCTGGATAACTACGACAGTTTTTAACTTGGTTTCTAAATCTTTGTTTAACTAAAATATAATCTATTTGGTATCTAGCCCTATCACTTGGCGCTTTCCAGGTATATCTTCTCCTAACATGTTGTTCGAATAGGGTGTTTACAATTACTAATCTATGTTCCTGGCAAAACTCAACTAATCTTTCTCCTCTATCATTTCGTCTGCCATACCCAAATTTTCCTACCATTTTTCCCTCACTACCTTCTCACTGACGCATTAATATCGCCCATAACTATTAAATTCTCATCTCCTTTTACTTTTCTCACTATACTATTTATATCCTCGTATACCTTTTCTACTTCCTCATCCTCGTATTGGGTTGTTGGCATGTAAACCTGTACTAAAACAGTGTCTGTGGGTTTTGTACTCAATCTAACCATAATTATTCTATCACTAAATTGTAAGTACTTTTTAACTTTATGCCCTAATCTTTTACCTAACCCTATTCCTACCCCTGCATGCCCATTAGTTGAAGAAATTGTAATTATTCTATAATTATCTTTCCAAAAGTCATTACTATCTGGCCATCTCACCTCACTAATACCTAAAATGTCCAGCTTTTCCTTTCTCATTTCGACTAATAAATTCGTTAACTTATCTACTCTAAGTAATGACCTTATATTCCAAGTCCCTATTACTAAATCGAACTGTTGTTTTATATTCTTACGATGACGAGCCCCAAGTACCGCCCTCCCGGTGATCCGAATCAGGGAGTATTTTACCTCCGGACAAGAATTTTACTTGTGAGTTCTCCATCATATGTATTTCGTGTTTTAGGCCACGCACAACTGGGAATTATTGTGGTAGGCTCCCATTTCTTTCCACAACGCAGTTTTTAAAGATTTTAGCAGAAAGCCGTATCCGTCACGGCCAACCCCCAACAAGCTTGTAAATTATTGAGGATCGCCCGAGACCAACCGACCCTCCTCCAATATCTTTCAGCCAGCAAGGCTGCTGCTCCTTGATGCGCCTTTTAATTGCCTTTTACGATAAGCAGGCTTACTATAGTAGTATTCTTTATCCCCTACTATAGGGAGAACTTGACTTAATTATTTCTAATAATTTCCTATTACATTCTATTTTATAATACATATAAAGATTGAGCGATACATAACTCGTGCTTCAAACTTGCATTACATACACGTAATCCAAACTTTTTGCATCACAAGTTTTTATACAAGTAAATGCAGGTTGAAAATAGCCACCTACGGATTAGAGACCAAATTTGACAAATTTATTGAAATATTTTTTAAAAAGGGTATCTAGTGAGTCTATTTAAGTATAAAATGACTAAAAGTGTATTTACTCTGTTATTCATAGCGTACAGCTTGTTGTTGCTTGACGTTCGTGTTTTAAGGCGGCAGTACCTAATATTGGAATTATGTGATCTTAAGTAGGCTATGGACATAGATACAAAATATACTTCAACAATTTTATTTGAATGTCAAAAGATATAATTGCTGTTCTTGGTTTTTTCATGTTGTTAGTTGGAAATAAAGTAAAATATTATTACAAAAGCGTTGATACAGGCTTGTTGGGTATTTATAGTGCTGTATCTGCAACTGAAAGTCGTCGTTTAATGGTAACCATTTGCTTTGTTCGTTCTTACGCAGCGTACAAATAATACAAAAACAAAAAGAACATTTAACTATAGTCGAATTTCATTTAAAGGTTTAAGCAGCCGTAATACAGCTAATAGTAAAAGATAAAAAATATCACGTTTCAAACAGGATTCGAACCTGGAATCTTTAGCTTTGATCGCCGACGCGCTAACCAATTGAGTTACCGAGACCGATGAGTTCAATTGGAAATATATACAAATCTAAATTCTGTTATTATTACTTCCTATAATATTGCTGTGATATTGAAGCAAACTTCACTATACAACAGACGCAGAATCTCCTGTCTAAATAAAAGAAACCATTTTCTCGACAATTGCAGTTGGTAGAATATAGACACTTTCCTGCTCGAATAGATTAGTATATTAAACCTTACTAAAAATTTTATAGTACAAATATTTACAAATATTAAAATATTTTTAAACAATGAAAATTAGCGCAGTATAAATCACAAAAAATAACCAAAGCTTCAACTTACACTCAGAATAAAGTTATATAAACTTCCGGTGTCAGCGTACTCTTACTACCGTGCTTTTTTCAATAAGAATTTTCCTTGTATCAAAGATACGTGTAAATTGCCATTTATTATAAATAATTTCTTAAATGAATTTATGAATTAATTAAACGTAAGACTACAACCTCTCACAATGAATTTATTACATACAAATTGCGGATTTGAATGTTTTCATATAGTCCTTTACTGAAAACCACAAACCTTTAAGGCTAATTTACTTTCATTTCAGGGGCCTTAGATTAATTCCAGACTAAACATTTTCTTAACACTTTGAACTTTCAGCACAAGCTTCTTGAATAAAATTACACAAGACCTTCACCACGCCTAAATCAAAGAAAACTACTTTGCAACGCATTCAAACGCAGCAATATCGAATCAAATAGATTTTAATTGCGAGTGAATTAATACTTAAAAAAATATATAAAGTACTATCTGAAGTTAATATCTGAACTAATGTTTTAAACTTTAATTGAAGTGATAATGAAGTTCGAAATCAATGGATCACTTTACCAATTTAAAATATACAGGTCCATTTACGATTTAAGAATCTGCGAAAATCAAACTGACTGAAGAACACTTTCAGTTATAATATTTGTACTTGCACTTATTTTAGTAAAACTTAGTTTATTTTTAAATCACTTTACTGGTTGGCAAAAACAGCAATATCCACTTCGAAGTAAATCTACTCCTACCTATAACATGTAATTTAAATTATAAACAACCATTTTTTTAAGGAAATTTTCATTCTAAGCATTAAAATTCGCAAAGAGGTACGTCCGCCACAAAAAAAAATTGTTAAGCTTATAACAAAAAATTTATTTGTCGAGCGCATAGATTAATGCAAAGTCGACGTCGTTTGCGATATGCAAATTTCATCTTTTTAATTTCTAATCGCATCAAGTGTTTCTCTTTGTAAATAGCAGGTTCGTTTTGATATTACAGTTGTCGTATAAATGATGATTTTATTCGAAGCAATAATAAATGACTACGTGGCCATCTACAAATAATACTTTTATATTAAAAATTGTTGCAAATGTATTTCAGCAAAAATGAATAGACTTTTTTCTTGTTAAATGAGCGAATGCTATGCTTAACGTATCATCCATTTAATTAATATAAAGTGTACTTTTATGTAAATAAGCGTTTTTAATAAAGATTTGCGTTTTTATAATTTATTACCGCGAATTTGAATTGTGCTCTTATTAATCATAATGGCGACTTTTCCTCAACATTATACCCCTCCCCAAATAAAAATATAAAATTTTGGAAATAAAATTCTATTTATCATTTTAATGTTTATCTCATTCATCCTGTACTTCCTGTTCATAGAGATTAATGAAGACCTTCACATGTACTCAATCTGTTCTGAGAATGAAGCATTTGGAAAAATGAGGTTGCCGCAAAATTACCTGAGAATGAAATTGTTGAATCAGGTCAAAAAAAATCTTGCATGCTCGTCTATCTACATTCCTTTAAAATTTGTATTAAATAGTCCAATAACGGTATTGCACTTTGTGAACACGAAGGATTAAACTTCTTATAAATATTCAATATACACCTATAAATAATCGTAATGTGCAAATGTTTTCAGGCCGAGGATGTTTCGATATTTCAGACAATTTGTCTTTGTCACAAAACAAGCCTTCTAGGTACGTAGTTAGTTAGTTAAAGAAAAAAATAAGTTAGTTGTAGCAATGTTTACATTAGGTATATCTTCGACGACCGAGTGTCAAGCTAACAAACAAATTGCACATGGCTTTTAAGCAACTAATCAATCCCATACAATTTGAAGTAACTTACACGTAAAATTTATTGAACACCCCTAACTTATAACAACGCTGGACTCTCCATACCGTTAATTGCTACCATGTAAAAAATTTCTTTTAAAAGCTGTAGAAGCTATTTGAAAAAGCAGATACAATTGGTTTCCCAGTTAGCAATAAAGTAGCAAAACACAAGAATGCGTATTTGAAAATTAAAAAGAGGTGATTTAGTTTAACATCATTTAGCATTTTCCATCAGAAAGTTAACAAAATGAATGAAAGCACAAAAAATGTGTCGGTGAAACATAGAGGATTTTTAAGTTTAGCGGCGCTCAAATTCCTCTGCCCCTTTATTGACTCATTCTACTGCAAACATTGGAGAGACCTGTATATTTTAAATTTCATCATAATTGAACAGGGTGTTTTTGAAGCCTTCCCACCCCCATCGTACGAGGCTTGTTCAATTGAAACCCATCTTTGGTTCAGGAAAAATTTATTGACAACTAAATTTACAAATAATTACCACTACGATTAAGGCACATATCCTATTGTTTTGTCAATCTATGTATACCCTGCTTAAAGAAATCGTGTGGCTGCTGCTCGAAGAATTCTTTCACGGCGTTTTGTACTTCTTCGTCCGACTGAAAAAGGTTACCTTTTAACGCTTTTTTCAGTGGCCCAAAGATGTGAAAATCACAAGGCGATAAATCGGGACTATAGGGTGGATGCTCTAATATCCTCCATTTCTTTCGCTGTAGATTTTCTTTCACTACGTTAGCAACATGAGGTCGAGCAGTGTCGTGAAGCAGAATAACACCACGTTAAAGCTTCCCTGTACGTTTTCGTCTTATTGCTTGATGGAGCTTGTTCAAAGTTTCATTATACAGGTTTGCGTTGATGTGCACTCGAGGTTCTGTAAATTCTATCAACAAGGGTCCTTCATGGTCGAAAAAAAATGTCAACATGACCTTACCGGCAGAAGGTTGAACTTTAAACTTCTTTGGTGACGGAGAATTTGCATGTTTTCTGTGAAATATATACGAGAGAAACTGCCCAGTGGGAAGTTTACAAACACCACTAACGTTGCAAAACGTCAGTTGAGTGATTACAATTGTTTCCAAGGCGAACCTGACCAAAGATGGGTTTCAATTGAACAAGCTTCGTATTTACACACATATAGGCCTTTTTGAAGCTATTTTCTTTATGCTCGAAACGCGTAGACAAGACAAATTTTTCAATTTCTTATACCGCAAGCGCAAACATGCTGCGCTCGGTATGGAAAGTAAGGATTAAATAAGAGCTTGACGAGCAGGCTCGAAAAGCTCGGCTCAAAAAACTGGTCAGCTTGGCTCAGCTCAATAAAAATGGAATTCGGCTCGAAGCTTGGTTTGAAAAAATATTGTTGGATCGGCTGGAAGCTCGGCTCAAAATCGAGCCAAGGTACGAGCCGAGCCGAGCAAAGCTCGAGTTCGAGTCCAACCCTATCAAACATAAACAAATATTGCCATCATTCTTTTTCACTACCCTTATCGGATATACAAAATGCGTCGAATATTTCTTTAAGATACCCGGTTCTAACATATTCTTTATTTCGAGATTAACCTGTTACCTATATGCCGTGGGTATCGGATACACTTTTGACTGAAAAAGTTCCGTATTTACCACTTCTAATGTGTGCGCGGCGTAACCTCTAGCAAATCTAGGTTCTCAATCAATTAATTCAGAAAACCTTTTTACGATGTGACAACTAGTTGCTTACTTTGCTAGGACCGCTAATGTATTCAACTTTATTTATACTCCCTTCATTTTCAATATAATTAAAATTTACCAAATCAATAGCTTCAGTAATGCTTATTTTAGCAGCCCACCCCTTACAACAATCCCTAACTACAGTAGTTCTTCTTTCGGCATTAAACTTTATTTTTAATGTATGTATTTGATTCATCTCTATTAAACATTCTAATTTGAGTCCAGATACTATCAAGAATTCATGTTATCCTACAGCACTCCCTATTTTCAAGTTCAAAATTACCATTACGTTAATTGTTGCAAATCTTTTATTGTTCGTCGCTTTTAAATTATTCTTCTTAAAGTATCATATTTTCCATTAACAAATTTTTATGTTCCATTATAAAATTCACTGAGATTAAACTGGCTTCGGCTCCAGGTATCAACTAATGTTTTAACCATATTATTTTCAATAACTATGTTTATAATCGGCAATACATTTTCATGACTTGTTTCCTTTTCATCTTCCTATCAAACTTAACGTATTTTTGCTGGTGTTCATACTCGTTTATGCTGAAGGCGTTTCATTTCTCATCTAATACTGAAAATGCGGTCTCGTCGAAAGTTCTGGGCAGGTTAACTTGTAACATTTAAAAATTCTTGCAATATTATTCGTCGACATTACCGCTATAAATTCGCTATTTTAGTTTTTACTCAACAACGTTTTATTCTGTTGTTGATTCTATTACTTTTGTAGATTTAATAACTTAACAAATTTACAAAGTACACTAAAATTTCACTCGGAATTGCAATCTGCAACTTATTATGTGGTTCCAGCTGATAACATGATTGCAAACCATTTTTACCTGCTCGTAGTTCCCTAATTATAGTATCGAAGATATTTCACTTCGATTGTCCATTCGTGACAGATAGTCACTTTTCGCTTTCTTGTTGGAAATGAAAGGTCGAGCCAGAAATTAAGTTTCCTTGGCGAAGGTGTAGAAAAAGGAAAGTTAAATCATAAAGAGTTGTCTGATGCGACTCACGTGTTAGTTATAACTTCACCTTCGCAACGTGCAGCTTAGTTTTACTTTCATGTAACCCAATTATAATATAAATTTTTATGCTGCTACGTTGGACAAAAAAAGATTTCCCGTCCGCATCTAGGCATGCAGTAAATTTTTGATTGACCGATATGTGGTTTAAAGGTTAACAGATCATTTACACCCACTTGGTAAGACCGTTAAATTTTTGATGATTATGCTGCGTTTTACGATGGTCAGTAATTTATAAATGTAGTGATGTAAAGTAACTGTGGAGATGTTATAAACTACCTCATACTGCAGAACGGAATCACATATTTGTATCACGAATAATTTTGTGATATACTTTGTTAAAAAGAGTTATCCTCTTTCTAAATTTGTGATTTTTATAATTTATAGAACAATTTTATATAACTGCCGATGTCCTCAGGTTCATAAATTATTCTTAAATTTTACTGGCTTTACACAAAAAGAAGTATTATGTCCAGATATGTAATTGTCACTTGTTAATTATAAAATCAAATTCAATATTCAATTTTAATGATACTGTTTATCTTGTTTACCTCAAATCACATGTCAAGATGTTCACTTAATAAAGCCTAAAACCAGAAAGGTGAAGGTTAAACTGAAATAAGATATCTAATAATTTTGTTCAATGTTGAGTAATTCTAAAAAAATGTAAAGTCTTTCGTAGCGCTGCCGCAGACTATTAATTATTAAAAAAAATGAGTCACTTGCCATTAAATTTCATTCTTTGATATATATATATATATATATATATATATATATATATATATATAAATACATAAAATCAGAAATTATATTAAGATTTAGTAGTAATTAAGCATTGAACTTAATGTTTTACGCCTTCTGTGTAAAACATAGAAAATGCACCAATAAGAATTTTGTTTGTATTAAATTACATAAATGATGGCTCGTAATCTGTTTAAAGGAATATAGAATTATTTTTGACTTTAGTATATTATTGAAGAATTATTAAATTCCTCCAAAGTGTTAAGACGGTTGAAAGATTCCACTTGCTATAAATTCATATAATGATACAATGAAAATTAATTGAAACTGAAAATAAGGATTTTGTGTTTATACAGGATTATAACATATAACTGGAATCTATGTTGGTAGTGTTTATGTTTCAGAGGTCCTAGGACTTCGTGAGTCCATTGAAGAAGGAGAACAGAAGTAAGTATCATATTTGTTTTAATCAAACATTGTATTTAACGACGCTGGTGATAATTTAGGTTTTCGAATTTTTCTTTTTTGCGAATTGATTCAGTTAGTTGCATTATAAAAAATTTAGGTGGCGTCCATTATTTTATTTTTTCCAATCTCATGCGACCACGGGTCAAAACCCAGTTAGCTAAAAAGTCTTTCAAGAGTTTTCCTTTTCTAAAAGCCTTTTTACATCCTAACTTTACCCTGGGCTTGTTATTATGATATAAGAAATCTTGAACAGTTAAATAAAACTTCATTAAGAATTGTTTAACACGACAAATTATGTTCGCGTAAGTAAGCTGGTTCGTGTCCCTTCTCGCGTCTTCCGTCGTACGTTCATGTCATGTAGATTCCCTAGTACGTTCCTTTCTCATGTTTTCCGTTGTACGTTCCTGTTTCAAGTGTTACTTTTTTCCGTATCTCTGTCATGACCATGGTTGTTCCTGTAGCTATCTCTCTGTGTCTGGTTTCTAAAGTTCATTCAATTGTTTTGTCATCCTGTGCACATCTTTACTCTAAAATTATTTAAGTGCTTGCCCCTATTCCTATTTTCTATTCCTCGTACTTCTTCTAAAGTGTCGTGTCTTCTGAGGTATTCTAAGAAAATGTCCCTATTTGTAATGTCAAATAGTGTCAAGTCTCACTCCTTGTTGAAAATGATTCGCTAAATACCTTACTATTTTTTATGGCATACTGGTCCCTCGTCTGTCCATACCCGCTGTTAAATCTTTGCACTAATAAGTTGTCCCTGATCTTGCATTGTTCATTGTTTGCCCGGTATAATAATGCAAAAATTTCCGTTCAAATTCTGTTCGATTTTCACTCACAAGGTACGTCCCTGTGCACGCATTCCAGTTTCCCTTCATACGTCGGACACCACCTGTCATTTTATTACCAATGACATTCTGTCTACTTTTTGTCCTTAAAAGTAGTCGGTTTGACTTCTCCTTGTTGATCGCACGCGCGATCTAGGCACTGTAAACAATGTGTTCTGTTTTCCACGGTTAGAAAAGTGAAACAAAGCGGTCAATCTTCAACAGGTATAAATTTAGTTTATTCGTTATTAATTAATTATTGACATCTGGAGGATTCGCCACAACTAATTATGATGTAATCCAATGCAATTTAAAATTGTAAGTGTAATTAACTAATATGTGCCGAATAAATAGTGTTATGAATTTCTTCTGTTCGAGTCTTGGAATTATTTATTATTTGAGTCGACTATGTTTGTTACATTTCACTAATCGAAGGTAAGATCAATTTCAATTCAGAGAAGATCGAGCAATGGATTAGAACCTTGCGATTTCTCCAAATTCTTTGAACGTTTCTAGCTCCGCCTCTACTAAACTCAATTTGGTAGAGGCGTTGCCTTCTGGCATTGATCGTTCCACATTATATTTCTGTGGTACATCCTCTATAGTTGCTAATCCAGCTTGTAAGTTGTTTAAAAATATTTTGCGACTAATTTTCCTATCGCCCTTAAAATTTACAAAAGTGTTCCATTACTGCATTACTGCATTACTGCTGTATTTAACATTATATGTATATGTGAATTTGTCCTATTCCTTTTTTCAAGCTGTTTATTAAGAGTGTTGGTAACTTCTCTAAATGTCACCCTCGTATTCTACTCATTTTCCTCTACTGTTTCTTGAAGATTGCCCATAGTACGACCGACATTATCCAATCTAGTATTTATTTGTTTTTACTTCTGACATATTTGAATTAACCACTTCTTGAACCTCTCGTCTCATGTTAAAGATATAGCTTGAGTAGTAAAATGATTAAAATATAAGTCTACTTAGCAGTAGTTGTTTGAAAAGAGTTACCACAACAGTTTATATTTTTGTTTCGTATCATATTCATTTATTCTATAGTAGAAGAGCAATTTTATTGTAACATATTTTCTTGTAACGCACCAGTTGTCTACTTACACTGCATCTAATTTCAAATTCAAGGTTGAAAAGCACGCATTTCGATTCGTTGTCAGCGCTCGCGTGAAAGTTATGAAGTTGTCTGATACTCACAACTAGAGGTTTGTTAAAGATCCACAGGTGTGGCCGGTCAATCATGTTGCTCCGTACCACCGCTTCGGCACATAGGTTGCAAATCAAGTGTTGTTCAAAAATGCTCCTTTTAAGACTCCTTTTGTGTGGAAGTAAGTATTCCTCACCATAAGCAGGTTTTGTAGAATGCGAGCAATCTCGTCGGAGGCTATCTTAGCCGGAGTCATAAATAATTATGGTTCCGGGTTGGGACCGTGTCATTTTAAACCTAAGGTCGACTCGCCCACTTTTGTAAGGGGCTTTATCAAGATAAAAAAGAAAATGAAATATAAATATAAAATAATAATAATAAAAAATTAAAATGATAAAATATTAATTAGACAAGTTTAAAACGCATAAAAAGTATAAAAAGTTACTTCTGAACTAGCAGACTCACCAACCCATTTAAGACAAAAGATGTGTTGTGGCAAAGTAACTGGCGAAAGTAGCGAAAGTGGTGGTTTATATAGGGCGAAATCTTGATGCTTGAGTGATCGTTAAGTGAACGTTACGGTTATGCTTTTGTGAAGATAGGCTCGTTTTCCAAATGGGAGAAACGTAGTAGCCATCGTCTTTGTTTAAATTGTTAGAATTTTTAATGATTTCTATGGATTCTCTGATTTTTCTATTGTAGAAAAATGGAATTCTGACAATTAGTTTTGTTGTGTCAAAGTTAATAGTATGACCTGTTTCATGTTGGTGTTCGCCCACTGCTGAGCGATTGTACTAACTTGTTCTTAAGCATCGCTTATGCTCGTTGAGTCTAGTCTACACTGATCGTCCTGTTTCTCCAATGTACACCAAACCACAGCTGCAAGGTATAGTATATACGCCTGGGGTTTTAAGACTGTTTTCTAGATCTTTTGGAGTTGATAATATTTGTAAAATTTTCTTTGCGGGCTTATAGATCGTTTTGATGTTGTGTTTACGTAGAATTTTGCCAATTTGGTCTGTTATTCTGTGCATATATGGAAAGTTTGCTAAAGATCGTGTATCGGGATTACAGCGTGGTTGGGGGTTCGTGTTGGATGCAGATGCCCGTTTATTACTCCGCCGATATCTGAATTGCGATAGCCGTTTTTTATGACTAGCTTTTAGATGGGTCAGTTAATTAGATAAGTGTTCTGGTTGTTAAATCTTAATTGCATAGTAGACTAGAAAGTTAATACCGATGATTCTTGTGACGGATGATGATGTGACGACGCATGTAGTTATCTGTCTGTGTATGTGGGTTTTTGATATACAGAATGACCTAGTCGCCCGTTGGGTTGACGCTCCACCAGAACGTCAAGGAATGGCAGAGTTCCGTTCTGTTTAATTTTTATAGTGAACTTAATATCTTTATGTTGATTGTTTATGTAATCTAGAAAATTATTGAGCGTTTGGTGTCCATGGGGCCAGATTACAAGTGTGTCATCTACATAACGGAGCCAAGTTTTTGGTTTAAGGACTGCGGAATCTATAGTCATAGATTCCAAAGACTCCATTAATATATTGGCCACAGTAGGGGATAGAGGTGAGCCATGTGTGTGCCAGAAGTTTGTTTGTAAAATTGTCTGTCGAAAACAAAATAGGTAGAAGTTAAGCATTTTTCAATGAACGTGGCCAGGTACTCAAATTTGTTTTCTTGAGGTAGGAGTTGTTTAATAATGGAGACAGTGTCTATGACAGGTACGTTTGTAAATAGGGATGTTGCGTCAAAATTGACTAGTATATCATTAGGGCCTAGCTTAATATTTGCAATTAGTTCCATAAAATGAGTGTTTAAAACATTAGTAGGGGTGTTACCGGAATAAGGTTTTAAGAAATTTGCTAGGTATTTTGCCAGATGGTAGGTTGGCGAGTCAATTGTGCTAACTATCAGACGAAGAGGGATATCCAGTTTATGGACTTTAGGAAGGCCGTACAAGCGAGGTGGTTTAGATCCGCGAGGTGTTATGCGTCTTAGGATAGTTTTGGGAATATTAGAAAATTTGCTAAAATTTCCCGTTCAAGCTTTGAAGTGGGGTTTTTGGTGATAGGAGCGTAAGAACCGTCTTGTAATAATTGGTTAATCTTTTCTTTGTATTCTGTACGGTTTAGAATTACAGTCGCATTACCTTTGTCTGCTGGAGGTATAACAATTTGCTTGTTCGTTCGTAGGTGTTTTAAGGCGTCATTTCTTGCTTTGACGCGTTTTTGTTGGGATTTTTGACATGTCGGACACATTTAGTTGTTTCAAAGCGAATTAGGTTGGCATCATCTTGAAGTAGAGATCGGATCGCTGATTCTACAGAACAAATGATTTCTGGGGGCAATTGAGAAGTTTAGTCCTTTGGAAAGGATATGTAGTTCGTTTTCGGATAGGATATGTTCTGATCGGTTTATGACGGTTTATTACAAGACGGTTCTTACACTCCTATAACCAAAGACCCCACTTCAAAGCTTGAACGGGAAATTTCAGAACTTATCAAAGCCTCTAATATTCCCAGAACTATCCAAAAACCCATAGTACCTTGCGAATCTAAACCACCTCGCTTGTACGGCCTTCCTAAAGTCCATAAACCGGATATCCCTTTCGGTGCGATAGTGAGCACAATTAACTTTCCAACCTACCATCTGGCGAAATAACTAGCAAATTTCTTAAAACCTTATTCCGGTAACACCCCTACTAATGTTCTAAACTCCAGTCATTTTATAGAACTAATTGCAAATATTGAACTAGGCCCTAATGATATACTAGTCAGTTTTGACATAGCATCCCTATGCACAAACGTACCTGTCATAGACACTACCATTGTTAAACAACTACTACCTCAAGAAAACGAATTTGAGTACCTGGCACGCTCGTTGAAAAATGCTTAACTTCAACCAATTTTGCCTTTGACGGACAATTTTACAAACACACTTCTGGCACACCCATGGGCACACTGCTTTCCCCTATTGTGGCCAATATATTCATAAAGTCTTTGGAATCAATGGCTATAGAATCCGCAGACCTTAAACCAAAAACTTGGCTTCGTTATGTAGATGACACATTTGTAATCTGGCCCTATGGACACTAAACGCTCAATAATTTTCTAGATCACATAAACATTTAACATAAAGATATTAAGTTCACTAGGAAATTGAAAAGAACGAAACTCTGCCATTTCTTGACGTTCTGGTGGAGCGCCAACTCAACGGGCGACTAGGTCATTCTGTATATCGAAAACCCACACACAGAAACAGATACCTACATGCGTCGTCACATCATCATCCGTCACAAAAATCATCGGTATTAACTCTCTAGTCCACCGTGCAATTATGATTTCACAACCAGAACACTTATCTGATGAACTGACCCATCTAACAACTAGTTTTATGAAACACGGCTATCGCAACTCAGATATCGGCAGAGTAATAAACCGGTATCTGCATCCAACACAAATCCCCAAACCACGTTGTAATCCCGACACACGATTTTTAGCAATTCTTCCATATATATACACATAGTAACAGACCGAATTGGAAAGATTCTATGTAAACACAACATCAAAACAATCTATAAACCCACCAATAAAATTTAACAAATATTGCCAACCCCAAAAGATTCCGAAAACAGTCTTAAAGCCACAGGCGTATATGGTATACCTTGCAGCTGCGGTTTAGTATACATAGGAGAAACAGGACGGTCAATACAGACTAGACTAAACGAGCATAAGCGATGATTAAGAACAAGCCAATACAATCGCTCAGCGGTGGGCGAACACCAACATGAAACAGGATATACCATTAACTTTGACAAGACAAAACTAATTGCCAGAATTTTATTTTTCTACAATAGAAAAATCAGAGAATCCGTAGAAATCATTAAAAATTCTAACAATATAAACAAAGACGATGGCTACTATATTTACCCCATTTGGAAAACAAGGCTATGTTCACAAAAGCAGAACTGTGACGTTCACTAATCCGCTATGACACTCCTCTCTGTTCGTGATCGCTCATGCATGAAGTTCTCGACCTATATAAACTACCACTTTTACTACTTTCATCTGATATATTGTTGGAGGGTTTCACTGCCGGAGTCATTATAAATATTTATGGTTCCGGTTTGGGACTGTGTCATTTTATAAACTAAGGTCGACGTTTTGCCCACTTTTATAAGGGACTTCATTAGGACAAGAAAAGAAAGATTAATAAAATAAAAAATAATAATAAAGATAAGAATGATAATATTAAGTAGACTAGTTAAAGTGTAAAGAGTAGAGTTGCTCCTCCTGAACTAGTAGACTCACTAGCCCATTCAAATCCAAAAAATTTAGTGAGTCTGCTAGTTCATGAGTAACTCTACTCCTTAAACTTTAACTTGCGTACTTAATATTATCAATCTTATCTTTATTATTATTTATTATTTTATTACTCATTTTCTTTTTCTTGTCCTAATGGAGCCCCTTATAAAAATGGGCGAAACGTCGACTTAGTTTTTTATCAATTACTTTGCCACAAGACACCTTTTGCTTAAATGGACTGGTGAGTGTGCTACTTCAGAAGCAACTTTATTTACTCTTTACACTTTAACTTGTCTACTTAATATTATCATTCTTATCTTTATTTTTATTTTTAATATTTTATTATTTATTTTCCTTTTTTGTCCTGATGAAGCCCCTTACAAAAGTGGGCGAAACGTCGACCTTAGGTAATAAAATGACACGGTCCCAATCTGGAGCCATAAATATTTATAATGACTCCGGCCGTGAAAGCCTCCGATCATACAATTGTGTTACAACTGATAACAGATGATCACAAAACCTGCCACATATGATGGTAACAACAATTTAGTCAAAACTAATAGATGGTGTCACCCTCGATCAAAATTAAGGACGTGACATATTTGACACGATGTAGAAAGGGTCATGATATATCTACATAGTCTTAAAATACCTATTTTGAAGTAATCGGGTATGGGTCTATAAAAATGTGATACAAAAACAACCAAACGCAACTTTACATAAAATTTATGAAACTACATTATCAATGCTTCTGCTAATAAAAAACGATGTAATATGAAAACGTAACAGTGAATAAACAAACACTATAAATAAAATGCAAATCTATAAATACCTGTATTCTATCTTCGGGCAAATCTGTCTTAAGGCTAAGCATCTCTCTTGCATAAACGTCTGGGTAGTGTGCATCCTTGAAGGCCTTCTCCAGTTCTTCAAGCTGGTAGCTCGTGAAAATCGTCCTGCCACACACCCACCAAGGGTAGATTTATTTGGCACAACATTAATATCCTAAACAACTACCATTTTTTATCACAACAACCTAACATTAGTTTACTAGTTTACACAGTTTAAACTAACGCCTCTTTGCAAAACGCCTTTGCTATTAAGTTCCTACAACTGGTTGTCGAATATTGCAATAGTGTTAGATTATAATAAGTAATACGGAGGCAAGTGGTTTCGGCTTTGCTTCATCAGGCATTAGCACTTATGCAACAGCTGTTGTGTTATGAAATTGGTTTATGCCTAGTGGACTGGCAGCCTTTAATATCTACCAAAAGAAGGTGTGAATCTAAAGTTGGTAAAACAATGGGCGAGGACCCATTACTTCTTCCATACTGAAGAATAGCAACAAATTTGACACATTTTTCGCTACATATATCATTAAGGAATATGATAAAGATTATTGATTTTTGCTGTGATTGTAATACATTTAAATACAACGATTTTCACAAAATGTACGAAGAAATCAGGTCATGCATTATCTGCGTGACAAAAAAAATACAACTTTTTATTACAAACAATACATTGACTTTGACGACAATTAAAAAATGAATGAAAATAAAAATAAAAAGATACATGTGTGACAAATGTTTAAAAAACGTTCTTATAATATTTTGAACAAAAGCTTTAGGAGAAAATATTTCAGAAAGATTTGACTACTGACGATGCGATACTCAAGTATTTTGAACATCACTCCTTCAAATAATTTACACGTGGAAAGCTAGTGCGTTTTAGCCCAGGGACCAAATGCTGTGTTGTTTTAGCAGATATTGTAACGTTTCTAACGCCTACTGTGGATAAATCAATGAAAAAGAAAAAGAAAAAATCACTTCTTGGCCCTAATTGGGTTCTTCAGTTAGTAAAACATTTAGAAAACCAGATACCTCACATGATTTATTTTGAACTTTTTACGACATTTAATCTCATGATTCGTTATGGTTTTCGAGTATCTGTCACCACTATTCGTTAAAATCGCCAGAATCTGAACTCATCGGTATTTTAAGATACAGGACTAGAGTGAAAAAGGACATACGAGAGTCTACAGATTTGATTCTCGTAACCAATTGTTGATTTTTAAATGGAAAAATAATAGGGTTTATACATAGTTACTAATTACAACTCTACTAGGTCAGACGCTTATCAGAAATAAAAAAGAAGACAGTTCCTGTAGGAAATTCTTTGCTTTTCCACGTACAGTGGTACCTCGATATACGAGTGACTTAATATACGAGTGTTTTGAGATACGAGCCGTCGAACCAGCGATATTTTGCTTTGAGATGAGAGCAAGATTTGAACATACGAGAAATCGCACACTACACCGCTGCACACGACACCAACATGCGGCGCATGTTGGTGTCGTGTGCAGCGTCTAACCGAAGAATATCTTGGAAATGTAGGAGAAAGTTGTAGAGTTCGTGGATAAAAATCACCCGAAAAAGTTTCAACTGGTCGTGCATCGGAGTTGTTCAACAAAATTTGCCTAACTCATTTCCGCAATATCCTGAAAGGGAGGAAGAAACAAACCTCCTTGGACAGTTTTTTAAATGATCTACAGGTGAAAATGAGCAAAGTGTGATGAAAAAGGCAAAGATCAGTGACGAAAATTATGCGCTTCCGTAAGCACTTCACTTTGGCTTTTATTATGTTTTATAGAATATGTATTTGTTGTTTATAAACAAATGTTTCGTCTTGTAAACATATTTTTCTTATTCAAAATCACTTAACAAAAACAACTGAGGTGGTTTTTTGGGAGCTGGAACGGATTAATAGCATTTCGATTAATTTCAATGGGGAAAATTGCTTTGAGATATGAGCAATTTGACATACGAGCAAGGTTACGGAACGAATTAAACTTGTATGTCGAGGTACCACTGTATATAAAACTGAAATGGGTGGCTTTGATTTAAATAATCAGTACACAAGTAATTATCGAATTAGCATTAGAAGCAGAAAATTGTGACGCCTGTTCACTCACGTGGTCAATGTAGCTATGACTAATTTATGGACGTTAGACCGACTGCGTGTTCTAGATGAACGAAAGATGGGTTTACTTGACTTCACGAAGTTCGTCACTAGGTATTACTTTCTCCTACAAAATAAATCAAACATAAGTATTCCAAATTCTAAAAGCTATCAATCATGATAACACTGGCTACTTTCCAGAAAAAATACAGAAGTAGCCACAATGTTTTGCTTGTAATTTCTGTAATAATGGCATGTAAAAAAATATGTCTGTATGCATTGTGTAGAAAGTTATTTTTTTGAAAAATATTTTACAGAATAGTGAATAATACTTAGAACTTAGTATTTCTCAAAGCATTAATATTTTAATACTTTGAGCCGTTTTACAAGAAAATGTTTAAGAGGTTTGTAATATTTGTTCCGTTCTAAACGGACCTGCACCTTGAAGAAGTTCTAGAATACCAGAACGTGCAGAATGGCTTGCGTGTTTAGTACGCTAAAGAGCCGAATGCAAGGTTTAACCAAATTTTGGGGTCTTTAGCGAGGAACCAGACTAAGACATTTTTCCGAAAGAAGACAGCAGCTTCAGTACTTAGAGTGTCAAAGACCATAGGGGTCGGTATGGTATTCTAAGACACAAAACTGCGAAGTGGAAGGCAACGGCAAACCACCACATAATCTCTCAAGTACACACTATATTTGATTTTCCAATGCCTCACCTGAGGTACTACATTAGCAAGGAAGTGAGTTCTTTAAACTTGGAAATTTTGAATTTTGTCGAACCTTTGCTGCTACAAGCAAGGTAGGGATCTTTAACGTGCATAACAACATCCATACACGAGAACTATATTTAACCTCTAATCCGAACGAAGGTGTATTTTTGTGAAAAATGCTCGCCTAACATTTTTCAAGCGAACCGTATCGGGATTCGAACTAGAGACCTTGGGCATAGCAGTCACACGCATACAAACTACGCCACGGAGCCGCCTCCACAGTACACAACGTGCGTCTTTTAAAATGACCACATCCTTTGGGGTAAAATATTCCGGAGTTAAAATAGTTTCCCATGCGGATCTCCGGAAGGGGACTACTTCGTATGATACGATCGAGAAGTTTAAAACTTTTTTTAAACTTCTCGATCGTATCATACGAAGTAGTCCCCTCCCGGGGAATGTTAGAAACATCAAATAAGTAAGTTTGAAGATTTGAAAACTGTAATAGATAGGTTAGCATTAGATATAGAAGGGATTACCGTAGTTCGGTGGCCGGAAGCGCGTGGTTTTTAGAGCGGAGACCTAAGGGTAATTGATCTAGGATCAGAGAAAGTAAATGCGGGTATAGAGATAGTTATCGGGAAAAAAGTAGACAATTGGGTAGAAAACTACTTACAAAAACGACAGGGTACTTATGGTTGGATTAGAATCTAAACCGGTAAATACGGTAATAATACAAGTTTACATGCCCGCCTCTAGCTACGACGATGAAGAGGCAGTAGTGATCTACAAAGATATCAAAGACATACTAGGATTCCTAAAAGAGCATGAAAATTTAATAATTTTGGAAGATTTTAATGCAGTGTTAGGTGAGGGTTGGTGAGGAGTGGATTAGTAAAGAGCAACCATAGAGAAAATAGAATTTTGCGAGATAAATAATTTAACCATCACGAACACATTTTTCAACACCAAGCCAGAAAACGATACACGTGGAAGATGCCAAGAGACATAAGGAGATATTAAGTAGATTACACCCTTGTTAGACAACGGTGCAGGAATCACGTAAAATATTGTAGAAGCTACCCGCAAGCAGATATAGACACTAACCACAACATAATAATTATGAATGCGACGCCTAGATTTAAAAATTTGGAAAATAACGGAAAAAGACACTTTGACTTGAAGAAACTAAAAGGTTCAGACACCAACAAAAGATATGAGAAAAATTTAAATGAATTATTGAAAGGCCCCGGAAAAATTTTTCATATACTAAGGAAGCTGAAGCAGAATGGAATAACATTAAATCCAGTTTAAACATTGTGGCCAGAGATAGTCTGGGGTATTAACAAAAAGAAAATAGAAAACCATGGGTGACAAAGGATATTCTGAATTTAATAGAAAAAAGGCGAAATTACAAAATACACCAGGCAAAGCAGAGAAACAAAGATTCGCAGCCATAGAATGGGAAATTATCCACAAATGCAAAACATCTAAAAACCAACGGATTGAGAGAAAATGCAACGTGGTATAATCTAAGATGGAAATAGTAAAGACATACGAGGCATACAAACTATGTATAGCAAAAATATAGAGGCGCAGCAGACGAAATTATTATAGAAAAAGTAGAGAAATAAAGTAGATGTCAAGAATATATAGCAAATTTATATGCAGAGCAGGGACCAGAAGTAGTAGAACCAAAATCAGACAATGAACAAGAAGACTTGAGATATCCGCTACTTAGAGATTAGTTTAAACTAGCATTAAAGAGCCTGAAAATTAATAAGACGCCTGGTAAAGATAAAATGCAAGTAACTCTAACAGCCCCTGGACAAGCAGTAACAGAACGTCTCTTTCAACTTGTAAACATATGTATCAGACAGGTGAGATGCCCAAATATTTCAAACGCAACACCATAGTTACTATATTAAAAAGGAGAGGTGCTGATAGGAGTGAAAATTTTCGAACAGTAATCTTTACAACGCACGTGTCAAAAATATTAACTAGAATTGCACAAAGGAATATGGAAAAAAGGCCGAAGAAGTATTAAGAGAGTATCAATTTGGGTTTAGGCGTAACAGAAAATCACAGTAGGATATTTTAGTTTTAAAGGTGATAATGAAGAAAACGATCGAAAACGGAGAAACTGTGTATAAACGGTAAATTAGAAAAAAGTCCTAATTATTAAAACAGATGAGAATGAGTTATAACGATGATGGATGGTACGCAGCTTATACAAAGAGCAAAAAGCGGAACTAGAATTAAAGCAGGATCGTAGAAAACTAAATATTCGGAAACAAGTGAGGCAGGGATAAGCGCTATCTCAATTAATATTTAATATGTATATAGAAGAGGCAATGAATACTGTTAAATGCAAAAAAACATTTGGAAGTATAATGCAGGGACAAACGATTGCTATGTTCAGAAATGTAGGCGATATAGCGGTATTATCATCTAGCAAGGAAGAGTTAGAAGCAGCAAATGGAAACGGTACTAAAAGAGAGAAACGGTATGAGAATTAACAAGAATAAAATTAAAATGCTAATATGTAAAAAAAAGAAAAATAAGTCAAAACTGAGAATACAAAATACGAAACCAAAATTTAGAAAAGGTTAGGTATTTCTGCTAGCTGGGATTCCAAATAACGCAATGAGAAAAATGCAAAAGTATATAACAAAGATTAGCCCAAGCCCGTGCTGCATTTAACAAGAAAATGCAGCTACTATATTCGAAGATAAGAAACATGGAAACAAGGAAGAGACTACTAAACTCACATATGTTGACTACAGCACTCTACGGATGTGAAACGTGAACAGTAGGAAAGCGGACAGGAAAAGGATAGGTTAGAAATGTGGTGCTACAATCGTATGCTGAAGGTATCGTGGACAAAATAATATACGGAAAACGCTTAAAAATATGAGAGATGGGATGACAGAACACGTTCTAAGGCAAGAGCGAATTTCGTGGGATATACTAAAAGCAGAGAAAAGTAGAAAAAGAAGGTAGAGGTTGGCATAGGTTACGTTGTTGCACACATATAACGAAAGATGTAAGTTGTGAGAATTTCAGGGAAATGTGTAGGTTAGTTCAGAATAGAAAACAATGGAGGTACGTGTCCAATCAAGTTCAGGACGGCAAACCTAATGATGTAAAAGTGATTGCATTTAAACCCGATGATTATCGTAAACAACTACAGGTGTTGGTCTTGCAATATTATCAAAAAATGTTGGTTGTGCGAAAAGAGTAATTAAAAAGCTATTTATTCGGCTAATGGTGGTGGACCTTGGTAGCCGTCAGATTGCTTAACCATCTTTACTGACCATTGGTTATTGTTGAAATAGGGTATACTTTAAAAAACAATAGAAAAAGAATTTATCATTCTGGAAAAAGCATTCAACAATGTAAAATGGGAAGAAAATGTTCGAAGTACTAAAAAAAATAGGAATGAGTAATGGAGATAGACAGATAGTATGTAGCTAATATAAAGAGCAAACAGAGGTAATAAAATTAGAGCAGGAACGTAGAGAAGTAAATATAGGAAAGGGGGGGGTCGGGTGTGTGCGCTATCCCCATTAATTATAACTTGTATATCGAAAAGGTAATGAACACTGTTAAATGCAGGTAGACGTTTGCAATTATTATGCAGAAACAAACGATTGATATGCTTAAATTTGTAATTATTTTGCAACTGATATAGCGATATTAACATCTAGCAAGGAAGAGTTAAAGGTAGCTCTTAATTAAATAAAAGCAGTACTAACAAAGAGATACAGTATGAAAAATCAACAAAAATAAAACTAAAGTACTAGTATGTATAGGAGGGTAAAATAAGTCAAAAAGCATAATAAAATATAGCAAACGAAATTTTATAAGTGGTTAAGGATTACTGCTACCAAGGAAGTCACATAACGCGAGATGGGATGAGCGCAAGAACGGAACAGTGTAAAATGTATAGAAAAAGTTTAGCACTAGGTCGTGCTGCATTTAACAAGAAAAAGGAACTGCAATCTTCGAAGATAACAAACATAGAAGCAGACAAAAAATTATTGAAAGCGTATGTATGTAGCACAATACTGTACCGTTGTGATACGTGAACAGTAGAAGAAGCAAACAGGATAAAGGTAAGAAACCTTTGAAACGTGGTGCTGCTGACATATGATAAAGGTATCATAGACAGATAAAGTAAAGAACAAAGAAGTTCTAAAAATAGCAGGGGATGAAAGAAATATGTGGAAAACATTTAAAAAAATAGCAAAGATAGGATGATAGGACACATTGTAAGGCATACGGAAACAGTGCGGGAGATATTAAAACCAGAGAAAGGAAGAAAGGTAGGTAGAGGTACACCTAGATTAGACGACTGCACAAAGGTAGTGAAAGAAGTTACAGAACTGATGATCTAACGATAGTGGATATTTGTTACTTTTGTACTTGAATTACGCCAGTGCCCTTAATTGAGTAGTTTTGTATTGCTTTCAAAATAGCAATCGGGTTTCTTTCAATTTATATGATTTCCTAATGACGAAAAGGTTGTCCTTGTTTTAAGAAAATTGCTTATTTCAATGAAGTTTTAGATTTGGATCGTAATGGGTTAAGAAAGATAAGGATTCAGATAGTCACAAGACATTTAAAAGGCCTACTCAGTATTAGAGATAGGTACATTATACCTGACTTATCAAAAAATCTAAATTCTTTCAGTAATCCAAACTTTCTAGCAAATAGGTACTACATAATGAAATAAAAATTTTGAAATTGTAAAACGAAGTAAATTCATTTTTTCAATAACATTTAAATGTAGATATCCCTAAGATTTTAAACTCAAATAATATTTTGCACCGTCATTGGGCGATGTATAAAAATCAATAGTTTGGAAAATAACTTTTAATATTGCAAAATCACTGGTGGCTATATTTTTTTTGAACCAGCTTCAAAACTGAAAATTTCTAACATAAGAAGCGACGGATATAAGTAATAAAGGAAATAGCCTTACTTCGAAGAGTTTTATCACTTGAGGTGCAAAAATTACGGTTTTTAATTTGGTAAATTAAATTTTTTTAATATTTTATATTATTCACGAATAAATTGTTTATTATGTAATTTATTTCTGTTTGTCAAAATTACAAATATTTAGTATTTTAATAAAATTAGAAAATAAATAGCAAATTATTCATATTCTAATTTAAATATACATACCGTTAAAAAATCATATTTTGTTATTATAAAGTCCACCTATAATAGTTTTTTAATTTAATTATTAGCAATTTTTTTGTTAATTTTGTCAAAAGACAAAAAAATTTTAATATTCTGTGTTTGTCACTCGTCCTTAAAAGTAAAAGTCCAGCAATAATATTTAATATCGTTATTTTATTAAGTTGAAAGGCCACCAAAAATAAAACTTACGGATATAAAAAATTAGAATCTCCGGAAGGGGACTGCTTCGGGGATATGATCTGCAAGTTCAATAAGATGAAAAGAAGAACCGGAGCATCTTGCAAGTCGGTGGGTGGAATGTTAGAAGCACGAAGCAAATGGGAAAGCTAGATAATTTGAAAATTGAAATGTATAGGCTAGCATTAGACTTAGTACGGATTAGCGAAGTTCAGTGGCCAGAGGTTGGAGATTTTTGGAGCAGAGATATTAAGGTAATTCACACAGGTTTAGAGGAAGGACATTTGAGTGTGGGAAAGTTATGGGTAGAAAGATTGGACACTGTGTAGAAAACTACTTACAAAAGAAAGAAGAAGTACTCATGGTTAGATTAAAATCTAATCCGGTAAATACAGTAAAAATACAAGTAGCTACAGTGAGGAAGAGATAGAAGCGATCTACAAAGATATTGTAGACATACCGCGATTCGTAAAAGTAAATGAAAATTTAATAATTATGCTAGATTTTAATACGGTTGTAACTGACGGTGGAAAAGGAGCGATAGTAGATTTATTTGGTTTAGGCAGGAAAAACGATAGAGTAAATAGGCTTGCAGAAATTAGCGGCAAAAACAATTTAACCATGACAAACATATCATTTCAACATCCTGTTAGAAGGCGATACACGCGGAAAATGCCAGGAGACAAGAAGATATGAAATGGATTACATTCTTGTTCTACAACGGGTTAGGAATGAAGTATAAAACTGTAGAAGCTACCCGGGAATAGATATAGACACTGAACACAACATAGTCATCATGATAGCCGCCCTTAAATTAAAAAATTTGAAAAGAGGAACAAAAAAGGCACTTCGACATTGGGAAACTAAAATATAAAGATATCCACAAAAGATTTGGGAAAAAGTCAAATGAGTTGCTAAAAAATATCGCGAAAATTTGTAATACTAAGGAGGTAGAAACTCAATGAAATTAAATCCAGCTTACATATGGCGGCCAGAGATATTCTGGGGTATACACAAAAAGAAAATAAGAAACCATAGGTAACAAAGGATATTCTGAATTTAATAGAAAAAAATCGAAAATACAAAAACTTATCAGGCGAAGCAAGAAAAGAGAGTTGCAAAGCCATAAAATATGAAAATATTCGCAATTGCAGGAAACCTAAAGAACAATGAATTGGTGAAAAGTTAAAGGAGATACAAACTAAGATGAAAATGGGAAAAAAGACGAAGTATATAAACTAATTAGAAAGAATTTAATTTTAGGAATATAAAACCTTATAGCAAAAATAAAATTGACTTGGAAGGAGATATCGTTATAGGACATGTACAGAAAATGATTAGATGGCAAGAATATATAAGGAATTTATACGCAAGACGAACTAGAAACACTAGAATAGGAATCAAACATTGAATAAGATGACTTGCGATATTCTATACTAAGAGATGAGTTTGAATTAGCATTAAAGGGTCTGAAAAATAATAAAGCACTGGGTATAGATAGAGTGTACTTAGAAGCTCTAAAGTCGCTAGACAACCAGTGACAGAACGTCTCTTCCAGGTTGTCATGTATGTGTAAGAGACAGGTAAAATACCCAAAAATTTCCAACGTAACATCATAATCACTATACCAAAAAAGATAGGTGCAAACAGATGAGTTTGACAGTTCAAGAGTCAAAAATATTAACTAGAATTGTACAAAAATGGATGGAAAAGATGCCTGAAAAAATACTAGGAGATCAATTTGGGTTTAAGCGTAACAGGAGAACACGGGAATCGATTTTTTCTCTAAGGGTGATAATGGAGAACGCAATAAAAAAAGAAGAAAGCGTGTAGATCTAGAAAATCAGTCGCCAATGTAGAATCGAAAGCATGTTCGAAACACCTCAAAAGATCGGAATGAGTTATAAAATGATAAACGGATAGTGCATAGCTTATACAAAGAACAAACAGCTGTAATAGAATTTGAGCAGAAGCGTAGAGAAGTAAATATTAGGAAAGGGGCAAGACAGGTATGAGCGCTAGCTGCGTTAATTTTTAACTTGTTTATCAAAGAGGCAATTAATGCTGTCAAATGCAGGAAGACACTTGTAATTATTATGCAGAAACAAACGAGGTATGTTTAGATTTGCAGATCATATAACGGTATTAACATACATCAAAGAAAAGATAGCAGGTCTTAATGAAATGGAAACAATACCATCAGAGGAATACGGTATGAAAATTTACAAATTAAAATAGCAGTATGTAAAGGATGGGAAAATAGGTCAAAAACAAGAATACAAATATGAAACGAGAACTTACAAAAGCTTACTGAGTTCCCTTACATAGAAAGGCAAGTAAAGGACGATATGAGATGTGCAAAAGGTATAAGACAAAGATTAGCACAAAGCTGTGCTGCATTTAACATGAAAAAGCAAACTCAATGTTCAAAGTCAAGAAACAGAGAAATAAGAAAAGGATTGCTGAAAGCATATGTGTGGAGCACAGCACTATATGATTGCCAAACGTAGACAGTTGGAAAAACGGACACCAAAAAGATGGAGGCCTTTGAAATGTGATGCTACAGACGTATAGTAAGATATTAAGGACAAGCAAAGCGAAGAACAAGTTGTAGAAGTGGTAGGGGAAGAAACAAATGTGTGGAAAACAATAAAAGATAGGAGAGATAGGGTAATAGAACACGCTCTAAGGCATACGGAAATGGTCCGGGATATAGTCGAAGCAGAGAAAGGAACAGCGAGAGGTAGACCTAGATTAGACTATTGCACGCAGGTAGTGGAAGATGTAGGCTGTGGAAATTTCAACAAAATGTGTAGTTTAGCTTAGAAAAGGAAACAATAGAAGTACGCCTGTAACCCGTTCCAGGACTGAAGACCTAATGATGATGATTAGGAATACAGAATTTAATGACTTACATTGAAAATTACGAGTGAGAGGAGTACAAAATTACTAGATTCAATCCGGGATTGGAAAGTTTTGTCTAAGTCTCCGGCGAATTTGAAAAAACTAGTAGAATAAAAAATTATGTTATTGCAAACACGCAGATGCAACGCATGGCGATGCTCACTTATTTTTTAAAATGAGTCTGTGTTTTTAATGTAACTATAGTTCTTAGAAATAAATACAATTTTTGGTATCTTGTTGCGCTTCAACGATTTTATTGGGATTTTTTTATGTAATTTCGTAGAAAATTATGCATTAAATAAATGTAGTTTTGAGTTCCCACCATTATCTCGGAGATTTTTAGAATTAGTTTTTTTATGTATTTTGCGGTGTAGACGTTTTCTTACCATTTGAAATAGTATACGTCATTATTTTGACCAATCAGAACGCGATACGAAGAAAAGTGTTGGCTTTGACAAGTAAAAAAGCCAGTCGCCATGATTTTTCTACACTTAACTATAGTAACTTGAAGATTCAAGTTAGTGCTTTATAATGCAGTGCAGTTTACCTTGTGGTTCACTATCTTCATCTCTTACCGTACTTGTTTGTTTCGGTACGTTGTAGGATATATTAACAAACTTTAATGTAAAGCTGTAATAGAAGAGAATTTAAACCAGCTACCTGAGTATACGTAGTTTGAAGTACAGTAGGTATTAGTATTCCAGTGTGGAAAACGCCGTAATACAAGGGTTCATTAGTCGACTCTGTTAAACTTAATTATCTAAATGGACAAAAGGTATGCTTCGTTTAAGTCAATCGCGTGCTCATTTTGTAAATGTTTTAAATAATACCGCTGGAAAAATTTGTGCGATACTCTTATGTTCTGTACCGGCAAGCAATATACTACTGCATTGTACCTGCCATTGTAATTAACTGTTATTTGTAACAATCTGGTATTTATTTTTTTTTGTTTTGTATTTCTTTAGCATTAATTCTTATATTAAATAGTCGTTTATTTATATTTACGTTATGTTATTGCAATTCATATAAATAATATATTTATTTATGTGTAACTGATTGTATTATTCTTTTGATCAAATTTATTCAACTCAAAGAGCGCAATTTAAATTTATGCATCGTGCGCATTTTACCTTGGTCCGCTTCTGAAAATCAGTTATAAAAACTACAAAAAAATCTTGGCAAATGAGCGTTATGGAAATGCCAAATACTTTTGGTTTAAAAATTTGTATACAAACTGAATAGAAATAACCAGAACCGCTCTGTTCATATTGTTCCACGTAGTATATATGTGTATTCCCTTATTATTTCTAACACTTTTGCAAAATATTACATTTAAAACTACCAGCAAAGTCGCTTTGGAGAAATTAAGTTCAACCAACATTCAACGACTATTTAATCATCAAACGTCAACTACTCACCTATGGCGCCTCTTCTTTTTCTTCTTTTTACTGAAATTACCCAAGCCGTCTATTGTGAAATCCTTCGAATCATTGAGCTGACCTGAAACAAACATTCCAATAAGTTTTTAATTAAAACCTTATATAAATTATGTATGAAATAATTCATGATGGCGCGATATACTTTTTTCAGCGAGCTTTTTTTCCGTTTTGAGGACCCCCTAGAGAGCAGGGCGGGAGCTCCCTCAGAAACAGACTGCACTTCACTTTCCTATATAATTGAATTTTCAAACTGGTAGCTTATTGGGCCGGAGGAGATTGCTCCAGGATCTCTCCCTGTTGATTAGGTATTTTATTTCATTTGTAGGATTACGAGATTACGACATATGGGCAATTTAAATTTAGGAGATAAATGGGTTTAAGAATTTTCATGAAAATTGCTTTATTTTGTAGTGGTTTGTGTTATTTTTAGAATAAAACGCTATTGCAGCTCTACAGATGACTACCTAAAATCGTAGTCGAATGTAAACTGATAACTTAATAATTAATTACGGTTGTCCGTTAGACGAGAGAGTAGATGAAATGGATAATGGATGCATCTTCGGATTTCGAAAAATTATACTCGTAAGTGTGCTGAAAAAATAACAATGCTACTATCATTTTTATTTTTCTATGAACGTTAAAGTTACCTTTCGTAGCCTGTCTGTAAAGCTGTATATCCCAGCTCCAATTCAATTATATTACTGTCAAAGTTTTGGGCACACTTCAATGAATTATAATGAAATCAAACCTGTACTTGTAAAAAAAAGGTTCAGAGAAGCATTTTTTTTACTTGTAACAATTCTTAAAATACCAGCAAGTATATGTGCATTCCAATTTGCTTCAATCAATTTTTATATTAAAGGAAATGCATGATTTCTTTAAAACCAGGGGTTCTCAAACTTTCCAAATTTCGTACTACATAAATTAAAGATAAAAATTCTATGTACCATTACCAACAAAACGATCTTATTATTAAAATAATTTTAGAATAAAATAATTTAAATTTGCTTTATTTATTTATATTAATATAAGTGACCATCAAATTATAAGGTACCTGAAAAATTATACTGTTTTATGAATCCATATGTAACTTTGCTAATGCGATGAATGAGCCTGTTTTCTTCTTACTAGTTGGGATATAACAGGCTTAATTTTCATTAGTTTATTTCTTAAATCAGGTTCAAGTTGCAACTGTGTTCTATATATATTTTTTATTATTAACATTGATGAAAACCCAGTTTCACAGAGATACGACGTACTAAAAAGTATTAAAAATTTTACTGCTTTCTCCGGAATATCTTTGTATTTACCTCGCCTTTGTATCCAAAAATTTAATAAGTTTTCTTTTTTGAATTCATTCATTAGGTTCCTATCACATGAAATTTCTAGGAGTTGATATTTCTCTAAAATTGAAACATTTTGTACGACAGTATTCGAAATAGAAAACGGATTCCTTATCCAACTTTTGTTTTTTAATATTCAGGAAAGTACGAATGAAAGTTACTGAGAAGTCCCATGCCATGTTTTTCTATATCTTTAATCAATTGTTTATTCGGTTCATTTTCCTGAAGATAATCTTCTAGTATTGGAAATCCAGCAATTTTCTTACTTTTTAGGTCTTTAATGATGTATTCTAATGTTTTCACAGTTGCACTTATTTTGTCACATACAGTAAAAGCAAATACATTGGAACCTTGTAAATTAGAATTCAATTCGTTCAGCGTTTCAAAAATATCTGCTAAATAGGCTAAACGTGAAAGCCAGAATTGGTCACTAAAACACTAGCGGAAATCAAAGTTAGTATTTGACAGAATTGCTTGAACTTCGTTACGTTATTCGAAGAGTTGCGTTAAAACTTTTCGATAACCAACGCACTTCAGTGTGCAACAAGAGCTTTTGTGATTGCTGCCCATTTCATTGCACACAATTGTAAACAACCGTGAATTTAGAGCACGACATTTAATAAAATTAACAGTTTTCACAGCTTCATCAAAACAGTTTTTAATTCTGTTGGCATTGCCTTGGTTGTTACTGCCTCACGATGTATGCTGCAATGAGTAAATTTTACATCTGAGGCAACATTTTTAATTTTTGTAAAAACATCACCATGTACCCAGTTATTGCACGTGTTACGTCAGCACATACTCTTACACATTTTTTCCAATCTATATTATTATTAATTACAAACACATTGATTTTTTTGAAAACTTCATCTGCTGTTGTATGACGTGAAAGTGCTTAAGAAATAAGAATTCTTCTCTATAGTTTGGTTTTTCATATCGAATGAACGCTACTAACTGCGCAAAGTTTGTAACGTATGTACTTTCATTGAATTGTATAGCAAAATATTTGCTCTTCTTTATATTTTCGATCAGTGATTCTTTCAACTGAACTGTCATTTCAATAATTCGTCGCACAACAGTGTCATTTGACAAGGAAACAACTTTCAACTTAGCTGCTGCTGCTGGTTCTAGAATACACGTCATTGTCTTTAGCTGCAGGTAATATTATGGTTTCTCCAATAGTAAGTGACTTTGAAGTTTGATCAAATCTCAAACTAACCAAATATGATGCTTCAACAGCTTTTTTGTTTACTGGAGTAATAGAATAAAGTGAGCGTTTATAACTTTTTCATTTCTGTCAGTTTTCTTTGGAGCTTTTCTAGCTACTATATCCCTTCTGCTACGTCCATCCTTTGTAATTATACTACCTAAATAGCAAAATTCATCTACCTTCTCGAACTCGGTATTGCCTATTTTTAATTTTGGTTTAGAACTAGGTGTAACTCATATATATATATATATATATATATATATATATATAAATGTAATGTAAGGGGGGGGGGGTACAAGGCTTCTAAGGGTAGATTTGTGTTAAAAAGGGTGTATGCCAAACGACATAATTCATATATCAGATCCAGTAAGTTAAAAAAAACTATATTTTGCTGTACTTTACATATGCTAAAGTATGTACCATTTTAGTTTGAAACGCATGTGCCAAAGGTAAACAAAATGACTTTATGACGTTGATACAATGCACGGTACTTGAGGTTTTATACTGAGTTGATATTTTATAAGCCATTGAAAGTACATTTGCCGTCTGAAAACCGGACGCGTCTATGGATATCTACAATCAACCAAGCGTCCAGGTCTTGTGTAAATATTTTGGCTTTTCATTTAAATAGAATCAACTTTGGACGAATTGTAAAATCAAAATTATAAGTGAATAGAAATATAAAATATTATTGGAGAATTGTGAAGTGTTTAGGACCAATGGTAGAAATTATGAATGTATATAAAGACTATAGTGAAGGTATTTTGGACACTAGAGTAAAGACGAATTGTTATTGGATATTGTATGCGTTTAAAATGTAATTAAGTAAGCTGATGTTGTTATGCTTATTGCTTAGCGAAGTAAATAAAGGGATTCTTTTCGATTATATTCAGTATAAAGACGTGTTTTGCAAACCTGCGTTAAAAGTTGTATAATAATTTGATGAAATAAATGGTTTTTGAGTTAAATAGTCTGATTTAATCAAGTGAAAGTACAAGAAGCATCGGTAGTATAAAAGCGACGAGTATAGAAAAATATTTAGAGTGGTTAATAGTGCGACGGGAAAGCGACGATTTAGATAGGTTTGAACGAGATTGGTATTGGATTTGGGACGATTGGTTAAACGGCAGCAGGAGATTCGAGTGGATATACAAAGCGACGGCGAAGCAACGACGATATTGATAATTTTGGAGTGATTTGGATAGATTAAAGGCAGTAGGACATAGAGTGGATATTGAAGGAATAGCAGGGAATAGATTGATTTGGAACAGTACGGCAGGATAGATTGGAGATTGGATACGGAAAGGCGAAAGGACTGATTGGAGCACGAAGAAGGAAGACAGGAGAGCAGCATATTACAAGGAAGAATTAACGCAGGGGAAGTAGATACAACGGTTTATTCAAAATTCTAAAATTAGAGTAAATTATTTCAGATTTGGGGTCAGCAAAATTGTTAAGAACACCTGGAGGCGATACGCAAGTGAACAGCGATTGTGAATCCTTGTGAAGGTGCGTACGGTGAATACGATCTAGAGCCAGAAACATTTAAAGAAGGCATTCATCGCAGTATAATTCAGGTAAGTACCGTGTAATATCTTAAAACGTCAAAATTAAAGTCAGAAATAGTATACATAAATTAATTTGGCACCAAGCAACATTGATCATTAAAATTTGGCATATACAGTAAATAATTCCATATTTAAAAGGTAGTAAAACAAACGAGTGTGCAGTTTGGTTGGACAGTGCACATCTACTCACGATTGAACCCACGGTGAGTAGGTGAACGCTCTGAGATAAAGGTTTCATATAGTCGAGGCATAAAAATAGAGTGAACAGTAAATAGATAACCAACCAAACTTTGCTAAAAGCACATCATATAGAAGTCATATTATTGAATACTAAAAAGGAGGGACGACGACAAAAGTCGTGTATCAGAATTTATAATATATATGTATATATTGCTGTGATAAGGGGTTGTTTAGGGGTGTATTGAGTAGTAAGGGTCGTGTAGTAACAATAAATAGCAATAGGAATCAGAAAACTGCATTTATTTAGCTGAAAAATAGGTAATTCATACATTATGTAAATAGCAAGCATTTAATACCCTGTATATAGACCGTAATTAACTTTAAACAATGCAAGTAAGCATATCTTACAACAATATTACGCGTATTTAGCAGAAAAATAGGTAATTCATACATTATGTAAATAGCAAACATTTAACACCCTGTATATAGACCGTTATTAATTTTAAGTAATGCCAGTGAGCATATCTTTCAACAATAGAACGTATATTCAGAATAGAAATGATTGTACATGTAATTAAGAAGTGTTCTACAATTTATAAAATAAAGACGCCGAAGTTAAAAGATAAAACCTAACAAAGTTTCAGCAATTACGCTGGAACAATAAGCGCTTTGATAAGAAAACGCAGTTTCAAAGACGCATAAATACATGAACGAAAACAGCATTAGAGTAACATCATTTATTTTGTACAATTATCCAAAAGGCGATATCTACACAAAACAACGTATGGCAAAGATAGCAAATAATAAAGTATCAAAGACCGGAAATAAACACCATTACACGGAAATCCGAATTAATTACATCAGAAACAGCTTCAAAATACAGGGAATATTAAAGACAAAACCTCGTTGGTTGAAATAATCTGCAGAACTGCTTGAAAACCCAACCCAGAAGTAGTGGGAAAAGGCTATTTAACACCCATTCGGTGATAAGGCGAGTCAGTCCACAACTGATGCACGTCGAAGCTACGACACTGTTAACCAGAAATCCACGCGTAAAATAAATAAAGTATAATAGATAAAATTTATGTTACAGTGAAAATAGTGCAACAATTACGTTAAGCATATATGAAGAGTTTTTGCCGTTTTTTTATAGAAAACGTGAGTAGAATTTGGGTAATTAATTTAAATTAAATATTTATAATGATAGGGTTTCAAATCTGTGTCGACAATAATACTTCTGGTATATTTCTGGACATTTCAAATCTGTGTCGACAATAATACTTTTGGTATATTTATGGACATTTCAAATTTGCGCCGACAATAATACTTCTGGTATATGGTAATTCTAATTCTAAGTAGATTCTAAGGGGAAAATTCCAATTGTAATTAGATTCTAAGGGGATAATTCTAATAAAATTCTAGTACAATTCTGGTACAATTCTAATCTGCGTCGAAAGCATTTAATTGAAAAGATTCAAGGCATATGCAGAGAAATATAAAATAAAGAAGCACGAAGTGATTTTTGGAAAAACAAGGGGTAACTGTACTCAAATATTGGTTCAACTAAGCAGAGCATTGGTTACGAATGAAGACAGCGAGGGGGTGTTGATCCAACACGAAACAACATATCACAGATCAGATCTACTTAATTTTAAGATATTTTTTAATTTAAATTTTAATATTGAATTTATTCAATTTATCCAAAACTTGTGAGGAAGTCGACAAGAAACATTGCATACGTTAAACTTACGTAATAAATCATAAAAAGGTCTAGAACGTTCCAGATTTAACGAGGTAGTTTTTGGTGACTTTATATTGAATTAAAAGTATATAAATTTTGGGATAAATGATAAATATGATATTAATTTATTGAAGGGTGTATTAAAGAATTTCAATAATTGTAAATAATATTTCTTTTCATAATATGAAATTAATTGACTTTGTTTTATCAATTCAAATAGGTAATCATAAAGGGGTGAAAAGAGAAAATTGATCATCGTAACGTTGTGCACTCTGTGTAGATTAAAAAGGGCTAGCCGTGGCATATTAATAAATTAAAAGATTAATTTGTGAGAAACACAGAGCGGTGGCGTTAAGTAAAACGTTAGTACACCGAGTACGACGTAATCATATCAACTTTACAGAACGCAACCAACGAGGGGTGAAAATTACATAGCAATTAACATGACGGCCCAACGCTGGGGCTCGATTTAAGGGAAATTACAGAAAAGAAAAAGGCGTCTTTACGATTATTCACAGCAGTTAACACAACGACCCGAACGTGGGACATTAATATCATAGCAATATATATATATATATATATATATATATATATATATATATATATAAAGTTCCGGCAAAACTAAGATGCAGGTTCAAATCCTGTCCAAGACCTTATATTTTCCTTCTTTCAATTACTAGCTTGATTTGAAATGATCATTTGGGCTTTACTTAAAAAGTCTAAGTTATTATTTCATCTTATTAATTGCAATACGTTAGTATTTATTAACTTACCTTGTGTAAAAAACTACTTATAATATTTATATATTAATACTTGGTTTATAGCCGTGATTTTGAGTGTTGCTTCCTGTCTATATCTGACATAAGTCAAAAACTTGACAATGTCAGATATGATTGACAAAATTGCTAAACGTAATTGAAAGTTAGGTCTATATATAGTACTGTACACGATTTAGATTTGTAAATTTCCCAATTATAGCCATCGGTCTCGGTAGCGTAATTGGTAAACGCACAGTTCCGGCAAAACTAAGATGCAGGTTCAAATCCTGTCCAAGACCTTATATTTTCCTTCTTTCAATTACTAGCTTGATTTGAAATGATCATTTGGGCTTTACTTAAAAAGTTTAAGTTATTATTTCATCTTATTAATTGCAATACGTTAGTATTTATCAACTTACCTTGTGTAAAAAACTACTTATAATGTATATATATATATATATATATATATATATATATATTGCTGTGATAAGGGGTTGCTTAAGGGTGCACGTTATAGTAAAGGTCGTTCAGGAATGAGTAATTAGAATAGGCAGCAGAAAACTGCACTTATTTAAGGAAATAATTAAGAAATAGACATAGTTTGTAGATAGTAAGTAGTCAACACCCTGTATATAAAGTAGAAATAGTTTTTGGGCGACGCAGGTAAACATAGGAAGACGCATAGTTGGCGTAGGAATGAGAAATACATGTATTAAGTACGTAGTAAATATTAAATACCCTGTAGATAAAGTTTAGTTAATTTAGGTAAAACAAATAAGGATATTTTTCAGTGGAAGCACGCGTATATTTACGAATAAATGATAAAGTGTAATTAGACACGCATTAAAAAAAGAGGTCCAGACGACTAAATTAATACGGATATAGAAATAGAGTTTCAGGTAGTTAATATAAATGCGTACAAAGATCTAACCATTTTGATAAGAGAAATGATTAAAAATTGCGTGAATCGCATGTAAACATGAAAATTTAAAGTCGAGTTGCATCAGTTGTTTATGGAAAAGCAAGTAATCTATCAAAATACAGCATGTTGATAACGAAAGACAGCTGCGGGCAGGTTGTGATTATGGGGAATCGTGGAGCATTACATCAGAAACTGCTCTAAATGAAATTATTTGATTGGTCAGAAACAAGCGACGAGTTTTAGACCATACCCACGGATAGAGTGGGAATTCGAGAATATATTAGCAAGCACCTTGATAAGAAAGGCAGTTTTGAACTCAGCGAAGGCCGAAGTGCGTTGCCATTAAAACAAAGTAATACGTAATAATTACAAAAGTGAAATAAAATGAGTGCGAATATGAAGATTATAATTGCCGTTTAAACGTAAGTACGCTTTTAATGAATTTATTGTAAACTAAGACATAAAAATAATAGGGCTTCGAGGTCTGAGGAAATAGACTATGATTCTGATGTTAAGGAAAATACAGTAATACAATTTAGATGTCCAGGGACAAGAAGAATAATACAATTTTGAAGTACAGGGTGAAACAAACTACAATTTTAAGTCTGGGGCAAGAATGATAAAAGTCTAAGTTTGAAGAATTGAAATAAATTGGGGTGTATAATTTAATGGTGGTGGTCCATAGTGTAATGGCAATAATTTGAATGGAATCCAGAATTGGGAAGATCATTTTATTGGAAGCGTCGATGTGAAAAACATAAAACCAGGTCAGATTTTTAGTTATAAGACATTTGTTTTCTATATAAATTTTTATTTTATTTTTAATATTGAATTTGCTAAATATGATATGCTCGTGAAAAGTCAACAAAAGAGGTTGCATACGTATAGAATGAGTAATATGATAACAGGTTTAGAATATTCTACACTTTGTTGGTAAAGATAATAAGTTTTCTTTGGTGACTTTGGGTTTTTGAGTACATAGTAGATGGTTGTTAATAAATGAAATTTATAAGGTTAACTAATTGAAAATGTATTACAAATAATTTCAAAAGCTGTACATAACATATTGGTTTCATTATATAAAATTGAAATTTACTGAATTTTATAATTCCAAATAAATGCTAGCCGATGTCATAAGATTTAAATAGTACAAAGGCGGAGCTACAAGTTGAATAGGAAATTGATAACCCGCAAGGCGGTAACGTATCGAATTTTGCCATTGGTAGATAAAGTTGTTTAAAGATAAAGTCCAGTTGATAGCAATATTAAGAAGACAGCTGGAGGAGGAGATAATTACAATTAATAGTGAATATTAAAATGGTGGTCCAATAATTTAGAGTACGTAGAAAATTAATAAGGCGCACAACGAAGGGGATCAAGAATTCCAGTTCATAGTAATAAAAATAACAGCCCTAAGAAGGGCAAGAAAATTCCGCGAATAGTATAGCAATATATATATATATATATATATATATATATATATATATATATATATATACACACATATATAAACTGTTTGAATCAGTGTTCTGGTTTGGGTGGATTAACTAGACTAGGGAATGGAAGAACGTGCATTGCGCATTTTTCTGTTGAATGTTTATAAGCATTTAGGCAAGGTTGAGATACGTCGCGCCGATCGCAACTACATTGTGCGTTGTTCTTTGTACCTTTCGAGCCGACAAACGTCGACGGTTTAAATACACTCACACTCAGCAACGGATCTTCTTGTAATGTTAATAAAGGAATTATTCATGCTGTACAAAAATTCTTATAAAATTAGACAAAAAAAATTATTGGTTTGCTTTTCTATGTATCAAAAATTGTACCATTAAAATGTATGAAATGTACCACCAGTGGTCTAAACTAACCGGAGGGTTTTTTTAGTAAGACGTGTAAGTTTTGCGAACTGCTTTTATCAATAGTCGAGGACGGTTAAGTTGGTGCATGATTCACGACGTTAGATTGTTTGAATTAATTCAAAGTGAACATATTTCTTGCATTCTATATTAGTTGATGTAGGTATTTTTGGCAGATGACATACAATTGTAACAGCTGTTAATTGTTAATTTCTGCGAATTCGGAGAAATGATTTGTTAGATACACAAATTGATGAAGGTTTTAAGATGATCTTAATTATTTTGAAAACGCTATCGGCGCTTTTTAACGATTAGGTGCTATAGGTTTTTACTATAAATTAAGTCCTAAATAAACATATCGCATACAATAGTGGAAACATTTATTTGGTATTTAATCAGTTTTATAATTGAGTTAACCAAACACCTATACTATTTTATTGTGCTTAAGTGTAGCAAACTCCTAATATATCCAAAAAAAGAAAACAAATTGGCATAGTGATTGCAGGTTTTTACTGGTCTTTATAACAAAATTTTACTTCATAAAAAATAGATTCAGGATATGCAACTCAAATAGATGACCTAGAAAATAGTTTTTGGATACGTATATGTTAAGAATTTCTCTGTTTTAGTAATAACTAAGGTTATGGCTATCATATCCATCTTACCTTTCTCCGTTGTGCTGAGTATATCATATTAAATACTGAACTTAAATTCGTGTTGAAAATGTCTTTCTTTTACGGTATGGGGATTTTCTGAATCCCACAAATGATTCTTTCGAGAATTGAAAACTCCACGTCGAGTAAACGTCACCTCATCAGTAAAGCGAATCTTATTCAAAAGTCAAGAACCACGTTTTTCTGCTTCTGTAAAAACTGAGCAAAACGGAAGCGAGCTGAAGGATCTTACAGCAAAAAATTCTGACCTGAAGTAAAGTTGTATGAAAAAAGCTTCTCCTTGTTTAAAATTCTCCAAATCGATGAGTAACTTATGCCTATTGCTGCACTTAGATGAAGGGTACATTTACTCTAACCAAAACCTCCCCTCTTGCTTAACCGAAATAGTTTGTAACATAAATAAATTTTAAGATACGTTACTTAGCATTTATAATAGCAGGTTTTAGCATCAAAAATTAGAGAAATTACGTCCTTGTACTTATAACTAGAATACGTTTCACAAATGTCAAGTTTAACGTAGATAATTTTGCATGTTTCCAAACGAAATCTATTAGATTTATCAAGGTTGTTAGTGAAAACGTAGGTAGTTTAGAGTCATGTGGACTGCACTTACGACCCGAATGCCTTTTCCTTTGAGTCGTCGGTCTTATACGAACCACTTCTACGCAATTTAATGAAAAAGTAAAATAGATTGGGACCGAAAATTTGCGTGGAAGCATCGTAAGACCAGAACTTTTCCTTGCATGAAGGCCAACAAATGGTGCTCCATTTTCAAGTTCCAATGGTAAATATGGATTAATTATTTATTAGACTCTAATATTTCTTTTGATATTTCGATGTATCAAACGAGGGTTAAATTACTATCAAATATATTGATCAATAGATTTTGCGTTGGCATTAACTTTGAGTAAATTAACGACTTTTGCAACTTAAACCATCGTAATTAAAGCGAAATTATGGTCCGATTCAACGGAAAATAACTTTTCGTTGTCGTAAGATAAAGTTGGAAGAGAAAACATCCGGTTGCAGATAAGCGTTATCTCTAACGTCAACTAGTCCGAAGCAGTAACAGGTGTTGTCAGTTGTCCATTTCTGAGTAGGTCAATTCCCTTCAATGTTGAATGTATAGAAAGGGTAAGAGATTTATTTGCTTTTGCTGTTGGAAGTGATGTCGATACACCTCTCGTTCTTTGAAGTTTAATATTTATAGTAAAGAATAACTACTTTTCTAATGTGATGTCAATTTTGTAGAGTAAAAGAACCATTATTTTTCTTTTTTTTTTCGTAAACGGGAGATGTAAAATTTTTTGAGTAATTGTGAACATCGAATTATAAATTATAATTAACGAGAGACTAACTTTTAGTCATTTGGTTTTTGTTGGATTAAAAACAGAATACATTTATAAGTTTATTAATATCGGTAATGTGAAGCCAATCCGATCTGAATTAAATTCATAAAATTTGTAACGTTAGATTTCAATAATACGTCCGACTGAGCATCAACTGAGTTTGATAATTTGTAAACAAGAGATTTATGATGAACTGGAGCATTATTGTTCGGTCTTTTTTATTATTTTATTAAGTTTAATTTGAAGACGACTCGCTCCTATATCCTATTAATGTAGACATTGGAAATATGCATCCTGAATACCTCACCCCTTTTATTACGAAGGTTACGCGTGATCAGGTTCGAACCGGTAGAAACTTGTTTTGACCTGCCTGCACCCCTAAATAGAGTGTAAGAAGAGCGGGAGTCGTAGTTAATCGTTTGAAACGTGAAGACGTTATTAACGCAACATACAATTCGGTATGTTTTCGAAGCTCGTTTCATGGTTCGTTATGTAAAACATTAATTATCGTGTAGTGTTCGGAATAAAGGGTTGTAATTACACAAGTGCTTTTATGGCCATAATAGTGCGAACTTTGTAAGTGATAATAAACTGGTCGTTTAATGGATATCTCGTCTCGGCTTGCAGAGGAAGCATTAACACATCATAAAATACAGTCCACAAGGTCGTTGGTTATTAATCGTTGGACCAGCAAATTTCGTCCTTCAATAATATCTCCAGGTATGTAACTTGATATATTCTAGCTACAACCTCATAGGTATGTACATTGGTCCTTCGAGCCGGATCTGGTTAACGGTGTAGTTAATGAACTTTGTACCCTCAGGGTATAGTGCAGCTGTCGTTGGTGTCGGTTGTATTCGTATCACGTGATTGGTGCGTGAATAATTCGTCGTTTGGTGCAGGTTGTAAACACTTGTGTTTGTTTACTTCAATAAAATCTTGTTATTTCTTACCTACAAACTTGGAGTCGCTTTCAAATAGTAATATAATTAGAAATTTCGTCGTTTTAATAACTTAGATAATTTATATTTGTTATTTAATATTCAAAATGAGTAATAAATTGGAAACTATTATTTTAGAAGCTAAAACAGCGAGGAGTAGATTAAATAGTATTCTTGATAATATGAGAGAAATTGGTAGAGCGGAAAATAACTGTTGTGTTATAGACGTTTGGCTGGATTCTGCGAAAGAAGTCGAATCAGACTTTAAACTCTTGTGTCAGACGGTCGTTGTGGAAGAGTCGGTGGAATTAGAGGAATATCGTGCTTTGAGAATAGAGATAGGTAATCTAGTTACGGAAATTAAAATTTTCGCTGCTAAATTTAAAGTGGAATTCGTGAAAGATGTTAAACCGGTTATTGGTATGTCAGCTACAGGACCGCATGATGTTGTTCCCGTTAGTGGTAACCTCCCCCTGCCTTTGTTAAAAATAATTCGCTTTTCCGGTAAGATTGTCGATTGGGAGAGTTTTCGATCAGTTTTTGAAAAATTGGTTCATGAGAATGATAGATTGTTGCCAATTCAGAAATTCATGTATTTGTTAGATAACATTGATTCAGTACACAGGCTTTGATTAAACATATTCCAATTGGGAATGATTCGTATCAAAAGGCGTATGACATTTTAGTAAATCGTTTTCAATCCAAAAGGTTATTAGCATCCACTTATTGGAACTCGCTTGAGAGATGTTCGAAAATTAGTACGGTAAATTCGCATAAACAATTAAGAAGTTTGATTAATTGTATCGATGAAAATTTGTTTGCATTGGAAAAATTAGAAATCGACTTGTGGGATTTTGCACTTTTTAATTTGTTATCCAAAAAATTAGACAGTGAAACTCTAAAAAGGTTTGAGTTGGAGAATGTTTTAGATGTTCCTACATTTAAGGATTTAAGAGCATTTGTAGAAAGGCAATGTAAGGTGTTGGAAGTTAGTGAGATTGTTTCATTAGATACTTCTTCGAAAACTCGGGAAAGCATAAAATTCGGTGCTTCAGATACTAGAAAATTCGCTAGCGCATCGTCGGCGCCTAGAAATTCGTTTGTCGCTACTTCTACTGATAGAAAGTGCATTTTGTGTCAAGCTTCGCATCCATTGTATAAATGCAAGCAATTGTTGGATAAATCCCCTCAAGAACGCTATGAGGTGGTAAAAAGGCACAAGTTGTGTATTCGTTGTTTAGGTGATGCACATTCGGTGAAAGATTGTCGTTGCCAGTGGAATTGTAGAGAATGTGCCAAAAATCATAATACCTTATTACATTTTGGAAATCGTCGGGCACCAGTTTCTCCGCAGAGAACCACATCAATTAATAGTTCGTCATCTTCAACTGAAGAAAGTTCGGTGGTTAACCAACAGGTTATTCAACAACCAACCACTACTAATTTGTTAATATCAACGTCGTTAGACCATACCACCACGTTGTTAGCTACAGCGGTGGTTTCGGTACAAGATTATTCGGGTCAATTACATTCTGTTCGAACTTTAATCGATAATGGAAGTATGGAAAGCTTTATTACAGAAAAATGTCGGCAGAAGTTAGGGTTAAGGAAAGCTAAAACTGAAGTCACGGTTCAGGGATTGGGTTTGAAGTCATCTTCAGTGTCTGGCAAGGCATTGTGTTTTGTTAGTCCACTTGGTTTATCGTCACCTCTATATAAGACTGAATGTTTTATCTTGCCTACGATTTGTGATCGATTGCCGTCTACTAAACTACCAATAAATAATTGGCCACATATTCAAGATTTACAGTTGGCTGATGCAAAATTTGATGTTCCGCAGCCAATCGAAATGCTTTTGGGAGCAGACGTATTTGCTCAAATAATATTAAATGAATCACGTTGGGGCAATGCATTTGAACCCGTTGCCATTCATACTACTTTGGGTGGGTACTAACAGGTAAAGTGGTATCTCCTACTCGTTCGCTTACTTCATTCTGTGCAGTGGTAGAACCACTTGATGTGGACATTCGTAAATTTTGGGAATTGAGAATATTCCTTCCACAGTGCATCGTTCGCCTGAGGAAGAGAAAAGTGAACAAGATTTTGTGAAAATTATTCGAGGATGAAACTGGAAGATTTGTGGTTTCATTGCCATTGAAAATTCGGAACCTTTGTTTTGTAATTCTAGAGAAATTGCAGTTCGTAGATTTTGAGTTTGGAACGTCGTTTATTAAAGGATTTGGATTTGTATTCGAGCTACAAAGAATTTATGAGAGACTATCTTGACAGGGGTCATATGACTAAAGTTAAGGTCCCTTCAGTAGATTCTCTAAAATGTAGTAATTTGTATTATATACCGCATCATGCAGTACATAAAGTAGACAGTACTACCACTAAATTGAGAGTAGTATTCGACGCCTCGTGCAAAGATGCTGCAGGTAATTCGTTGAATGATAATTTGTTAGTTGGTCCTGCTTTGCAAAAGGATATAATTGTATTATTGTTGAATTTTCGTGTACATCGTGTAGTCATATCTGCAGATATAAAGCAGATGTATAGACAAATTCTCGTGAAAGAAAGTCAGCGTAACTATCAACGCATTGTTTGGAGAGATACGCCCTCGGAATCTATTTGTGACTTTCAGTTAAATACTGTCACATATGGGTTGGCATCATCGCCATTTTTAGCATTACGTACCATCCAAGAACTAGCAAAGCTACAAGCATCTAATTTCCCTCTTGCTGCAAAGGCCATGGTCGACGATACTTATGTAGATGACGTAGTAACAGGTTGTGATTCGATTACAACAGCAAAACAACTTGTCGTTGAATTGAATGCCCTTTGTAAATCTGGAGGATTCGAACTGCGCAAGTGGTGCAGTAATTCGGTAGAAGTTCTCGCAAGCTTCTCAAATTTAAGTCAAATGGAAACATTGTCATTTCAAGATAATGTAAACAGTTCTTTGAAAATTTTAGGTCTTCAGTGGCGACCTTCGTCAGATGTTTTTGCATACACTATTCATGTGCAACAAAGACAATTCACTAAACGTAATATTTTGTCGGAAATAGCTAGAATTTTCGATCCGCTTGGTCTTTTAGCGCCAGTGGTGTTCTTCGCTAAACGGTTTATCCAAGAATTATGGTTATTGGGGTTAGATTGGGATCAAGAACCTCATAATAAGTTCGTTCAAAAATGGAGAAAGTTTATATCAGATTTACAGGAAGTTTCGAATATAGAAATTCCTCGTAGATTCGTTGGAGATAACTTACAAAAATAGAGTTACATGGTTTTGTGATGCCTCTGAGGCAGGATATGCTGCAGTAATTTATTTTCGTTGTGTGGATATGGATCATAATATTGTCGTTTCTTTGGTATGTGCTAAGTCAAAGGTAGCACCACTCAGCAAGATAACATTGCCAAGATTGGAACTCTGTGCTGCAGTATTATTATCGGAATTAATTCATTTTGTCATGGTGACATTTAAGGATATTTTGGAGTTCGCAGATATTTTTGCTTGGTCGGATTCAAAGGTGGTATTAGCGTGGATTCAATCAACGCCGAACAAATGGAAAACTTTTGTTGCAAATCGGATAGCTCGTATCCAGTCATACGTAGCTCCTTCAAATTGGTATCATGTGGAATCGAAGTACAATCCCGCAGATTGTGCTTCTCGTGGTTTATTCGCCTCGGAACTGGTCAACCATCCCTTATGGTGGGCGGGTCCTCCTTGGTTATTGGTTGCAAAAAGGAATTGGCCTTCCAGTAAGGTATTAGAAATAGAGGATACGTTGCCTACGGAAGAGAGAGTTACGAAAACATTTTTGGTAATTTCTCAGGAAAATTTCTTTGATTGTTTGTTGTACAAATTCTCAACATTACAGAGACTATTAAGAGTACTTTCGTTTTGTAGACGATTCGCATGTAACTTGAGAGTTGCTCGTTCAGAACGATTGGTGGGAAACATTTTAATGTCAGGAATTGCAATCTTCATTGCATATTCTGGTGAAAATGTACAGTCGGAAGTATTTCAAAAGGAACTTGACAATTGTATTCATAAGAAACCTATATCAAAGCAGTTTCGCCCTTTGAGTCCATTTATTGATGATCGGGGTTTGCTTAGGGTGGGCGGCAGATTGAAAAATTCGCAGTTAAGTTTTGATGCCAAATATCCGTTACTTTTACCAAAGTCGCATAAATTGACGGAACTTATTATTATGGATTGTCATGTCAAATATTTACATTCGGGTATTCGCACTACATTATTTTTGCTCGCTCAAAATTTTTGGATTATTTCAGCAAAGGGAGCAGTAAAAGCTTGCTTGAAAACTTGTGTTCGTTGTTTTAGGACTAATCCTCCCTTATTATCGCCTTCGATGGGAAATTTACCCTCTCCCCGAGTCACTCCAGGAAAGGCTTTTCTCAATTCCGGAGTTGATTATGGTGGACCGTTTAATATTACATTCAATAGGACTAGAGGCCCACGGATTACTAAAGCTTATATTTGTTTGTTTGTGTGTTTAAGCACAAAAGCCATTCATTTAGAATTGGCATCGAGTTTATCTTCGGAAGCATTTATTGCAGCTTTGCGACGATTCATCGCTCGACGAGGTTGTTGTTTAAAAATATATTCGGATTGTGGAACTAACTTTGTGGGTGCCTCTCGAGCCTTGAAAGAAATGATGAAAATTTCAGTGGAGTCGGAAAGTATTGAATTCGTTTTTAATCCGCCTGGTTCTCCTCACTTCGGAGGTCTCTGGGAATCTGGGATTAAATCCGTGAAAGGTCATTTATATCGTGTAGTAGGTGATCAGATTTTAACGTATGAGGAAATGTGCACAGTATTGGCGCAGATTGAAGCGGTGCTGAACTCACGCCCATTATGTGCGTTGAGTACAGACCATAATGACTTTTCGTATTTAACACCAGGTCATTTTTTAACTCTCGGTCCAGTCTCGGCTCTACCGGATCCAGATTTATTGAATACCAAAGTGTCTCGGTTAGATCGGTGGCAACTGCTACAACAAATACACCAAACCTTTTGGAAAAGATGGAGTGTAGAGTATTTGCACACTCTACAACAGAAAAATAAATGGTTCATTAATCAATCGAATCAGGTAAATATCGGTTCGTTAGTGCTTCTTAGGGAAATGAACACTCCTCCGTTAAAATGGCGTTTAGGACGCATCGTTGAAGTGCATCCGGGTAATGATGGAGTTATTCGGGTTGCTACTGTAAAACTAGCCAAGGGTTAATCAAACGACCACTGGTTAAGTTATGCTTACTGCCTGTACAGTAATATAGTTTTTGTGTTGTTGTATATACTCACGTATAAACCTATTGTATTATCGTTCTATCTTTAGCTTAAAAATAAGTTAGTTTCTAATTATTTTTGGTGAGCGGTATGTTCGGTCTTTTTTATTATTTTATTAAGTTTAATTTGAAGACGACTCGCTCCTATATCCTATTAATGTAGACATTGGAAATATGCATCCTGAATACCTCACCCCTTTTATTACGAAGGTTACGCGTGATCAGGTTCGAACCGGTAGAAACTTGTTTTGACCTGCCTGCACCCCTAAATAGAGTGTAAGAAGAGCGGGAGTCGTAGTTAATCGTTTGAAACGTGAAGACGTTATTAACGCAACATACAATTCGGTATGTTTTCGAAGCTCGTTTCATGGTTCGTTATGTAAAACATTAATTATCGTGTAGTGTTCGGAATAAAGGGTTGTAATTACACAAGTGCTTTTATGGCCATAATAGTGCGAACTTTGTAAGTGATAATAAACTGGTCGTTTAATGGATATCTCGTCTCGGCTTGCAGAGGAAGCATTAACACATCATAAAAATACAGTCCACAAGGTCGTTGGTTATTAATCGTTGGACCAGCAAATTTCGTCCTTCAATAATATCTCCAGGTATGTAACTTGATATATTCTAGCTACAACCTCATAGGTATGTACAATTATATTTAAATATTGCTGATTCTTAAATAGATTCATTGGGGATGTTTGCCTGAACCTAATTTGTGTTACGAAGATAATTAAGATCTTTATTATTACACAGTTACCATCCCTTTTGTACATACGTTAATTATTAAAACTTACCAATAGAAGCAATTTGTGATTTATAAAAAGTTACCTATTTCAGAGTGCTTTATGACCCTAAAGTTAATACCTTAAAATAGAAGTATTGGTGGACAATCTACGTTCCAGTAAAGTGTTATTTTGTATTTACCTGTGTCTAGGTGGAGAACTACAAATAGTGGTCTTGGTTTATTTAATTATATATATTTTTTTCAGGAATAGAGTACAAAGGGTCGGTAGAAGAGTTCTCTTTTTTATTATCGAAATCCATTTAAGAGTCAAGGGATTTCTGCATTTTCCCCAGGACTTTTGCTTTTCTATTATTATCGTGTAAACGTCGTGGCGCCCTCCCTTACCGTTTTTGTGAGTGACGAAACAAAATCGACCCAAAACCCATTCTCATGCCAAAGCACTAAAGCAATTTTCAAAGTTAGCCGTTTACCTAAATAGGAGTTTTCTTTTTCCCTTAGCCGCTTACTAAACAATTTCACCTTGGGCTGTTCTCATATTCAGGAAACCTCCGTTCAATAGCGATTACCATCGTTAAAAAAAGTATTATTTCACTCGCGCTCAACAACGTGTGGCTGTGCACGCTGCAATAAGATGTGGCTTACTTTTTCCCGGTGTCATGAAAAAGTAGACACACGACGAAGCATGTATTATACTTCGGCGCAGCTGGCATCGGTCTTTAGGTGCTTTGGAGGCTGCATGCATTTGTAAATCACACGGAGATAAATATGGAGGTGTCAATAGTTAAACAATAGAGAATAAAACTCAAGTACCTTAGCTATGTTACAAAAATTAAACTTGAATAAAAAAAAGGAAGGAATTACAATCTTATTAATTATGTAGTTGAATTTGTTTATCATGCATCTTAATTTTACAGTTATTTACAAAATCTTAAAACAAACATATATTTTCTTGTTAGTTACTTGTAAGGAAACTTTCACCGGTACATGTTAATACTATAATCGGCGAATAATATTAGGAAACACTTCAGTTATTGATATTTTAGAAAAACATGTACCTATTTTGTGTTAGGTACGTAAGGAAACTTTTATTGCTTAAGTACAACAATTAACAATAAAAGGACTTAAACCTCCAGTTTCATGAAACCTAGGGTGTACACTTTAGTTGTATTAATTACTTGACTTTAAAGTTATACTAACATGTGTTATTTTGAAACGGGACAATGTAAATTTAACAAATATATTTTAAAAACACTATTGCTGTTTGTAAGTAGTACCAAAACTTTACTTCAACTTTCACTAGTGTTGAATTATCACATAAGAAAGCTTAGTTCTAAGACACATACCTGTATATTTCCTTTACTACAGTCTGTTAGAAAAATACCTGTTGTTTAAAACTGTAGGGAATTAGGAACGCCAACAGGTGGTTTTGGAACCATAACTAAAGTTAGTTGTTGAGACCGACTCGGGCAAGGAACATAACATCAACCATCCTATGTATACAGATTTTAAAGCTGGCCATTCATTTTCTTACATCGTTTTGAAGGTAATACTGCAAATAGCAGATAGGCAAATTCCATGTAATCTAAATTTAAATTTTTGATAAGGTAATGTGAAGTTAATTAGATATAGTTATTGTGTATACACGATCCTCTCAAAAGGAAAAACAAATTTCCTCGAAGATAAAACAAATTTCTCGGATGGTAAAACTATCCTCTAGGAAGATACAATGGGCCTCTCGGAAGATACTACGTACCTCTCGGAAGCTCCCATCATTAGTGCATCCGATGGGTAAACAATGTGCAGGAATTAAACTACATTTTGTCGAGTGATTCACGCAAAGACCAGGCATCTTGAACAAGTCCACAGATAAAGAGGGAAAAACGTGATCTGGTCATATCCGGATTTGAATAGGGATCTGACATGCGCAGATAACTCAAGATAAATCGGGCAGTAATACAGGAAGGAAACTAATGTGAAGGTAAATCTTTTACAGAATATAGATTCAAAGCTACCTCACTTGTGTTACTGGAAAATAACTGTCAATCAAATAGTGGTTATGTTTTATAACATTTTCTTTTGAAGTGAATTGTTCAAACAACTTGTTATATAATGAAAGATATATTTATTTTAAAAGAAAGTATATTCCTGCTTGAATAAAATTATTAATTCGTGTTATAGCATAATACAACCTAAATATAACTCATACTCTAAATTACAAAACACTGCATAAAGATATGTAAAAAGGGAACTTCTTTAGTTCGTAAATAAAATAAAGGGAGGGAAAGGCATAAGGAAGCAATTTGAAAACTGGAACATGACCAGTGGAGAACTGGCATGTTACACTGCCTCGGAACGTATTTAAAAAAAATATATGACATTAGGAAATTTTTTTTTTTATTGCACAAGTACAAAATATCACGAGGTTATATTTGAAGTATATAACGAAATTTAATTTAAAGCGTAAAAACTGCAAACGAGTGGTGTGATAACTACGCGTACCAAACGTCCGTAAAGGAAACACAATCAGGAAAAGTCAATATCGGTCAAGTCAAATTTCGTAAAATCAAACCACTTGGGAGTTTTTTTTTTTAAATTTACAAATATATTTTTTTATGCACATATAAGGGGTAATATAATTTTTTATAAATTAGATTAAACATTTTTTTACTGAATAGTAAAATTTTGCATCCGCAAATGGAAATAGAGATTAGGTAAGAAATTAAAAAAACTAAATTTTCAGAATTTAAGGAATTTTAGATGAAGGTTAGGTATTTTTAAAGAAACAAATATCTATATTCGATTTGGTAGATAAGGTAACTTAGGAATATTTCTGCAATTAATTTAAAATAACTCCAGTATAGGGTTTTAAATCTTTGATGTGCCCATTTTTTGTTATGGAACCATCAGGATTTATTAAATTGTAAACTAAATTCAACAATTTTTTGTTGACAGTACATAAGATATATTTAGGGGCAAGTTTTGCGGAAAAGGTATCTGCTGCGCTAGACAACACGTTATTTGTCCTACAGACGGTATCACCTACATTCAATGACATTGGTCTACGACGAAGATTATATCTATTAGACATTTTTACATGGGCAGAATGTAGTTTAGCTCTAACTTCTCTAAATATATCAAACAAATTTTGTTGAGAGGTAGAATAAGCTAATCTATCACCAGATATTATATCAATATCTTCTGATGGTTTATATAATGAGATATAAAATTTCCCAGAAATAGGGACATGTTGTCCGAAGACTAAAAAATTAGGAGAGAAACCAGTTACTTCATGCTTTGATGAATTTATAGCATATTGAATTAGTGCCAAATTTCGATCCCACTTATCATGTGTATCAATATACGATCTAATTGCTGTGCCTATTGTTTTGTTTATTCTCTCAACGAAATTACATTGGGGAGAATATACTGCAGTGTACCAAATTTTATACATAAATTTGTAAATATATTTCCAGACAATTGTGAACCATTATCACACATAAGAAAGTGTGGAACTCCATATGTTAAGAATACTTTTTCTTCAACAAATTTTTCAATATGATGTACCTGTGCACTACGTAAGGGATAAAGTATAGTGAATTTTGAAAACCAGTCGGCTACTACCAATAGCCATTTGTAACCTTGTTTTGAACGGGAATAAGGTCCAATTAAGTCTAAAGCTATTGTATGAAAAGAAAAATCTACAAGTTTCTCTTTTCCCATAACATCTAGTGGTGCTTGGTTTGAATCTTTATGAGCTCCACATACAAGACAATTTTTGCAATATTTCAAAATATCTAATTTCATTTTTGGCCAATAATAGTACTCTTGTACTCTAGCTAAAGTTTTTGCAGCGCCAAAATGACCTGCTGTCGGAGGATCATGACAATTAGTAATAACGTCAAGCCTTTGTTTTTTTGGTACTAGAATTTTCCATTAAGATATATTAGATGTTAAGCAATTTTTCATTATAATAAATTTGTAAATAAGATTATTTTCTAATTTACATTGTGAATAATTATCTCGTGATTCTAAAATTTTATTTTCTAATGAGGTATAATAAATATCATTGTCATCAGATATAATTTCCAAGACACTTAAATTTGAATTTTGCTCAGTGACAGCTCGATTTAAGGAATCAGGGATAACATGAAGTTTACCTTTTCTATGTATTAATTCAAAAGTGTGTTGACGTAAACGAGTAGCCCATCTTGCGAGTTTTCCTGACGGATTTTGTATATTATTTAACTAAAGTAAACTATGATGATCCGTAATTACACGAAATTTAACTCCTTCAATCCAGGGACGGAATCGCTCTATAGAGAAAATAACAGCTAAACATCCCCGTTCTGTCACTGAATGATTACATTCAGATCGAGTCAACGATCTACTAGCATACGATATAATGCGATCATTACCGTCAATATTTTGTAAAAGAATGCCAGCAAGACCTGTGTTCGATGCGTCTGCTTCTATTGTAAATAATTTAGTAAAATCTGGTTGACATAAGATAGGTTCAGAAATAAGAATTTCTTTTATTTTTAAAAAAGATTTTTCTGCTTGTGCAGTCCACACAATGGGTTGCTTCTTTTTATTTTTTCCTTTTAGTTCATCACAAATTGGTGACATTAAAGTAGAAAATGACTGTATGAACCTTCTATACCATGAACACATACCAACAAAACGTTTTATGTCTATGGTTGTTTGTGGTCTTGGATAATTTACCATAGCAGAAATTTTGTCTGGGTCAGTACGTAAAGTATTTGATCCTACTATGTATCCAAGAAATTTAAGAGCCTTTTTTTAAATTCGCATTTTTTTAAGTTAATAGTTAGGTTAGCTTCTGCGAGACGATCGCGTACTGTTTCTAATAATTTTACATGTTCCGAAAATGTAGAAGCTATGACTATGATGTCATTGTAACGTATTGTTTTCTTGTTACGCTTCGTTCTTTAATATAAAATAAATCGGCAATAATATAAAATATATAATTTATAAATTTCCGTTCAGTAAAAAATTAATACATAAAATTAATAATAGCATATAGACTCCTTTACCTTTATGGTCTAAGATTCGTTACTAAGCTTCGTCGAGTTGTCAATTTGAGCACTTCTTTATCAGCGTTCGAACGGGTAAGCTGCTTGGCAGGATAGTGAAGTCAAGATGGTCGTGTCTAAACACGTGGCCTGTAACACAGTCCGAAAAAAAGATGGATAATTGATTGATTCTTCGTGTCTGGAGGTTGAACCTAGCAGCTGTAGCGTAAGGATGTTTTTGTATAAGTTCCACCTAGAGCGGTTTAGTTGCTCCCTGCAGGCCTAAGGAGATGGAAGCTCCCCTTTCATTATTAATACAGTTGGTATAAAATTATTTAAACAAATTTTTTAACATTTTCCCTATAGTGCAATATCGGATATGATAAAATTTTATACAATATGGTATATGGTAATTTCATGTTATGCAGTTTCATATAATTCAACATCATAAATAAATAATATTGAATAAGCAAATCTTGGATCTAGAAAATTTGTTGGAGTACTAAATTTAATATCATGTAAAATCCAGTAATAATGTTGTAAGTATTCACATGGTTTCTGTTTGTGCGTCGCAGATAATCGATGGTTATGGAAATTTCCGACAGCTGAGGTCAAAGTACTATTTCTTTTGTTCAGAGCAGTATTACTACACGTGAGTGTTCCTTAGAATTTAATCACTTTGAATATTAATTAAGTTGCAATAAGAAAATAGTACAATGAAATTTTGTAACGTAAAAGGCGATTAAGGAAAGAAAGAATTAAATAACAAATCTATTGTTTGTCAGAATGTTTGCACATGCACATAAAGTTTACATTTAAAAGTTGTGAATGACATTTTATGTCAGATATAAAAAACATAGATTCAGTTGTCCTATTTAGACCTCACATGTCATCTTACGTTAATTTAAAATATGTTTAAATATTTTGAGGTCATAAACTTTGATTTTTAGTCAACATGTGGAATTCGCGTAATAACTGTTAAGTAAAAGTAACTTTAGGTAAATACATGCTATTTTATCAGCACTTAGGTAATTAAATTTCATTGTGAGGTTCGAAGAAGTACTTCTATGGCTTGAAGAAAATATGTAATATGAATAATTAAGAAAACTCAAATCCTTACATTTAAATTTTTTTTAGAAAGATCCATTCAGAGATCTTTATATTATTGAATACAATTCTTTATCAGTATATTTCTGTTCCATAAAAATTATTAATTGAAAATATTATAGAAATACGAATTGAAAATATTATAGTAACATGAATCCAAAAATTTATTCAAATAGAATCTATTTTGTTTTTGCATGACTTTTTATTATTTAAAATTCACGTAAAAATTACAAGTCATCCCTGATCAGAAATTGTGTGTAATGAAAACAAATTCCCTAGTGTATATTTTAGAAACCTAAATTCTATTATTTTATTTTTGGCAAATATTATTGAGGACACAAACGGTGTCCATGTTGTACCTTTGTTTGTTCACAGGTCAAGCCGAGACATCTGTATGACATCTGGTGTTTGAGGTTTTGGTAAGTGTGTTTAAAAGAGTGAAATTCAGGTTTTATGGCTATGTTAGTGGTGTTGACATAAGGTTTCCGCATTCCCCTAATACAAGCACAGTTAAATTTTGGTGGTTATTGTATTGAAAAATACGGTGGCGCTCATTATTTATATTTTTGGTCTTTTGACAACCCATGATCCAAGCTCATGATCTTCCCAGAGCTAACACTCGACTAGCCGTTTATGTCTTAAGAGTTTTTCTTTTTCTCAAGCCATTTTCCATCCAACTTTACCTTGGGCTTGCATTAATAATAAGAAATTCTCGACTTTGTGATATCAGGTTAGAGTTTAGGAAATGTAAAGGTGTAATTTATTAGCTGATAGTCACGAGGATAAATAAATTTAATAAAAAACAAGTACAAAAAGTTTTGAATACATTACATCATCAAGATAACAGAATAAATTAAGTTCTAGTTCTGCACCAAATATGGGATCAACTAGGCGTTGTTGTGTTTGAGCAGCATTTTTTAATCCAAAAATTACTGTAATAAAGCGAAATTGACCTCTACCAATAACACTGAAAGCTGTTGTGTCCGTTGACTCTTCTGTCAATGGAAGTTGCCAAAAACTATGTCGAAGGGCTAGTGATGATATAAAGGTAGCATTTCTAAGTAAGTTCAATATTCTATCCACGTTTGGCATGGGATAACTATCGTGAGTTGTTAATTCATTTAAGCCTCTACCATCAAAACAAACTCTGTAGTCGCCCGATGCTTTTTTTACAAGAACAATTGGTAAACACCAAAGGCTTGTACATTTTTCAATAACATCTAAGGACAACATCTCGTCTAATTTTTTATTTAATATTTTAGACATATAAGTTGACATTGTGTAGGGACGTTTTCTTAAGGGTTTATGATCATTTGTATCAATATTCATAAAAATTTTGTTTGTACGACCCAAATGATTTTCAGTGCTTGCAATTGTATTAAATGATTCTAGTAAATTTTTCGCTTGTGAAAATTCTAATTCAGACAAGTTTTCCATAGTATTTAATTTATTGAACTTATGAATTTCACCATTTTGTTTTTTATCTAGTAATGGTATTTGTGTATTAAATTTAGAAAAAGCTTCCCAGAAATTATTTTAAAAATTTAGGGTCAATTCAAATTTCTTTGCGAAATCTGTACCAAAGATAAATGTATGCGGTAAGGTAGGTACAACAAGACATGTAATGAAACGACGAACTTATTAATAAATATAAGTAAATTTACGGTACCATCAACTTTTTGAGGAGTACCATCGGCAGTAAACAATTTTTGTTTAGATAAGGTAAATATTTTTAATTTTAGTTCTTCAATTATGAGAATTCCAAGTGAACCTATAACAGAAATATTACATCCAGTGTCAAACAATACTGTGATACCTGTATCTGTATCTGTATTTAACTTTAATATATGGTCTATTATCGAAAGGTTTCGACACAAAATTGTATGATTCCACGTAAAGCTTAATTGGTTTGTAGAAATTTTTAACAATGTTTAACCATGTTAACCAGTCGTTTTTATTTTTATAACTTGTATTTAGATTTTTCTTGGTTAAATATATTTTTGTAGCCTGAAGGTAACTTGTACAAGATCGGCTAATTTTCTTGTACGACATATTTAGTTTTTTGAACATCTTGGGCAGGTATTTATTGTAACTTGTGGGATTCCTCATCTATAGCAAAAAATTTTTTTCTTTATTTTACAATTGGAGTATGTATAACCTTGTTGATTGCAGTTGTAACAAGTTACATGCATGGGTATGAATTTTTTTTTGCAAATTTGAGTTTTATGTACATAAGGTAATCTATTATATCAAGCTGTATTTTATATGTGTTTATATTGCGATTGTAAATACCAGGTCTTATCATTTTTTGTGTTATTTTGTAGTGAATTTTTGTATATTGGTGGGGTACTAAAACTTTTATTGTAATATATTTTTCTTTGAACTTCATTTGATGTGTGGGTAGGTTGAAAATTAAAATTTCTTTTAAATAAATAATTTATTTTATTCATTGGTTTAATATTTTGGTAAGATAATTGTTTGTCTATTTGATTAGGTAAGGTATTTTTGTTTTCAACAAACGTAGAGGTATTTGGTTGTGATAGGGTATTTAATGAAATTGCTAGATTTTTTAGTCTAAATGATTCTTCTAATCTTTGAGTAGTTTCTATTAATTCTGCAATTGTATTTACAGGAAAATGAGTAAGGGGTGTTATAAAATCTGGAAGCAAATTTTTAATAATTATGTTTATTCTCGTTGATTCTAACGGTAATTTTTTTAATCTTCTAAATAAATTTTGCATTTGCATTATATATAAAGTTACAGTTTCCTCACTTTTTTGTCTTCTTGCTTTTACTTCTTCCCCAAGTAAATTTTCTGCATGGGGAGGATCGCGTTTTAAACGTTCCACGAGAGAATCCCAATTATTTACTATGTGTTTTACTTTCCTGAATCACATTATAGCGTCTTCTATAAAAAATTCCATTGCGGATTCATATAACATTTGTTTAGTTAAGTTTCTAGTGGTGCAAGTTCAGTAATTCGATTTAGAAATTCATATACTGTTGACTGTTTACCATCGAATTTAATTGACCAAGAAGATATTGGATCTGAGTTTGTTATACAAGTTACTTGAAGTGGGTGAGCATTTATTGTTGGGTTATTATTATTTATTAATGAACTATCTTGTAATGTGGTTGCATTTTCGATTTTTTCAACTTTTTCGTACAAGTTAGCTTCTAATAGAAGTGGAGTTGCATTTTTCATTTTCAAAAGTAGTTGCAGTTTCTTTATCATCATTTTCAGGAATAGATAATCTTTTAATTCTACCACAAACATGTATCAAGCGTGATTTTATTCTTTTAAAAACTGAATCGTTACTATCTCCTTCGAATTCATTTAGTAAAATAGTGATTGAATTTATTGTTTCAGATATTGCATCTTTATCTTGTTCAAATCTATTTGTATAATTTAATAATTCTTTATGCTGAGGTGGTTTATTAATTTCTGTCTAGTTAAAAGTTTTCTTTTCTCTTCCATAGGTTTTTATTTATAAATATTGAACGTATGGAAAGTTCATATTCTATTTCTTCTATTAACAAATGTCCTGCACTAAAACTTTCTTCCATTTTAAATATTTTTATATATATAAACTTTACTGAAATTTTTTTATCCTTTTTACATCAGTTTGAGTTTGAAAGATAAGAAATATTTTATTATAATATGTAATTTAAAATCATATTGCGGCAGTAATTGTATCAGGTACAAAAAATTTTTTTAAGTGTATAATATAGAAAGTTTTGTTTTCTAACGAGGCGTCTAGGGAATTTGAAAATGAAATATAGAATTTTATTTTGTGTTAATCGTAATTTTTTTACAATGAAAATATTTAAATTGAGCAGCACGTGTAAGGGTGTTATGAAAATATTTTAAGATAAGAAACAATGAGTTGGGTGCCACGTGTGTGCTATATCGAAAAACCAAAGAAAACCGGTTTGCATAGAGAAATTAAAAAAAGGACGTTGGGCACAACATGTGGACGTGGTATAATGGGTTGGTAGGTTGTTAGGTTGGCCGCCACGTGTGGCTTACTTTTTCCCGGTGTCATGAAAAAGTAGATACACGACGAAGCATGTACAACTATGTTAATACTATAATCAGTGAATAATATTAGAAAACACTTCAGTTATTGATATTTTAGAAAAACATATGTACCTATTTTGTGTTAGGTACGTAAGGAAACTTTCATTGCTTTAGCACAACAGTTAACAATAAAAGGACCTAAACCTTCAGTTTCATGAAACCTAGAGTGTACACTTTAGTTGTATTAATTACTTGACTTTTACGTTATAGTAACATGTGTTATTTTCAAACGGAACAATGTAAAATTAACAAATATATTTTAAAAACACTATTGCTGTTCGTAAGTAGTAACAAAACTTTACTTCGACTTTCACTAGTGTTGAATTATCACATAGGAAAGCTTAGTTCTAAGACACATACCTGTATATTTCCTTTACTGTCTGTTAGAAAAATACCTGTTGTTTAAAACTGTAGGGAATTAGGAACGTCAACAGGTGGTTCTGGAACCATAACTAAAGTTGGTTGTTGAGATCGATTCAGGTAAGGAACATAACATGAACGATCCTATGTATACAGATTTTAAAGCTGACCATACATTTTGTTACATTGTTTTGAAGGTAAAACTGCAAATAGCAGATAGGCAAATTTCATGTAATCTAAGTTTAAATTTATAGATAAGGTACTGTGAAGTTAATTAGATATAGTTATTGTGCATCATCACGGCAGATAAATATAACCTGACGTGAGTATACATGATCCTTTCAGAAGGAAAAACAAATTTCCCCGAAGGTAAAACAAATCTCTCGGAAGGGAAAACTATCCTCTAGGAAGATACAACGGGTCTCTCGGAAGCTACTACGGGCCTCTCGGAAACTCCCATCATTAGTGCATGCGATGGGTTAACAATATGCAGGAATTAAACTACATTTTGTGGAGTGATTCACGCAAAGGCCAGGCATCTTGAACAAGTTCACAGATAAAGAGGGAAATGCGTGAACTGGTCATATCCGGATTTGAATAGGGATCTGACATGTGCAGATAACTCAAGATAAATCGGCCGGTAATACAGGAAGGAAACTAATGTGAAGGTAAATCTTTTACAGAATATAGATTCAAAACTAGATGTAGAGGGTAAAAGGTTAGGGCTAATGCGAAATAATACCTGGAAAATTGACGATGCAGACAACGTCCGCAGAAACCTCAAGATTAACATTATGAAACCCTACGGGGAGGACATATTCCATCAAACCAAAATCCTCGAGAAGCAACAATCAAGAAGACATAAATTACTATGTGACTTAGTTTTTTTTACAACGTTGCAGAGAAATATCATCGTACCAAAGTGTATAGAAATAACGTTCCACGAAACAAACTACTCTACGAAAAAGATACTCCTGAGAACAAGCTTCGCGCTATTAAGAGAAACCATCCGTGATACGCGTAAAATGCTTAATCGGGTTAATGCAGAACAGATGCAACTACACCTATGCCTAAGCAACACCATCCATGTAAGATATTGGCGCATCATAAACCAACTGGCCGAGTTCCGAACAGAGACGAACACAATCTGGCAACACAGAAGCAGATGAAGAAGTTTCTACATCTACAACAACAACAATCACCAATTCAAAGAACCGAAACCTTACAGCACGCAAAGGTAGTACGAAATTTATCCAACCATTCTATAGACAACGCAACAGTGAGCGTCTTTGCCAAAGGATTTAATTTTGCCATTGCACCGGCATGAATACCTGTAGAGGACATCGTTTGCGGCATAGAATGAGCAATTTACAAGCTTGACAATGTTACAGCTAAATCAATACCCCAAATTGCTTCCAATACCTTAAGAACATCTCATCCTCTAAAGAAGAAAGAACCTTACAAAGGAAGAATAGTTTGCGTTGAAAAGTATACGACAGAATGAAAATATTATTATTCTACAGACGGATAAAGGAAACATAACAGTAATAATGAATTACCACGCCAAAATGAACGCTCTACTTAATGACAAAGCATACCAGCCTATCAACACCGATCCAACAACGTATCTGGAAAAGATCGCAAGATTGAAAATCAAGAAAAGTTCTATAGACAAGGTGGAACAAGAACAAATAATTCTACGAGAAAAATCATCAAGATGTTCAAAACTATATGGTCTTCCCAAAATTCACAAAGAAGGAGTACCGCTACGACCAATTGTGAGTTTTATAGGATCGACTTTACAGCCACTAGCAAAATATTTAGCCAAACACCTACAGCCACTTGCTGAAATGGCAGCTTCATACGTTAAGAATGCTGAACATTTTATGCAACCACTAAGTATCAAAACAGTTCAAACACAACATCTACTAGTGAGCTTTGATGTGGTATCATTGTTTACTAACGTACTGATAGAGAACACACTCATACCTTTGAAAGAGAAGTACAACGTCGAAGACCATATCATCGACTTAACTCAGCATTGTCTCGGCAACACATATTTTACCTTCAACAAACAACGCTACAGACAAGTTGAAGGAGTACATATGGGATCACCATTATCACCAGTGATTGGTAGTTTATTCATGGAAGATATTGAGATGCGTGTATTACAAGCAGCTATATATATAAACTCAAATTATGGCTAAGATATGTTGACGACAGGTTTGTGGTCTGGACAAGTGGAAGAGAACAACTCAATGGTTTCCTAGAACATCTTAACGGTATACATCCAAAAATAAAGTTTACCATGGAAGTAAAAAAGAATAACTAATTACCGTTTCTAACATATACAGTATTTAGTGACAATTATTTAAATACGGTTTAAGAGGAATATTACTCGAATTGTCGACGTTAAATTGTTGATTAATACACAGTATTTGACGTACTTACTAAAAGGATTGGCATACCTACAATATAGGTTTTTGCCACTATACAAGGTGATTATTAAACCTAGCTGAATTCAAATAAGTTTAAAAATCGTTTAAAGGTAAGGATATTAAATTAGATGACATACTACGATACATTTTGTACATATTCATCATTAGGTCTTCAGTCTTGGAACTGGTTAGACGCGTACCCTCATTGTTTCCTATTCTGAACTAACCTACACACTTCCCTGAAATTTTCACAGTCTGCATCTATCACTAACTAATCTGATTTAGGTCTCCTTTTTTCTATTTCTGTTTGTAATATAACCCATACTATTCCCCAAAAATGCTTAGTCTGTCCAGGCTATCTTCCTCATACATCTGAAATACAACATTCCAAAAGGCTGCTACCGTTTTTCTGTCTGCTTTCTCTACTGCCCGTATTTTATAGGCATACTGTGCTGTGCTCTACACATACGCTTTCAACAATTTTCTTCTTGTTTCTATGTTTGTTGTCTTTCATCATAAGCGTTGTTCTTTCTTATTAGATGCAGTTCGGTCCCCTTCTATTGTTTTACAATCATATGCCCTATTTTTCCGACATTCAATGGTTGTGAAGGGGGGGCGTCGCCGTGTATCAATGTAGTAAGCGTAAGACTACGGATCCCAAGGTCCCGGGTTCAAATCCCGACACGGCCGACTGCTTGAAAAATGGCAGTAAGCATTTTTCACAAAAATTACGCCCTCGTTCGGATGAAAGGTTAAATGGAGGTCCCGTGTGTGAGTGTTGTCACGCACGTTAAAGATCCCTACCTTGCCTGGAGCGGCAAGGGTTCGGCAAAATTCTAAATTTTCAGGCAACAAAAAACTCGCCTCCTGGCCAATGTAGTACCTACCGGTAGAGCATTGGAAATGTAAATGAACGGTTGTGAAGTGGGTAAACAGCCTGTGACTGCCAAGTTCCCCCAGCACTTGAACATTTGCCGATTTCATATTTTTTTCAATGTCTTTTCGCACAGTCACCATTAGTTGCAGGTATTTCACAACTAGCACCTGTAGTTGTTTATAATAATCATCAGATTTCTTTGCGCTTATTTCTTCGTTATTAGGTTTTCTGTCTCAAAACTCGTTGAACACGTATTTGCACTTATTTATATTCTGAACTAGCTTACACAGTTTACTGAAATTCTCACACAGCCTATATACAGCTCGATTCCCCTTCTATTGTTTTATAATTTCATGCCCTATTTCATCGAGATTCAGCAAAGGGGATTAAGCAACCAAATTAAAAGTTTTCCAGTAAATCCTTTCACACAATTAACATTATTCCAGAATATTGCCCAACCAATTCTTGTAGTTACTTATAATAATCAGCATGTTTAAGCACAGTTATCTTTTCGTCATTAGTTTGTCCATCTTGGGATTGATTGGATGCATACCTCCATTGAAATCTATTCTGAGCTAGCCTACACATTTCCCTGAAATTCATACAGCCTACATCTTTCACTACCTGTGTGCAGTAGTCTAACCTAGCTCTACCTCTATTTCTTTTTTTTATCTCTTTTTCTAATATATTCCGAACTATTCCCTCATGCCGTAGTATGTGGCCTATTATATATATATATATATATATATATATATATTGCTGTGCTAAGGGGTTGTTTAGGAGTGTATTGTATAGCAAGGGGTCGTGCAGTAGCCATAAATTGCAATAGGAAACAGAAAACTGCAGTTATTTAGCAGAAAATTAAGTAATTTGGATATTATGTAAATAGTAAGCAATTAACACCCTGTATATAGAGCATAATTAGTTTTAAGTGACGCAAATAAACACATCTTACAACAATAGGACGCATATTTAGCATAGAAATAAGTAATTCATACATTAGGTAAATAACAAGTATTCAACACTCGGTATATAGAGCTTTATTAATTTTAAGTAATGCAAGTGAGAATATCTTTCAGTAAAAGTACGCGTATTTAGAGAAAAGGATAGTACAGGTAACTAAACACGCATTGAAAAAGATTCTAATCAGTTATAATATAATACGGAGATAAGAGATAAAACTTAACAAAGCTTTATGTAAGTGCGTAGAAACAATAAACATTTTGATAAGAAAATTCAGTTCAAAAACGCATAAAATAGACGAAAGTAAAATTGAAATTACATCATGTATTTTGTATAATATGGAAAACGCAATATCTACACAAAACAACGTATGGTCTAGATAACGAGGTATTTGTGGCAAATAACCATTACCCGAGTATATTACATCAGAAAACCACTTCCAATGCAGGATATACAAAGACCTTATTGGTTAAGATATCTACAAACTTGTTGAAAACCCAGCCCACATGCAAGTGGGATGGGCCTATATTAACACCGAGCAATGATAAGACAGTTCAGTTTTAACTCAAGCAAAGCCAAACTGTGTAGCTGCTAAACATAGTCACGCGTAATTTAATATTTAATAATATAATAGTGGAAGTTATAGTGACAAATAAGTGCTAAAAGTATGAAGACTTTTTTGCCGTTTAAAGTGAGTAGAATTTGGGGTAATTTATTTAAACTGATAATATAATAATAGGGCTCCGAATTGGTTGATCATAATTCCGAATGTATGGATATTCCGAATCTATGGTACATTTTTAATAATCCTAGTTGGTTGATAATAAATCCTAATGGTTGGTATAATAATTTAAATGCATGGATAATTCGAGTATATGACAATATTTCGAGTATACAGTATAATATTTTGAATGTGATGACAATAATTTAAATGCATGAATACTTCGAATCTTCGTGAAAATAATTCTAATTGATGGGCCGACGATTTTGGTTCAATTTTGAGTTGCGAAGCACGAAGTAATTTATGTAATTTATGGAAACCAAGGGGTTCAATTAAGCAGAGCAGTGATAGACGAATGAAGACAACCCGAACAACCTATAACAGGTCAGATCTAATTAGTTTTAAGATATTTTTTCTATTTAAATTTCAATACTGAATTTACTTAATTTATACAAAAGTGTGACGAAGTCGGCCACAAACATTGCATACGTTAAAAGTACGTAATATTATAAAGGGGTTTAAAACGTTCTAGGTTTCTTTGGTAAAAAGGGTAGTTTTTGGTGACTTTCGATTGATTGCAAAGCATATAAATTTTGGAATAAATAATACTTATGATATAGATTGATGGAGGAGTGTATTTTAATATTTTTCAAAACTTGTAAATATTTCTTTTTATTATATGTAATTAATTGACTTCGTTTTATAATTCAAACAAAGAGGTAATCATAAAGGGGTGGAGAAGAGAAAAATTGATCATCGTAACGTTGTGCACTCTATGTAGATTAATAAAAGCTAGCCGTAGCAAATAATAAAATTAGTAGGAGCAAATTTGATTAGAAAACACAGAGAGGTGGAGTTATGGAAAACGTCCATTAACACCGAGTACGGCGTTATCATATCAATATATATATATATATATATATATATATTGGTGTGAATGCCTCTAGAACATCGAGCCCCAACGTTGGGCTGCATAAAAATTTTCACAAAAATTAAAATAAAAAACATAAAAAATCTTTCAATACCTCTGGAGCGCCTCCTTATTTTTGCATACTCCGGCTAGCTCTAAAATCTGCTTTTTTCTGGATATTCACCATCCTAAGTTCACTCTTTCTCACATATACAGTCAAATAAAATTACCACTCAAATAATGCAACAAGACATTCAACCTTTTTATTTATACATATTCAAAAGTTTACATTATCAAGAAAATATTCACACATTTGTATATACAGTTTCAAAAATTGTTACAATCTCAATCTTTAAACCTTTTGAAATTTCATGATTTGTATGTAATTCAACAGTTTTATTTTATACGAGTAGATGGGCCCGCCGTGAAACCCTAAATTGACTTTTATTCAGGTCTATGGTGAGCTCGGTATAAACCCAGTTACTTTAAATGCCTAAAAACGTCGCATTTTTGTTTAAAACAAATTTAAAGACCCGTTTACTCCTTACATCAAAAATTTTATGTCATTTAGTAACACTTATAAATGATAAAAACCATTAGTCTTTTAAATGTACCCCTTTAAATGAGTTTTAATGGTAATAAAATACACCCCAATAAGTCAAATCACTCGAGTACAAAATAACAGAACAAATGTTCAAGCAAAAGCAAGATAAATTAATTTCGTTAGCTGGAGTAAGCTTTTTTTCATCATCGCCTCTGAAGATGTTGTACATATACTTTGCCGTTATACATAGATCCAACCCATTTTCACTCGCTGTCCAAATCTCTGCAGCCGCCTTCAGTGTTTCTACATCGATACTTGACTAGACAAAACTAATCACCTTCCGTAATTACTAAACCTCACGCATTCCTGTTTCAAGCACTTCTCAACTCGCTTACCCTAGTACCATCCTTCTATCTGTTTGTTGAGTGTAGTAACAGCACCGTCAATGAACCATCACTCACTTGTGCAAGATACACGTTTAAAAAAACTACCGACGTGCTGTACTAACCCCACTTTACACTTTTAAATTAGGATGTTGCTTTAGCAAAGCAAAGTCAAACGAATAAGCGACGTACGATAGTAAGCCTAAGTAAGTGTAAGTAAGAGATCTTTACTACTTCTAGTGTATTTATATTTTCTCATCCACCCCTTTCGGACCCTATTTCAGTTGTAAAATTTATTTTATCTTAATTGCTTCTAAAAATTTTACACGTAACCGACTAGAACAACCGAAATTCTTTTTCCACCGTGTTTTTCACCTGAAATCTGTTCAACAAGATATAACCGGTGCGAGTTTCTCGAAAATTTCTAGCCTTCAACCAATCCGATTCCTATCCCCCATTTCTACGTCCAGCCTCTAGCTATCTTCCATTGTTTAACCCATATTTGCTGTCTCTTTTAAAATCTCACTCAAGCAACAGGAAATCGATATTGTGGTTGACCTCCAAATCTACCGCGTACTTTAAACGAGTATTTTAACCAACTTATATTATACATGCTTTCTGTCTGATTTGCACTACGGATATTCTATTTCACTTTGCCTTCAAACCATCGGTTGTTTTAGTAGCTTATGCATTGACCGTTACATAAAATTCCACAGAATTCAGTCCCAACGTTCATTTAAGTTTCTTTGAACTTGTTATTTTCAACTGTCAGGTTTTTCTATGAAGCACACTGTCCGTTTGAAATTATAATTCTAAGTTTTAGCATTTCTTAGGATTTGTATTTTAACGAATGTTTAGTTCAGTTAAATTGAAAATATTTGTTTACCTTATTGATTTAATGTACCCAAAAACTCTGTTTATTATCCGATGCGCTTGATTTAAAATATTAAAACTAATTATGCGTAGCCTTGAGTTTCCACGTTATGCAAATTTAACATTCTGATTTAGAAATACAAAAATATGTTATTATCCGTTCGTTGTCAATGTCACAATTAATAATTTGGCGGGCAAATAAATTATTCCTATTTCCTATATACACAGTCGCTAAAAATTTATTATCTAGACCTATCTATCTTTCTTAACCTATAAATTCTACGACAATATATATATATATATATATATATATATATATATATATTGCTATGAACTGGAATTCTCGAGCCCCGTCGTTGTGCTGTTATATTTATTTGCTATGCTCTCTCTAAATTATCATACCCCTATGTTGTGCGCCTTATTAATTTTTCTATGAACTCTAAATTATTCGCGTTCCATCATTTGGACGACCATTTTTAATATTTACTATGAATAAACAAGATTGTAATTACTTCCTCCTCCGGCTGTCTTATTAATATTGCTATCAACTTAACTGGATTTTATCTTGAAGCAACCTTGTCTGCCAATAGCAAAATTCGATACGTTACCGCCTTGCGTGTTATCAAATTCCCATTCAATCCGTAGCTCCTCCTTGAACTAAATATGACCTCGGCTAGCATTTATTTGGAATTATAAAATTCAGTTAATTTTGATTTTATGTATAACGAAACCAATATATTATGTACATACAGCTTTTGTAAATTATTTGAAATACACTTTTCAATTAGTTAATGTTATAAATCTCATTTATTAAACATCATATCCTATTTACTCAAAACCCAAAGTCACCAAAAAAAAACCTATTATCTTTATCAACGAAGTGTAGAATATTTTAAACCTGTTATCATATTACTCACTTTATGCGTGTGCAACTTTTTTTGTTGACTTTTTCACAAGCATATTATATTAAACAAATTCAATATTAAAATAAAAATATATGGAAAAACAAAATATCTTATAACTAAAAAATCTGACCTGGTCTATTTCTTCACATCGACGCTTCCATTTGAAATAAAAATTATAGTCTCCAATTCTGGATTACATTTAAATTATTGCCATTACACTATGGACTACTATTATTACGTTATCCACCCCAATTTATTGTAGTTTCATATCTGACTTATTACTTCTTATCAATCAATTTCCTCAAACTTAAAATTGTATTATTCTTCCCCCAGACATCAAAATTGTATTACTGTTTTTTCCCCTAGACTTCAAAATTGTATTACTGTATTTTCCCCTGGACATTGAAATCGTAGTCTATTTCCCTCAGACTTCGAAGCCCTATTATTTTTATGTTTTAGTTTAAAATAAATTCATTAAAAACGTACTTACGTTTAATCGGCAATTATAATCTTCATATTAGCACTTGTTTTATCTTTAACTTTTCAAATTTACGTATTACTTTACTTCATAACGACGCACTTCGGCCTTTGTTGAGTTCAAAACTAACTTCGTTATCACGGTGCTTGCTAATATATTATCCCGTTCCCACTCCATCAGTGGGTATGGTCTAGAACTCGTCGCTTATTTCTGACCAATCAAATAATTACATTTAAAGCAGTTTCTGATGTAATGCTCCACGATTCCCCATAATCGTAACCTGCATGTAGCTGTCTTTCGTTATCAACATGCTGTGTTTTGATAGATCTAATTGCCTTTCCATAAACAACTGATGCAACTCGACTTTTAATTAACATATTTACATGCTGTTCACGCAATTTTTAATCATTTTTCTTATCAAAAATGGTTAGCTATTTGTTCGCATTTATAATAGCTACCTGAGGCTCTATTTCTATCTCCGTATTAATCTAATCGTTTGGTACTCTTTTGAATGCGTGTCTAATTACACTTTATCGTTTACTTATAAATATACGCGTGCTTCCACTGAAAAATATTATTACTTGCTTTACCTAAATTCACTAAACTTTATCTTCAGGGTATTAAATATTTACTATCTACTTAATGCATGTATTTCTCATTCCTACGCCAACTATGCGTCTTCCTATGTTTATCTGCGTCGCTTAAAACTATTTATACTTTATATACAGGGTGTTGACTGCTGACTATGCTAATTTCTGATTCTTAAACGACCTTTACTATAAAGTACACCCTTAAACAACCCCTTATCACAGCAATATATATATATATATATATATATATATATATATATATTAAGGAATATTTAATTATAGAGTTGTTTATAAATGATAATCACGAGATTAAGGTTTGTGTAGAATAAGTGAGTGATCATCTTAGTTATAAAGAGGTTCTGGACTCCATTTTTAATATATAAGGTTTATGTTGAGAGGAAGTTATTTTTCATAGATGTTGTATTTTAAATATTGTTTGAAAGAGAAAGCTGTTGTGGATGTATTATTTTGAATCTGAAAGACTTTGTAAAAGGATTAGTTTGTCTTATTATAAATTTGATGTATGAGTACAATGGTTTTACTGATCAAAGTACTAGTAAAAATAATTAGACAACTGTTAATTTAAAACATTTATGATAGCACCTTTTATTAGGCTTACGATCCCGGACGATCTATAGCAATATATATATATATATATAGATTACTTGCTTTAAATTGTTCGGGTAGGACTAAGGCCCATTTAATTTCATATGACATAGTTCTCATATCGACATCAGCAATTACTCACATGTGAATACTTGTATATATTTAGACAATAATTACATATACGTAGAAGAAAACTCCTTTAGATGCTTTTTATATATTGTTTTGACAGTAGTTTCAAATTGATCTTATACAAAATAATGCTTGTAAACTTTTTAACAAGGATTTTCATCTACGTTAACGACGATCCCAAAAGGGTTAAGTAGGGTGTAATAAGGGCAGGGGCAATCAGCAGTACTGTCAACCATAAATCGTGCTAATGGTCCTCTGGTATTTCATAAGTCAGCTACTCTAGCTCAAAACCAACCCCTATTCGAACATTGCGGTCAAACGATCTAGCAAGTTCTTCCTCGCACATCAAGTCCGACAAACTTCAACTACCGAAAATCCACACATTCCAATTTGTAATAACTCCGTAAACGATATAAATTTACAAACTGTGAATAAAATAGAGGCTAAAAGCACCTTTGCAATTTCCACCGCTCGAAACAAAAGTGATTTGAACTAAAGCTGAGAGTATTGCGTGCCAACGAGTATGTTAAATGAATTAAGATGGCGCGCTGAAGCTATTTAGGGCATTTAGGGCGAGGGATTTTATACACTCGCCGTGCCTTCGCGAAATTAACTGACTAGCTCTGG